>CM037935.1:17780583-18380583 GCA_021346845.1 Apeltes quadracus
ATGGCTGCAGCCCTCAGCGCCGCAACGCACGTTTTAAGGGGCTTTCAAGTCCACATGAAAGGACGCTGCGCGCCCGTCTGTCGCGTTAACGGCGTTCTGTTTTTACGTTCGCACGCTTGTCGTCTTTATTTTGTTGTTCGTTTCAGCCCTGCTCATCGTTTCCTTCTTGACATTCGAGTTTTTTCTGGTTTCAGCCGTTTCCAGTTGCGTCTCGGCCAGACTCTCTGTGTCTCTCTCTGTCTCTCTCCCTGCCTAAGCAATGTCTCTCGTCCCTCTCTTAGGTCCAGGGTCACATGCCTCCTCTGATGATCCCGGTGTTTCCTCACGACCAGCGCTCCCTGGCCGCCGCCGCCGCCGCACAGCAGGGCTTCCTCTTCCCGCCGGGCTTGTCCTACAAGCCAGGTACACAAACCAACTAAGTTAACCAATCATTTGTCTCCTGGATCCACGTCCCCCCGCCCTTTCACACAACAGCTGGCCGCTCTCATTAACTAAAAAGGAAACAGCTAGTCACAGTATTTCTCTCCACACAGACACACACACACACACACACAGGTACACACAGAGAGCAGCACAAACACTGGGGTCCCAGTCCACGTTAATGAGGTGTGTCAGGTGAGGAATGTTCTGGAAATGAGCGAGGAGATTTACAACCCTGGAACAACACGTTGGACACGGCGAGGACTGGAATGTCTCTTTCGTGGCGCGTTGAAAAGCATGTCAGTTTGCAACACATCTGTAAAATGGAATTTCACACTTTCTCACACACACACACACACACACACACACACACACACACACAAGTACACACTCTCTCAAGCATGTTGTCCTGGTACGCACCGACACGACGGCCTGCAGACAGACAAAACACCGCAAGAGGATCGCACACACACACACACACACACACACACACACACACACACCTCAAGCACAGGCCTCTTGTTGTGGGATTCGCAGCACCACCTGCTTTCTTCCTCTTTGCTCGTCCTCCACACATTCCTCCTCGCGCCCATGCATTCCTCCAGGTGCTCGCTAGGCGCCACGCACCGCCGAGCCTCGTACGGAGCAACACGCGCTTATATTTCTGCGGCGCGAGCGTGCGCTCCCACGAGGCCACGCGGGAATGAAGAGAGGGATTAAAAGGCCGTTATTCCACACTCTGCTTTGACTTTGGGTCTGTTTGCAACAAAAGGCTCGGACACGGAAAGCCTTTTAGGCCAGAACGCAGCGGGGGGGGGTGGTGAGGGGGGAGTGCATCCCAACGAGGCCACGAGGACCAGAACTCAGATCTCCCGAGTCCTCGACCTTTGAATGAAACGCTCGTGACCCTTCTTCGTTTGTCCTGAATAAAAACATGAGGCGAGGAAGGAGCGGGGCGAGTCCCACACAGGCCGGCTGGAGGCAGAGAGCGGGCTCGTCCTTGTGCAGTAATCTCATGCACGGTGTGTTCTGCTCTGTCTTTGTTCAGCAGGTGACAATTACCCCATGCAGTTCATTCCATCTACAATGGCAGCTGCAGCGGCGTCCGGACTCAGCCCATTGCAACTGCAGGTGAGTTAAAAACAGCTGGGCTGTAATCAAGAACACGTTACGCACAGGAAACTTGTGTCCCAAGTTTGTCCCTTTGGTACGGTGGCACAAAAAACGATACGTACGAGAAAGACGCTTCAATATCCGTGATGACAACACGTCTCACAACCACGTGAATTACTGACGCAGAAAGGTTTCAGAGCAGCAGCAGGAACGAAGACCGAGCTGTAAAGGTTGAGTGAGAAAGTTCAAATAACCAGCCGACCAGAACTCCAGACAATTGGGCCTAAGTGGGAGGATAAATAGAAAAGAGAAAACATAAGTTGACAAACTAAATGAGACTCCCACTTGTTCTAACCTCGGAGTTCAGGTGCGTAACAAAGCCAGCAATATTTTCATAGAATCAAACCACTTTTGAACCAAAAAAACAACTTAGACGCTCATTGAGTGTTCATTGCAACTCATCGACACAATAGTGCTTTAATCTATACCTTGCAGACAGGAAAGCTTTCATAGCTGCTGGATGAGACCTGGAGGCCAAGGCTATCACCGAACCTGCTTTAAAACGCCTGAAACACTAAAGGAGAACTAACGGCGCACTCAGTGCAAGCTCCTTCTCTTGTATCTGCATAGACTGTAATGTTTGATAGTATATAGACCCAACACAATCGCCCCCCTAAGCCTAACCCTAACCCTAACCCTAACCCTAAGCCTAACCCTAACCCTAAGCCTAAACCTAAGCCTAAACCTAAACCTCAAGACAGCAAGTGTATCGGGCGTGTTTTCCACTTGTCTCAAACAAGGAAAGCAAGCAGGTTAAGAAGTTCATGAAAATTGGTTATTAAGAAAGGTCCAGCAGGGATTAGCCAAGGACAGACAGACAGATGCACAACAACACGACTAAATGCAATATCGCCTAGCAGAGATAACTAGCGACTAGCTTGCTCGTTATAGATGTCGCGACTGCAACAGTAGAAGATGTATTAGTGATTATGAAAAGTGCATCAGAATAACCTGAGACTTAACGGGACCATTATTATCTGCCTGCTGTCATAATTATTTCCTGCCTTCTTTGTACAACCACCCAATAGTCTCAGCTGCTCCATGTTGCAGTTTAAGTTCATATCCCCCCCAAAAAAAGCATCCATAGGACAACATGTGGATACGCTGCATGTAAAACCACGGATCACAAGCTTATTTCCTAATTACTTTAATGGAGTTCACTTTTTTTTTTCAAAACAACACAAGGCTTTAAAGACGAAGCTCTATGGGGCGCCGCTAACGTGCTAGCTCACTTACCCGCTGCTCGTCAACTGTGACACACAAAGGCCGCTATGATGAATCGCAGAGGAATTCCGCTCCCGCACAACACCTGGCCCGAGCGATTCATCAAATATTTTATTGCTGCTTGACACCTGTGGTTTGAGAATAGCACTTATCCATAATGGTTATCATAGAAACATATTTGCAAAGAAAAAAAAAATCAGGGTAACAAAAAGAAACGCAAAGAGAAATGAGATCGCAAAGGGCGGTTAGAAATCACACAACGCGACCCCGTCACCCGCGCGGCTGTGTCTGCCATCGGGGACGAGAACAAAAGCCCTCAAAAGCTTTTCACCAGCAAACAATATTGATTCATCATGTCAGTCATTACCATTGCATGGCTTTTGGATGCTACCAGAATCCTTATCTCAATTTATTCAATTTGCATTGTGGTTTTTTTCGCTGATGGAGACCCTCATTAACCGCTATTGACTCAGCGAAGCGGCGTGCCGCGCCGACGCCATCGGAGCCGCCGCCTTTCTCCCATCCCGGCTTTGAAATGATCAAAAAGAGCCCTCTTACCTCTCACACGTGCGGGAGGTAAGAGGGCGAATGATGTCGGAGATGCAAACTCATTGACGTGGAACACTGGAGGCAGAGGGAGGAGGGGGGGGGGGGGGGGGGGGGGGGGGGTGAATGAAAGAGGAAGCCTCGGCTCACGGCGCTGGCTGAAATCAAGTCGGAGAGACCGGGGTGGAAGGAGGGGGGGAGTGTTCCTGGGTGGGAACAAAAAGAAGGGTGATTATCTGGAGGCTTTCCAGCGCATGTTTGGACATTGTTTTCCCAACAATGCCAAAGCCAGAAGCAATCACGAAGAGTTGTGCTAGATGTGCATCTTCATCCGAAGGCAACGTGGCAGCGTGAGCCTCTTTGTGCCGCGACGCGGGAGGACACAATGAAACACCTGCACGGGGTGCAGCCGCCCAAGCAATTAATGCTCACTTTGTAAAGTTGATATAGTTCAGCTGCTCGCAGTGAATCAACACCTTAACACCTCGCCGCGCTGTGATTCATCACAGACACGGCCGATCTAATGGCGGCTAATGGGGTTCAGCGAAGAAATACAACCTCCTGCTTTATCTTAGCGATGCCTCGACGCAGCTGTCCACTCAGCACGCTGAGATCATGTCTTTTTTGTGTTTTTTTGTTGTTAGTCCCAGTGACGCCACACTTCACACACTGTGTCTGTGTGCGTGCATGTCAAACTGTGTATTAGCGTGTAAAGTTAGTTCTACGTTCGCGATCTCCTCTGCTACCCGCTGCAGTCCATCGGACACCAGCTGCCATCAAAACCCCTCCAGATGCCAGATCTGAGGACAGATGTTGCATGCACACTCATCCAGATGTTCTGCGGGCGACCGATCCTTTCCATGGTCCCTGCTGGCGCAGCGTCGTGCTGTCAGCGTGGGAACCTGACGGGGGCCCAACTGCTCCCGGGGCCTCCGAGAGGAACCCGTCCCAAACGAAGGAAGGCCCCCCCTTTAATGCAGCCAATGCGAGTGAGACGCCGTCGCTCAGCGGACGTTGTTGTTGAAATCATAAGACGTATTTTCCGCTCGTCTGAGAGGCTGTCTCTGTCCTAAGACGAGGACGAGGACTGGACGGTCTCCGCTGATATGCTCAGTGAGACGTAGTTGTCCTCGTGCAGCCCGTCTTTCGCCGTCTGGGACGCCGTCCTCCCAGCCTCCTCCCCCCTCCTCGTCTTCCTCCTCTTTCAATCTCGCCCCTGCAAACCAGCCGAAAAAGACTAAAAAACCTCATGAGTTTTTGATCGATGGCAGCCGGGACGCTGCTCACAGCCGGACCTCAGGAACGTCTCCGTCTCCCTGCTGTCCTCCAGGAACAAAAGCTGCTGATGATCAGGACGGCCAGAAATGACGGACTGATCATTTGGATTTTAGTCAAATTAGCACTAACGTCCGACGGCCAGTCAGATAGTCTGGACAGCTCTTTGTCAATTTGTAATTTAGGAAATTGCGGCATTGTCTTCCCTGGGGGGGGTTGAGTGAGCGCTGAGAGCTGCGGTTGCTTACGCAGCACATTGGCCTCCACGCTCACTAATCAATCTCAGGCCGTCTTTAAGAAACAGACCAAGGTTCAAGCTCTTACTCCCTCAGCGTTGTGTGTGTGTGTGTGTGTGTGTGTGTGTGTGTGTGTTTGTGTGTCTGCTCCCCTTAGAGCTGTAAGAATATCAGGCATCACCAGAAGTAACTCTGCGGTCGGGCTTGATTGACGCGAGAGGCCTCACCGCCAGCCGTTCCAGGCGCATTCTTACGGGGGTCTCATATCGCCGGTGAGGGAGGGAGGGGGAGGGGGTGTGAGGGGGGAGGGGGGTGAGGGGGGGTGTTGGCCCGAACGCTCCCGGTGCCTTCCAAGGAAAATAAGCGGCGTGACATCAGGGCTTTGTTTCAGCGGCGAGGCCCCTTCTGTTTGTGTTTAATATCGCTCCGAGAGAAGTGGAAAGAGGGCCGGCCAATTTTTTTTTTTTTTTTTCGGGCCCCGAACCGCTGATCCCGGCGCTCCGGCGGTGAAGCGACGGTGGTCTCTCTCCACCTCTCTCTCTCTCTCTCGGATCCCTTTGGCCCCCGGAGGCCCCGTCGTTTTGACTGCCGGGAAATCGGATCTCACAACACTGGAGGGGGGCCGGAGAGTAAAAGCAGAGAGAAAAGAGACGGCGGGGATGATTTGAAGAACGATTTTGGACCAAAACCGAGGGAGACAGAGAAAAAAAAAAAAAAGGGGGGGGGAGAGAGAGAGTCAAAAGGAAGACGGACGGTTGGGGAGTCTGGATGAGGTGAGGCTGAGGAGATGACAGCAGAGCAGAGAGTCCTGGTGAAGGCCAGCCGCGTCTGGGTGGTTTTCCTGAGGACGGGCGCTTTGATTCTGCAGCCCTCGCACTCCGACGGGGCCGACGGTGGTTTCAAGCAGCGGTTCGTCTGGCCAGCGAGCTTTGATTTAGAACTCCAGGCCCAGTGTTGGACTCTTTGATTTTTTTTTTTTTTGTTGTTGGATGGAAAATGGATACAATTTTTTTTTGTGCCGTTATGAAAAGTCTCCAAATCCCTTTTTTAATTTAGACATTATATTTAAGTGTTTTTTGATTGACCCGTGATTGAGCTATTTGCAGTGTGACTGCACCTACTTAAACGTCATGATTTTCCACTATTCTGATTTTCCGGTCAGTTGGAAAATTGATTATCTGAGCTCCTAATGCAAGAGTTAACCATGCGTAACAAGATTAGTCTCAAGCAATGTTCATAGTGCAACTTTTTGTCTATAAAGTGATTATTACCAAGTCAAAGCGGGTCAAATAGAAAGCCGGATTAAGTAAAACAGACGCACAGCTTTTATCATATGTGGTTATTGTAAGCGACACTGAGCCAAGCATATTATAGATAGATCAGACTAGATCAGATTTTGGCAAAATGTAAATGTTTCTTTAGCTATTGATTGCATGTAATTCCACATTTACAAGCTGCTCTCAGCATCTGTTGAAAGAATAGACGTCAGAGATGGCTCAGATACACAGAAGTCAAAAGATGCGAGCGAAACCAGGGGAGGATGCAGCAAAGGGAAGATGCCATATTAAGGATGTGGAGGGGTCACAGGAGAAGAACGGGGGGGTTAAAGAGCTACTGACTGGCTGCTGGCGAGGGAAGTCCGTAGCCTGACAGTATCGCGGCTTCCTCTCTCTGCAGCAGCTGTATGCCGCCCAGCTGGCGAGCATGCAGATCTCACCGGCGGCCAAGATGGCTCCTCTCCCACAGGCCAACAGCTCCCCCGGCCCCCTCTCCCCCTCGGCCCTGAAGAGCGAGAAGCGAGCCTCCAGCCCCATGCCGAACATCAAGGTGAGTCCAGCAGTCCACGCTGCGTCTCTGCGGTGAGCGACGCGCAACTTAACACAACAAGGAGTTCAGAATGTACGAGAGGAAAACACCCGAGAATAAAACAGTTCAAGTTTAAAGTGAGAGGCTGGAAATTGGAAATTGTTGAAACAACAAGCCGCGCGCGGCCTCCGCGCTCTTCACCGAAAATGAGAAACAGCTTCTCTGAGTGTCGCACACACCGATCGAGGCACACAAACAGACACACACACTCACATAATGACACTGGCGCTGGCTGCTGTTTGGCAGCGGCCCAGAGCCCTCGACTGCAGAGAGCGTACGCCTCATCATTACGGCGGCGAGGCGGTAATGGAAGCCATGTGCGCGCGTGTGTGTGTGCGTGTGCGTGTGTGTGTGTGTGTGCGTGTGCGTGTGCGTGTGTGTGCGTGTGTGTGCATGCGTACGTGCGTGTGTGTGTGTGGCACAGCTGCAGCCGGAGTCACAATGGGCCTGCTGGAGCTCACTCCAACAGTAGTAACCGTGCCCTCCGAACTCCCCGCCCTGCACTGACCCCCCACGCACGCTCATCCCCCCCCTTCCCCACCGTCGGTCCAAGCCAGTCCTGCTGACCTCGTCTCCCCCTCGTCTCCCCCCTCAGCCCCCCTCAGCCCCAAATTAGATCCACGTTCATTAAGCGCTTGCTGGCAACACAAGAGCCGCAGTTGTTGCCGTGAGTTACACCGCATTTCCCTTTTGGGGGGGTGGGCACGGGGGGGGGGACTCGCCGTGTGGATCAGTGCGGCCGTGAGCCTTTTGTTTAGAAATGCAGGAGTCGAAACAAAGGTGCCCTTGTTTGGATGAGAAGATACGCTGTTACCCCCCCCCCCCTCTGTCAGGTTAACGGAGGTTAGCGCTGGAATTCTTTTATTGGCTAAAGAAGCCCGGTGGGGACGAGTGATCGCTGATTGGGAGCATCACTTGAGCACTTTGAGGAATCAGCAGCTGTGGTCTCCTTAAATTGGGTCAATTACACTTCCAACGGGGAACCAACGTGGTGCCATTACTATATATACATACTATCGATAGACCAAAGGATTCGGCCTCGCCAAATGTTTGAAAGCAGATTATTGTCGTTGCCTTCGTTGCTGCTTTGCTATGTTCCCTCCTCCAAACGTCGATCAGTGGCAAAGCGTGAAGCCGTCGGCGTGCCGCACGTGCACGCGCGTCCTTGTGCATGTGTGTGACACGCTAGGAAATTGAAGAGCCCTTTCACAAAGATCGCTGCATCGCCGGTGGCTTAAAAACTGAGCGGCCTTCCATCCGTTCCATCGATGGACGCGAGTTCTCGTCGCTGTCGTTGGGGATTGTTTGGTCCGTAACCTCCAGTCTCTCGCTGCTTTGTTCCACCAGGAGGAAGCGACCACGCAGCCGCTGAACCTCTCGGCCAGAACCAAGCAGGCGGAGCCTCTTCGCTCCCCGACGCCCCCGACGCACCTGTACCCCGGGAGCAGGTCCAGCCCGAGCGCCGGCGGCAAGGGCCGCACCCCCAGCCCCATGGCCCACGTGAGCCGGAGCACCTCGCTGGGTAGGTGGCCGACACGGACCCCAAAGCGCCGACAATCAGCGGCGTGTTGGTCACACGGCTCCTGTACGTGTCTTCCCTTCATCCGGGAAAAAAAACAAAACAACCACCCGCCAAAACACCCCCCCCTCCTCCCTCCATCCCCACCGCCGCCACACACAGACGAGCCGAGCAGCGCCGCATCCGATAGACGGCAGACTCCTCAAGCCCACTAGAGAGCAGTGTGTGTGTGTGTGTGTGTGTGTGTGTGCGTTTTACAGGCGTCCAGAGGCCTGTATTTAGCCCCAATGAAAACCCCGGCAGCGGAAGCAGTGAAACCCGGCACACGTTATTTGGGTTTTAAGAGCTTCCTCACATCATTGTCTGCCCGCGCTAGACCTTTTATGCCCCTACCTCTGCTATCTGTTATTAAGGCCAATCTAAACCCTCTCATTATACACCCCCCACCCCTCCTCACCCCCCCTCACCCCCGCCACACTAGAAAACAGTTTTGCCCGCTCTTCTGGAGTGGCTTTGAGGACGCGCGACGCTTGTGTTCCCCTGCAGAGTTATTTTTTGCCCGTTTTAACGGCCACCCAGGCACAGAGACGCTTCCCACTCGTCTGCTCATTAAACGAGGAGGGCGACGGAAACTTTGCATGCTTTTATTTATTTTCTTCATTCTTGTGCGCATCGGCTTCACAAGTGTGAAACGCGGCACATAAACGTTGTTTAGACACAAGTGGACCGGAAACCAATTTGGCGCCGAAAAAAGTGTGGAAAGAATCCAAACTTCATATGAAGGTGATTAAACATCATTACTCACCAGAGAAGGTTGATGTCGCGTACAATCATGCAGCAACCACATCTGATGACCTTCATCTTAATCTGATGCAACTTCTCATTGAAAAACTCACGACCGTCTTTGTTAACAAAGACAGAACAGAACGGCGGCCTCTTTCCTTAGAAGCCACGCGCTCTTTGCTCTCCCGCCGCTCAAAGTGACCGACCGCTGTCCCTCTGTCCCCGAAGACATCCTGTCCAGCCTCAACTCCACGGCGCTCTTCGGGGACCAGGACGCCGTGATGAAGGCCATCCAGGAGGCCCGGAGCATGAGGGAGCAGATGCAGAGGGAGCAGCTGCACCACCAGCAGCACCCGGGGCTCCCGGGGCATCACAGCCTGGAGGCCAAGCTGTCGGCCCTCAGCAGCATGAGCCTCAGCAACGGCAACAAGGTGAGACACAGACGCTCACGCTGACCGCCTGACGGGGACGCGCAGACACGCTGACCGCCTGACGGGGACGCGCAGACACGCTGACCGCCTGACGGGGACGCGCAGACACGCTGACCGCCTGACGGGGACGCGCAGACACGCTGACCGCCTGACGGGGACGCGCAGACACGCTGACCGCCTGACGGGGACGCGCAGACACTCTGACCGCCTGACGGGGACACGCAGACGAAGACGCAGACACGCTGACCGCCTGACGGGGACACGCAAAAAGGTTTTTCATGAAATGCTTGATTTGAAGCTTTTTCTGCTTTTCAGACTAGTGGAAATTAAACAACAACCACATTTAGCGGTTTATTTTGTAACTCCACATTACTCAACACATCGAAACTTTAGAAAAAATGTATCTTCAATTTCACCTCAGTTGTCTTTAAAAGGTAAATAATGGCAGATTTTAAAATCTGTTGACATTATTTTTTTCAGAAATGCAGCCATACAGAGAAAGATCCAAAATAATCTAATAACCTTTGTTTAAAACACAATGAAACCGGAATTTTAATACAATGACCAGGTGTATGTTACGGAAATTGACCCAATTTAGCAGATATTTTGTGAGACTACGTCCTATTCGTCCTAAAACACGCGTTATTAGAAAACTCTGGATAAAAACAGAAGTTCCACACCCATTAGAGAAACCCTGCTCCCGTGTAGTTTAGCACACGGCACAGAGACGCGTGACCACGTCCTCTGAGCCTCGTGTTCGTCTTCGCTCGGCACCGCTCGGCGTTCGGGGGGGCCGGGCGGCCGGGCGGCTCCTCTTCTCCCCCCTCATCCCCACGGCCACCCAGAAGCCGAGCGCTTTGAAGACGCAGCAGCTGGGCCAATGACAAGTGATGGTTTTGGCGTTTGAGCGTGTGTGTGTGTGTGTGTGTTTGTGTGTGTGTGTGTGTTTGTGTGTGTGTGTGTGCGTGCGTGTGTGTGTGTGTTTGTGTGTGCGTGTGTGTGTTTGTGTGTGTTTGTGTGTGTGTGCGTGCGTGTGTGTGTGTGTGCGTGCGTGTGTGTGTGTTTGTGTGTGTGTGTGTGCGTGCGTGTGTGTGTTTGTGTGTGTGTGCGTGCGTGTGTGTGTGTGTGCGTGCGTGTGTGTGCGTGCGTGTGTGTGTGTGTTTGTGTGTGCGTGTGTGTGTTTGTGTGTGTGTGCGTGCGTGTGTGTGTGTGTGCGTGCGTGTGTGTGTGTTTGTGTGTGTGTTTGTGTGTGCGTGTGTGTGTTTGTGTGTGTTTGTGTGTGTGTGCGTGCGTGTGTGTGTGTGTGCGTGCGTGTGTGTGTGTGTGTGTGCGTGCGTGTGTGTGTTTGTGTGTGTGTGCGTGCGTGTGTGTGTTTGTGTGCCTGCCTTGACTGAGACCGAGTGGGTGCTTTTCTTCTTCGTGGCGGGGAGACGGTGTTAACATTAGAGTGTGGGTGTGTACTCGTGTGTGTATAATGGAGTCCAGCTCTCCACTTGCCCTGGAGGGGGGGAGGAGGGAGGGGATGGGGGGGGTGCTCATCTCTCCCCCTCGGGCCGAGGGAGACGGGGTCTCTGTACCAGGAGATCATCTCCAGCGGGACGTCCGTATGTTCCAAAACATCTTCAGTCGGTGTGATCAGCCGATGAAGGCAGCAGTGAAGATGAGGAGAACGGCTCTCCTGCTGGCGAGGAGGAGGAGGAGTAGGAGGAGGAGGAGGAGGAGGAGGAGGAGGAGAGGAACTCATGAATATTTTAGGGGTGGAGACTTTGAACCCAGCCAACCCCCAAGTAGGTCATGATTGGTGCACTCCAAGGAGAGGCTGTTTTGAATTGTCTTGGACTTGTTTGCCTCGACTCTTCCCGAGGAAAACATCCGAAATGTGGGAAAATATATCCGTGCGTCAGTCCCAAGTTGGTTATGCTGATAAACACTGAGGAACTCATAATTATAAATTATACAACAGCCTTTACTAATAAATTGTTTATTAAGACTTGAGTTCCCGAATATATTTGCTACAGATGAAATGATCGCGAGGTGCAGCTTCCACTTCCAACTTTACAAGAACCAAACCAAAGCAACGCTTTGTAGCTCGACGCCTCCTCGTAAAAAAAGTAATTGTTTTCCGGTTAGTGTTTGTTGTCAGTTTGTTATTCGTTTCCCAACAGCAGAGAGACTCCTTCTCGTCAAATACGCTTTAAATACGTCATTTCTTCAAGTGGACGGAGACTTTTGTTTCTCGAGCACTCAAAGGCTTTGCTCTTCAGTTCATGGATGGAACCTGCTGGACTCAGAGAGAGTGACTCAGCCGCTCCACCCGGCCGGCCCTCTCCCTCTCTCTCCCTCTCTCTCCCTCTCTCTCCCTCTCTCTCCCTCTCTCCCTCCCTCTCTCTACCTGGGGTCTGTGTGTTGCCACACGGCCACGTGGTTCTGCTGCAGTGAGCTGCTCATCGGGTCGCCGCGGTGACGTCCGAGTGTGTGTGTGCGTTTGTGTTCATTTCGCTTTCTGTTGGGAGTATTTTTGTGCCTCGTCTTTCATTTCAAGCACAGATGACACAGAGCCGAAAGTGATCCCAGTGTGTGTGTGTGTGTGCGCGCGCGCGCTGGCCATGTTAATGTCATTATAGCTGGTGTACAGACAGACGGGAGGCCAGTTAGCGGCATTGTGGAGTATCACCTTACGCTTGCGTTGCTTGCAGCTGGCCTGCGGCTGCCAAAGCTCACTGAAATAGCCGCCGTGTGCGACTGGGTGTGTGTGCGCGGGGAAAAGCAAACTTTTTTCCTTTTATTTTATCTAAATAGCCACAAAACACTCCCTGAAAGCCACTTGAGAGAGGTTTTGGATTGCTGGGCTGATGTGTTCTGGATGGAAATCAGCCACTTGTCTCCGGTAGTTGCCGCTCAGTAATGAGCGAACGGAGTCGCAGCTCGGGGAAGGCTGAAGGAAACCCTCGAGTCTTTCTTTCTTTCCTTCTTTGGATGATGGCAGAGATGCGAAGCATCACTGGACAGGCGGTTCTGAAGTTGCAGATGTTGAATAATGAGGACGCATGGATGGTTTTTTTGTGTCTCTGCTTATGTGATTAAGTTGGCTGAAGGACCGAATGGCAGAAGTGTGTCTCGCTGCGACGTGGAGGGATGCACTTTGTCTTCCCATCACCTTGATGGGGAGCTGCAGGGATCCAGGGAGCTCAGACGGCTCCAGGTCTTGATTAAAGGTCACTGTGACGTTGAATGACACACATTATGATAATGTGTACTACACAGCCCGGCACTGGCACCTGCAAATAGACTGTTGAGTGTCTGCTTCGAATGGGAGGAGCGGTGAAAGGGAGAAGGAGGCGAGGCGGAGGCACCGGGCCGGATGGATGGAACGAAGGGAATAATGGCGGGAGGGGGCCGAAGCAGCCGAGCGCTGCGGTGTCTCTGAAATGGCTGCAGACCCGGTCAGAGGTCGTTTTTAAAGAAACTCTTCTGGATTCATTTAGTCCCTGATGTGTTAACTCAGTCCGCTCCGATTCCGGCCGCGTTTCACCGTCTGAACGCCGTTCAAGACACACAAACAAGTTGATCCTGAAACACTGTCCCTGCGCTCCAACGCAGCTCGCTAAACAAACGGGATCACAAAGCCGCGACTGTTTTTAACCCGAAAATCCCTCTGCTGCAGAGACGAGCGCTTCCCGAGGAGCACAAACCATTTATGTACACAGTCGGGACGGGGGAATCTTGAAAGAACATTTGAAAAAGTCTGCAACGCTGCTCCAAAGGGCAGCGGCCCAGTATGAAACCAGCCAAACCCCTTTCAACTTGACTAAACAAAGTAAAGACAGCTCCTTATTGCATTCGCAGACCAAAAGTAGACCAACCGCATGGAATATTTGCACATTGTGACCCAGGTCTGCTGTTAATCTGCCTTTTGGATCAGCCCTCTGGTGCTGTCCTGTTTCCCACAGCTTCGTTTTCCACCGTCTCCTCCCGTCTGTCCCTGACGGTGCTCCAGTTATGCGCTGCGTTGCATCTGATCGCACCGCCGTGTTCTGTGCGTCTTCCGTGACTCGCTAACACGCCGTCGCCCTTCTTCTCCGCCTCCGGTCCAGTTTTCCACTCGTCGCCGCTTCTTTCTTTCGCTCGTTTGCGTCTCCCCCGTCTCCCTTTTCGTCGGTCCTTTGTTAGGCGGCCGCTTCCTGCGGTGAGCCCGGCGCTGCCCAGGCACATGTTCTGTGGCGGGCCTGATTACAGCCCTGCCGTGGTGCTGACATTGGCCCGCGTGGACTCTTCATCTGCAAACACACACACACACACACAAGTATATATGTACACATGCACGCCGGCCTCTAAGTTCCACCGCCTCTGCCAGCGGCCTCCGCGGCATGACTTCACCCGGCAACCATTCCTTGCGTCAAACAAAATGCCTCTGTCACCAGAAAAAGCCGGGGGGAGAGAGGGAAGGGAGGGGGGGGGGGGGGGGGGTAAGAGAGGAGAGTAGATGTGCGGTAGCTGTGCGGAGGGTTCGATGATTTTCCAGCACAGTTCGGGAGCGCGGTGGGGTAATTTTAGCTGCGGGGCCCCGCGGCTCGGCGGCGCGTGGAGGTTATTGGTCTCAGGAGCCGAGTGGCAGGCGGGAGGCAGAACGAGAGCCCCCCACCTCGCCCCCCCCGGGTTGCTTTGCTGTCGTTATCGGGACCTTCGACACAATTTAAAAGACGCCGAGCCTGCAGGGCACACTCGATTCTCACACTCGATTCTCACACTCGATAGTAGCAAATGAATCATCTTCATCTACAGCGAAATAACCTGGACGCATGCTTCTTTTTGTTGCTCTCTTGTGCTGCAGGAGCGGCTGCACTACGAGACGCTGAGCCAGCACCTGGGGAAGCTCGGGGAGGACGCTGGGAAGATGGTGCATCGAGTCATCGACCTGACACGACCAGAAGACCTGGACGGTGAGCGGCGTCTCACTCCTTTCTCCTCCCGGCTGTCGGCCTTCTTTTTGGATTCCAGATGTAGAAGTTAGAAAATCCAAGGCAGGAGTTGCTGGATCTTTGAGAAGTCTCAGTTAGAAGCAGTCACTTCCTGTCACCCCCTCCCCACAGAAGAGGCCCCACTGCTGCTGTTCTGCTATAAAGAAGAACGTATCTTCCAGAAAGCCAGGACACGGGGTCCCAGGTATTCAGGGAACACAAATATTTATTGTGCTCCTCGGGATGCTTGGATGAAGGACACCCTCGACAGCTAAACAGAGCGCGCAATGTCAACATTCGATGCTCTTGAACAATTCCACGCTGTTAATTCAGCCCGAGCACACACAGGAGGCCCAATTCTCCTCCTTTTCTTTTTACCGCGACACGAGATCCCACCCGTTGTCGGATGCAAACAAGAGCCGGCGCTCCGTGTGGGTTAATGCTCAGCACAGTTTAACAGCTTTACAACCAATAGGTAGAAAGTCACCTTTGGCTGCGTCGTTCATGCAGTTACCAGTTAACTCCCAAAGGAGACCAAAGACACTGGCTTAGTTTCTCTCCCGCCCCACCTGTCACTGTCACCACAGCGAGACACCACGTCCCTCTATGCCACACGTCCTCTCCCTGACGGGCCTTCACAGAACGTTGTTCCTTTGTGTCGCCGCAGGAAGCAGCATCACGGAGGCGCGGGTGTTCAGGGAGGCGCGGGGGAGGAGCAACGCCGAGCCCCACATCAAGAGGCCCATGAACGCCTTCATGGTGTGGGCCAAAGACGAGAGGAGGAAGATCCTGCAGACGTTCCCCGACATGCACAACTCCAACATCAGCAAGATCCTCGGTGAGCTACGACGCATGTGAAGGGAGCAGGGGAGCGGGGGGGTGGGGGCGTGGGGGGGTTCTGCACACATGTTTTATCTTATTTGGGGCTTGTGTGATTGTTTTTTTTCCTTGCAACCTTTACTACCCTCTTGGTAGCAAGAGAGACCTGATGAGATCGCCCAGAGGCTGCACATCATGATAAATCCATATCAGGATAAACATGATACTGATTTATTATGGACACACAGTTGTAGATGCCCTAAATGGTCGAGAGACCGAGGGGAAACTGAAACTATTTATTATTTATCACAAACCGTGATCATCACTTTATTTTTCTAAATAAAGTCCAAATAAAGGACCAGTCAACATGCACATGGACGCGTGTGCATCGACAGTCACACGGGTCACAGGCGCCTGTCCATGCTCCTCTGCTGTGCGTCTTCATTCCGCGGGTACCAGGAGGCCTCCACTCGGCGCAGACCTCCTGGACGCAGGGAGCCGCGCTGCTGCTGCCTCGGAGCTCCGAACAAAAGGCCGCCTGCCTTTATCGGACGTGTCATTTGTGCAAACACGCTCATTGGGGGGATTTAAGTCAGACGTGTATTTTATGAAGGTGTGCTCATTTTAAAATGGATGTTTTCAGGCAAACACCATGAATAGAATCCGGCTTAATTCATCAATCATTCGTGGCAGTGAAGGAGTTTAAAGAGCTGCGCTGTGTACGTGAGTGTGTGAGTGCAACGCGTGCGGCTCCCACGTAATAACACAGCTGGACTCTGGGGAGTGGGTGGCAGGCTTGTTTCCTGTGTCACAAAAGTACAAGACTAGTTTGTGATAAACCTGGATAAACAGAGGGCGTGTGTGTAATGAGAGCGCTGCGCAGATGTGCTTGCTGCTCCACTTGTTCGAGGGAAATGAGAAGTACACAACGTAGAGTTCTTCAGTGAGCCGGGAGGCAGCAGCAGAGTTCACGCCGGAACGACGCATCCAGCCTCAAACTACGCGCAGCTCAAGCATCGTTTGCTCTGTGATTCAGTGAGAGAGGTTTAAACAGACGCTTGAAACGATGTGCTGTCTCTCCTCTCCGTGTTCGTGGCGGAATGCCAGTGTGGTTCATATCTTCTCTGTTTAAATGACGGTCGTCCACAAGCTTCTCTTCCTCTCCACATTCCATCGTCCATGTTACCGGCGAGTAACATACGTTCAGCTCTTTCTTTGGAGCGCAGCAGCAGCAGCTGGGGGGGGAGACAGGGGGGAGGCAGGGGGGGGCAGATGCACTTACTGCAGCTCTTGGCTCCATAATCACCCCCTCCCCCCCAGCTGTGAGTGAGGAGTCAGCCAGCAGGCAACGGGCGCATGAAACAGGTAGAGACGGGCGCTTTGAGAGCGTCTGGGTCTCTGCAATCAGGAGGGATCGTCGCGTCGCCGCGGCGAGAGCAGCTGGGAGAGTTTCGTCACGCGGCCCATCGGATGACCCCGAAAAACTGAAGCGCACCTCTTTCTCCCCCTTCTCTCCAGGTTCCCGCTGGAAGGGCATGACCAACCAGGAGAAGCAGCCGTACTACGAGGAGCAGGCCCGCCTGAGCAAGATCCACCTGGAGAAGTACCCCAACTACAAGTACAAGCCGCGGCCCAAGAGGACCTGCATCATCGACGGCAAGAAGCTGCGCATCGGGGAGTACAAGCAGATGATGCGCTCGCGGCGCCAGGAGATGAGGCAGTTCTTCGTGGGGTAGGTACCACGCGGGGGGGGGGGGGGGGGGGGAGGTGTGCTGTATGAATGTCACACGCTGTTTGCGACGGGAACCTGAAGGCCCCAGCGAGGTTTTGGTTAAAAGGTTTAGTTCTAAAGGGGGAGTCCAGAAAAATGTTTCTCCATTAGTGTAATAAGAGCAAGAGGAGTTGTGCTTTGTGTCTCACTCTTTCACTAATTCGCCCCCCTAATTGCCACCTCGAGCCTGAATATGAGTGTTTAAGTAAATCTAATTTTTAAAAAAGCATCCAGATTTTATTCACTCTGCTATTTCGTAAAATAACTTTGTTTCTTTCTATGAGGTATTCCTAGCATATGGAAGAAATCTTTAGAAAATACGTCCATTCGATGAGGATTTATGGACAATTAATGAAAGGTTTCTTTTCCTAGAAAGCTACTGGTTGCGTTCTAGCACGCGCTGCATGGCTGCATGGCTGCATGGCGTTCTTCAGCGTGGGGCCGGTGCAGAGAGGAGGGGGGGGGGGGGGAAGCAGTGGCATTGTCTTAATGGGAACCAGCCGCGCGTGTGTTTAAAGCCATCGCAGTGGCCTGTGCTTCAGATGGATTTACCAGAGGCCACCGCTTTGAATCAGAGTGATTTTTAATAGCTTGTCATTTATTAAATTAGGACAATGCTGGGCGCTTGCGGCCAGTGGGATTGGACACAGACACAGACGTGGCGGAATATGAAATGTAAGCAGATGTTCGGGGGGGGAATAGCAGCGAGGCAGACGTCGCCGGCTCAATGCCACAGATTCTGTGTGTGGTCAAGTGAACGCAAGAAGAAAAGAAGAAAAAAATATGACAAATAGCTCTTGATTCTGCCGGCCGGGTCTTTCAATCAAAGCTAAATCCAACAGCTACCTGGAGCCAGTGTGCATCCAGCCTGCAGCACGCTCCATTTCACTAAACGGCTGTTGTTTTCAAAGCATTTAATGTGAAAATGTGTGTGTGAGAGAGAGAGAGAGCGCTCAGGGGGTAATTGTTCCAGGAGACAGACGAGGGAAAACTGTTAGGTGAGAAAAGTGACGGCAATTTGGCTGCTTGGTGTGGTTGGTTTGAGGAGCCGCGGGGCCCGTTTGAGTGCCGAGCGCGTTTACCCTCATTCCATCTGCGTCCGCACGGCTTATTCAGCCGCCGCGAGAGCTGCTTGTTTGGACTCGCAGGGAGGGAGAGGGAGCTGGTGACTCTGCACGTGAGGAGACACGGAGACACCTTTCTCCAACAGTAATCAGGTGGTTTGCACAGACGGTTAGACCCCGCCCCTTTGCTGTAGCGCCGCCGTGAGCTTCTGAGGGCGTTTGTGTCAAAAGTCACAACCGCTCGAGGCCTCGATGGTCCCCAGAGGGCGGATCTCCGTCGTTCATTTCTGCTCCGTCCTTGTCCCTCAGGCCTCAGCCGCCGATGCCTCTCGGCAGCAGCCCCGGAGGAGTCGGCGTTTACCCCGGCGCCATCTCCATGGCGACCGCCACCACGTCCCCGCACCTGACCTCGGACTGCTCCAGCAACTCGGCCAGCCCCGAGCCGGCCGTGCCCGTCATCCAGAGCGCGTACGGCGTGAAGCCGGAGCCCGTGGTGGCGGCCCTGGACCTGCAGGGCGACCCCACCAACGGGGACGACGACATGGACATGTACGAGGACTTTGAGGACGAGCCCAAGTCGGACTATAGCAGCGACCGCGAGACGCGGGAGGCCCTCAGCGCCAACTGAGTCCTCGTGAGGAGAGCAGAAGAAGAAGAAGATGAAGAAGAAGAAGAGGAAAAGAAAAGAAAAACCTGTTATACTCAGAGACACTTTTTAAAAAAAACACAGTTTATTAAAGACCTTTGAAGCCGCCTGGTGGGACGCGGCGCAGTGAGACGCGCGCGCCGTCGGGCGGCGTCTCGACAGACGTCCAGCTGAAGAATGTGGCTGAAAACTTAAACGTGACGAAGAGCTGAACGACTGACGCAGACCTCGAGTTTCCTTCGCCGTGACAATCAGGAGGCAACAGATGGACGAGAGAGAGAGAGAGAGAGAGAGAGAGAGAGAGAGAGAACGGGACGAGAGACGGACGAGCGAGGGACCCACAGCATCACGGATGGATTGGTCCTCAACAGCTATTTGGTCTTAATGTTTAAGGAGTGATTTAGTCTTTGTCATTGTGTATCCACCTTTTTTTTGTGTCTTTTGTTCTATAGACTTGGTTTCTGACAGGTCGCTCGCCTGTACAAACTCTGGACTGTGGGAACTTGAAATTTGAAAAGTTTTAATATAAATCCTAGCTATTGTAATCCTATAGTCTTACCTTTGTTTCTTACCAACACAGCGCATCTACATCTTGTTTTTCTGACAAAATGCTTACGTTACATTTTACTGTTTCCCTTTTTTTATACCCCAGCTCAGGTATGATGTGCCAGATGTGCTTGTGAATGTGTTTTTTTTTGTTTCTTTCTTTTCATACAGACAAAGTGGTAGGACTTTTCAGACTGTCAATGAATTAAAGGGAGCAAATCCCTTCCCTATCACATCATCATTATTATTATTATTATAACTTAGTACCCAGGCATTGTACAGATTTATTTCAAATGTGCCAAACCTACACTCACATTCACTCGGGATGTCGTAGTCTTAACTTCCAATGCTGCAAAAAAAGTCTTATACAATCAGCTTTTTTCTAAGTGATGAGATTAATTCCGACTTGGTAACTGCTGGCCTACCTCCCGAGCCAATCACAGGCCGAGCTCAGGGAGAGTGTGCTTTCATCACGCTCGGCTCAGTCGAAATCTCACACACACACACACGCACACACGCGTGCGCATTGTGCTGTAGTTACGGATGCGGACATTACATGTTGGAGTCTTAGAAGTGTCCCCATGTTTTTGTTCGTTGGGCGTCATGGAAACAGGGACGAGCAGCCTCCGCGTCGCCCTCCTGCTGGAGAAACGCTCTGTGTGTGTTTTCAATCGGTACAAAATGTTAAAAACTAGTTCATGAACCAGTTGATAATTGTAAATCTCTTCACAGCATCGCGGGGAGGGAGATGAAACAAAATTGTGTTTAAAAAAAGAATTGATATAGTTCCAGAAATGTTTTTAAGATGTCTGTTATTTCTAAAGGTACCTTTTTTCTCCCCTGCAGGTATATTTTGCAGACGAGTAAATCGTTGTTATTAAGAGAAGGATGGAGCGATAAAGAGCATTGTGTCTTCTTTCCCTGAGGGCGCAATATTTTGTCTTTGTCTCCTCTCCCCCAAAATCCTTTTCATCCGCTGTGACCTGTGGATGGTTTCCGAGTTCTCTCCTCGCGTGTTACCTGTTCTCCACGTCTCCTCGTCTCCGCGCTCACCCCCATAAGTCGCAGTAAAGAAAGCCTCATGCAAAGACATTTCTGTTAGTGTCATACGCATCCTAAGCACTGGATATGAATTCTATGTTTATTTTTATTTTTTTAGTATTGACTAATGTGAAGTTGTCGTTTGCTTTTCAACATGATAAATCAGAACAGTCAGAAGTCACATGTGCGGGAAGCCTCGTGCGTGCCGGGCTCGAGGAAACTGCCATTTCTTTAGCAGCATTTCATTAGTGGAAGCGGGCTGCGACGCTGCGACGCTGCGGCGCTGCAACGCTGCGGCGCTGCGACGCTGCAGCTCTCGTGCCGCCTCAGGGGGGGCCACGTCGCCTCCGGCCTCTTTACAAACCTCGTGCTCTTTGACAGTAGTGACCTGCGGAAGCGGGACACACGTTTTTTCCTGGTCGCATACGTTTATTTTTTGTGATGAGTATTGTATTTGAAATTCAGTTGTGCGTTTTAACATTTCATTGTATTTATTAGCCAGCTTTGGCTCTAAAATGTGTCAGTACAACTTGGTTTAGAAAGACAATCAAAAAAAATAAATAAATAAAACGTAAAGCCTTGAGATTTTCCTTATAAATCTGTCTGTAAGTGTTTCTTTGACTCTGTGTGGAAAGTTGTGTAATTTGTTCACAATCCTATTGTGCTGTGCATGTGAAAGCACTGTGCACAAGCTGCAGGTATATTGTTGCATGAATTATTTTTCCATTACTAAAAGAGCGCTCTGACTTTCCAGGCCTTAATCATTTCCAACAAAAGGCTTTCCAAAATTGAGCTATTCCACAGGGCCTTTATACTTTAGGTGGCCCATTACAGTGGAACCTGGCCTATTGTTCCATTGTGCGTGCGTGTGTGTTTGTACGTGCGTGCATGCGTGTGAGTTAACGCCCCACATCCTGACCGCGCTGTGGTGTAAGCGCCGCTGCAGCCAATCCCAGCTCGTCGGAGGGAACAGAGGCCTCAGCCATACGCAGCCGCATCATAAATCTCCTCGCAATTCCAAAATCAACTGTAGCGTCACCCGGCGAGGGGCGCCGGCAGGTTTGTCACACACTCCTTTGTGTGCACGTGAGTGTGTGTGTGTGTGTGTGTGTGTGTGTGTGCTACAGCTTCAGGTTGGGAGGGGTTTTTAAAATCATACTTGTGCCGTTGCCATACCAATCTCAATCTCATAAGTCATCATAAGTTACATTTCCTTTTTCCTTTCTGCAGGATGAACAGTTAGATGTTTGCAACGTGACAGATTGTTGCTGTGTGTGCACGTGTGTGTGTGTGTGCACGGCTTTCAGCGCCTCAACATGAGCTCGAGGACAAGCTGCGCTCCTTCATGAAGTCGTACTTCATGGCCTGATACCTACGTTCCTGTGCAGACTTTCTTCAGGGGGAAAGACACAAGTTTCCCCTCAGTTTTCTTGCTGCCGCAGCTTTTCTGAGCGATGAGGCTCGAGAGGAAAAACTGAGGACTATTTTTTCATCTTAAATTGTTCTGCTGAGGCCATCGAGGTACGATCGCCTCCCGACATTTAACCACGTGTAAGAAAACTCTGCTGAAAGAGAAACATGATGAAGTTGTACATTAAGTTGTCTTCATTTCAAGACATGCAAATGAATGTAGTGACATACTGTGTATTTTATTACTTTCCACACACTAAATTAATAGTAGACAGCAGCTTTGAATATTAAAGGATATTGTTTCCAGTACCTTTTTTAGGACATACTGTACTACCTTTTACATTATATTTTGAATTTTATTTTGCTGTTATAACATTTTTATAATGACTTTTTTAAGCATACCTTAATGTGACTTTTACAATACTTTTTTGGCAACATACATTACTTAAATATTTTATCTAAATTTTATACAATTACCTATTTTATCAAACTTTAGCTGTTTTTTTATAATACTTTTTATAATAATGTGTGAAACTATACCACTACTTTTATGCCAATTTCATGATTAACCTTTTGGACATTTGACATTGACATTTTTCAACCAACTGAAGTTTTATTGATTCATGAAATTTATCGACTTGCAATACTGAATTCTTTTGATAAACTACACTGACATTTCCCGACAAACCAAAGTAGTATATTACTTCTAATGACACTATTACGTTGAATTACATACTAAACTATGATTTTTTTCAACATACTGTGACGTTTGTTCTTAACATTTTTGTCATACTGTACTTTATTACTACCGCTATATTTTAACATTGTCAGACATGAACTACTATTCTTTTTTACAGCATACCTTTTTGACATGAAATGAAATATTCGACTAGAACACCTTTACCTTCATTTCGATATGAAATACTATGACCTTTTTTCTTTGACATATTATACTATATTTGAATGACAACCACTGATGACTAAATTCTGTATTTGTGAGTTCTGTTAAATATTTTTATGAATAACTTTGCTTCACGACATTTTTTTACTTTTTTGCAAAGCATTTAAACAATTTGACTCTGTGAAACTGCAGACATGCCATCACTTTACTTCTTTACTTAACTTAAATTAATACCAAATGAATACCAGCCTTTTTAGACGGACTAAAAATTCACATTTTATGAAATTTTCTTACATCCTAAACTATTACATTTTTATACAACTACACTTGGGCATTTTTGATACAATTGTGTAATAACATTTAATAGTATGACAATTTTGATGACAACTTTTGACCGACTTAATTATCTTAAGCATAGTTTCCAGTGTGTAACGTGTAAAAATCTATAATATTCAATAAATATTTTTGTGATGTTAGACAAAATACTGTATTCATACTTCTATTCATGGCGAGTATAGAACATTTTCATGGCATACTGTACTATGATATTTTTGTTGTACACTGTACTGTGATATTTGTGGATTTTCTTTAAATACATAACTTTGACTTGTCATATTTTTTATTAAGGTAACTACACATACATTGACGAGTAGTGAAATCACAATCATTCCTTTTTTCCATCCTCACAAATCAACACTAAAAGATCAAGATAACTATGAATGGTGATCACAAAGGAGCCGACGTGTTGGAAGCATCACAGCCAACCTGTATATACAGTATACATATATACAGTATACATATATATATGTATACATATACATATATATATATATATATATATATATATATATATATATATACATATATATATATATATATATATATATATATATATATACATATATATATATATATATATATATATATATATATATATATACACCGGACTCTTTGAGCTTGGAGCTAATGATAATCATTAATTTAATCTTGCGTTGGATTCAACGTTGGTAATAATTGACCCTCCTCTGAGTGCAAGATGTCTCACGATAGTCTGGTCTTAATTGAATTGTGAAGAGTTTTTTCTTTTTTCTTTAGAAATGTCTGGTGTTGAATAGAATTTTTTGAAAAAACGTACTGCCCTTTAACATACTGTATATTAATATAATATAGTGAATTAGCTAGTGTAATGTAAAACCTTCCCTCAAATACAATGTTGAAACGTTTTAAGCAAATTAAAATAACAATTGTAGGTTGGGAGGGGGTCCTATTAGAATTTCAAGGGTCAGCAGCCTTGGGAGGCCTTCAACAATAACAAAAAAATCTAAATGAAATATCTCAATAAAAGGAAATCACACAAACAAAAGCTTTGAAAGGAGTTGCTTTTGCTGCATTTGTGTTTCAATGTCTTTGAAACATTGCAAAAAGGCCTATACTTTTTTTTTTTTAATGCAATTAGAAGTGAAAGGAAAAAACAGCACTTTTTGGATGGGCAATGCACAAAAGGCCAATTTTTTGGCCTTTGGCATTAGTCCGCTAATTAAATATTATATGTTAACGAAAAAAACACACTTTGAAAGCAGCTGAATTGTTTGACTCAAAGACACGGCTGCAACCTTGGTGAGTGGAACTGTGTGTGACCATGAGGAGGCAAAGGGCAACGTCATTGTTGCCCTCCCCTCCCCCCCAACACACCCACACACCCACAATTTCACCCACCTTAATCCTCTCTGATGATTTTACGATCCCATTCCCTTTTGTGCTTCCTGCACGGATGAAGACGCGGGTATGAACTCATATCCGAGCATCCGAGGCCGACGTGTTCGCCGACTAATTGCTCATTGTTCGAAATGGAATGCAGGCCTCCAGATACCCGTTCGTTTACACAACGCAGACCTGCAGTTCATTTCATTTTGCACTGGTCAACCAGAAAGTACGTACCTTTACGGGTAAGTATGTGGTTTGTATGAGTCCTCCCCTCTCTTATAGTATCAATGTGGATTGAGTTCAATAACAACACGCTTCGGAGGAAACGTGATGATGCTTCGATTCCAACCCTTCGTCCTTCTGTCAACTGATGCTGCTAAACTCAAGTGATCAATAGATAAATCGCAATCCAATTGGGGCCCAAACAAGGCAGAACCAGGACCATAAAATTGATATCCTTTTCAACAGACACATAAACGTATTGTTACACATGGGAGTTCCCCTTTACCCCCACTAAAAGAAACTGAACAAATAGACAAAGTAGTTGTTACACTTTTCATCGCGGGTGTCCCGTAATCGGAGCAGAGGCCCAACACGGATGAGAGGCCCCTGAGGAGTCACATGTACATTTGGGTCGTGACGCAGCGCTGCCGACGTGGCACCATGTGACCGTCCCTTTGTGTCAGTCGTTCAGTCGTATAAAAGAACATCAGGTGGGATCAGACGCATTGGGATCCACTTTCATGTCTTTGAAGCGCCTTCAAACAAAGACGAAGCTGTGATCACAGGTTACATTCGACGCGTGGAACCTATTCATTAAGACGCTCATCTCCGTCGCACGTCGATGAGTGCTCGAAGCGTAACACAGTTTTAAAGGTCTGAAATGTTTCAGCCGTTGTATCCAAACACAGGTGAAGGCGAAAGCTGCGTTATTAAGGCCGCGGTTTCCGTCTGATCAAAGTCTGCAGATGTCAAATGTGAAGGGAAAAATACACGACTCAACTTTTATTAAAGACGTACTTTCCATCTTGGTTGTTTTTTTTAAGAAAAATAAACTTCTGTAGAGAACTTCAGCATAAAAAAGCGTACATTTCCATTGGATTGTCAAGTATAAAATTGAACCTCTTTATTGTGGAATGACCTGTCACACTAAATATGCCGAATAAGCAAAATAACATCTACATATCAGTTCTATGATCAAATTAAATGAGGGATCAATTGATGATTGCCTGGCACAACCTTCATCACCATGTGCCAGAAATACACAAGAGAAATCATAATCGTAACGATAGCGAAACACATTATCTCAAACTACATTTTATTATATGCAAAGTGGATCTACAGGGTATTTTACAATTTGCCAAGAAGGACATTGGTATCTGTTCTCAGTCTTACAGCAATTTGCTGCTGAATTATCCTCCGGTTTTTTAGCTTTTTGTCAACCCAAAATACTCCTCCTTCTTCTCAAAGTAGAAGTTGAATCGAGCCGTGGCGTATCTGGGAGGAGAGCAGGAGACGGGAGAAAACACAATTAGAAGATGCAGAACTTATACTTTCAATTAACCGATATAAAACTGAGCTCCATCCTGCTTTTGGATGACCGCGGTGCATTTTCACGATGCACTCAACTCTCTGTGCTAAATAAAATCAATAAATATCTTTGAAAAGGACATTCTCTGTGACAACCTTAGTCCAACCAACCTCGTATGCCGACAGGTAAAGCTCGGCCCGTAAGTGTACGTGCACCGTGGAATCGATTCGACTAAAGCAAATAATGCTTTACAGGAGGACGTTAAAGTTAAACCTAAAAAAAAAATTAGATCTCAACAATAGCCCACCTTCCAATAGATCCACATCAAGCAATGAACCACAGTGACAAGTTGGCCCTGCCTGGTAACATCTCAACTCCACATTCCCATTCCAACACGCTGAAAATGACATGATGACGACATCGTCAGGGTTATTCTGCCGAGACGGGACGTGAATCGAATTCATTTGGTAATTAAATAGGCGTCCTGTGTTTAAGGTTTGTTGACTGTATTCAAACCACCTGAACCTTTCTTTGTTTAAATATCTGGCTTTCGACCTCCACAGCTTCTCCTTCACCGAGCTGCGACACATTGAAGTGCTTTTTGGAGGATTGTGATGCATCAGGTGACGGGGTCACATACACACTACACAAGATAGTGGTAAAGAAATGACGTTATTCTTAAAAGATGTTCAAGTTGTGTTCAAACTTCAGTTTGTCCGGCATTTGTGCTCCGCTGAAAGCTTACTTGCTAAAAGCCTGCACAACAAAAGCAGCATCAAGTCTCATTTCACTAAAGCGCCGAGTCTGAGAGCTTCGCCGAAGCATCACAACTTGACTGCGAGAAAAGTGTTTTTTTTATCATTGAACGCTTCAATAATGGCGATGTGCGAGTACGCTGCTGCCCTTGGCCGTTATCCGACACCCTTTGAAATGAAGTGAAGTTTCAAAAGCACAGAGAGGAGTCTGTCCTCTAATCAGCGGTTCCACTGAACCCCTCAATGTCGAATCGGTTTTCTCTCTTTCGTGGCACGCTGAGACAAAAACAGGCCCTTCAGTGGCTCGTGCGGCACCACGGTGCCTCTGTGGTGAAGCTGCGTCCACGCGGCTTCATCTCGTCCAGGGAAGTTACGCGGCGAGCCTTTGCCATTGGACGGCAGCAGGGGAAACGCAAGATTGGTGGAAAAGAAGAAAAAAAAGAAAAGCAACCACCGGTGTTGACGTGTTGGAGCCAGCGCATCGCTATCGTGTTATTGTGGTCGTATAACAGAAAGGAGTTTGAATGCAGCAAACCTCCCTTAACCTGATTGGATGAAAGCAAAACATGGTGGTCAGGAGACAAAATCTACCGGCTGTTGCTTTTGTCAAATCAAAAAGTGTAAAGTTAAAAAACAACTCACTGGTCGCGGCACTTTTCCTCTGTTGACCCTTCAGAAGCAGAATTATTTTCCAGTTTTGCCATTTGAAAGAACAGCAACATTCGCAGGTGATCATCCATCACTTTATTACAAGTGACACCTCAAACTGGCCCGCTTAAGATTTATCACCATCATCATCATCATCATGGATGAAACTGAGCCGTTTTTCTATTTAGCACAAGTAGTGCAAAATGAACTCCCTCCAGAAGCACGTATCATATTTCACAATGTGCTTTTGTGCACGATTCTGCAGCCGGGCTTCTGGAAGCAGCGGGCCGCCTCCTCGCTCGGTGCACGAACCCGAACCTTCCGCACACGAAGGAAATCACATGAGGAAGGTGAGGTTGCGCGCCGGGGGGGGGGGTCTGTGGCGCGTTCCTGCTGCGGCCCCTTATTGTCACACGCACATCTGGAGCCGCTTAGCGCACGCGGTCGGAGGAAACGGAAACATGCATTGCGCGAAAAGATGACCGTTTCCCTCCACGTTGCTGAGGACCCCCCTTCAGCCCCCCTCGGCGTGCACTTCAGGACGACCTCGGCCGGCGGCTTAGAGCAGCAGACGTGGCCGAGCCGCGGAGGAGAGACGCGCATTGCGAGGGAGGCCCGACGGAACAATAGCGCCTCTGTGCCTCGTGCCCCCCCCCCCCCCCCCTCCCCTCCCCCTACCCCTGCGGATCACGTTTCCTCCGAGGTCCATTCGAAAGGGGGGCAGGGGGGCCGCCGCTGGTCCCGCCACACGGAGGGGAGGGTGCCGCGTGTCGATAGTGATTAGGATCACGACCACGACTGCGCGGGGAAGGAAATAAAAAGTGGGTTCCACAGGGGTGGGGGGGATGGGGGGGGGTAAAGTGGGGGGGGGGGGGGGGGGGGTGATGGAAGACATTTCGCCCTCCTGAACTTTATTGACTCCTGGACTTGTTTAAAGAGAACTTCTAACAATAAGAAGGAATTAGATTCGCATTTCTCGTAGAATATTTCATGATTTGTGAATCAGTGTGAGTCTCCGGTGCTTTAGGGTCCAGATACGTAGATGTAATAAATAAATGTTACACTTGCTCTTTACGGCCTCGTCTCTGCCACGTTTGGCCCGATTGGGAATATTTAAGTGATGTAAACTGCTTTTAAATCAAATTGGAGTTCTGAGTTGAGTTGATTTTTAGTGTTTGATGCAACTGAAACAAACTGTCCACCTGTTTGTTCTCCCAAAAATACAAACCTCACAAAGTCAAAGTCGATCGAGGAGAACCGTGATTGCAGAATGGCCCAAAGACCCCAGAAGAAGTTCGACGCCTGGAAGAACAAAACATACTTTACTCAACATTCACACTCAACGCTATTTGTTGCATTACAAAATAAAAATGGCTGACATGCTTCAGTTGATCCGCATCAGTGATTTCATTGAGCAACTGAAGTCAAATCAATGAATGAAAGCTGTGTGTGTGTGTGTGTGTTTACTTCATCATAGACGCCAGCGGGATGCGACTGCGTGTTCAGTTCGATTCCTAACGTTGTCTTTAAATGGAATGTCGGTGAGAATGTGGGACCGGCCCCCCAGTAAAGCACACATCTTGTTTGCCCTGCCGCAGGTCACGGTGGGGGTCAGAGGTCAACCTCTTCAGCACGGGAACGCTGGCTGGCTGACTCGCCATCTGTGTGTGCAGCTTAAAGAACGATTGTTCTGAACTGTGTTTCTTCTCGAGGTTTTGTTTTCATTCCCTTTTTGCCACAGAAACGGTGAAAAAACCCTCCAGCGAGCTCCAGTCGCCGCGTTGTAACTGCTGCTGCTGCTCACTTAACTCGCGGACCTCCGTGCCCCCATAAAGTTCTGTTGTTCTCCGGCCTCGTGGTAAATCCTCATAGCGGGACCACTAATAGCACCTCCTAATAAGACCCAGACAGCCCTCTGTTCTGCGGCCAAGTGATATAATCACTTTTTAATTTGATAATCAAATAAAGGGTTGGAATGAAATACTTGAAGAGGAATGTGCGGTTTCTCCCCCCCCCCCCCCCCCCCCCCCGCTCTCTGATCAGAAACAGAAAAACTGAAATCTGGAAGGTGAAAATAACTTAATGCACGAAGCTTCCGGTAGAAAATGGATGTGAATGTAAATCAATCCGGTGGTATCTTTTATTTTAACTATTGTTGTTTCTGTTTGATTCATGTCTCACACACATAACGTTTCATGGAGAATAGGAAATGATTTTCTCAGGATCCCTCATCTTGACAGTTGCCTTGTTAAGCATCATTGATCCATTTCTCCCACTTCCGTCCAGTCGAGAGTCCTTCTGCGTTTGCCACAGAAAATCTGATTGCAATCATCGCTGCGGCCGCCCATCCCTCACTTCTCCTCCTCCTGCTCTGCTATTTCTGCACGACTTATTTAAAAAAAAAAATGCTACCTCATCATTTTGGGGCTGTTTCAGGGGACATTCGCACCTGGAAATTGGTCGGGACAATTCTGCATATTGTGTTGAGCTGCGAAGGCGCTTTGAGGCAGAAAGCGCCACTTGAGCCGCCCGAGAATGAAAATGTGGTCATGAGAGAAATAATTTGGGCGGCTGTCTCTCGCTTTCCCCCCCCGGGGCAGCTTCTAATCGGCCCAGACGGAGTCCATCAAACTTTGAACAGCAGCCGGTCACATGTGCATCGGGTCTGTCTATTGCTTTTCGAGAGCTGGAAGAGTAAACGGTTGAAATGTGACGGCGAGGTGCTGAGACGCGACGCTCACCAGCGAGAACTTGCAGACTTGGACGTAGAGCTGCGTCACTTCTGCCTCGGTCACGGTGACCTCGTGACCGGTGCTGTGCTTGTAGCTCTCCAGGTAGGCCGTCAGCCAGTCCCTCTGCAGCTCGGGCCTCGGGTAGAGGCCGTAGTTCACGTCGTTCACACCTAAACAGAGACACAAACACACCGGCGTTCCAATTAGTTCAGCGATTCTACGCGTCTGAAGGAGAACCGGCTGGCAATTCATCCAACAACATCTCTGGATTATTAGAGTACTGTTATATACATATTTCATTGACTATTATTATGGCATTTCTATATTATAACATCCTCATGATTTTTTTTTTTTTTACATGCAGTGAAATACTTCAAATCATTAAATTGCCAATTTGTTTTTTCTGCTGTTTTTATGATACACGTCTTCTGTAAATAGCTTTGAACTGAAAACACTTTGTAGTACTTTCATTATCTGACAAGTAAATTACTAAAGTTTAAATAAGAATTATAATAGCCTATTCAAATGTGTCCTATAGTATTGTAGGAAAACTACTCAAGTGGAGCCAATTGCTTTCATTAAGAAATAATAAAAAAAAACTCCTTTTCAGAATGTGTTCGCATCATTTCACTGAAGATGTGTATTAATGTTTAATACTGGAATATCACTCCGGTACAGAAAAAAACACTGAATGCAGTCGTGTGTCTCTGCAGCATCAGAAGCGGCAACGTTTCAGCAAAACGATAAATTGACATGTAAACGTTCTGCTTAACCCGATATCCTGCACGAGGCCGTCTCTCATGCTCTGCCAATGAAATACATTCGCAGGCAAATTGAACTCCTTTCTTTTTTTTTTCCCACAACGCAGACCTACCAGCAAATTCATTGAAGTGATTGCCAATATCAAAGGCCTGGTAGTTGTAATCGGCGTACTCGTAGTCAATGAACTTCACCATTCCTGGCGGAAGCGGAGAGGGAAAGGAAAACAGCGGTTACCAGGACAACGGGAAGAACACTGAAGACTCTCCCCCCTTTTATTCAAAGTACAGAACCTTGTGGGAATCAAAAGGAAGACGGAGTCTCTTTTGACTGAGAGCCGCCCGCGGCATCCTTGTAAAACCCCACGAGAAATAAAACGCGATAAAAGGAACCAGACATTTAATGAGGTTTCTCCTCTGTATGTAAAACAGAGGGACGAGGAACGATGATTTCAAGCCGACGGAGAGAAGCACCTTCCTCATTACGAACAGACCGAGACCCTTCGGTCGCGGCGCTGCGACTCCTCACCCTCCTTGCGGTTGTAGATGATGTTTTTGGTCAGCAGGTCGTTGTGGCAGAGGACGGTGGGCGAGCCGATCTGCGAGAGGTGTCTCTTCAGGGACTCTATCTCCAGGGACAGCGTCTCCAGGCTGGGCAGCTGGTGCCGAGCCGCCGGGCTGCAGGAAGACAGAAGACTGAAACACTGAAAACATTCTCATGATCTTTGTCGCCGGCGCCCGGCGGAGACGACGTTGATGCAGCTTTGCAAACATCCATTTTATTTCCACGTTCGACATAAAAGGAGGGTTTTGTTACATTGCAAATCTGACTGCAGCCACACACGTTTATTGAACGGTGAATATTGGATTTGACTCTAATAAAAGTATTAATACTTATGCTCTATTGCTTCTTCTTTGATGGAATTGGATTGGACCGTCTGCGAGATGCTTTATTATCACTGAAGCTCAAAGGTCAGTGATGGAGAAGTAAAAGGAAAATTTAAAAAGATTACTGTATTCAAAACCTTTTTTAGAAAAATGTACAGAAGTTTCATCAGCAGAATGTTCTATAGTCCAAAGTAAAATAACCGAACCCGTTTTCTTTCTCTGCTCAAATAGCATATCATTGGAGTAATACTGATGCATTAATGTGGAAATAAAAAAGCTGCAGCAAAAGAATTCACAAAAAAAAGAATTCACATGTCGAACACACTATTATTCTCAAAAGTACTTTCTTTAAGAAGCAAGTAGCTCGAAATACACTTGTATCCTTTGGGAAGTACGACTCATTACAAAGTGCCACTGCTTTGTCCTCTGCTTCTCCCGACACACGCCGAGTTTCAGCAGCGTGTCAGCGTCCTGCTGGCTGCTGCTGTGTGCGGACGCACAGATGAACCGCGTGCGTAACATGTTGCACTTTTCTTCCTGGGGGGGTGAATGGAGGCCTCAAGAGGCCACTCGGCTGATTGCTCCATCTATCAAAGACGGCGTTAATGTCCTCGGAGCAGCAGAAATGCTGCGCGAGCGTCCGCGTCCTGGGGAACTTGTGCGTTTCCTTTTCGGTTGTCAGGCCAGTTTAAACAGTGTCATTTCAAGCACTATTTACTCGCAGGGGAACAAACAGACGCTCCGGTATTGTACACACTTGTAGACATAATTTAGTGAGGCCTGTGGAGGGAGGCCTTGTTTACAGTGCGCTGCCTTAATAGACTCCGCCTACGCATCCTCTTTGTGGCCCTCGCGCACTCCGTCGCATCTCCTGCTGTGCACAGACGGATCAATGGAGGACTGATTGAACAAAACACCTTGAGATCCATCCATCGCTGTTCCCCAAGAAAAATCTGCAAAAGAATACATTCCATTTAAAGTATCTGCTTAAATTTGGACCTTTTAAATATCTTATTCAACCCAAATAGTTCAAATACTGCAAATGAATTCCAAATACCAACGTCATTGGATCTCAGCCGAGGAGACGGCAGTCTGAGTGTTTGATTCACATCCATTTGCCTGAGAGATCTTCGACCCCGTCTGACACGCGTCATTCATCTGTCTCTCATGATACGAGTTCAAAAACACAGTGGAATGGTGAATCACCCTGATTCCTTTTCAACCCATCCACTGCTTTAACGCCGCTGAAACGACTTTCACCACCGAAAACCTGCGATCGCTCGCGAGTCAGAAGCTAAATGAAAGACGTTTATTCACTTAAAAAGGAAAACCTGTCCTGTTGCCATCAGATCTTTTCCGCTCGTCGAGTGCGTTCGCCTCCTGCTCCTTGTCAACTCTCTGTAAGGTAATTAGTGGAATTTCCTCCTCTAGCGCTTCATTATCAATGTGCCTTATTTACATACGATTTCAAACACCAGCCGAGCAGTTTTTTTTTTTTCTTCTCTCCTTCCTCTTTGCGGTTTTATGCGTTTCGCTGGATTGCAAACGGGAGACGCGGCGGGGGGCCTCTGGGAGGAGAAGAGGTTGCGCTCTTGCTTTTCCATCGCCTTTCTCTCTTTTCTCCTGCATCTACTGTGCACTCGCTCTCCGAAGCTCGCAGCTGCTGCAGCCTCCCTCTCTCTCTCTCTCTCTCTCTCTCTCTCTCTCTCTCTGCACAGCATGTGGCTCGAGAGCCGAGACCTCCTCTGCAGGTGCAGCCTCTTCCTGCTGCCTCTCCGCCTTTTCTTTTACCGTTTCCTCTGAAGATCACATTCATTGCAGCACTCGTACGTTCTCAAGTACAAAAGTTTCTCTGAAGCCTGTATGAATTCCCTCGGTCCCTCCTCGGTCTTCTCCTCCTCTGTTTGAGTGCGGGTGTGTGTCGTATCATTCAAGCGGTTGCACGCTCAAGGGACCAGCATATATGCAAACAGACACACACACACACACACACACACACACACACACACACACACACACACACACACACACACACACACACACACACACACACACACACACACACACACACACACACACACACACACACACACACACACACACACACACACACACACACACAGGAATTTTAACCAGGAATTAGCTTCTCACATTAATTTGTGCCGTGGATTTGTCTCCATCACTCCTAATGGGAGCTGGAGCGCATCCCTTCACTCACACAATTGTCTCACAACACAGCGCCATCTGTTGGGCCTCGAAGCGTGGTGCAGCCGCTCCTCTGCATGACCTTTGCGGTGAGTGGAGTCCCCATTCGTCCGCCCCCCCCTCCCCCCGGCAGCCTTGGTGTCGCATTGTATACAAAGTCATCAGCTGCGCGAATCATTCGTTTCTCTGCTGTGTGTAAAACGGACGATCAAAAGGGAGAATTGAATGTCAGATTTAACATTAATTAAACCGAAATCTTGAACAAAGCCAAAGGTCCTCTTCTGTGATCCGTTTCATTCTATGGCAGCGTTTCCTTTTATGAATCGTTTCTGTTTTAATTGAATGTATTCTACATCCGTAGGAGTCATTTTGTACACATGACATCCGTTGCAGTCGGTCCATCCCGGGAGACGGATCTTCCTCGGTCGTTCGCCCTCAGGCTTCTTCCCTTTTCCCCCTGGAGGGTTTTTTTCTGTCCCGATGTGTACAGACTGTAAAGCCCTCGGGGGCAAATCTGTAATTTGATTTTAGGGTATACAAAATAAAATGAATTGAATCGAATTGAATATGAATCATTTTATTTTGGTTTCCAAAATGATGTAAATTCAAAGATTGGACATATTTGGTATTTTAGATACTTGTATCGAATTAAATACAATTATTATTTTCTTAAAAAGATATTGTCTAGCTTGAAATATGGAAATTCCCTCAGTTCCACATGATTTCCTGCTTTAAAGCAGAAAAGGACTAAATTGATCTATAATGAAGTAGAGGACAAACCAGAAAATATTGACTTAGAAATAAGATGGTTAAAATAAGTCAACCCGCTCTTTCATTTACTGGGACTTTAGTCTTTTCGGGATCCAGAAAGCTGCCTCTCCTTATCATTAAAGTCCCTTTTCTTTAATGCACCACTGGGAAACTCAACGGAGGAACTCAATGTTTTTCAAAGGCCGGGCAGAAAGCCTCTCGGCCCGCCGGCTTCAGTTTGCTTGGACTTGCGACCCCGCGCCTGCATACATAAACAAGGCTGAACGTTTGACCGATAAGGGAGGGCTCTGCAGGAAGCCCGTGGACGAGTAGCGTCTGGACGAACCCTCTCACCTCGCATCCCGTGACCCCCGTCCGAGATAACGCAATGTCACGGCCGCGCAGGCCTCTCACCCCGCCTCGGCCCTGCAGCCAATGGAAAGCCTGCGGCGGTGGCCTCCGCGCACGAGGCGAGGGGGGGGAGAATGTGCGAGTGATGTCGCTCACTTACCTGAGAGACACTGTTGTGGGTCGAGTGGAGCGGCCGTGTGCAGATTTTTAAAATGCACATTTGGCATGCAAAAAAAAATGATAAGGAATCATTGCAAGTGCAGCTGCTTAAGAGATAAAGATGTGGAAAAGGCTGCTGCTGGTTTCTGTCAAATAGAGAAATGTTTTAAAAAAACACCACTGTGGTATTTCAGCACAGAGGTGACCCCCCCCCCCCCACCTCCCCTCCCACCAGCGCAACATGTATTCGTTTAGAACTGAGGTCATTAATTGACAGGTCCTTTCTCGCACCGCGTTCAGTCATTTGAACCCTGGCGGTTGAACATTCACCAACTGGGAGTTGGAAGACGACGTGCTAATGCTGCGATCTGATCGCGTGCAGTTACACAGTCGGAGGCGATGCGCGTTGTCGCGTACCTCTCGGGCCGGCGCTGCAGGGCCGGGATGCTGCTGCTGCTGCTGCTGCTCCGCATCAGGGTCAGGAAGTGGGCCATCTTGGTCCAGAGATGAGGCTCAGCAGGCGGACCGCACTTTGGCTGGATGGAGTGAATTCTCGCCATCTCTGCTGCAATCAATCTGCGGAGAGAAAACATCTTCAGACATGAGCGCGACCCACGCTGTTATTACACAAACAGCCATTATCAGAGGAGCAGCGACTCCCTTTCCATTCAGCGCTCTTATCTTATTCTTCTTCTTCTAAAATATTTTTTTTAAAGGGGGCTTTGTTGCATTCGTGACCTTTTGACTACTCGCGTGCTCCATCTCAAAGCATCTTGGCCGTGACGCAAAGCTTTCTGGGTATTTCCCACTCGCGAGGCTGATTGATGTGGATCTGTTCAGCCTTGGCTGTGTTGTGTCCCTCCGTCCTGCGGTGAGAATAACGGTGCCGCTCTGTTATCGCCAGGATGAGGAATGAAGCTAAACAACTAACAACTAAACAACATTGCTCAATATGAAATATGACTAAACACCATTTAAAAAGAAAAACACCTGCACAATCTGCATCAGCACAATCAAGATGCTCAGACACACACACACGCACACACACACACACACACAGACAGACACAAAGATGCCCTCCAACGAGCACTAACTGCTTCCATCGCCTTTCAGAACATGAATGTCCAAGGTTTCCCGTTACTCTGCACCATCCACTGAACCAACGTGTAAATTACAGCTACGAGCATTCATTGTATTCATTGACGATAAGTAATTAATGGCAGCTTTCTTAATCTAATATGCAACTGTGCTAATCGGCATGCTAAAGGCCGGCGCATGCTTCTGCGTCGGCGTCTCCGTTGCGTTTGCGTGTTGCGTCGTTTCAATTCATGGTTCAAAAAGGCTTGCGTGGGTTGCAAAGCAATTCTCGCCAGAACACCAGGCGGAGTAACGCTTATTGTGGAAGACGACCTAGAGAGTGCCGCCTCGCAAAGGCGCTTGCGCTTGCGGATCCTTGCGTTTCTCTGAAAACGCAGAAGCATAAACTAGGCTTAAACTAGGCTTTTGAAATCAGTGGTGGGCCGTCAGGTCAAGTTATAGAATTACTTTTCTTATATATTTTTTTCTCTGCACAGCTGCCGTCTCTTCGCCTGATTGCGTCATGACGTATTCATGTTATCTGTAGTCAGTACTTGTAACTCTTAATTCACAACGCGGTCATTAGGTTTTGGTGCCGGTAGGAAATGAACAGCCCGCCACATGTTGACATGATGAAGTTGTTTGTAACAACTACCTTATTAGGTGCGTTTGATTTATCTGCCTTTGTTAGTGTTTAATTATTTTTTTAAACGTCACTAAATCCAATTGCAAAACGTTCTTCCAGTGGGAGACCAGGGCGTGAAAATAAAAAATAAAAAATAAGCACATGGTCTCATCAAGTCTACTTGGCAATGGCCTTTCCGGCCCTCACCTGTAGATGGACGGCTGCCGGAGCAGCTCGTCGTCCAGCACCGCTCCCCGGACAAACTCGTAGCAGACGCCGTTCTGGAAGCTGCAGTAGATCTGAGGACCACAGCCGTGGGCGTGGAACACCTGGAACATCTCCACCTCCCTGTCCCGGTTCACGTAGAGCTCCGTCATTTTGCCGTACAGACGCACCAGGACACAACCGGGCTCCTGGAGCGACGCCACGTAGCAGCCGATCAGCTGGTTGGTGATGCCCTCAGTGAATTTCTGAAAGAAAAATGAATTCTAGTGCGAAAAAAAAGCACGGAAACCGAATCTACTGCCGTAAATCTCCTCCTCCTGCTGGGTTGATGATTTTCTTTACTTTTAATTTATTCATGTATTTTTTTTTGTGTTGTATTCTCGATATTTTCAGACCACTTCACTTCCTGCCTGATTAGTTTCACCTGTGCCTCGTTAGCCCGCTCATCTGTTCTCGCTCCGCCAATTACTGTGAGTGACAGAAATGTGTTCTGCAGCTGCTGCAACATCTCAAGCAAAGTAGCTGGTCACTATGGCGGCGCAAATAATGGCAAATGCAAATAAAAATCTCTCTGAAATGAACGGACACATGGACTTTTCACTGCTCATTCCACAGTTATGCTATTATCAATTGATTGCATTATTATATTAGACAAGAAAAATGCAATGTTTCAGTTAAAGTAATGTTCAAGGCCGGATTATAACATTGATTAGCGACTTATTTTTAAAGACACATAAAAGTTTTCACATTTAAGCTTATTTTAAGCTGCACAAAAGGTTAAACTCTCTTGAGCTTGTGTTAAACCACGGACATTATATCATAAACCCACCTAGTGCAAAGATGCTGGTTCACTTCAAGGTTTCATGACTCATTCCTGCTGCGCTTCATCGCACACTTGTAAGAGAATCACACAAACTACAACGTCAACCCCGATGGGTCCGGCTCTCTTGGCCGATGCTGCAGCAGCTACGAAGCAATTATTGATAAAAGGAGCGTGAAACACAAGCGCGGCAGTGAAGACACAAGCAGCTGCAGCGTGAACCTGTTGGGGTCAAAGATCAGCCGGTGCTGCCCTGTTTGCCCGGCGGGGCCTCGTGGGACATTTGTGGTTATTCAGCGTTTGTCCCGAAGTGTCTCATTGTCTGCACACGGCCCTTCTTCGTCTGGAGCGTGAGCGAGCACGGACAGCGTGACATTGCGATCAAACATCGATATGATGGACGGAGGTCCGCTGGGATGCTTTACATCAATTTCATTTGATGTATAAATCATTCATTTTTCTTCTAAATTCATTTTTGAACATAGTCATAGGATTTGTCTGTTCAAAGAGGCCATGCAAGAAAGTGCCTTTGAATTCGTCATTTTTCCTATAAAATACATTCATTTCATGTGAATCCTTCTGACATTCTCTTATTCATTTTTTTTAAACTGTTTTCCTTTAGTTGTTTTCTTTATTTCTTTTCAATTGAAAGGGGCACGTTAAGCACCCAAATTGGGTTGTTTGTTAAAGATACGAAAAACTATTTAGAAAAAAGCATTCATGCGACGTCGTGTAAAGCACAGGTGTCGCAGGAACTCGATGTCCTTCCCTGTGTGTAGTCTGTACATTCAGAGATGAACACAATGCACCAGCGGGTCGGAGGGGAAACATCCTTTGTGTGCACTACTGGATCTGGTATAGATTGAGAGGTCACCCACCCGACGTGCTGTCACCTCACAAACATAAACCCTATTTCTCTGAAAGATTGGACCTTGTGTTTGCACATGGGACCAGAATGGGATTATCCGCTTGTGAGCAGACCGCACACTACACATCTGTTACCAGGGTTGACGTGACGACAAACATCTACTTCGTACAATTGCCTTGGTCGCCGTGCCTTAGTCGTTTGTATGTTGGACAAGGTCTCAACTTTCCATTTCAAAGCACATAAATGGAAATATATTTTTGTTTTTGTCAATAAATCCCATGAAAAGACCAGAACTGACGACGCGTTCGTCCGTCTCAATAAAAAGTCGGCACTGTGCGGGCAATCAAAGGAAAGTTTAAGCTTTCACACACTTTTATCGGCCTTGTATTGCGCTTGCAGAAATGTACGTCTTGTTCGACGTTATGAAGTCATTGGTTAGTGTCAAGCATCAAAAGTATTTGGTTATGGTTGAGAAAAACATTTCCTGGCCACCCAACATTGCTGAGGACAAATGAGGACTGTTTTCCAACCGCAGATGAACATTTACAGCAGCTGGAGGGTTTATGCGATCTATAGAACGGAAGCGGAAGTCCAGATCAATATAACAAAGACTAACAAACACTTCATATATATATGTTTTTGTTTCTTTTACGTCTAATTTTTTTCTAAAGCTATTTGCCATTGCCATTGTGACATGCGATGTAGTGTGACGTGTGACATTCAACCTCATTTGTGACGTCAGACAAAATCCAAGTTTCATTGTTTCACGGGTAAGAGATTCACTGATCAAGTGGATGGTGAACCTATTAAAATAATAAAATGTATGATTTAATGGTTGCCATTAACTTAAACACACCTACATAAAAACAAGTACATCAACAGAGAGAATCTGCTAGCGCGGAAAGGTGGGGATCCTTTGTGAAACCAAAAGTAAGCGCTACGTTACGAAATTAAGTGACCTTTTTGTTTTGCGCTTACGTTACTTTTTTAAGGAATGTTGCATGCAAAAGTCTGCAAAGAGCGCCGACCATAAACCAATAGTTTTGTTGCTTAAACCTCATCAGAATGTTAAAACAAAAACCCGCGACGCACACAGTGACTTGCCTTCATCTGAATGTCCTTTGCTTTCCACTGAGGACGGATTCTGCTGAGGAGATCCAGGATTCCTTGGCGAGGTTCATGCTCATCTACCTGGAGGTCCACGTGGAGGAGCCGGTTTCCGGCGCCGGCGAACCGACGGTTCATTCTCAACGAGGCAGACGTGAGCTCTTAGATTCCCCCCTCAAACGGTTTGAGGTCTACGACCTGTTCAGAAATGTTTGGACCAAAGTGAAAAACATCCTCCAGTGTTGGTTGGAACTTGAAAACGAGGCGAACAATAAAGTGTAACGAAACTCGAATGAGGTAGAACAGTCTCAACAATGCTGGAACCACACAACACAAAAAAGCAGCTCTCTCTGTTTGCTTTTGCCCGAACAATTGGTGAGTGGCGCGAGGACACTCAGATCGTCCACTTGTGTGTCCAGTGACTCAGCAGTCCAGCTGGCTTATCAGCGGCCAATGTTCCTATGGGCATCTTCAGCTTCACTCCTTCAGTTTACATATTAACCACCGATGCTTGGAACCCTCCTGCTGAACACGGACATGTGGTGAACATGTCAAGCTGAACAAGCTGAACAAGCTCAAAGCTCCAGCAGGTGGACGCAAAGTTCGTGCTTCAGTAAAATGTCCGACTAAGCTGGAATATTCGTTCAATCCTGTAAAAAAGACTGTAGTATAATTGAAATAGACTCACTATTTTTGTCCTGTCCAGTTTTAGAATACCATTAGTCAACAACTCAAAATAATCCACTTCTAGTCATATTCAAGTTGTTTATTTGGTCAAAAAACGTGGTCTTTATTTACTCCTGCCATTATCTGAAAACAAGCATAAGGGCTGTCGATAAATACTGGGAACTATTCAATCATTCTTTTAAGACCTTTAAATATATTTCATCATATACTCAGTTACCAAAACTAACACTGCTCCTGGAACTTACACGTTGTGTTGATTTTGGCAAACTTTTGTGTGTACTGCTGCGGGGTCGGACAGTTTTGGACAACAATTGGGTGAAAAGACGGGCATCCCTACAACAGCACTGTGGGGTCCACGGGAAAACTAGGGCAGAATATTGTGGGGCAGCTTTTAATCTTTACCCCCCTCCATCCAGCGACGAAGACCAGCGTCTGTTCTTTTCATTTTGTGGACGGCAGACCATCAGACCAACACCCATACCCCGAGAAGTGGTTGGGATATGTGACTCCTCCGCTAGCACTAACAGCTATCATTAGCGCCAGCTAGCGTCTAATGTGTATGATCAACATTATCACATCAGTACCTTATTTCAAAACTGTGTACAGTTATGCTGTCTTAACTTTTTTGTTTGGTGAGGACTTGTTAAGACGTATGTCTCGAAACTTCCTGGTTAAACCGAGCTGAAACCATATCGGCATGTTCGCAAACAGCGATAGCGAATGCTATCGTTTGTCAGCAGTACGTTAGTGATTGCTACGAGATTTAGTGATGCAAGTTCCTTGTTACATTTCCTCCCTGTTAGTCCCGACGACACACGAAATTACGAAATAGCACAGCACATTGATGTGGGCAGACTGACAGTTTGTCCTGTTGCTTCTATTTAGCCTTTGGAATGCTGCCTGACTATTAGCAGTAGCTAGCAGACTGGAGGTTTACAGACAATGCGGAAGAAAACAACATTTAAAAATGGGCGGGGCTGCATAAGGTGAATAGCAAATTTAACCTTTCATGACGTGGTGTCACGATGTTTGGACCGTTAAGTCCGAATCCTTCTCGGCAGGTTTTCCCTCCAGAAACCGAGCTTCGTTTGCAGTCAGTTTCAGCACAGCTATCTGGGGACAATAATGTTCAGATGCAATTAGATTTGGCTGCAACAGCAAAAGACTTTAAATGGACGCAGTCTTTGTCCGACCCCGAGTCGCTGTAACCTCAACGACCCATTTAAACATTGTAGAATCGGCGCATTCAAACGCGACCTTCCAAGCGAGCGCAATGCCATGGAACATTTCAGCACGATCACTCTATAAACACAAAAACGCATTTCATAAACATTGGAGCAGCAGTGTTTTCAGTCTGTTAAATTATTTAGATGTTGGGCCAATGTTTACCATTTTGCATCATTACAGTAATTGCCCTGAAGTCACGAACGTGGTGATCACGTCGAACCGATACTTTGTAAGCTTTTAGACGAAAATGAAATTCACTTGCCTTCAAAGAGAGTCTCATCATCAAAGATTTTGTGCGTTGAAAGAGAGATGAGTGTCTTGATTAAAAATGTAAGGGTCAGTGTTTGTTTCACCGTGTGTTCCTCTGAAGTACAGCTGAGCGAGGGGGCCGGTTAAAAAAGAGATGATGGACATTCATTTACCGCTACGACACTCTTAAGACTCGCTCGCTGGACGCGCGGCACCTCTTTCTCTCCTTTGTCGGTGTGGAGAATACAGGCAGTAACATTTGGGCCTTCGAGCATTGAACATTAATGATTTATGAAAGGATCAACAAGTGTTGAAGACCGCATGAAAGAAACCCAAAACTAAGGTTGCTGAGTCTTTTTCACTCAAGTTGTTTAAGCAATGGGCCACTTGCTAAATCTATTCAACTGAATGCAGGAATGAAATAGTGGAGAGTGAGATTGGATTTACAGATACTTTGTGGATTTAAGGATAGCACATGTCTTCACTTTTCTTTCTGTAAACTGCTCCACGGCACTTTCCAAGATTTCTGTATGGTGGAGACAGTTCATTAAAAACCACAAATGTGGACCTCATGCTGACACTGCGGAGAAAGAGTCGGGGGATCATCGTATTCAATACGATTCCTCCTCTCTACAGAATAATGTCACAAGGATCAATCCAAGAGAATGTTTTTCACTGAACAAGTGAAAACTTTGACCGGATGGCGGCGCAAGATGAAAGATCATCTGCAAGAATATTGTAATTCATTCTGTGGGGACCATGAATATTACAATCCATCCAATAGTTAAATGCATAAAGATATCTAAAAAACGTTAACTTCATGACAGAGCTGGAGGAAAATTGAATCCTGGTTTTGATCATTCTAAGTGTATTTAATGTAAATTTTATCTCAGTGATGCTTGGACACTAAATGAAAAAACCGAGCTCAGTGCAGCCGACTCTCGCCCAATCAGAACAGCTTTAAAGGTATCCGAGTCTCAGGTGCAGTGCCACATTTAGGCTACTAACCCATAGTGCTGTATTATAATATATTTTATAATTTTTTATAACTTTTTATTTTTCCTTGCACTATGTCCGTTGTCCTGTCCTCCACTGTCTTCTGTTGTTCTGTTGCACAAAACGCCATGTAAAATTCCTAGTATGTCCAATCATACCCTGGCAATAAATGTTTTCTCATTCTGATTCTGAATACGGGCAAAGATTTAAGTTAAACCTGAATTGAATGGTCGGGCGGACTTATTACGGACATTCACCAGCCGCAGATTTTTTATTTCAGCATTTTAATTATTGATTGCTTTCTGGATGTGAAGATAACTTAAACAAAAATAAAATAACTACATGTAGCTTCAAGGTTTGGATTGTGAAACAGGAAAGGTGATTTATTTTTATTGAGGCAAACTAAAAAAGAAAACAGTAAAGAATCTATAATTCCGCTATTCGGTTACCTGAGATTGAGTTATGTGCTGTGCGTGTGTCCGGCATACAGCCACTATGGGGCAGGACAGTGCATGGGGAGAGAGGGAGAGGGGGCGGGGGGTGACCTTGATTTTTCAAAGCCAAGAACTCAAGGAGTATTATTTCATCAATTCAACAATAGCAGATGTAAAATGTTGGGAATTTTTTGGTAAACGCCTTTGAGATGTTCGGAAGAACGGAAAGGCTGAAACCATCATCATCGACAAGGACTTTCTGATGGATTAACGTTTCTTTAAACGCTGAAGCGGAAGATGCTGTATTCTAGACTTTTTTTCAACGGTTGAGGTAATGATATCGCTAAAACATTAAAAGCACTTTGTGAGATGTGGGTTTCTGTTTGTGTGTTTGTTTTATAATCTTTTGACTTGTAGAATAGATGGTGTGACCGGATGAGACCATATAAGGCAGACAATGTGAACTGGGAAACCACATGAAGAATGAAGATAAACTATTATCTGAGATAACGCACCTGTGGCCGAAGGGAGAGCCAGTTTGAACCCATTTTCAGGGCAAGACAGAATGCTACGTGAGGGAGTTTGAACTGGCTTTCAAGGACAAGAGAGGTTATAAAAAAGAGCAGAGTCAGACAGCAGACGGACTCTGAGAGGGACAGCTTGCGAAGCGGGTTTCAGGTCTCCAGGTATACCTGCGGAGGATCGCTCATGTAGCACTTTATCTCTTCTAAATAAAATGTTAACTTTTTTAACTTTAATTGACTGCCGTATTGGATTCTTCTCATCAACCAACTCGTGGTGATAGAAAATCCCAACAACTTTAATATAAAGGGTACATTTTGAGAAAATAGAACATTTTCATAATTCTTTACATCAAACCACTTTAGTTATTCTCCTAACAGATGTATTTGTCCTTCACGGCCGCATCACTTGCAGTACAAAACGTCTTCTTTCTTCCCCCGGCTCCTTCCTGTCTTTCAGAAGTTTTTGAAAAGAGAAAATTCCCTTTTATTACAAGGCAAACAGTTGTTAGTGTCTTTTATCAGACAGCTCTTAGAAGAGAAAGAGAGAGCCAGGCAGACATTTAACCTTTTTATATAGTCACACAATTGGGGTTCTCAAGGCTTTCATTTGTGAAGTTCCTGCTGAAAAATCAGCGAGCTCGGACTCATTACGTTTACCGTTACAGTATATTTATATTTCAGCTCCAATCAAAGCTAGCCAATATGCCATCCCTATGTACTTTCTCCTCTGAGCCCTGCCTCCCCACTATAATTTCCACCGACATTTTGTGTGCAAATGCAGTAATAGACACATTTATCACATCAAAAGGGATTCAATTTTCTTTTCAATCATCTACCGGTATGAATAGCACCACATCCTCTGCGGCCAACAATGAGGGGCCATTACCGAGAGCCAAAGGATGGCTTCGCCTTCGCTACGCATTCAGGGGGGAAAAATTTGTCAAACTGTTTGCTGATGCCGACGTTTGTTCTAGGGAAATGGAGACAGCTTTCAGACAGGTTAGTACCCAATTTTATTGTCAGACAAATGTCATTTTTGTTTGGGGGCCGCGGTAATCATTGGGCTCCGGCGCCTGTGTTCCTTGACGGTAAAGCCTGCAGTTAGTCCATTTAATACTCTAATTCTCATGTCAGTAACAGATTTCCATGTCCAGACATGACACCCGCTGTCTCCTCGTTACGTGAAGAGGGCGACGCGCGGGACTCAGGGCCCTCCAGGCCCCTCCGCAGAGTGCGTTGATTACCCGAGGCGTTGTTGATTTACACGGGGGAATGACAAGATTCGCCGCTGCAGTTATTTATTCCGTTGCACAGAGAAGAGACGCGAACGAGGTGTCTTCTGTCCGATCCGTGTGCTGGTGGCCGCTGTGCTGGACGCTACTGGACGTCGTTCGACTGACGTTAACTGCGGCGCTTCAGGCCTGTGCTCGACTGGCTCAACTCAATACAATAAATATATACTAAAACTAGAGTTTTTTACCCCATTTTGCCAAGAAGGAATAATATCCCAAATGCAACATACGTTGAGATCGCGTTATAGTATTAAAGTCCTGGACATATTTACAACCAGTTGAATCAAGTATCTAATAAATACATTCAAACAAAAGGAGGCATAAAAAATCTTTACAGCAGTAATATGTTCTTCTCATTTTTGTCATGTTTTGTATTTTGTCTCATTTATTTGGGTGTTCCTTGGAATTTGCGTTATGATGACAGTTATGTATAACAAGGGTTATAGAATACTATTTATGCCTTTTTTTCAATACAATTTTGGCGGTTTATTCTTTGATTTGCATTTCACTGATTGCTTAAAGTATTTCTTGGTTGGTGGGCAACGGAAAAGAAAGTATTCTGATGATTTCAATAAATATTATGTGGATTGTGCAAGTTCAGGCCGCTCAGCACAAAGCTTTCATACATTCTCCGATTCTCTCAACGAGTTAAAGTAACAAACGTTTCCAAAGCATTACTCTTGTTGACTTAATTCCATCCAATAAAGCCTTCAGGGATCGAGCCGCCGCCTGTGTCGGCACCGACGCGCTTTCAGCGTGGAAAACGTCTCCGCTGTGTTTCCCTGTCATCTCCTGCCACGGCTGCCTCGCTGCCAGGACACCCGAGCCGCGGCTGGTGAGGTCATACCTTTCCCCTCTGCTGCCCTGGACGGGCCTCCATCTGATTTCATTGGCAGCCGGGCCGTATTCTGGGGGTGCTCGCCATCTAACAATGCTGTCTTGTCTCGTGCCGGCGCGGGGGGATTCCCGGAGGAGCGGCTCGTGAAGCCGAATCGCTCTCAATTTATAGCCTCGTAGCGCACAGTGGAGCGTGTGCCTGCGATGCCGTTTGCGACGAGGTTTACGGAGCGTGGCGGCAACGCTGAAGCCACGCTCCAAGGGAAGCGTGAGCCACGAAACCACGTCAGCTCTCGAACCGGAGGTAGCCCGTTCCATTTTATGCTAAGTGGAGTGTGTTCTAGTTGTGGTCTGGCTAACAGATTACGTTGGAAGTGGCGGGAGTTAACAATAAATCGGTGGCTTGAGACTCTGCACACGTGCAAAACAACGAAGAATTTTCTTGTTAACGAATAATACAAATTAAAGATGCTAGCTAGCTATGCTGGGATTTATTTGACCGGCTAATATATTTCAAGGGCTAGACCGATCAGCTGTGGATATTTAAATTACAGTAAAACTTTCGCGTTCTCTCTTCGCATTAAATATGTATTGCATAGGCTTGTGCCTCCAACCTTGGTTTGCAGAGAGCTCCCATCATTTCATCTTAAAATAAAAGAGCCTGCTCGCAATTACAGCACGTTAATTACATATTCACTTTCATGTGCTGGAAAATCACACAAATCTGCCCTCAATGCTGCTGTTAGGTCTCTTTGGATGGGGGGGGGGGGGGGGGGGGGCGGGGGGGCGCTGTACTGTATGTGAAAAACATCTGTCAAGTGCCCCGTCTAGTTAATACCTACTCGTCCTCACCTGTTTTGGTAACAAGTACTGCTCTATTTTAACTTTTGAGAGACAAGCGAGAGATGAATAATTATCTGTAAAATACCCAGAGAATGGGGGGAATTTGCAGGAATTAGGATTGACAGAAAGAGTATAGTTTAGTATTATTGCGTTCAGCATGTACCCGTGACATCGCACACACACACACACACACGCACACACACACACACACACTTCCCCTCATCAAGACATTCTCTTTATTTCGTCTCCAACAGAAGAGGACGGACCAGCGCTGCTCTCAGCGGCTGTCGTAATTTCCCCCTGTCAGAGGACCCATGAGGAGTAGGTGGAGGGTTTCTTTGACAAGCCCGCTGCACCCTCTACACCCTCTACACCTCCCAAATCCTCAGCCCTCGTCTGCGCGTGGAAAAGCATTTTACACAGAGATGGTAATGTCGCTGCCATGTTTGATCGGAGGGCAGCGGCGCGTAAAAGGAGTTGGAACTTTACACTGGGAAAAATGGGAACAACAGAGAGAAGGGATTTTTTTTTTTTAATTAACCACTTATCACCACTTATGCCTGTTTGAAGGTGCTGTGGCTTTAAAGAAACATCAATACTGCTGGCTCCTTGTAACTTAAGCAGGAATCACGTATTTTACACCTAAATCACAAGCTTCGGAATTGGGAAGGGATCTCGGTTAGATTTTAATTAAAAGTCAAAAGTGTCCTGAAATGGAGGAATACATTCACGGAGCCTTGGGTTTTTGTTTTTATAATCTGCGGTAGCATTTCCTTCACTTAAAAAAACACAAGATAATTATCCCACAAAAATGTTTGGCAAAACAAACCATAACTTTGCCTATACCATGTTAGGCCTTTTAAATGCGGCATTGTGGATGTCATGTTGAAATATGAATTTGTGGTTAAATAAAGTTCAAACAGCAGCGGTAACAAATGTCTGAGTCATTAGTCACTTGCTTTGACAGCAGCTGAGGGTCAAGCACAACACAGCAACTCTCCTCCTCGTGTGAAAATACCCGCTCACACACAGACACACACAAAGTCATTGGAGCTCAAACATCGACTGCAAGAGGGAAACTTCAATCAACCACAGTCTTAATGCTTAACCAGGACATTTAAGCTTATGTTCAAGAGACAATTCTTTTCAATGCCATCTTAATACAGGAGCCCCTTAAAACTAGAAACTCATGAATTCTTTAACATTCTGTGTGAGTCTCCCTTTAGTGTTACTGAATTCCATAAAAACATTCAAAAGGCTAAAAAATATAAATTACTCAAATTGTTAAAAGGAAAAACAGCAAAAAAGCCACTCGTAACACTCAAATAACATATGGGAATTTATAACGACGGCCATGTCTTTGCATCCAGCGCAGTTCTTGAGAGAACATTCCACAACATGTCAGTCAAAATATAAATACCCCAAAGACCCGAAAACGTCTACAGCCAATCTCATTTTGCAGCGTCAAACACACTCAGGCCTGTCAGACACATGAACCCTAACGGCTACAGAGTCTCTGGCTGTTACGTGATATCCTCCGTCATAACAAATGTGGACACAGACAGTCGGCACACACGGCCAAGCGGTTTGCCACTGTAGTTTCAGACAGAGCTGTTGAAAAAGCAAATACACTTTTGCAGGAGAAAAGAAAGTCTCCTCTGAGAATCCTCTGAGAAGGTGGATGGAGGGAAGAGTGTGTGTGTGTGTGTGTGTGTGTGTATGTGTGTGTTGGGCGGGGGTACCTAAATGTTCACGGCGTGCTGCGGTGGCCTGTTAATGGCGGAGGAGGGGGGGGCGACTCAGTGGACCACAAGGGAGAGCGTTAGTGTGTGTGTGCGTGTGTCTGTGTGTGCACGTGTGTTGTGGGCATGGAGGATTACGGATGCTGGTCTGCACAAAACTGATGTTTTCTAAAAGAGAAACTGGAAAACAATTGTTTAGTTTGAGGTAGGACACAAGTGTATGTGTTCACTTGTACATCTATCTTTGTGAGGACCCTTTTAAAGTGTTAACCCATCGGCGTGGGGACCTTTTGGCCAGTACTCACTTTGGGCACCTTAAAAGGCCTGTTTTAAGGTTCAGGGTTGGTTGAGGTCAGGACTTATTGATGACTGAGATTACAGAGCAAGAGAATTATGTGACCATCCTCACAAAGACAGCAGAAGGTTGTGTGAGTTGGTTGTGTGTGTTGTTGGAAAGCACATATTAGTCTTTATGTGCTTGTATATAGGACCAATTTAGAAGTGAGTCTTAAGAAGTGCAGACATTTTGGCTAGGCTTTATTTCTTCAAACTGATGTTCAAGGGTTAAAACTTGGAGGTGTATTTATCATTTTATGTTTTTTTTACATTACCTTCATAGGCTTTATTTTTCTTTTTCAGGCACGTTGAACGATCAAAATAACGCACAAGTCGAGGATGCAGAAAAAAATCTGTATTAACTCCTAAATTCTTAAAACAAATGTGCTTATTTGAATTCAGGCTTGTGATAAGAAAAAATACTATGGTTATAATTAGCGATTGGATTGTATTGCATCAGTGATGGTCCTTAACAAACGTGTATTGTCATATGTGATCTTCATTGCAATTTTATCTGCTAGCATTTTCTCTCTTTTTTATCTCTGTCTGTTTCACTCACACACACTAACATGCAAAACACAGACTTAATAGAAACACCCTTTGCCACTAAGACTGTAGCTGCCCTAATTTTTATTACCACATTTCATTTATCCATTCTTTTCTCCCCGAGCATCTTTCTCTCTGTCCAATGAGCCACCGTACACTACGTCCTGGAGTTATTTTAGTGGAAGAAATAATATTCAAAACGTTGATATTCTGTCACTAAAAAACATTTTTTGTCTGACTCTGTGTCTAGAAAAATAAATTGCAATTCCCTGAATACGCCGAGCGTTTTATCAAGGCTGCACGTCTTGGGACAAAAAGGAGCTGTTTGAGCCTCGGCACGCAGCATTTATTTGAGAGTCACTTCCGACCCTCGCAGAGGGACCCCCTGCGGTCCGGCCCGGCGAGCACAAAGTAAGGTGCACTCAAGCAACAATCAAACAAATTCATGCCGGTCCACAAGGAATTCTGTTGAACACAAAGAAAAAGCAGTTTTTGTCTTATCTTGAAAGTCTATTAAAGTCAATTTTATTCTACACATAACTAATAAACCCTAATAGATCCTGATCAAAAATGCATTGGAGATGATGCCAAAAGACACACAAAATATTGTTCACTGAGTCCTTTTTTTCCCCTTACATCAGGAAACCACGCGCTTTTGTCATCAATATACCATACGATAAAATATACGAAGAAAGAAGTAAAAGCCAATATCCGAAAGCTCCTCATCATAAAGGTCACAGCACACTTTATGTGTTTTTAAGCTATAAACCATATTACATGACTGTGCTGTGAATACAAATATCAATGCCGGTGTTAACATTGACATAAATCAGCATTTCATGTTAAAAATTGGCTCAAAACGCCATCTACTGTTTCAAATCAGCCCAAACCTTCAGGGCCAATTCTGGGACTAATTTATACGTCATAAAATAACGTTAGCTCCCACTTATTGGTTTCGGAAATAGGAAGCAAAGAATACACCACAGGCAAACAGGAACAAACAAATGCTACTTACCCAAACACATTGCATGTTTATATTGAGCTCCAACAAACATGCTAAATGCATTTTTTGCATTTTCCATAGATTTTAGATTATGTGAAATAAACTCGACATTTTCTTTGGCCAGTAGTGATTTCTTTATGTTGCATGTGGATTATTTACTCTTCATTTTCACATCCAGTAGAAAGTCATGCTTTATTCAGAACAGTGTTTAAGACTTTATAAAGCATCAAGCAAAAGATGAAGCCAGCTGATCACGACACCACATGAGCCTATTTGGTATCAGACCTTTAGTCTTCACTAACTTTTGGTCAAGAGTTGTTAACATAAAGTTTTAGTTTTAATTTAAACTCAATTTGTGGTTATATTTTAGCAATTAGAATCCCCACTGTGCCCTCTAATGGGAGGCCAGCTGGGCACTGGACTAGAGGTATTAGTAAACAGGAATATTACTCTCTTAATTGGTGCTCCAATTTACACTTAAATCATAACAAGCCTTTAAACTGTCAGGTCTATATGATTTTAAGTTGTTTAAATCCAGGAATATGTGGACACAAGCTAATGTTGCAAACCAACAAGCACGCGTGGTGCAGGAATGATTTCAAAGTCAATGTTTGTCGTTACAAATACAAGCCTACGCATTTTACCGTGCTTCGGTGGCTAAAGACACTACAAAACATCATCACAATGACAAGGCCACCTTAGCGGCCTCGTTGTCAATGCTCACGCAAAATACCACACATGCTGGTTAAGTTTCTTTACAGCCTAAAATTGGAGTTCCGCTTTTGGTGTGCTTTTTCACACTGAAAAGATTATGGAGAACGTGTAAGTGTAATAAGCTTGTGTTAGCAAAAGAGCGTATTTTCCATAACCCAAAATGTCCCATTAGCTTTCTGTCAAGGATTGGCTCATAAAACTACATCACTCGTGCATGACTAGTGAGTTCTTGACATTTCACGTAAAAAAAAGAGAATCAACAATAACCATTTAACAGGAAAACATGAAATACGATTTCACCTACTTCAGGAAAATACTGTTGCTGTTGATGCTCCTGGTTGATTATGAGGTCCAGGGTCCACCTTTAAATATGTGACAACTTGTGTGGCTTTTCCACTTCAAGTTGGGCCAAATTATTTTGTCTTAAGTCGTTTGATTTGCTAATAAATATAAGTCTAATAAATCGACTTCTGAAAGCATTTTCAAAGATGAATCCCTCATTTTGGGCTCTCTCCAAGAAAAACTGCTTTGTGGCGAAAGCAAAAGATGTGACCCATAAAATATTAAAATCTCCAGGGAGTCACAGAGAAGCGTCTCCCTGCATTAGACTACAAGTGCTGACATCCTTTTCTTACACAGAGACTCAAACCATCTGAAGATGACATGAACATGAGCTTGTAGGGCAGCTCTACCCTTTCATCATACCGTAGTTATTGTCATCAGTTTTATTTGTAACTTGCACTTTCTATGTTTAATGTGGCGGTGCTGACGTGCAGACTGAAACGGTGATTGGATACTTTGGAACTTTTCTTACTCTCCGACCACCTTGAAACTTCTGAAAACAACAAAGATTGCAACAGCATGCAGAGAGAGGACCGTGGAGATTGTGAAATAAAAGTTCAAACGCCTAAAAAACTGAGAAAGAAAACTGAAAAACCTAGAGCTACAATGCCCGGCATCAACGGTCACGGCCAAACCAAAACAATATCAAAGAAACCTGTGTTTTTAGGCCTCCTCCGTGTGGATACATATTTCATCGGGTCTCAGCAAGGCGAGGCAGGAGCATATTCTATCACAAAAGCCTCTGAACGCGTTCCCATGTGTATGCTGGACAACACACAAAGCAGCTCAATTGTCTCTGGATTGGAGTGTAACAAGTCCAGGCTCAGCATAAGTGCCCTTAGGTTAAAAATAAGCTACAGAGAAAGAAATTGCCTCAATTGTCTCTCCAAGGAGAGGGAAGCTAGAGGAAGGGGAAAAAAAACCTGAGCGTGTTTCTTTCAAAGCAGTGACAATATAAAAACAGGACGGATAAGCCCTGCCATATTCCTTTGTAATCACTTATTGCGTCATTTCCCAAGAACTGAATTTGTTGCATGAAACGTCTGAAAAAGTTGGGCTTATGAATCCTCTTCAAATCCGTCTATTTTAAGGCTAGGTGGGAGAAGGCCGGCGGTTCATGGAAGGCCACAAGAGTCCACCTCTTCTTGGTCTCTTTCTTTCTCTGTGACTCTCGTTCAAATGTTTTTCTCATCTTTGTGCAGCAGACGGAATGTGAGAGCTTAGTTCCTCTGAGATAGCTGGAGGTCGAGGAGGAGCTTCGGCAGCGTGGACTCACACTGCAACCAGGTGGCCTGTTGCGTGTGGACGCTTTGAATGTGGTGTGCTGTCCTGCGCAAAATCAATAAATATGAAAAGAAGTTGATTTGGTGATCTCCAGCACACCAACAAGGCTACGTAGAAAAATTCATTTGTTATTCGTATTTGAGAGTTAAGGAAAATTCTGTTTTGACTTTGAGTCTAGGATTCTGGTGAAAGCAGCTAAACGATCCGACGTTTTTCCAATTTTGGGCCCTTAGAGCAAGTCCGATAGTGTTGTCCTCAACCCTCCTGCCTTCGGCGGTATTCTTATTCACTTGAACGGAGGATGGAAAATAACTTCAGATTTGGCTTTTGGCACCTTAGGCCATTCAAGTGCTCGGACCGGGACATTTCAGAGATCATGGATGTAGTATGTGCTGCTATTTCAGCTTTAATTTGTGTAGAACTTCGTGATAGAGCTTCAAGAACGATACATATTTAAGAATGACACACACAAGGACACACAACAACAATTGATGATTGCCTTTATTTCATGCATGGCATACAGTAATGGTAATCCTTAAATTAAAGCATTCAAGGCAGTTTTTATAGATTCATCATCCAGTGGCAAATATAACATTTGTAGCAAGAGAACAAAAACAAGCCCCACTGTGCGTTTGATCAAACATTTAACTGGACTGTATAGTATATCACGTTGCCACACATACATTTCAAATACCAGTAGTGGTCTGTCAATTAAGGTACTCAAACAACAAACGGAAAAGAGGAAATAGGACACCGTAATAATTTAGTTTCAAATGTTCCAAATAAAGTGTGTTAGTTGAAAACATAAAAAGGCAACGCTTCTTTAAACAGACAAACAATAAAAAAAATTCCCCCAACACGTCTTTGTACTCAAACACAAATGCTTTAGATGATCCTTTTTGTTGGCTTTGGTTTCCACTCAAAGGATCTTTCCCTGTTTTCACATGGGCAGCATGATGGGAATACACCATTTTAAGACCAAAAATTGCACAGCGGTGGCACACAAAGGGTTTTTGTTCCGGAACAGCTTATTTCCCTTAAAGTACCACCCACTTGTACACATTAATTGTAGAATTAGCAATATGAACTTGCTAGTGGAATACAAAACACAAATGACCCTTTTCTTTATGCCACTGTACACATTCATCGCATTTTCTAAGGTCATTGAGAGGCACTAGAAGCAACACATACATGTAGACGTCTTTTGCATCCATCTAAACTGACAGTCAGCCCAAATTCTTCGTGTCCAGTATGACATTTGGACAACAAATATGTTCCCAGGACACAGGAAGAGCCCGACCAAACCCCCGGTTTCATGAAACGAACGCAGTGTTCTGGAGTACTCGTGCGTGACGCTGATCACGAGTGGAGCTCCGCGCTAGCGGCGTCGTCATACGAAGCTCTCCTCCATGTTGGAGCACAGCAGGAAAGAGTCGACCAGCCGCGGTTTGATGAGCTGCTGGTGGTCGGCCGCCTCGATGCTGTCTGGACACCCCGCTGCCAGCCTCCTCAAGGCAGCCTGGAGACACACACATCAGTATGCACGTACACAAACACCCCCCGAAAAAACAAACACATGCATGCATCCACACTGGATCATGCCGTAGGCCCGTGTGCAAACGCACACATGATTATGCACAAGCAATCACACCATCGGCAGAGAACAAATGTTGCCGTCGTATGTGGATGCAATCCATGGATACGTTGAATTGAAATGTTTTCCTGTGAAACGCATGTGGTGTGTGAGTTACATTAACAGTGAAGATTACAAATGATCTGTGCGAGCTGAGCGTCCTTTGAAGGCAAAAGTCCAACAACTACTGATGCTTTACTTCACCCTCGGCTAAAAGGATGAAATAGAATCACATTGATTTGAATAGACGGGCGATGTGGGCACACGGGGCGAGGATGGCGTTCCTCAGCCCAATTAAGCCCCTGAACATCACGGGCCTCGAATCGCCTCACCGGCCGTAAGATCTGGTCTTAATTATTATTATCAGAATGAGAAAATGATGAAGTGCGAGCAGGAATAATATTCATGATATGTACATATTAAAACGTACAGTGTGTGAGCTGATGTGTACTGGTCAGCTAAACATGGCTTACAGATACTGAAGTTGTAATATATTTTCTGAATTTGCCCCGTGGATGTAATTAAATCCAACAGTCATTTGGAGCACGGATGTTAAGCATGCAGGCTGGCAGAAAAACGCCTGTTTGTACTTTTTACTACACCGTTAAGGGTTAATGTGTAGAATTTTATGGAATATAACAATCCCATCATGAAGTAAAGAATTGTTGTGCTTTAGTGAGCCTAGAATTAGTCTTTTAACTGTAACTGCAGGGGTGAATGTATCAATTGCATCTATGGGTAAGCATGCAACGCACAGACACACACACACTCACATGGACACACACTTTATACCTACCAGGCAAGCGACCAGCACTGAGTCGCTGTTATTTCTCTCAGTAGGGGAGCGACACAGTTCAATAAGAAAAGGAACAGCTGAAGACAGCAAAGAGGGTGGAAACAGTTACAAGCGTGTCATCGTTCGTTACTGATGTGGAGCATGAAGAAGAGTACAAACACAATGCTGAGAACGTTCCCAAAATAATAGGCACCTTTCCGTTAAGTATTTGCTTTAATTGAATGTTTTATATTGATTTAAAGATAATAATATCGTCTACGCATGGCTTCTTTTATGTCATTTTCCATCAATGAATCTGATTCATAAAGCATTATAGACAGCTGCATTGCATGACACATGTTTGTAAGATTATGATGTCAAACATTTCTACCTCCTTCAATTAAAGATAAAAAAGGCAGTGTTGAGAAAAGTGAAATGCTGCAGCACCTTTTAACTGGATGGCTGTTTGGGCCACATGAGGGTCTCTGCTCAGCCGGGCCAAAGTAACAGCAGCCTTCTGCTGAACGCGCTCACAGGCGGCGCCCTCCGATGGACTCGGGGAGGTCGGCTTCTCTCCCAGCAGGAGCAGCAGTCGCTCGATTCCTAAAAATGACAAAATATCATGTGAAGATTAGCAAGGAAGGAGGAAAGAATTAACGAGTACATCTCCAGGACATTCGCTGGGATAGAGACTGCAAACAAAGTTAATTGTGCACATAGAATTTATACTTTTTTATTAAGAATTTAGATTATTTTATTAATCGCTACGACTTCGTCGAGAGAGGAACCTATTGTATTTGATGGAATTATTATTATTATTAATATAATTCTCACAAACTGAGGGCCTTTTGGGTGGCTTTATCATGTTCAAAAAGTTGTTAAATTTGGCATGAATATAAAGACTAATTAATATAAAGATAATTTTGGGGCCTCGTATATTATTTTATTTTACAATACGTACAATAAAATATAAAACATAAATATGAAAAGTTGAAAAGGATAGACTTTCAAGAGCAATTAGTGAATAATAAACGGTATTTTTAAAAGCTTTACAGTTAAAAAATTCACAAAAGCAAATTGATGTTTTATTTAATCTGCAACAGTCTTCTTCTTCACAAAATCTATCTGTTGCTGCCATCTTGAGGATTAAACAGGAATTACAACAATAATGCCGGTGTATTGGTCATCCAACAGCAGTTCAGCCTAAACATGTGAAAGATTGACGCAACATGACAGCTGTGAAACGATTACCTTGGTCCTGCATGACTTCAGGGGCACACTGCTCCAAAACGGAAAGGTTTGCCAAGATTGTCACCACCTGAAAAAACAGATTATCTTCAAATTATTCATTAGCTTCATTTGATTAAGCCAAGTTTTCTATAACATATCAGCACCAAGAGCTTGTAAACCTTCCCCTCTGATATCTGCCTGTGTCAGTCATAAATGCGTGGCGTGCTGTGCACCTGGTCTTTGGAGTACGGCGTGTCGACTCTCTGGCGGTCTCTGCAGGCCTGCAGCAGGATGTGGATGGCGTTGAGCTGCAGGAGGATCTCGCAGGCCATGCTGTCGAAGAAGGTGATGTTGGCCAGAGCCGCAGACGCCAGGAGGAACACTTCCCCACAGGAGGCGCTCTCGCATAACTCTGAGAGGCGAAGACAGCGCTCATTCAGCAAAGGGATGTTTCCAGCCTCAAACCCCCTGTTGCTTATTTTGTTTCAGGCCTAAAAACAGATCCATTTTCAGGTCGAACGTCACGTTCTCGGCACACGGCCCTCTCGCACTCACTGATGAGCGCGGTGACGATGTCGTGCATGCTCTCCAGGAAGCTGGCCAGGTGCTGAGTGGACGTGTGGTGAGGCGAGGTGATCTGAGCCACGACCGCCGCCGCCTCGGCCCGCGCGGCCTCCACGCTGCCCTCGTCCGTCAGGATGTCCGCCAGGCACAGGATCCCGTCCACCTGCACACCCGCAGCACGCAGTTTGATCAGCCAACAGACTTTAGAGCAGGGAATCCCGGGGTTCTCCCACACTGCACTGTTTATTGCATCCGTCCTTTACAGCCAAGGACACAACTCTGAGTCCTACATTTAGATTACAACCAGTAGATATGCAACTAACTTACCATCATGTCTATGTATCTGTGTTTCTGTCAAACCTGATTCCTGTTTAGAATCAGGTTTGAAATGATGGAAGCTGTATAGAATGATGCTATCTGCATCTCTATCCTCATCACGTCCAGGACCTGCACACCGGTTTTGGTTATTTTAGGTTCCTTTTTTCATTGTCAAATACAAATTAGCTTAAAGTTGCGAAACGATTATTGTGGTTATTTGTTCCAATACGCAACAGTAGATGTAGTAAATGACCCCTGGCCACCCGTACAGATGTCAGCTCTGCCCGTAAAGCCGTCACGATTGAAGCAGCGATTTAATGGACAGGACGCTTGTGTGTGTATATTGTGTGTTCTTGTGGCATCGGGAGCGTGTGCGAGGTGTCCCATCAGGTGGGAGCAGCTGGTTTTTTTACTTTCCTGAGACCCGAATATGTGTTTGTTTTTATCAGCTTTTGTGGTGAAATAAATCTGTTTTTGTCTTTTGTGGGCAAAATATGCATCGCTATGATGTCAATCGTACAATTATAAAGTTTGTGTTCATGAATTGTTATGGCAGCTTTTAGGAAATAATGTCAACGTAGAGCAGATATCTATCCACTTGGGGGGAGTATTACACAGCTCATGCCAGCTTTACTCAGGCCTCGCTGCATCTGTGCGCTGTAGTTTCTCATCAAGTGTTTGTCTGAGTAAATCATTCATACTACGTATTAAGTCACACTTCACAGATTCATAAACTGCAGGACATTAGTTTCCATGGTGGCAATAAAACCCAAAGTGTCTCCTGGAGACGAATCCCTCATCTGAAACATTGTTAATGTTTTGTTTTCTTCATTGGTCACTTTTCAGTCACAGTTATTATTTCTATCATCGATGGGAAAAGAAAATCCATGTTTGTGAAGTTGGGAGCATCCAGAGTGAGGCGGAGCGTCACGCCTGTCACTCCTATCTGCTGACGAGCATCCGCGCGCTGAGCTTCACAGGGCAATTCCCTATTTTGGTCTCTGTGGACGTCAGCAGCGGCGTGTCAACGCGACCCACTGACGTGGAACAATCCACTCCCTGAAATAAGACATTCCCTAACTTCCCCTCTGCTTCATTTCATCCTGAGGAAAGTTCATAGTGAATGAGATGATGGTTCTCTGAGTCAGGAACAAAAGGGCAGGATCCTAAACATCAGATAAATGTGTTATGTTTCTTTTCTTGTTACCTTGCGTCTCAATTAAGTGAGTTCTGGTAACTTGTTGTTCTGATACGCAACCGTCAGACTTTACAAACAGCGGTTATGCATCAAATTACACTCCATGATAAACGCTACCAATTTGTTTTATTGTGCATAAAATGGTCCCAGTAGAACGACTTTATATGCTTTTATTTTGAAAAGACACTATAAATGCAACAAGTGGAAACTGACTGAAATAAAAAAGTGACGCATTGCACAATTTGGGATTGATAACGCGATAAAACGTCCTGTAGTGGCCTACAGCTAAAGATGACCCCGCCCCCTAAACATAGACCACGCCCTCTTTCTTACGCATCATTGCTCTCAAAAGGCTATTTGTGTTCATTTCACCATGACGATCAAGTGCTTGTGCGTTGCCACAGCTATCTCATATTCACGTCAGTTATATGTATATTATATTATCACTAACCGCTACACAATATCGCCAGTGGTTTTTGAACACAAGCTAGAGTTTATAGGTCTGAAAAGTGAATGTCGTTTTGCAGGCAGAGGGCAACTCCTCCGGTTACAAAGAGAAGTCCAATTGTGTGGAAGTCCTTGAGAAAATGACTGGATTTCAACATTGTAAACATGATTTTATGATCTACATCGCTGGTTTGCACATCCTGATGCTGATTTAGTAAATGTGGTCAAATTTAGAGTGAATGACAAATAAATATAGTAGTATGCCGTAAGGCTGTCTGGCTTATGACCGGAAGGTCGTTATCACTGCGTTTTAAGTATGTGTTCTTTGTATTTCAGTGTGATCTCAGTTCCTGATAGTTAATCAAAAAGCCAAACTTAAAGTCCTGGAAACCAATTAGTGATGTCACGACGACCAAGTCCACCTCTTGTATACAGTCAGTGGTTGAATATTTGAATCTTAGCTTTCCATTAAAAAAAATTTCAGTCTCATAGGATCATCTGCATTCATCTTTCTGCATCAGATTCTGTTCTTTGTCCGTCAAAATCCGCCACGTTCACGCTTCCCTTTCCGTTCCCTGTGTCGCGATCACGTGATGTTCCAGTGGGGGATGAAAACTAAGTTGGTGAACAGAACATCCAGCAACGGGCAGATGCACGGCGGCCCGCTTCCCCCCCGGTCACCCTCCAACGATGGCAGGTGTGTTTCTCAAGCCTGAGCGAGTGCTGCTGATCGCTCGGCGGCGTAGAATCGCCTGACAGCTTCTCTCCTGAGAGGAGGCGGCTAATCCGGGGGCCGACTCTCGGCTTCCCCCCCCCCGTTAAAATAGTTCTTTCACACTCGGATGATTCATGCTGTCCCAGCTGCTGTGCAGGCGAGCACCGGGCGCCGTAGTGGCATCATTATCAGCCGGAATCGGGTTATATTTGTCTTTCCATACGCGCTGGATTGACACAGGTGCGTCTGTTGTTTATTCTGGCTGAATTCTCGAAAGGGAACAAACGGCGACTGGAGAAAGAAAGGATGTGTCGTTGGTGTTCTCTCTAGCTGCCTCGCCTCCTTTCCTTCACACACATGCGGGTCTAAATGTTTGACCCTTGGGCTCAGAGGTCAAGAGGTTCCGTATGACGATCTCTTATGTACGCGTGATTCTGTCACCGGGACAAATAACCCAGCGCACAGGTTTATATGGATTATATTTCCTCCCCGTCTCCGATGCTAAAGTGATACAGCGAGGATTCAATTTCAGCGGTTTCCCCTCAAACTGAACTCCAGGAACTCATTCATGAAAACATGATTTAGTAAATAGCTTGAGAACTCAGCTGCTCCGTACAAAGGTTTCTCCCCTAAAAAGAAACAATGCAGGTGTGTAATTAAGAACACAGTGTTTTGTGTGTGTCAACCGACACAATATCGCGTTCTAAATTGACATATCAAAGGTAATAGATGAAAAAATCCACTATTCTTTGTTCCACGACCGCAAACATTCTGTGCAGCTCAGCCTCTTCTTCCTCCTCCTCCTCCTCCTCCTCCTGCTTCCTCCATTCACCTGTGAAAAGCCTCCCAGTCGTAACACTGGAGCGAGAGCCGACTGCGTGTGTGCACCAGTAGTCTGCTGGGAGGAGGCAGAACAACCTGTGAGCCACGAGGTCGGCCGATCAGCGTGAACACGGTCTGAAGCTTCCTGGAAGGACTTTCTTCAAGATTAATGTCACTTTCTCTTGTCCACCTTTTTTTTTACATAAAGATATCCCAAATTCCAAGGCATGGAAATCTGGATCAGTGCTAATATGCTATATGATTCCTTACGTTTGGCCATAAAATGCTGCTGAATATTTTCTCAGTGTGTATTTAATAAGGAAAGAAACGATCGGATGTCTTTGTCGTGTTTTTTTCTCCCTTCCCCTGCTTTTATTCCAACGTTCCAACGAGGTTTACCTTGTCCAGCTGGTTGATTCCCTCCTCCACACAGCAGATGGAGGCCACGGTTCTCAGGGCGTGAGCGTACAGGTCTCTGAAGCGGTCCTGCCTGCAGATCTTGAACAGGACGACCACAGCTCCTTCCTGTGGAGGAAGGAAACGTGATTAGACGTCTTCGTCGATCTGCACTGACGCTTAATCGTTGGACAACCTCCACAGAAAAACCTCGTCGAGCATCATTCACTGCCTGCGTCTTGTTCAGGTGTCTTTGAATGAGCTGAAGATGCTAAATACTAAATAATACAAAGTAACAAAAGACATATCAGAGTGCGACTGCTACCTTACGAACCTTTTAAATGTCCAGACCTCAAAGGCCTTTTAAGGGTTGTTGGTTTAATGCGAAAAAAAAGTTCTGGGCCATCGCTTGAGATGCTTTTCTATTAATGGGAAAACGATCCTGAACCAAGTGCTGCTGTCCACTAAAGCCAAACCACAGTCTGTCGTCACGGCCCGAAGCCTCCCTCTGGTCCCTAAATTTAAGACCTGGCCTCTGAAAAAGAACCAGGCCTCAATTCAACACAAACACAAACCGGAAGTTACTTTGCCATATGAAGATTTTGTTGCAATCGGTTCTGCGTACGTTCTCATAAGTTGAAGTGGAACTATTAGGTGGTCTGTTTGGGAAAACAATGGTCAGTAAGAGTTTTGAGATGGGCATCACTTATGGGCTTCACACCACCCAATGACTCGCCGTACGTCACGCTCAGCCATTTCCTCTGAAGCACAGATGATTGTACAAAATGAGCAATAGAGGATTCTGTGAAAGAGCCAATCGGCCCGGCAGATCTGAGCCAATGGGAGCGCGCCGGCTTCCAGGAGTCCATAAGACCCCGAATGGCCGAAGCCGGGCCAACCACAGAACCTCTCGAGCGTCTCACACTGTCCATCATGTCAGATGAAAACCGCCCAAATATACATATCTCAGGAATGGAGAACCCTGAGCCGCTGTAATAGCTCGCTATATAATAGCTGATACCATTCTGTTGGATTATGCGTGTTGTAAACAAACCAAAATAGCTCCTGAAATGTGCCGCAGTGGAGCACCCCTGTGACAAAAAAAAAATACTTGCAGGTATTGAATTCTATTGCAGATAGAATGCCCTTGCCTGTACATAACTACCACCATTATCCTAACAAGGCCATTATACTGGGCCGGCATGCCTCATGTGCTGCTGAGGCCAGGCTGCCGGGGCTTGGAGTGACTAATCATCCCGCCCGGCAGCCTGAGCGCTCGTCCCTGGTCGCCGCCTGCGCAATACTGTTCCGCCGTACCTGGAAGAGGTGCGAACACCGACAGACGGTTTTTAATAAACCTATTGAAGCGCTGTAAAATCAATCTGTGCGCGGGGAGGGAAGGAGAGGCTTTGGAACATTTTGTTGTGCTGTGACGCAAATGTTGCTGTCGCTGTCCTCCGATGGTCTAATTCCAGCTTTGGGTCTTTGGTTATGAATGAAAGTATTTTGAAAATGTTGATGAACGCTGCCTCCTGCAGGTGTCTACGACAAAGTTCCGGGTGGCGGACATAACCGGCACCAATAAACCAGGAACTCTCCACTGAGGGCAGTCAGACCTTCATTAGGTGTTATGGAGAGGGCGGGGCTTAAATGGGGGGGAGGGACTAAGAGTCTTTGTAAGTAAATGTTGCACCAGCACTTCTTCTTTAACGGAGAAATAAGCTTTTTCACTACCATGCTCTGATTCCAGATGCCCTTATTTTTTATTTTGTATGTTCTTTCTTATACTGTAGGTTCGATTTAATTACCTTGAAGGAATCTGCTATTGAGCTCTTTCGTGTACCAATTGACCTGAATTTACTGGTCGTCTAATTGGATATTTCAGCTACAATGCCATCAATCCTCACATAAAGACTATCGAGACTAAAGTTTTATCCACTTGAAATCAGAAATGTGTCCGAGGAAGAAATGTTACCTATAGCTTAACTTCAGACAATTTTATTCAGACAATCATCAGTATTTTCAAATTTTATTTTTTTGTCTCCTGATTTTTCCTTTTCACAGATCGCTGGTTCTTTGTTGTTTCTCCTTTTCCTTCCTCATCAAACAACTCGCGGCTCCATCGTCTTCACTTCAATGAACACATTTATCCTCACACTCGTGCTTTTTTGGCACTCGTTGCTCTAACATCATCACGTGAAACCCGACTACTTTGTCTAATAATGGCTCTCTATCCGTTTGTTTGCGTGCGGAGGGTTGACGCGGCGTGTAATTTCCTTCCATCTCATTGTTCCCTGAACTGAACTATGTGCTCTGGACTGTTGTGTTTGCTCAAACGATGCCTGCAGCTTCTTGAGGGCTGCAGGCGGCTCACGTCTCTAATTTGCCAACCAAAAGAGTTGTAAATTGATTTCTCAGCAAAAGGGTGGCGGAGGAAGCTAAATGTCATCAGGTTCTGTAAAAAGCCCGAAAAAAACCCTTGTAAACCTTTGCCTCTGCCCTCGGTACCCACGTGATTTACTGCCTTACCGCCTTTAACTGTCTGTTGTCCATTGTGCTGCTCAACATCGCTAAAGGCATCTGGTACTCGCAGCGTATGTACACAATGATTCATCTCCATTCATCAGGCCACCTGATTCAACACACATCTCACTACGTCGGAAAACAGGCACAGGCGGAAGAGGAGGAAGCATCAGGTGCCCGGGACAAACATTCAAACAGCTCATTGCATTCCTTTTCAAAAGTATACTCAGTGTGCTGCAAAAAAAACAATACGATGCCCCCCCCCGTTAAAGGGTGTGAAAGTTGCGAGTTGATGAACTCGGACGGCAGGTGGGGGATGTTTTGCATGCGTAGTCGCAGGCGGGCTTCATGCACGCGCCTCTCTCTGGGCCCGGGCCAGCGGCTCTACGCTGCGACCCAAGAAAGGTGGAGCGCCTGCATCTGTGCCCAATGCTCACTCCTAATGGGAGCGGACAGTATTGACCTGACAATCTGGCAGCAGAGCAGGTGTGTGCGTGTTGTTCGTCGTGTTTGAGCGCGTGGCCCTGTTTGTGTGTTTGTGTGCGGGCCACCGGGACGAGTCTTATCAAGAGTATCCTGGAAGCAGTCGGTTGACTAATGGCCAATTTAGAGTCTCTGTCTGGTCTGTCTGGTCTTATCTCGCAGCGAAATGGCTTTTTCAGAGGCATGTATGAAGAGATAGCTGCAGGCCTGGACGACGAACAGCTGATCATAACTGGGGTGTGTTTGGAGGGAAGTGAGAGCTTGAGATGGACTATCAAATGAAACAGCTTTTCTGCAAATCTAAGTATCTAAGAACACATCCCGCCGACTCGCTGATGTCAGGAGCCCCGACATTCCACGTTTTTTTTTTTCCGCGACGAAATGCGTCAATGCCGATCGACTGGCTTCCAACTATGACGCTGTCGGTACTCCTTTAGTAAGATTATTTGTTCAGTACGGGTTTTGGTTTCCAATGATCAATAAATGTCCCTGGAAACCAGCGGGATCAGCCGCTGGCCAGCACAGCGTCCACTGGTGTGTCCAGCGCACCTTGGCGATGATGCTGCACAGCTGGGGGCCGTCCTGCGTGAGGGACAGCAGGTTGCTGATGGCGCTGCCGATCGTGTGAACGCTGTCCGATGAGTCGATCTGTTTGATCAGGAGCTGTGAGGGAGGTCAGACATTGAGACGTTTCAAAAGTAAATCACGGGCACAGAGGTTGCGTTTAATCGTGTGACCCTCGTATCACAGCGTGCAGCCGCACTTCAGTGGATGGCGAGTGTTACTTTACAGGTGTCGGATTGTTCACTTTGGCCTGGGGGAGTGAAGGGGGGGGTCACGATCCCGTCACATACCCGGATCTCGTTGGCCAGAGCCATGTCGATCATGTTGCTGAAGGAATCGCTGACGTCCGTGAGGATGTCGTGGATGGCCTCCCTCATGGACTTCAGGAAGAACTCGTCATCAGTGTGAAGGCACCTGTGAGTGGGGAGACGTTTCGGATTACGGTCCAAACACTCCCGGCCGTGTACAATTTCTTCATTCAGCCCCGCGGAGTCTTACCTCTCTGTGATATTGGTCAGCTCTAGACATTTCTCCAGCAGAGATCTCTCATACTGTAACCAAAGGAGAAAGTTTACAATGAGATTGTGTGTGAGTGATACGTTTTTCACTTTTTTAAAGCCCCCCAAAAAGTACACATCTTCCTTTGCAACTTCCCGCGCATTCGCAGGTCCCCCCCCGAGCGGACTTTACACGCCGACCCGCACCTTCTGCATTTCGGGCGGTGTGCTGCGGGCGGCGCTGTACTCGTGCACCAGCGAGCGCACGTGGCAGTTGGCCCTCACGGCGGTGCTGTGGACCCTCTGCCAGCGTCCTTTCTCCAGGCGCTGGAACATCTTGCCGAGCTCCGTGCTGACCACCAGGGCCCGGCGGAGCAGCGTCTGCAGGTTGTTCCTGGCCACGTGGTCGCCGGCGCCGACCGCCACAATCAGCTCTCCCTGCTGGGCGTCCTCCTCCACCCCGATGGGCTTGGCCTGCAGGACGCACATGCACTCCACCTCCGTCATGTGGCGGAGGTCCTCCATCCAGCGCTGGACGGAGTCCACGTGGAGCGACTGCATGCGGGTACTGTTGGAGATTCAAACGGGACAGTTCATTAGTTTTAGAAACGTGCCTCAGTGGTTCAACAGTGCTGAATACAGACCTAAAATAAGTAGAGGAAACGTAGGACGTTAAACGTAAGATGCATTAAAAACCTTAAACCCAATGTGTGTTAGAAACCCACATTGGGTTTAAGTGGATTTCCAAGATTTAGATTTTTAAAGAATGTACAACGCCTTGTTTTCAGTCTGAGGATTAGAGCAGAGTTCATTCACCTTGACTGTCATTTGCAATGGCGTTTGCTCATTGTCGTATACAAGTGTACAAGTAGAAGTAGAAATTACAGCAACAAATTGGATCTACAAGGTTTCTGCATGTCGAGTATTTTCTGAGCTGCAGGATGTAGTTTGTGCTGACCGGCATGCTGACTAAAGCAAATAGAAAACCGTAATCATTTTTGCCTGCTACACAAGGAAAAGCGTACTTAATCAGTTCAAAATGAAGGAAATGGTTCCTCACACTCACAGATCATTTCAGTTGGCTGCGCTGCCCTTCTACTCACTTTAATTCCCTTTTTTTGCCAATTACTTATTATGTTATAATCATTAAAAAGTGTAGATCATGGTGCAGGTTTGGTCGGGTTGACTAATCAAAACAAGAGGTATTTTGTATTGTTGAGTTTCGAGGGTGGTGTCTTCATGTTCTTACCTTCCAAAAGATCACCAAGTGATACTATAACTCAAAGTAAGGCTATAATACTTTATTGTTGTTGTCGATCTCATTCGCATTTAAAAAAGGTTATATATCTTAAACCCATTTTTCTATTATTTGTTTGTATCATTTTGACGATGAACAGGAATTGCCATTGAAGGTGCTCGGGTTGAAAATATAAATCTATGAGGAATAATGTTGAACGCTGGAGAATTGGAAGAAACGAATGCTTATGATGAATGCAGGTATGCTGTGTGACTTTTTCAGTCCTACTAAAATGATCATTTTGAGTCCTCCCATACGGAAATAAACCCTGCACACCTCTAAAATGAAATTCCATCGATGGCATCTAATATAACCACATGGCTATAACCACCATTCGCATTCCTAAAATCAATGATGTGCACTCAAGGTCAATTATCCAGCGATAACTGCCGGTTTACACACTTGTTAGTTCAAGCATTTCCCCCAGAGTACCGACACGGCATGAACAAACACTCCTCCGCACTTCAATCTCTCCCGGCACTGACCCCTGATGAGCGCTGGCTTCAGGGGTCCCCACACAGAGACCCCCCCCCCCCCCCCCCCCCTCCCCCCAACCCGATGACTCAAAGCTCCCTGGAAGTGGACGGGTCGAAGGCTGCGGAAGGCACCTCTGCTTTCAGTCAACACACGGGAGAAAGTCTCTAATGAAGCCTGATGCTTCCTGGGTATTGCTTGGTGAGGAATGGATATTGCGTTAGTATTGGACAGTCGGTGCAGAGACCTGGCTGGCCGGAGAGAAGCACTGTGGCTGCGTGGGCATTTAAAAACAGAGATCGCTCATTCCTCAACAAAGACAGCCAGCGCCATCGCGTGACTTCTTCTGGTTTGACCCGAATCATTAGGAGGCCTCGGCTCCGATTACACGTCATCCATTATCAAACCTCACGGTTTGCTGAAGGAACAGAGTTGTGTTGAGGTTTCAGAGACACAGAGTGGTATTTGTTAATGCAGAGCTTGACTTGCTATTTAACGGCTTCATGGCGATGATGGAGAAAGAGAAGAAAAGCTCCTAAAAATACACACCACCGACTAAAACGTCTCTTTTTGAAAGATTAATCACACAGCAGCAGCCAACACGGAACTGACAAGTACGCGAGTCCAATTAGCCACAAAAGCAGCTCTTGTTACTAAATTGGCATAATCTTCCTCTACGTTTCACACAATTAACCTCCACAAACCTCTGCTGTGGTTATCAGGCGTAATGTGTTTCCCGATGGCGACATTCAGAAACAAGCCATTCGATCTCATATGCGCAATGTGACAAATAACCTTTGCGTCGGACCCATTGTGGCCATTTAAAATCATTTTCCACAGTTACACAACAGCATCACATGAGGATGAACCCGTCTTGATTCACACGCACATCGAGCCACGAAACGTTTCCCTCACCGCAGGTAAGGGAAAAAAAAAAAAGAGAAAGAAGATAACAATAATAGTAATGGGCTTGTTTTCCGAAGGAGGGGAAGCGGTGCACTTCAGCTCGCTGGGGAATGACAAATATTTACATGCAGGACCAGCAGAGGGTCAGCAGACAGCAGCTTCATTATCCCGCTCTCATCTCAGCAAGCGGCTTCACCGGCGCTCGGCTTGTTTTGTTTGTCGCACGCGGGTTTGAAGCCTTTTCATTTCTGTGTTTGATATGAATACGTGTTGTGAGGAGAAGAGGAGCAATGGAAGGGAACTGTGAGAAGTTGAATTAATGAATGAACGTGTGCTTCTTTAGCAGTGGGCAGCTTTTGATCCCACTCGGCCGTCGATTAAAAACGTTACGGCGCGCGAGGACTTTGCGTGACTTTGACATGAAAGGGAAGACAGAAAGTACGCTGACACATTGTTGGCTTGAGATGTGTTGACAATAAGAAAAATATAGACCATCAACAGCTTTATTTGTTTAAACATTGGAGGGTTGCAGTGGATGTCTTAAGAAACTAATTAATGGTAATTGACTTAATCTGGGATTGGAATTGTAGTGGGTTCATGTGTCATATTACCAACGAAAAGCAAACAATATTGAAGAACAAACTTGAATGAAGATCAAAAGGTAGCTACTTAACTTTGAACCAGAAACACGCAGAAATGTCCCACTGAAAGACGAAAGACACACAGCGGAGAGAGATGTTCTGCTGGATGAGTCACCGAGAGGTTGCAGCTCTTTAGTCGATGAACTCAACTCGCCACTTGTTTGTTTCTTGAATAGCGGTTTGTGACGTCAGACTGAGTGTGTTTGTGTGTGTGTGCGAGCACCAGGTGGCCTTCAGAGTTTGTGTTAGTCACGTCGTCGAAATGGCTGGTTACACGAGATGTAGAGACGAACACAAACTGAAGGACTCGTCTCGCTGGCTGTTGGGTGAGGAGCAAAGAGATCGAGAGGAGATGGCGCCGCTAGCTTAGCTTAGCCTGCTGCTAACCACAGTTCTCACACAGACCGCTAGACTATTGGAGACGGTTACACGAAACGTGGCCAATACTTTAGCCTTCTGCTAACCGCAGCAGCCGAAGCGAGCATTCGTTTAACTTTTAGCTAGACTCTATTTTGCTTTGAAGTTTCACACATATTCCAACAAAATCCTCTGTTCTTCAGCGGAAAAATCAGGCAGACAAATGACAAATAAAACGCTCCATGAGCACAGGCGGGGGGCAATGCCCTCTTTGGCTCACGTAGACTGGAAATGTGTGAAATTAACTAAACTGTAAAATACGTCTGTAAAAGTTGTTCCGTGCGCAGTTTTCAAAACAGAAGAACCCCAGTGTTTCAATGACATCGAGCAGAGAATGGTGGTCATTTTAAATTTGATTCAATTCTGGAATCCGGATTTCACAGAGTAAATGATGATGAATTATTCACAATTTTGTGGCATGGAGAAAATCAATTAAACAAATAATGAATCAAGTAATTGGGGCAGAATATCACTACATAAAAGTATAAGTATAGTATAAGTATAAATTTATTGCAGCCCTATTTAAATGTGACTACGATGACCCAGCAACAATATTTAGGTTTAAATGGGATCTGTTTATACAAATGAGATCTCGATGTTTCCTACACGATACTTCGACAGACTCAACTTACATGCAAAATGTCGGTCAGCTGCTTTTTTCCCCCTAAGAAAACATTAATATTGTGTTCAATTGTGTTGCCGTCTGTAGAATGGTGGATAAATGGATAGGGGGACTGGCGTTTCACCCTCTATGCAACTATGTGTATACATCATAAATGTGTACACTCCTAGTTTAGTACAGCGGGGGCTTCGGGGTAAGAACCATCCCCAAAGGTTTTATCACGACATCTGGATTTGTCCAGCGGCTGCGTGCGAAAAACACTCGCAGGCCGAGCAGCCTGTTTGGAAAAGAAACACTGCAAACGTGTTGGTTTTTGTGTTATTATTCACGTTTGCAGGATTCTTCCCACAGTTAGCTGGAAGTTATTCAGCTACACTGCAAACGAGTCTTTGCCGCCGCCTGCTTGTTCGCAAAATATCACAGAGTCTGACGCCAAATGGAAGTTTCTCTCCCAAACACCACAGCGAAACCGCAGTCCGGCGGCAGAAAGGGGGTTGGTAGGGGGAAGCGGAATGTGGGCAGAGAAGACCGACGTGGCTTGGGACTGACAGAGGAAACAAGGACGCTCTTGCCCCAGAAAGAATGAAATATTCTTCTGCTTAAAAACCAAACTACATCTCTGGACAAACCTCCACGCAAAGAGCCACAGCGCCACGTAACACTCGAGGGAGCTTTCTAATAAAAATGCTACTTCACTTAGAAAACGGTTAAATCACGTTTAATATGCAAGTGGCGCCCTGGAGGGTCGGGTCCCGTCTCCATAGTGGAAGGGAATATGGTGGCGTCTGACTGGAACAGCTGACTCCCAGATGTTTCAGGCGGCCTCTGAAGTGCAGCCGAGGCCAGGCTCACCTAAAACGTTTCTGTCTCTTCCCCTCCGGTCACTCCGTTGTTTGTCTTCCGTCTCTCTGACTGCCACGTGCATTAAGGGGCGGCTCCTTCAGGAATAACGTACAGGGCGTTGCACTGGGAACACAGCCTCAGGGCTCCCGTTCATTTTCGAAACCATTTGAGTCTCTCTCTGAAGTTTTTTTGTGTCACATCATCTCCAATTGACTCGTCTCTCTCGTCTCCCCAGCTCCATTTTCCTCTCTGCGCTTTTCCCCTCGCATCAGCAAACCCTACACTTGTGCAACTTCCAGCATTGCTGCACGAGCCGCAAACACAAATCCACAACATAAAACCCGGCAAATGACGGCACAGAAGCGGAGGTCACCTCCTCTCCTCTTCAGGCTGCTTCTGTTTGTCGAACGAGTGCATCTGTGTTTGCAATTTACTCAATTCAGTCCTCTGGTTTCTTTCATCAGCTGATTTACTGAGCTGCGTACTTTCTGTTGGTGTGCGAATGTGGGACAATGAAGGCACGTCGGAGATGCTTTGTTTGTTTGTGTGTGTGCGTCTGGTTACGTGTGTTTGGCGTGACAGCTGTACCGATGTGACACCCAAGGGCACGTGCAAGCATTTGTGATGCTTCGAAAAGGAAGACGCGTCAAGCCGACGCGCCGACGCTTTTGCAACGATGATGTAAATCACGGCCGATAAGTTTGTCACTCGTTTTTCAACTAAAGACCGGAACTCTCAGCTTGTAAAGAAGTCGGTTTACTAGTCTACTAGTTTACTTATGCAAATGCATTGAAAAGTACATGAGAAGAACCGTAACTTGGGTTATAATATGCTGCTTCCCGCTGGTGAGGTTGTGTGTGTATATATATAAAAATGTCTGTTCTTTTGGCCGTGTTGACGTGCACACACGCCGGCGCCGCCTGCTGCGACTTGCCTCATCGGGGACGAAGAGAGCGAGCTGCTCTGCCTGGAGCTGCTGCGAGGGCTCGCCATGCTGCCCGAGGCCATTTCCCTTCAGCGCCGCACCTGCAACACGAGAAAGATCTGCGTGAATCTCAAGGTCACGACACGGGGACGCACCTTCCTCCCCTTTTCCCGCCGAGGGCAAAAGAGTGTTACGAGTGAAGTGAAAAGCAGTAGAGTATTAACATTCAACACACACTCACACACACACACTGCCTCGTGCTCGCTGTGTCGCTCCCCACTGCGGCCTTTTCCACTACAAAATCCGCTTATTGATCCGCCTCCAAGCATTCTATTCCTGTCTTGTCTTTTTTTTCCTCCAACTAATTTAATTGTCAATAAACCTCACTGTTTTAAATAGCTGCAAGCCACTGGTGTGCCAGTGGAATAATATTTCTTATCTTCTAATTTACTGGTTGGCTGCCAGCCAGGGACTCTTCTCCTTACTTTGAGTAGTAAGTGCCCATGCAACTTTATTCCACCGTTTTATTGATGTGTGCCGTTTAGATTAGAGCGTTCCCGATCGGGAGCAGCCGGGGACGCCCTCCCGCCTGAAACATCCTTTTAGTTAATGATATCCTGCAGTGGTGTGCTTACAAATTCCATGTTTACTGTGCCGGGTAATTAGCGGGTAGTTACAAAGTGAAACTATATCTCTGTCGCGCACACAGAGACACACCCTGCCGGTGTCACGCAGCACGTTTCAGCTTTTCATTAAATGCCCCCAGAGAGTGTTGTGGGATCGATGGATCTAAACGGGGGGGAGGGGGGGGACTCACAGTAAAGAAATTGATAGCAGAGGGGTGTGTGTGTGATGCTGGCTGGACGTCACTCGTTCGGCCCCGTGTGTGGGCCTGCTACTCCGAGTGCCGCAGTCTTTAAGCCGAAGCGACGACAGGACGACGCGTTCACTCTGTGGAGGATCGTGCACGGCAAAAAGCTCCAGGAGGAGTCGCGCTATTCTTGTTTTACCATTTGATTTCGCCTCCAACGAAGCCTTTTTTTTAAATGTATTTTTTGTGCACAACGGGAACTATTTGATGATGGGTTTTTTCAGCGGGTTAAGCCGCGGATGAATAGGTGAAGAGATGTCACCCGTAGGAACATTAAGCCGGGAGGCGGCAGGAATAGGGTGCAGGGGGAGGTGGGGGGGATGTTTTAACTGCAGTCTTGGCATGGCTCCCCCGGGGCCATTTTCAGAGAAAGCAGCATCACGGCTAATCAGAAATTATACCAACGCTGTGCCAAAACCATGGAGGTCTGGCAGCGCACTCAGTTTTGGGGGGAAAAGCCCATCTACCTCCTCAGTGCAGTTAGAATAGAGCAGAATGTAGAAAAGCACAGAATGGCTGCTGATATAATTGCACCATTCAATTATTATAATAGAGGCGTAGATTAATTACATCGGCCCTGGAATGGAGCTCAGGTCACGGCCAACGAGACACAGATCCGACAGATTCCATTACATGTGCCGCCGGCTCGTTACAACGCTCTCCTGCGGATTACCATACAAATGGAGACGAGTTGTCCAATCAGGTCATTCAGTCCCGAGCACTTAAGAGTGTGCCACTAAGTGCCGTGTTAAGGACCATTGCACTGAAAGTGATCTCTGTCCTTTTGCAGAAAGTGGACTGCAACAAAAAACAAAACACGATGCTGGAGGGAGGAGTTTGATTTTTTGGGGTTTTTTTGTTGTGTTTCTTGGTAAAGGCCCTCTGTTATGTAGTAATCATTTGTTTCCTTTCACTTTCCTTCTCAGACGGTCAGCTTCGTCGACAGCATCCGGGCTCATTTTCCTGCTTGGGTGGACGATTCTTTTCATGCCTGGACTGAAACCCGAGTGCACCCTCCCCCCCCCCCCCCCCCCCTCCACACCCCCCGTGGGTCCCCCTGCTCGGTTGCCATGGAGAACGCGTCGGTTGCAGGTAGCCAGACAAAGGACACCTCTGTCTCGGCCCTCATGTCACATGCCGGGTAAAATAACAACCCCTCTGCGAGCTGCGTGTGCGTGAGGGAAACCGCCGCGGTGACCGCAGCAGCCGTATTCCTTCTTCGTGTGCGTGTGTGTGTGTCCGTTGGGATTTAAATGTTGCGTGCGCGTTTGTGTTGCTGGCAGTCGTCCAGTCATTTCTCGTGTAACGCCTGTAGGTCGGTCACGCCAACTGCTGCATTTGACACGCGAGTCTACTTCTCATGTCGGCTCAGCGGCCTTCGTACAGTGCGGCTGCAGCTCCACTGTTGGTTGAACAATAGGTTGAGCGATCACATGACAAAGGGTGGAGATACTGAGCCGCGTTTGAAGGCTCAGTCCAACGTTTATGAGCAGGTACGGGTTACCACATTCGTCTCAATGTCATTGTTCTCCTTATACTTCTCTTTGACTGACAATTAACTCAGCAGCACCGTTTACCTATTTACAAAAGGTGAAAAACACACTGTGGCTGTACTGAAAAAATGATAAATAATTCATGCGTTTCACGCAAATGAGCACAAAGGTACACAGAAGTACCACCGGTTCTTCAGCTCTCTGGTTAACTCAGATATTGACTGGTTTGCACTTTTCCTGAATGAAAGATCCATATTTTCATGAGATTAGTCATACCTGAGGACCTCTGGTAATTTGTAAAGATTGCGTAGGTCGTTTTTTCTTAATCCTGGGCACATTTGTGATGTCCTTCAAATTGTCCCCTAAATTGCCACTGCGAATTACCCACCACATGTTGCCAAACACAGAGGTCATTAATATTAGACCCGCACGTAGGTGCTGCTTTCTGTACTTTACTGTCTTTCTTACAGTAAAGTACAGTATAATTGCAATACAGCAAGTTGCTGTATTCCCTTGATACAGTAGGGGACCGTAAATTTGACAGTGTCTTACAGGTGAAACTGCTGCCAGTAAGTTACTGTAACTTTACAGTGAAAGGTTTTACAGTGTACCACATTATCATTTTATACACATAGCATTATAATCATACAATTAAATATAAATACTGTTGAGCCACAGATATTCTCCCTTTTTTATGCTTGCTTCTGTCGTAGGCCTCTTTCTTCACCAATGAATAAAAGCAGCACACATGCAGGCTAATCTACCACCAAAATGTTGCCATCCGCTGACCTCATTGTTTGGTTCTCTCAATAACTGAACAGAATCGCTGGAGCAGCCTTTTCTAAAATATTCTGTGGTGAAGCAGAATGTCTTTTGCAGATTCTGAGTAAAACCACCAACTGAATACAAAAACTGTTCTGCAAAAAAAAAAAAAAGAAATACCCCAAAAATGCCTCTTGGCTTTAATATTGTGCCAAAAGCGACGAACATGTATTAAACAAAATAAACCTAACTCGGAGGAAATCGAGAGAAGCGAGGAAATCGACTGACCGTTTTGAGAGGCCAAAAGCAGCTTGAATGAATGTGATGGAGTTCAGGATCGAGGGAGTCAGGCTGAGTTTAATATCCCTGTTTTTTCAGAAGTGCCTCCCTTCGTAACCGTTTCCTGATGCTTTGGCCTGAAGTAAAAACTTCCCGTGTTTATGGACAAAAGGCTTCTTCTCCTGCTGCTCTCACACACTCACACCGACTGGAGACCGAGGCCTCTGACTGGTCGCCCCGGCCTTCGGCCTCTGAATACTCGGATCGGACGCCGGAGCTGTCATGGGGGGGAGCAGAGCAGTATGGGTACTGTGTGGGCGGTTGGGGAGGGGGGACCAACTGTAAGCAGCACTGAGCCATGGACTTGACATTCCCATCCCACACACAGTGGGCCGGCTCAAAGTGGGCCCTTGTGCTGGGACACAGAGACTCACACATGGCGGCAGATGTTGACCACCGCCTCAACATCTGGCAAATCACCTTGTTTCTCCTATTGAGCAATGCGGGAGCTTTGTTTACATCTTCCGAGTTACAATGCACGGTATATCAGCTGAAAATTAAGCCACATTCTACTGCCATGAAGTAACCCCTACTAACCCATTATGCTAGCACGTCCTGCGATCATACATTGTATACCGCCAAAGATTAATATTTGCATATAATGTAACTAATATCACGTAAGCTAACGTAACATAAGCTTACGCATTGCAAACTACCGTACGACTGTCAGCTTGCGGGGCGTTGACAGGACTCATGTGGACTATAATGTTTTTCATGAAGTACATTAGATCTCCCGTTGATTTGTCTCTCGTAGAGCGTAGACAGCCAGGCATTGGAAGGACATACTTGTTCCCTCCAGACACAACAGTGCTCTGGCCCATTATCCCAGTGAGGTTAAATGCAGAGCATTCCACAGATAACGTTGGTATGAGGGACTTATTTTTAGTTGGGTTATGCTTTCCCAAGCTGATACTCAGCTAAAACTAGTTTGTTCTGCCAGAGTTGCATCTGTTTAGTCTGAATAAGAGGGATAGTTTCAGCATCTGCAACAAGCTTCTGAGCAAACTCCTCCTTTTTCCACTATTACAAGGCATCTTTGAAGAAAAAGGCTAGAAAAGTAATTTTCCAGCATTTGTGCAGTTGGAAATGTGAGCAGCGGTTGCAGCCTGAGCATGATGAAAGTAGCGTAGAGTACAAAGCTTTTTCACACACACACACACACACACACACACACGCAAAGCTGTTCTTGGTTCTGCATACAGTAAAATAAGTATATCACAGCTGCCCTGTGCACCAGTTCCATTCCCCAACACACTGAAACAGGACTGAATGACAACATCCCCTTGTAAGGCCAAAAACTCAGTCTGGCAGCATTTTTTCCCTTTTTTTCTGTTTTTGGTCAAACCTCATGGGCTTTCTAAGCGACCTGCGCCTTCGGATCAAGTTACACACAAACAGAACCTGCAACCAGAATCGCTCTCCCTGATGAATATCACACTAATACAACTGTGAAGATCGTTACGACGGATTCTATAGCGACCAAGAAGCCCCAAAAGATGAATTTCAGCTCCGTAAATAACCATATTGCTTCACCACAAGTCTGCTGAAATGAACACATTGCCGTCTTGTTTTTTTATGGTCAGCTAGAAAAGTACCCTTAATGATAGCAGCCCCATACCTCCTCAGAGCTCCAACAGCCCTACGGACAGGCCAAGACAAATATCCAAATGCATTTCAAGCTCCCCAGTTCCATCGCAGGTTAGCCGGACAAATAGTGTTGGTGAAATCAGCCGTGGTTGAGTGAAAATCCAGAGTTTTGCAGTTCAGCAGCATTCGGGAGCAGCTCCAACAGGAACTGGATCCCGGCTCAGTGTGGTTCAGCGAAGGGGATCGGCCCGGGTACCCGACACCGGTACGGCGACGGCCTTTAAAAACTTCAGGAGCCGCTCAATAATGGATGAGAGAGGCGCATGCATGCGCCGGCTGGCCAACAGGGAGCCACACTCACGTAATTGTAGACAGGCTTTGCAGATGTAAGGTGTACGACTATAATCAGTTTCAAGCCACATCAAGACACATGTTGAAAACAAACCTCTCTGTCATCACGGCAGTTTGGTGCTAGTTTAACCCTTTCGAGGACGTGACAGGAGAAAACGTCAGTTATGACAAAACTGGATTGATGGGTGCTGCCATGTATGACTTCCCCCACAACCACACCCACCTCAGAGACACAATACGATTGGCTAAGAAGCCGTCCTCGTGGCAAAGAAGAAGGGAGCCAAAAGCTGGAGCCAAAAAAAGCTGTGGTCTGACTGGCAGGGCCTTGGTCAAAAGGATAGATCAGTGCAAACGTCAAAACCAAAACTCAACTCCAAACACAGAAGCACACGTGGCCGGTGTCCCTGAAAAGGTTTTCTAAGGACAAGGGGATTGTTTTTTTCTTCCGTCCTGGCAACCCACTGCTGGAGCATCCCAACCAAAACATCATTGGAAATGTTTGTGCAATGAAAAACCACAGAGGAGCAAGCACACGTGCGTGTAAACGCCTCGTCAAGGTTTGTGATCCTCCTGCGAAGGTACAAACACGAGGGGCTCCGGTGTTGGAGAATAACGGCACAGCCGCAACACACGCATAGCCCCCCTCCGGAGGGGCGTGACGGAGGGAAATGGGGCGTCGGTTACTTACGGACCCTGAGTTTTGGTCCAGGTGACCTAAATGATCCGTGATAACACTTTTATAAACCTTCCCAAAAATCTACTTGATCAAGTGAAGTACAATTGTTCTTGATGGTTTATATATTTAGCTCAACTTAACAAACACATCTGATTCATATTTGGATTCCAAAAGTCTCCGGGAATGTGAAGTCCATTGCTTTTACCAGCAGCTCCTTGAGTATCGAGGCCAAAGTTTTTAGAGTCAGCGATAAATTCTTGAGAAATCAGCTTCCAGGATCGGACGCCAGGCGCGGGGCCAAAGCAATCCTTTGAAGCAGATTCCCGACAGGACCAGGAGCTCTGGACCCTCAGCATCACGGCTCCATTTTCGCCCCGACAACCCTGCGGAGAATTGACGTCACCGGCTCCTTCGGTTAGATGGAGTGCTGTTTGGAAAGGGCATCGGACACCAGTGACGGCCCAAACCTCACCTGTCAGAGAGACCGCTACCAAACACAAAGGAGCACCACGTCTTCGGCACAATTTACAGCCAGCGGTCCATCCATCTGCGCCCGAGGGCACCTACGATGTAAATTCAGGAGCTCGTGTCCAACAGCCGGATCATAAATAAGCAGGCGTCACGTTTGGTCTCGCGAGCGACAAACTGAGAAAATGAGAACGCGTAGGGAGGGGAGGAGGACGTAACATCTCGCGAGTCAACTCTACAGCTGTTTAATGTTAGACGGTGGAAGTGGATTAGGTGGGCTGGGTCCATGTGCGTGTGTGTGTGCGTTTAGGGTGGGAGGGAAGAGTAACATGCAGGGGTGGAGGACGGATCCAACGCCCAGATTTGAGACGAGGAATCTGCCACCACTTCAGGGCAGGACGGAGTCTTTCAGGGCGTTTTCTGTTATTCCACCGCTGAACCGAAGGCACATGCAGGCAGAGGAGGGCACACGCGGGGTCAGTGTGATAAGTAAATATCGGCTGCAAAAATCGCAAGGTACGCAAGAAAAAGCTCCACATGGCACTTCAAAAAAAGCCTTTTTTTTCTCCACGTTGGGCATGAAAAGTAAACACTTTTCTGATAAGTTGGGTCTGGAAGACATTCTGCCACGTCTCATTTGAGATGTACAGAGTATTCTGAGCTACAAATCTCCAAAGTGTAATTTTCCAGAGATCTATATCATTTACAAATACCCACTTTGTCAAAATGATTGTTGTAATTGAACCATGGTCCTACGAACCATTTCACTTTCATTGAGTTAAACCAAACAACGTAATATAACAAATTAAGCTAATATGCAGCTGGACGAGGGACCCCCATATGGGGTCTATTCAAAAGGTCAGGTTTTCTTTTCTCAGGTTCTGAACTAGGAGGATTATTGCAAATATGGTAACTTTTGGGTTTTATACTGGAAGATCTATGTGAAGACCCATAGAAATTGTTCATTGTTTCTCTATTTTTATCGCTTTCGTATGAAACCACAAACAGAAGATTAAACGGTCGTAACTCCCCAAAGCTCCCTCAGGTAGTCTCAGGGCTTCTTCACCAGGAGGAGCGAGTGGTGTGAATCACATAGCAAACAGAAGTACCAACGCCTGCATTTCCTCTCATGATCTCCCCAATGAACCGTAACAAGGGCCCAGGAGCAACAGCGGTAGACGTCAATCACAGGAAACGTCAGATAAAAACAGACCCATAAGCCCAGAAAGACGTGACCTCCCCGCCAATTAGCAGATGGAGATATAGGAAGAAAAAGAGGTCGAACACAAGCGACGTTCTGACTCGACCAGCCCGATATTGATTTATCTCCCAGGCCTCGGGTCCCAGAGTAGCTGCCATATTGGGCCAACCTACGCAAAAAATGTACACGGGCACTCTCCTAATTGAGTACCCGCCATCGCAGGGATGCGAAACCCGCCGCCGTCACTCTCAATAAAGCGGCGTCAGACATTTACACACTTAAACGTGTAAACAGTGGGCCAGCCGCGTTTAAAGTGAACATCAGGCAGGCAGGTGCTTAGTTACTGCCTCTTTACAATGCCCATCTGTTCCAAAATGGTGTTATTATCAGATTTTGCTTGGAGGAATGACTGTTTGAACAAACAGCAGCTGACACCAGCTGTTTTGAAGCCATAAGATCTGCCTCTTTGATTAATGTCAGTCAGGGAGTCGGACATTTTCAGAGGTCAGAAACCCAAAGGTACCAGCCAGCCGGCGAACCCCCGGGGTCGAAAAAGTGATCGTCTCATTTGCAAAATGTAAATCTTTTGCATTACAGCATGATGTTCTTTTAGTAAAGGATGGTCCCATTTAGAGCAGAATGCAACATGATAGTGTTTTCACATCAACGCACAGTAAGTAAGTGTCACGATCGTGCGGCTCAGACGCCAACAGAAGACGCAGGAGCAGGGTTTCCAACAAACAAGGCTTTATTCCCCGAACACACAGGGAGACAGGGTTCACACGAGTGACAAGCGACAGGTGATGGGAAACAGGTGGGGACAATCAGACACTGACGAGGGGAGACGGGACAGGGCAGGAAGTGAAGTTAACCCAGGGAAACCAGAAACATGAAACTACACAATGAGACAAGAACAGGACCAAACCGTGACAGCAAGTAAGTAATTGCCGTTTGGGGTCACCATGTTATCTGTTGCTCAATAGTACATTTCAAATACAAGCAAAATTGTGAAAAAGGAAAAGAAGCATGACGTCTTTGTTTTCACTGAAGAAAACGCCATTAGTGGTCATCTGGATGGAACAGTTGGAGGACTGGCTGTGGAGAAAGCGCATGTGGGGAACGCCAGACTGGTGGGAGGAGACCCGAAATGACCCAGACCTGATTCCAACAAGGCCGCACAGATGGAAAAATAGCAAGACACAAATAAAGAAACTACCTCATCGGGACAGTTTATTACAAACAAAGCGTTGCCAACGGCTCCTCTGAGATCAGACTCCGAGTGCAGCTTTGTTGCTTCCAACTTTAGCTGTGGTCACAAAGTTCCGTCACACGCTGGGTGAGCCGCTCTCTTCACGCCTCAGACGATGACTGTGTGACCGAGGAGGCTGAGCAGGGACGACAACGTTACCACGCAGGAGCCCTGAGATCCTCCCAGTGCGGCGGCCACACCTGAGCGTGTGGTTCCCGTCGACCGCGCTGCGCCCTCCTCAGCGGAGTTAGACTGATGCTGAGCTGTTATTTTTTTATACAAAAATTGTCTCAAGGTGCGTTGTAAAACGTGTCCGGCGGGAATAGAGAACATGTTTCAGCCTCTGTGTGACAACCTGCAAGCTCTCAGGAGTGTTCCAGTGGATAATGAGCAGGTGCAGGTAAATCCTGCAGACTTTGGTCAAGAATAAGATCCACAAGTCACGTTCTAAAAACGCCTGCAAAGCCTCGTCAATAAAGAAACGAGACCAGAGGGACGAGCGTGGTTCAGGGGCGTTCGATAGTTACCTAAAGACAGTCCGACTAAAGACTAATAACAAAAGAACGAAACAGGAACAGGAAGAAGTTCAACAACTGCAGATGCAACTTCATTCCCGACAACATGAATTACATCGCGACGAAAAACAGGAAGACTTCTGGTCCTTGTTACACGTTTGCTGTTCGGTTTATGTTTCCATTCAGAGCCACATGTTTAATGTAAACACACACGTGACGTCACCAGTGAGGTATCTGCAGCACACACACACACACACACACACATACACAGCTGTACTAGGGGCATGTGGTAGCCGTGTCTTCATCATCATCACCGTCAGCCTCGCTGTAATCGGTGTTGTTTCCCACAGTGTCGGGCTTTAGGCCGCACGCACAATCCTGATCGGCCAGCGCACAACAGCAACGGCCACACTGACTCACAACAAAAACACAAACTATATGTTTTTCCTGTATGGCATCAATTGGGACGTGCAAGTTCCCACAAATGAAAGGAAAACATGTTGGAATTTTGGAGTTTTGCAGCACGGATGAGATGACTGTGCGCGTTGTTGCTTTAATAACACTTAATAACAGTTCAGAAAGTCCTGTTGCAGTTGGTGTGAGACGACGCAAAGGGAAACCTCAGACACGCACAGGACCCAGGAGACGTATTGGTATGTTAGCGTCTCTTTACGTCGTCCCATTCACACATGTAACATTAAAGCGCTTTGTTTTGGACTCTGCGGAGGCGATACAGCCACCTTGCGGGGAAGGAAAGTCCTCTCTCAACACCCGCCAACCGAGTGGGCGACTGCATTGTTGGGAGACGTCTCGACTATCTACACAACTCGTCTCGCTAGCTTAAAGTTCAGCATCACTCCAACTTACCCGGTGTGGTTCAATAAGTGTTCCCAGCAGGGCTCATCGCTGCAGCAGCTCAAAGTTCTCCTCTGCGTCCGCCTGCTGCGTCCTCTCTCCCGCTCGCTCTCACTTTGTCTTTGCTGGGACAACCAGCACCCAAAGCCTGCTGGAGTGGGACTGCTCGAGGTCTAAACGTGACTAGCCTTAAAGGGTTTTTTTCTTAAGGGAGGGAGGGGGGGGCAGAATCCCACATCCCCCCCCCCCCCCCCCCCATGTCAGTCAAGCAGCAGAGCATAGTTACAGCTGGGACGCCACCCAAACAGACACAGAACTATTCTATTTTGGTCTGTCATATGAGCAGTGGTGCTGCTCGGAGGAGGGGGGGGGGGGGGCATTCTGTGGTGGGGCATGTAATTGCAGAGTGACCAGTTATGGCGAGATGTAATTGTAGACCTCAGATGGAGAGAAACTGCCAACAAGACAAGGTAAAGGACTTTTAAATAAGACTGAAAAAAAAGGAGCAACCCAGACCACATAAATAAATGAGGAGCTGGGTTCCAGATGTGGCACCAAAGGGAGGGAGGGGAGAAGAAGAACTGAGGGGAGGGAGAGAAATAAAGGGGAGATGAAGGAACTACAATGGCAGCAGAGTGGAATCCCGCTTCTGCAACGCGGGAAAAAAGGTGTTTTTACTTCCCAGCAGCGGTCGTGCGGGTCGGAAAAGGGGGCTCGGAGAAGGTGAGAGGATGTTGGGCCGGCCCGATGTTGTTTCTGGACCTTCACCATCCGAGAGCCGGGGGGTGTCTGGTTTCACGTCGGCCTTGGAAACGACTACCTTGTGGAAAAATGGTGAGCTTTGAAAAAATCAGCGAGGAAAAATGAAAAACATAAACGGCGGCCGGCTGGTTCCCATTACGAGCGTGGCTCAGGTGGTCCGCGTTGCTGCAGTCGACATCGCTCCGTGCTCTTCAGTGAGTCATTATCAGGGGATTAGTTGAAGGGTGAGGCTCCACACACACACACACACACACACAAACACTCCTTTACCCACATAGGGGCCTGTAACACTATGTAGAGTCAGTAAATATTCTTTTGAGCAGAATATAAACAGCTAATTTCCTATTCAGGTCCAAATTTGGAGAAGCTGAGAGGGAGAGTGTCCACCTACTGCGCTCAAGTTACTCTAACGTTGTGAGGAGTGAGCCCTAAATCCGGTGAATTGTACCTTTCAGTGAGGCATTGCATTGATTTAAAGAAGCTAGCGGGGCGCGAGCCAGCGTGGAAACAATACGACTTTCATGACTCGGGCTTTCTGTTTGCCATAATGTGAAGCTCAGCAACTTAAACGTCGAAAAGTAGCATCTAACCAAAGCCTCTGGTTTTGAAAATCCATTTGTGGTGCAGGTTTTCTGGGAACTGGACGAGCGACACGTCTTCTCTTTGGAGACGGGGGGGCTTGTTTCTCGGTTTTTCTCTTACGAACCATCTAATTTTCAACTGGATGGGCCCCATTCAAAGCAGCTGCGTGCCATCAGGCCTGCTTTTCACATTGGCACGGTGGGATTGTTGGATTACTGCTGAAAAAGAAGCCTCAAATCAAACCGACCCACGAAACAGCCCACAGCAATTATCACGAGAGGCAGAGAGAGAGAGAGAGAGAGAGAGAGAGAGGGTTGTTTTATTGCAGGAAAAGTTTCCATTTGGATTCCAGCAGGACTCCAGACAGAGAGACACATCGTAGATGAGAGGAAAAGACTGCGAAAACAAACCGGCAGACGAGGGTTTTAACACTCCGGAGCACAAGGTCACACATGTCTCAATAAGTCATCCGCTTTGGCTTCACGGATGGTGTTGATGGTGTATTTCATCTGAACAAAATTAGATGTTTTACAAAAAGCCTTGGTTTCCGTGTGCACGCTGTGACAAAATGCCGTCTGTCTGCTCCGGTGGCCACTCGGCATCCATCCGTGCAACCGAACCGGATCGACTGCATCCTGCTTTTCTATGCCACCCTCTTTGAATGAGCTCATTATTCCCTCATTTTCCAAACTTGCATCCCGTGTTTGTCCTCTAAAAAAAAGAAAGATCTGTATTTATCCTTCTTGTTAAGTTCTTTTTAAGTTCTCTGTGAAGGATTTTTTTTTTTCTGGAAGCACTGTACCGGAAATACAGACCGTTATTGTTGTTTGTGAAATAGACCCTAAAACTGATATTATGGATTTGTAAAAATGCATAATATTAAAAACGTAATGTAAGAAAACGCAATTTCCTAATCAAGGATTTCTGCAATTTGGGCTAAAACCGTGAATATTTGTTGCTAGGAGATATTATGTGTTTTTTTACTTTCTAAATTTCTAAATACGGTACAAAACATCTTGAGCGATTAACATCACAACGGCCAGGACTCGTTTCCGTGATGGTCCCTTTCTTTCGTCCTCGCCACAACTGGATGGACAGAGGAACTCGTCCCAACAAAGGTGAACCGGCCTCTGCCCTTTTAATTAAGCCAGATTATTGGCCACTCGCACTTTCCTTTAGAATATCTTCAGTGTGAATAAACAAAATGTCAACGTGCCTCAGAGGACCGGGAGTCCAGTGCAGACTCGTTTCTTTAAATGTTGGTTGTGACTCGAGTCAGAAGAATGAAGGTGTTTGCGAAAACCTAAAGAAGAACAAGTCTGACTGCAGGTTTGGCTGCCTTTTATTTAGCAATGACCCATGCAGTTTACTTTATTTTATTGTTCATCATGTGTTTCAACATATCCATGCCGCTGTGTCAGTCATAAAATACTCCCAAAAAAACGCATGTGTTCACACCTGCAGACTGTCGCTGCATAAAAATTACCCAAACTGTGCAAAACATGAGTGTGGATTTAGTGTATTTTGGTATCGTTTGCCAAATGCAGTTGTATGGTATCTATGTGAGGTTCACAAATCATTTCAAATGTATAGACATTGTTAATCAATATTGCAGTACAATTTGATGTACAAATATGAGCTGATCATCCTTCAACCTCTACTGGTGAATGCTTAAAAACCTTTGAAGAACAACACAAGTACCCCAAACCCGAGTGTATCTAAAATACATTTTAATCTTGCTGAAATTTGTTGTTTTTTTTCACAATATTGTTTACAATATTAATCTGTCTTCGTTCTCGGCCGTCCTCGCTCGGCTCTTCATTATCGTCTCGAAACAGAACTGTACAATCATGTTTGTGTAAATTGTTCTACATCAAGGCACAAGACAACAGCCGTCGTGTGGGGGGAGGGGGGCTGATCTATAATGGCATCCCACTGGCACACGGGGGGCAGGGGGGGGTGTCATGGAGGATGCATACATAATATGGATCTCAAAATGCGTTGAATAAAAGAAATGTGCTCTAACGATTTGAAAGGTGGAAAAGAAAAAAGGTGATAACCACTGCAGCTTTCATTTTATTTTACAATCATACTCATGTATAAAAAAGAGGAACCATTAGCATGTTTTTTTGTTGTTGTTGATTTGTTCATGTACATAAACTAAAGTGCTTTTTTTCTCTTTTTTTCTCTCTTATTTGCCAAAAGCAAAATGTTTCACTAACAGGATGAAGTGGGGACGAGAAGTCCTCTTTTCCCGTGAGAATGTGAGGGCGTGGATAAAGGGCCAGTTCAGAGTTTATTTTCTGCTTGATTTTGTTTCAGTTGATTTTTGTTCTCAGTTTTTTTCGTGTCGGGTTTCAACCTCTGAAAGAAAGGGGGGGGAAAAAGACAGCAATTAAATGTAAATTTGAAGCTTTTTAAAGGAGAAAAAAATCATTACTTAATGGGTCTAAACTGATTTAAATCCATTTGTGATGAATTACATAAATTGTCAAAAATCAATATGTGGGTTGTCACCTCCATTTGAATAATTCTCTTCCAATTTATTTGGTAGTAAATAAAAAAAATTCAGCAAATTAAGCTTTTTTTGTGCAACAAAAATATTTAAAAAAAAAAGGGTTAGACCAGAAAAAGAATGAACTTTATTTACCGTGTCCCCGAAGGTTTTTGCGGCGCTCACATCTGGACGCTTCTCCTCCGCCTGCCAAAGGCCTTGGCGCCGACGTTGGTGGGGACAAAGTTGCTGTTGCCCATTCCCCCCGACCGGCTCAGGAAGTCGGCCAGGCGGTGAGTCACGCAGGTCGCCGTGTTGCACGCCCGCTTCTGTGCTGTAACGCTGCTTCAGGAGAGCAAACCAGGGGTTAACGAGGGGAGACCCTGCACACACAGCATTTCTGCGCACAGCTTTTTTTATTATTATTATTTTTTTAAATCAAAGTTACACCACTGAAAAAACACAGGACATACATGTAAAGAATATGCAGGGTTTGATCACATATTTTGACATTTTTCTTACCTGCAGACTGGACGAGAGACTCAGAGATAATTTCAACGGTGCTTTAAAATCCTATTTAGGTTCATGTTTACCAATGTTCATTCATTCATGAAGACTGTTCATAAAGTAGCCCTAAGAAGGAAAACGAGCTCAGGCTTCCCGGTAGAAAAATACGTTTATTGAACAAGAAACATGGTGTCGCATAAGAGGATCATTTATTAAATCGTTTGGACTAAGTGATCTCTCCCAACCGTTAAGTTTCAGGGGCTTTGAAATACCATCAAGTGACTCCACGCACAGTAAACACAGATAGATGTCTGAGCTGGCTCTGAATAACGTAAAATAAGTCTGATTGTCTGAAATTCAATTGGGACAAATTATTCTCTGCCAAAAAAAAGAAAAAAGCAGGCATGAGTTAAGAACCTAAAGATTCGGTTGCCGTTAAAGGTCAAATATCTTTTTCGTGTCAATCAAGCAGGTGAAGCCGACATGCACTTGTCAATCCGAAAAAAAAACCCAATTAGGGAGGATGAGGAGGAAGAGATGCAGTAAAAGGTAGAAGAGGAAGGGCTTAGATGCTGTCAAACGTCTCGCCGTAGCTTGCATAGCTGTCGCTCTCAGGCGCACTGCGCTTCTTGCCGGGCGTTCCGGCTCCCACGTTCGTGCGGGGGAACGTCTGCAACTTGTGCAGCTCCTGAGACAGTTTGCCCAGCACACAGGTGCTGAGGTTGGAGCACCGCTTGGTTAGGGGCCTGTCCATGCTGTCGGGGGAGTCGGGGGAGGAGGGAAGGGGGACACACACACACAAGAACACATGCAGAGAGAAACAGGCTCATGGGCATGGCAAAAGAAACATGCGGGCAACACTTTCTTCATCATGTCATCACGTTTGTTCCTACCAACTACGCACACGTGCATTTGGTCCTTCATGCCGTTGCAGGTATAAGTAGAAATAAAAGGCATCCACCTCCCCGTAGCATCATGCTGCCCCACCCTTCTACACCATCCTTCTACACCATCCAGATAAGCCATCGTTGATCCCGTCATGCGCCAAACCTCCCCCCCACGTACCCAAGTCACCCCCACCCGTGTCACATCTTTTACACCCACAGAACAAACAGAAAACCAGTCGCTTCCCACCGTCATGCAACTCCACTTAATTGACATCGTGCACACTTATCCGTTGCGTTAGGCAGACGCTGCTCACATGCCCGGCGGGAAGGCCGCAAACGCTTGTACGCTCAAACAGAGTCAAATCAAACTCATCCATGCAGGAGCAGGGTGATGACAGAGAATAAGGGGGGTTTTCTTTTTTCTACGTTTGTCTGGGAAATAGTTTTTTTTTTTTTTTAACGTGTCTCCTGGTACGTACCTCTACGCCTGATTGAACCCGCGTGGGCCGCTAAAAAGACGCCGCATCCTCAGCGGTGTTACAGTGAAACCAGAATAGACGATGCACTTTGCGCCTCTTTACTGTCTCACTCTCCGCTCAGCCGAGTCTCTCGGTGTGCTGTTTTCTGCCGCAGGGAGGAGACGCTCGCACGCGTCCTCCGGCGGCGCGTCTGTCGTCTGCGTACCTGTTTCCTTCGGTCGCCTGCTGCTCCAGCTCCTCCGCCGTCATCTGCACGAACTCCTTGGCGATGGCGTTGAGTAACCTCCGCGCCTCGTAGTCCGTGAGCGTGACTCGGTCTGACATGGACTCTAAAACCGGTCTGAGTGGGGTCGTGGAGGGGGGACGGTTTAGAGGGGGGGGAGAAAGAGAGGCAGTGATTTAGGCATTCAATTCTTTGCAGGAACTGTCACCTGCAGTTAAAGGGCGTGGGTGTCAGTGGGGGGTGTCAGGGCGGGGCCGGTGGGGTGGCTGGATGCATAGGAAGGGTCAGGGTGGGAGGAGGGGGTGGGGGGGGGGGGGTTTGACGTCACCACTTGTGAAAGGGATGACGTCTGAGTTGGAGGGCCCTCGGCCAACGCGGGGAAACAATCTGCGGAAAGTGCCCCATCTGAGAGAGGGACCGATGTGCAACCGGCTTTAGATTTATTACTAAATCGATGGCTTCATGGGAACAATGCGGGCGGGGCGGGGTGGGGGGGGGCTCGGGTAGGGTGTCATTTAAATATCTACAGCCATGTACATTTTTCTCAAAGCTGAACTGGAGGACTTTTTAATCAAACATTTCGCAATTGCGATTTAATAGGATTGGAAAAATGTAATTCATGAGATCTACGTTCTTTTTTTCTGATGTGGTTAAAGAGTTTTTTACATTTTGCCAACACAATAACTCTCAACAGGAGGCTTTATTTAATCCTGCTGGTGCCACGTGCCCAAATGTACCAGTCTCAAGTTATTAAAAAGAACCGGAATAAGCATATTCAAAGTTAGTTAGTAATTATTGCACCTGCATTGTTTGCTGTAGACCCACTTTGTTTGGGTTTTCCAATTCCAATATGTTAGACTATGTAAGACTTTCAACGATTTCCAAAGGTTTCAACCCCCACATTGCTTGTGATTCTAGAAATGCTGGACCAGACGTCCGTTCTACTTCCCCCCCCCCTCACACAGCGTGTAAGAGTGTGTAAGAATGTTGAGCGTCTCACCTGGCAGGCGCGGCTTGTGAGCAGTACATCTGGCATATGACCAGGGCGTAGGCAACGAGGAAAGCAGAGATCTTCAACATCACCATGGTCCCCTACACTGCAAGAAAGACAGCCCCCCCCCCCCCCCCCCCACACACACACACACACACACACACACACACACACACACACACACACCAGAACCATCAGCTCCCACTGCTGCCAGTTCGCCGAAAAATCGGCCGCTGGAAAATACACCTGCCGCTCCTCTGGTGGGAAGCAGGTGCTCCACCCTGCCCGCATCCCGGCATCTCGATATTCTTCTGTCCCCTGCTGCAAGTCCACGCTTTTACTTCCACACAACGCCCCTTCAGATATTAGCCACATACCCCCCCTCCCGCCCCCTCACTCCCTTCCTCCCCCTCACCCTACTCCTCTTCTGCAGAACACACTGTTCCCCTCCTAAACATCCAGCCCAGAGCTCAGGACAAGTAGTTCTATCAAGTCCTACGCTGCCCGTCCTGGAGAGTGACAGCCTGCGGGGGCGGGGGGGGGCGGGGGAGGGGGGTTGAGCTGGGGGCCCTCGTCTGTGCAGGACACGGAGCACTGGCTGAAAGAGGATGGGTGAAGAGAGGGGTTGGAGAGGGAGCAGCGGTGGGGGGGACTCCAAGCTTGCCAACTCCCTAAGGGACCAGTGCATTAGTGTAATGAGCTTCCAGCCCTCTCTCTCTCTCCCTCACACACACACACACACACACACACACACGCACACACACACAGTCTCTTTCTCAAACACACACACACTCCTTCAGGTTCCTCCTGTCCATGTCTTCTTTACTCTCACTTTGGTCCCTTCCTTTTTGCCTTTCCTCACGTTTCTCTCCCATTTTTCGGTCTCCGGCCTTCAAGTGGCAGACCGCTGCAGCCGGTGACCCCCCGCCCCCCATCCCCACCCACCGCCCCCGTGACCACGGTCCAATCCCATTACCGACAGCATCACGTCACCTGCGGCCCAACGGCTCCGCGTCCGTCTCCCCTCTCATCGCCGCACACGAACAACAGCTCATCAAGTGCATTTCGTCGAGAAAAAAAAGTCAACACTCACCTTCAGTGGTAATCAGCCGGCAAAAAAAATAAATAAATATATATCACTATGTGTCGCTGTGGAAAACACAAGAAGTTGACTTTCTCTCAACTTGCAGAACAACTCTTGATTCTGTTGCATGCAGCGCAAACGCAGCAGCCTATATATCCCACCACTTGGATTTGTGCATCGACTGTGTAGGTGTTTAATTATCCGCCGCCAGCCAATGGGGTCGCTCTGATGGCACGGCGGGCCAATGGGACGCTGCCCACCGATCCTGGCTCACGAATAAGGGACGTGGCTCTGCGCTGACGTCATTCCCCCAGTCAGTAAGTGCTCCATTCACAAAACCCTTCAATCGTTTGGACCGTTTGCTGTCCCCAATTTGCATTGATGTCATTAATTAAATAGGAGGCAAAAAAAAAGCCGGTGTCTGGGGAGAAGCATCACCGGCAATAAATATTTGAAGAACCTTCCAAAAATGTTACATTGCACACTATAGCTCAAATGCCAAATCAATAACCAGCACCCCCCCCCCCCCCCCCCCCCCCCCCCCCCCCCCGCCCCCTCCTCCGAGCTAAGCACTTGCAGGCGGGGCCACCTGCTGGGGAGGGACATACACTACATAGTGACGCACTCGTGGCCTCGTCATTCATAGAGCTGCACACCCACTGTGTTCTTCGCCTCAGTGTAGACACACAACAAACTCAAAGCATCGTCTCCTCCTTTCAAACTACGAGGCATTGTGCAACTTTCGTCTTCTCCAACTTAGGTCGTATCTCAGTGCGATTGACCCGAGACAAGCCGGCTGTCTCCCAGCAGCTTCCGTGACTACGGCAACCTCCTTCCCCCCTCCCACGGTGAAGCATCAAACCACATTGAGTTAATAAAACGATACCACAGTCGGTCCAGTAATGACCACGTGCCTCCTCCCACGCACTGAGTAAACGAGTTGTCCTCGGCAAACACCAATCGATGACAGCCTCCGACAAGAGCCGCATCTCAAAAGCAATTTCACATCTGTTTGTCGTGCAGCATCATCTCAATTCCCTTCCTTTTCATTAGAGTGCAGGGGAGCGCGCTTGTGTGTGTGTGTGTGTGTGTGTGTGTTTATCTGTGCCTGAGTGCTCTCACGGTCTCTGCACACTGGACTAAAGTGAACGGCCCAACAGTGGGTGTGTGGGTCGGTGTGTGTTCTGGATTACATGAAAGAAGGGGAGGGGTTGCCTCTCCTCGTCTGCGTCACAGAGGAACCCCATTAGACGGGATGAGCCTTTTAGTGCTATTGAGCCACAAGGCTCACCCATGTCAGACACTAAATCATTGCTGAGGAGACAGCTGCTGGGTCTGGAGCCACATCTACGGACCCACACGTATACTTTCTGCCTGCACGTAGAACGTGCATCCAACTTATTGCACAGCGCAGGACGTACGGTACCAGGAGACCACTTCATTTCAATCACTCATTTGTTCTCGCTAGAAAATGTTAGCCCCGTTTCCTGCTCTGTACCAATGACTCATGGCTGTGAAGACTATGAAGAAGTCTTGAGCGTCAATACGTTTAATATCCTGGCCTGTTCTTTTCAAACAGTATGTCCGTCCATCCTGGGAGAGGAGTTCCTGCTGTTGATCTTCTTGGGCTTTATATCATTGTAGTGTATCTCCATTCTGTAGGTATCATGGATATATGTGCTCGTGTTTTCCTCAAAGGGGGTTTGGGTCATCTTCTCCTCAGGGAGCTGAACAGCCTGTCAATCCTCAAAAGTTTTCCCCTCAGTTTCTGCAGAAACATTCAAGCGTGGAGTCGATACAGTAACCTTTGAAGCTGCGTGTTCCCGAGCCGAGATCAACCTGCCCACCCTCGGGTGAGTTATTACTGGGGACACGATGATGGCCGCTGTGGACAACCATCACAGTCTAAATACTCTATTGGCCCAATCAAGCAGCACATACTGTTGCAAAATGAAAGGTACATCCACATGAACCCCTTTAGGGACCCGTTTTTGACGTCACATTGCAATGCCTTGTGGTTAATTTGAGCTATGTCGGCTTCCAATGCTGACTCACGGAAAGGGTTCGTAAAAGGGCACAAAATGTCTGGCAAACCCTCAACAATTTGGTAATGGGACAGAATTAAACCCTCACGCCTCAAAGTCTGTGAGTGTTTATGGGTGCAGATTACAGATTGGGAAAAGTGAATCAATATTAGGTTTCATAAAAAAATGTTTGGAAATAGGTGAGGTTCAAAAATAATGTGAAAAAAGTCAAATTATGTTGGGTCGAGAAATGACAGGGAAAAAAAGTGAAAATAGGTGAGGTCAAAAATGTTTGGAAAAAAAGTGAAAATATGTGTAAAACATAAAAAAAAGTCAAAACATTTTGGAAAAAAGTCAAAATAGGTGAGGTCCAAAAATGTTTGGAAAGGTAATCGAAAAATGTTAGGTTGAAAAATGTTTAGAAAAAAAGTCAAAATAGGTGAGGAAAAGAATTTGTAGGAAGTGAGAAAAAATCAAGTCAATTTTTTTTTTTTTTAATGTCATGGGAAAAAAGCAAAAACATGAGGTCAAAGGATGTCTAGACAAAAAAAGCAAAACTATGTTGTGTGGAAAAATGTCATGGAACATAAAGCGGAAAAAATGTTTTGAAAACAATTCTGCGTAATGTGGTTGGCCTCGGGTTCTCATCATTCTCCCAGATATCTGGAGCACTGCAACACATTAACTGTAACTGAACTACAATTTTGAGTCCATTAAGTCCATTTCACCATGTCATGTTTCTCTCACATGTCAAAAGGTCCACCCAATAAAAGTGTCTCCATGTAGATTACAACATTAAAATGGTCTTACGTACATTGTTTAGGATGCGACACTCCTTTTTAAAAGGAGTATTAAGGTTCAATACTCATTTCATGCAATAAAGCCGCAGCGCAGTTTGTGTTTGCAGAAGATGCACCGCTGTGTTTCTCAGCTGACGTCCGCTCCGTTCTCCTACACAAAACAAATAAGTGCAAACCCTATTATGTTGAATCTCCAGTGGATACGCATCGTTTCACTTTTGATAACTCGTACAGCGAATGATTTCAAAGCCGGCTAATGAGTGTGTTTGTGGTTTAAGAAGAGGGAACAACAGTTTGAAACGGATTTGCAACCAGTTTGGACCGATGGCTGAACAGATAAAAGGAACCCGTTACAGCCGGATGAAAGACATCTTAAGGACATCAAGTTAAAGGTTTTAGCGAATGAATTGTGCAAAAGTCAGTGCGCGGTGAATTTGATCCATTTTAAATTGATCAGTCTGATGCAAAATCGTTTTTCTTTCTTCTTGTTAGGAGACACTAGACGGAAGAATCTTAAATAATAGCTGCTTGCTGCCTACAATAGATAGTCAACTATATTAACACATTGATTATGAAATCCTTCCGCTTCGGAAAAAGACTCAATGGTAAAATAGAAAAAACGTCAAAAACAAAGTGAAAAATGTCCAACTGTCAATAGCTTGAAGATATACAACTTAGATAGAATCGACTAAACATAAAATAACACATTTTTCTTCACTTTTCTGCCAATCGTCTGACGTTTCAACCATTCGACGTCTCGCTCAGTCGCACGGCTGCAATTAGACAACAGAGTCGTGAATATAATCAGTACAATGCCGTCGTCTAGTTCTTCTCTCCGTCGGGAGGCCAGTGAAGTGTTGGCCGGAGGGACCGGATCCACCAAGAGGCCCCGCTCGCCCTTTGGGCACCACGCGGCCAGTTAAAGGTCTGGCCCATCAGGATGAATAACTTCCTGAAGAGAAAGGAAGACCGAAACAGCACTCAAGTCATTATCCAACCGCATGCCCTCCTGCGATGCCTCTCAATCTCCAAATCGAATCAGTGGCTCGCAACCACACAGCAGGCTCGCCACCTGCTCAAACGCAACGCTCAAGTGGTGGAGCTCGTGTCACTCTGTGGGTTTTACATCAGGGGGAGTCGGGGGCGGCTGGCGCTGTGTTTAACCACCTGGTGCTTGCTAGCAGGTGGCACACACTGTACTATCTGCTTTTAAAACACCCGATGGGACAAGTGGCTGAGCGGAAGGTCGCGCTGACGTTAAGGGAGGACGGGTCATCAGTCGAGGGAGCAGGTAAAATGTCAAGGAGCGCGCGTCTTTTCGCCATTAGGGAGATTACATCAAATTGTTAAAACCCTCGCAGAGCGTCAATCAGGAGGCCCCTGACCTGGCGGCGTGGGAGGGCTGTCGCCCCCCCCCCCCCCCCCCCCCCCCCCCCCCCCCCCGCCGGGGCCTCTGACATCACCGGCGATCACCAGCTCCCTCCCTGCGCGTCCACTCGTTCGAGAAGACAGGGGGCAAACGAGAGAAAAAGGGACCTCTCAGCAATTCGTGGCCGGACGCTAGCCGATGCTGTTGACTCGCGGAGCGACACCGGAGAGAGGTTTGTGCTTCCAAAAAAGTGCCCCGCGGGAGTCCTATTAATCATGATTACACCAGAATGAATGAAGTGCCCCGATGGCTGACTAACAGAAATAATGCTGGAAGTGGATGTGAGTCGCGCGGTGATTATGCCGGCCAGCTCGGCTTCACGAGGCCTCGTTAGAATCATGAATCAGGTATTTAATCCACTCACATTTCCTAATAAAAGGTGAGAACTCATGCAGTGCTGGACGCTGATGCATAAACAACTTTGCCATTGCAGGGAAATGCTTATCGTTTACTGTATGAATGAAGACTCGAAACTAGCGATTGAGACAACGAGCTCGAGTTGACAATGTTTACAGAGGTGATCAATGAATAAAAAAGTAGACTTACATATAATCACGTCTGCAGAGACGTAACACGCTTCCCCATCGGGGAAACCTCTGGTTTTGGCCAAACGAACCGTAAAGATGTTTATTCTATTAAATCAGGATCATTAAAAGGATTCAGCTGGAAACAGTTATTGAGTTTTATTCTGGGTTTTTTTTTCACAAACTAATGTATTTAGCTTTAGCTAGATGAGCTAATTGGCTTCCAGGAAGCAGTCATTTCTAAGTCATTTTGTTCTTTCCCGACATTAAAGGACACGTTGTTTGTGGTGAACTTTGCGACCTCTATCAAGTTATCCATGTGTGCGCCATGAGATGAGCCGAGTGCTTCACAGGTGTGACGAGCTGCGCACAGACATTCACACGACAACAAACACTGGTTCCACTGCCCTTTATCCGATGCTACTGCAGCTTGAGGTTTTGTGTGTTGCGTCCGCTCTTTTAGCTTGAGTAGGTCCGGTGTGCCTTTCAGAGACGGCGCAGTGACTCGTCTGAAAGCCGAGCGGGGCCAAGCAGTTCCTCCTCTCAAGTCTAAGGAAAACTTGGCTCCGGTCTTTGGAGTCATTTCAGATTCAATCACACTTGATCAACTTGGACCACGTCCAGTGGTATTTATAGAAACTTAAACGTTATGCGGTTATAAAGCCTGGCGGAGACCCAGGAATCTGCCATCATTTCTGCCTCTGCAGCAAAGCTAAGAGTTGGAGGTTTCCGGCTCTCGGTGTGACTCAAAGATGCTCAAGTTACAGAGAAGCAAGGTCTTCAATTATAGGCAAAGCATGTGTTTAGGAGATGGGTTATTGTGTTACCCGAAGCTGTATTTGCTCTATATGGAGACGGTGACTTACAGCGCAGGTTAAAAAAAAAATGTGTTCTGTGTTTTTTTTTTTTTTTACTTTATTTGCGTAAATCTGTTGATTGATATTTTCCTAACTGAACAGATGGCATTTGGTCATAGTGAAGAAAAGGGTGTTCAGCCACACAGTAAATTCTGTGTTACACAGTCGCTCCATGTAATAGACTTATCCCATCCTTATAGTGGTTGTTACACGTCAATGAAAAACACGGACTCGCTGTGACCTGAACCCCTAAAGTCGTGCAATGCAACGAAGCGCACCATCTCCGGTGAAAGATACTTTTCATCTCCATTCATTGCAGTTTTTCTATTTCTTTTTTTAAAATTTGTTCTTGTACTCTTTGTTCACAAAGTCAAGATTAGCACGAGCCTGACCAGAGAGCTCATCGTCCTCTGGAGGGCTCGTCTCTCTCACGAGAGGAAAATATCTCACATCGTTTCCCATAAAAATCCCGACCGATGAACCTCGTGTTTCCCGTGTAGCGTCACCGCCCTCGACCTGACGGAGTCTTCACCAGTTAATGGTTCAGCCGTTAACACGGTGTGTTCAGCCATTACATTTATTTTTCTTCACCACCAGAAAGGGGCAGTTTTCTCCCAATTAGTCACACAGCAGTTAAAAGCGCCCTTCAGTCTCAGAAAGCCATTATTGTGACGGGGCGATCCCGAAGCACAAGAGGCCATTAGAGGGGTTTTTAACGAGTAGATTAGCCGGAGCAGCCAGGTGTCCGGAACGCCACTTGATCACACGCCCACCTGCGCCTACGCCGTGCCTCCGAAACCGCCAGGTGACAAATCACGAGAGACCAGCGACGTCGTAGCTCTCAACCTCCTCAGTGGGCCGATTTATTGAGGGGAAAAAACGGTGCTCGCTCTTCACCGCTTGCAGAGACCTTCCCTGAAGAAATGCAAACGTCTAGAATTTTAGTATGTCACTGGATTTCCAAGAGAGCCGAGAGTCAAATAGCATGAATATCACATTGAGCCGACCTTTTGTTATGAACCCAAACTCCAGTTTGCTGGACTGTGTTATTCCTGAGCATTGATCGGCAGGCCTCCCTGTGCTCATTTGCTGTCATGCTTATTCAATTGAAAAGTCAGGATGAAAGTCAAAGCCGGAGGCAGTGACCTCATCACATGGCTTCCACTAGTAAGATATTAGTCATTGTTCTTTTATATAACAAGTAGAGCATTCTTTGAAGCCATAAGCTTTCAACAATTCTTCATCTCGTGTGTTTTGTATCTTGTTTTACTTGCAAATCCTGTTAATTCACAGTAACGTTTCTGTTTGTGCTTGTTTGTGTTTTTGACATGGAAGAATTTCATTTAATGAATTGAAAATATGTTCAGATAAAGATGACTATGTTGTCTGTTTTATTTCATTAGCTATACTAATCCAATGATAGTATATTAAGCTTACAATTATTCTATAGTTTATTCTTTTGCACAAAGTTGCAAAATGCAGCAGCCTCCTTTGGAGTGTCATTGTTAAACATATAATCAAACAAACTTGCAGTAATTAAAACGAATGCCATGCAGACAATTTCTGTTCACTGAGGGTCTATGGTAAAAAAAAAAGGTACCCTTTAAACTCAACTTATGGTCATAATCATATAATAAAGGTGAGTTTCGTGTTTAATCGCACGATTGAACAAATACACACCGATGAAGTCAACATAAAGCCCATTAATCCCCCCGAGACGCCGCGCAGAAGAGTGACTTTAGTGTCACGCGTTCATCTGCTGCAAAAATACCTCGCCTAGGAAAATCCAATGCTGAGGGACAACAGAACGGAGACCCTTCATGAGCGGGAAACTCTCCCGCCTCTTCCGGCTCTCGCAGTCGTCCAAAGAGACACAGTGGATCTGACAGTCACGAGGTTTGAGTCGTCATTTGCTTCCTTTTTGTTTTGCCTCCATCCATTAATAACTTAAGGATATTAAAGAGTGTAGCACTGTCTGACAAAAAAAACCCAAATACAATGCCCTCATCTCCAAAATCCACCACTCACATTGGTTTTATTCCTAGACCTGCAGCGCCAGATGAGCGGATGCAATTAATGCGTGATGTCTGCCGGGGGGCCAAAGTAGTGATTGGATGTCTCCGTTTGGCATCCTCAGATGTTTCAGCATCGACGCGGACAAGAGATGACAAATGAATAAGAGGTTCTGCTGCTTTTAGAAGCGTCTTTTGTTTTATATTCCAGAACGAGGAGCAGAGACATTCTCCGTCCACTCGTACTACGGTTACGATCGTAGTACGATTATCATTTTCTAATGATACTGCTGCTTGCATTTATCTGTTTTATTGGTTTTTTGCTTCACTTAAATCATAAACTGAAACCACGAATGTGCATCAAGCAGATTGAGAAAAGATTGATATATTCTATAGCATGTTGTTTAAAACCTTTAAAATATACTGAATAAAGACAGAAGGTCAAAATCCAGCAATACCATTTGCAACCAGGTGAAACAGCCCATGTGGATATTTTAGGGTTAGAAGCCCTTTGGCTTGGTATATATTGATAAAATACGATACATTTCTTTTTTTCCGGGTGTAAAAAGCCAAATAGTCTCTATTTCAAGGGATAAATCCTCTCGGCGCTCTCAGGTTAAGGGATTACTCTGCTGCGACGGAGCACATGTGAAGCCTTTTTAATACTTACTAATCAACAAAATCAAAGGTCAGACCTTCTCGCTGTGTTGCATTTTGCTTTGCATATCACACTAAGGTTTATCACGGTTATCTTTTTAAACTTCAACTTGTGCATCAGCGCCCTAAAAACTCCCTGTGAAACCTCTACTCAGTGAGCTGTTGTCAGATGCAATCAGAACATTAGAATGATGGATTCCGGTACTCTTGACACTGATGTGGGTGCATTTCCTGGCATTAAAACAATAAAAATGATGGATAGAAAAATTGTAATCGCTGTTAACATAATGACTGAAATTTGCTCCTTCCAGAACTGCGTTTCCATCTTGTAGTAAAGTCATCTTACGGCGAAGCACTCAATCACTTCTCACAGCAACCTCAGAGCCGTCGGCTGGGATTTGAGTATTTATGCAGCGTCTGCTGGCATCAGGTGGCTCTGAGCGAACCCACGTCTGTCGCGTGCTTTGTAAAAATAGAAAGAAACTCTGACACGTGTTGGCTGCGGTTCACAGACTGAGCAAAGAGGCCATCCATCTACCTGCTGATATTATTAAGTGCCCCACAAATACTTTTTTTTCTTCCCTGCCAGTTAAAAAAAGCCTCTTCAGCCGTTTGAAGTGCTGCGTCGGCGCTTTCGTCGAACTGACGCCAGCGAGCGGCGTCTCACTCGGACACGTCCATGCCAATGACGACACGCGGTATTCACGAAATGTACATCGAAATAGGGAGGTGGGGGGGGGGGGGGGGGCAGCTTTCCTCCGTAAGCTGGGCGGCTGGTGACCCATCGACCTGCCTTGTTGGGGCAACGCCGGCGGCTCGCCACCTTTCCCGCCTATTTACCCCCCGTCATGTGTCAAGCGGATGCAAATCGCTGACCTACTCTAAGCGAGAATGTAATTGGGGCCTTTTCAATAGAACAGAATGTGTTCTATTCTGTCTAAACGATGCACTGCTGATGTGTTCTGGAAGACGTGTTAGCGTGTAGCTCGGGTGAAAGGCACGACGAGGCGAGAGAAAAGAAGACTCCGTCACGTCTCGTGAAACGAAAGAACCCCCCCCCCCCCCCCTCCCATACGATCCACACAAGCCGAAAACCATGAATGGGTTGAGCAATGGAAGCCCTCGCACTCTCTTCTACTCCTTAAAACACCTCTGCCTCCTCTCCTCAAACCCCCCGACCCCGCACACACACACACCCACCTCCCTAGCTCCGTCACCACGAGTCCACAGTGTGTCTTGGACCCATCGCACAGTGACTCAGGCTGCTCTCCATTTGAAAAATTAAACCGAGGGCCGTTTGGCAGAGTTAAATGAGGCCCGCCGGGGGAAGAAAAAAAAACCCTGCTGAGCTCAGCATCGCTCCCACAATCTCAATCACCAAGGAGGGAGGTTGGCGCGCTGATGTAATGGCCGCCGCCGAGCTGCCGCTGCCTTGGCAGAGGAGGAGAGCTCGTCAGCACGGCCCTACTAATTCATCTACACCCCCCCCCCCCCCTCCCCCCTCCCCTCTCCACACGCACACACACCTTCTTCCTCCTCCTCTACCTCATCCCCCCAGATCAAGGGTACATCAGTTAACATTTTAAAAGCTAAAAACCAAACACAGCTGTGAGGGAGGAAGAGGATGTTTCGATATACGTGTTTGTCACACAGGATGTACCGTATTAATACGTCATTTATTAGGGGCTTGCCTGTCAGCATCTGTCCACCCGTGGAGCTCCTCTCCAATCACATAATATCCAACAACGGGGGAACCATTAGAGAAAGTGTTTCCCCTATTTCCATCAATTACCTTAAGCGTTGAAGCTAAATAGAAATGATGTCTTTACATTCTACGAGTCTCAAGTGTGAGAGTTTCCTTGAAGTGTACCGTAAGTTTGATGTTTCTGGATGATAGAGTTCCACGTAAAAAAAAGAACATCTTAATGGAAATGCGCACCAGTAAGTCAATCTTTTAGTTAATACCGCCGCTCTGGTTTTTTGCTTATCCTTTGATATTTGGACAATTGTCCATATACTTTATAGCATCTCGACACTTGATGCTTTAAAGTATACTAGCCTGAACTTAATTATATCAACTATTTATAACTTTTTACCTATTTTATCAAACAGAGTATGCTAATTTCCTGTTGTCAGGAAACATTATTCCAGCAAGATAATGAACTATAACAACTTTTTTCCATGTTCTATTTAGTTCTAATTGTTTTCCGCACTGGGACAAATGCTGATAGAAATGATTATTATTGCATTTTTTTGGTTCATTTTCTCAGTTGGTTGTCTGCAGAGGAGGGACAGGTCTTGCGATCCAGTTTAAAGTTTGTCTCCAGGTTCCCCTTTCTAGAAATGCTCAGTGGATTAGAAGTATTGACTGAAATGCTCCGTGGCACTGAAATAACATATGTGAATTATTAAAATGGGTGACATTTACCTTTTTAGAGAAGCAGACAGCACATAGACTGCTTTTTAGTTTCCACTCATGTGTTGACTAGATTGCTTTTTTATGTATCAATACATTCAATTCCTGAATTATTTTACTGGTTTGACGAGTCAGATTGAAGACATTACGTCTCATTAAACTACAGAACGTTGAATAATAGATGCTAATTCTTATTTGTGCACCCTTGAGTTAACCTGCAACTGGTGCATCGGCAGATGGTGCTTCTGTATCTGCATCATTTCAGTGAAAATCTACCAAATCAATGTAAATCTAACTGGGAAATCTGGATTTCCATTACTTTGATCTCAGTTCTCCATGATTAATATCGAGAGACGTGTAAAGACATTTACATACAAGTATTAAAAAAAGTCACCGTGATGTTTCATGTCAATGAACCGAAGGCGCACCAGTGTCTTCTTCTAATTTGTTGCTGCCGCCTAGTGGCCATGCACAAGCAGTTCATCTGTTTGGTCAGTGCAGAAAATATATTTTTTTAAATGGAATTACTTTAACCCCCCATAATGTTCATAGAGTGTTTACTATTTAATAATACGTCAATGATTTCACACAAAGAAAATTTAGCGTTTTAATGAACCAAACGTTTATTTTATTTTTTATTGGAGATAAAAAAAATTAAATTAAAAATATATATAGATATACAATCTTTTTTTGTCGTAGGATGCCAAAATATCGTCACTAGATGTTTTTGTGCTATTTTTTCTACAGAGGGGCAACAACTTTACTCCATCGATTACTGATTCGCAATCGGTGCTCTTCTATTTCGCCTGACATTTCCTCGTCTAGGAAAACAAATCAAGTTCGGATCACAGTACAGGAGGAGACCGTTTTGTAAAGCAGAGATGGTAGGTGTAAATTATATTTCAATTAAGTTCATCAATATCACATAATACATACACAATTGACACAGTAAAGTAGGCTTCTAGTTGTTGTTTTTATCAGAAAACCTAGAAAACGGGGTTAATTTACTCACAACAAGCTAACGTTAGCTAATAGCTAACTTTTTACTGCACTGTGAGTAAGCAAAACACCGTCAAGGGCTACAGTTAGCCGCATCGATACCGGCTAAATTACGTTTGTCCCGAAAAAGCGATGCGTGGCTAATGCGTCTCGGATCATGTCGTATTGAACAGGGACTGATCATACCCCGATGCATTTACATTTGACGCTGCACTACCAATTACTGCGTTCCTGATCAGTTAGCCGGGTAGATGGTTAGCAGGCTAAAGCACAGCAGCTAGCAGATGTTAGCCACCTCGGGCTGAGTTAACTTAGCTAGCATCAAACTCATGTGTCATGTCTTTTACTTTCGGTTTTACGTCCGGTCACCGCTTTTCGAGTTGCAAACTAATAACATATTTAGTGAGTCCAACACCTCAAACCCCAGTTACTGTTCACTATGTGGATATAACCGTAACTAACTTTCGCACAGTCTGCATTTAATTCAGCTGGCTAATGTCAGCTAGCATTCCCGCAGGACTATAACGTTCATTTAGCTAGCTAAGGTTGTGTTAACGTCACCCAGCGCCGTTAGCAAAGTACATTTAGTTAATTTACTTGGTTAAAGAACAGACCAAATTAGTCAACATTAAATAAAAAGTAAGATATGTTCTACATTAAACTACAAGCATAACATAAATATGTTAAGTAGCCCCTGGCCAATATGTTTAAAAAAAGGCTTCTTAAAGCAAACGGGACATGGCGCTAGAAGCCAGCCTTTAAATATAACGTAACGTTAGTTGAATGCTGACTTATGAAACGTCAGTTGACCTTATGTTTTAATCATCCGTTGTTGGCCATTAACAGCATGATGCTGCACGCCTCTATTCGGCAAGTGGCTGCACACAAAGCTGCGCTTATCAATGATTCAGTCGTGGTAGAAATGTAATACTCGAGCCCAACCAACGCGGAGGCTCCTGTGGTGGTTACTTGGATGTCAAATAGTGCAGGAAGGGAGCCGGGAACGATGCAAGACAACTATGTAAGCTCAGCTCTTGTGTTCTCGTGTGATGCTTTTTCCTTTTCTAATGTCACTGTCCACTCATGGATTGTTTTTTTTCCCATCTTTTAGTTTCGCAATCAGTACGACAACGACGTGACGGTATGGAGCCCGCAGGTGAGTCGTTCGCTTCAACCTGTCTTTAAGAAACGTAAACGCCTGCGTGCCGCTGACATGTAACCACGAATGCTTCTCGTTCGCCGCGCCGCAGGGCCGCATTCACCAGATCGAGTACGCCATGGAGGCAGTGAAGCAAGGCTCTGCAACCGTGGGACTCAAGTCCAAATCCCACGCAGTCCTGGTCGCTCTGAAGGTACAGTCCTTCAACGCCTGCCGATGTGCAACGTTAGCTGTTTATTGTACTTTTACTTATTTATAGTGGAACAGTTAAATGCGTCCTAGTGTAAGCGACCGTCTGAGAAGAAGTGTCATGTGTCCACAGAGAGCCCAGTCTGAGCTGGCTGCCCACCAGAAGAAGATCCTCCATGTTGACAACCACATCGGCATCTCCATTGCCGGACTCACTGCTGACGCCAGACTGCTTTGGTGAGTCCCGCCCCCTCCCTGTTCATCTCAATAGTTTGTTTGTGTGTTTGTTTGTTTGTTTTTAACCCTAAGTTCTACTGTCTTCCACAGTAACTTCATGCGTCAGGAGTGCTTGGACTCGAGATTTGTCTTCGACAGACCCCTCCCTGCGTCACGTCTCGTCTCTCTTATTGGCAGCAGTATCCTCACTAATCTCTTGAATCTCTACTATTACGAAACAGATCTATATCACAACCTCAGTGGTTACTTGTTTGAACACTTGAAGTAAAATAACTAGGAACTGCAGCATTGATCCTTACCTGATCCTTCAGAAACCCAAATCCCCACACAGAGGTATGGAAGGAGGCCTTATGGCGTTGGACTCCTCATTGCTGGCTATGATGTAAGTTTGTCGCTACTACTTTTCTTAAATGTGTCGATAGTATTTTCTTTGTTTTCTTAAGTTTGTATGTTTTTAATTGGCCGCCCAGGACATGGGACCTCACATCTTCCAGACCTGCCCGTCAGCCAACTACTTTGACTGCAAAGCGATGTCCATCGGCGCGCGTTCCCAGTCCGCGCGCACCTACCTGGAGCGATGCATGGACAAGTTCTCCGACTGTAAGAGCCAGCTCATTTCACCCATCTGCTTCCTTCATGCACATGTGTTTTCTTTTTTTTTGCATCACCCGTCCTAATGACAATAACATTAAATGAAATCAATCTTGAAATATTAATGCATCAGACCAAGATTTTATTTTGCGTCTTATTTCAAGAGGATGTCACAGTTACTGCCTTTCTCTTGGAAGTGGAAGTACACAAGTGAATAAAGTGTCGTTTTGCTCTCAGCTAATCTGAACGACCTGGTCCAGCACGGCCTGCGCGCTCTCCGAGAAACGCTCCCCGCCGAGCAGGACCTCACCACTAAGGTACGCGATCGGGCCCGTTTGTCTGACTGCTAGCGGGAAAAAAAGTGTCAAGAGCCTTGAGCTGGGTTTCTACGAAGAAAATTATTTCAAGTTGACTTACGGTTTTTGTTCTTTGAGTGTTGTTGAGAAGTTCATTTCAATCGGTGAAAGTTGAAAGTCAAAGCCCAAACCTAGTCGGATGTCCTCGTGCCCTCTTGTTCTTTTAGAATGTTTCCATCGGCATTGTGGGTAAGGACATGGAGTTCGTCATTTATGACGATGATGACGTCGCCCCGTTCCTGGAGGGGCTGGAAGAGAGGCCGCAGAGAAAGGTGCTTCAAGATCTTTGTTTGAATGCCGGTTTTTCTTAGTGCTTTTTATTTATTTGACGTATTGTGAGTGTGAGACAAACGCTGATGTTTTGTGCACTGAACGGAACTTTGTGCGTCAGGTCGCACCGCCCGCCGACGAACCTGCCCCCGCCGGAGACGGACCCGCTGAGCCGATGGAGCACTGAGGCCGTCCGGGGACGCGAACCCAGACCGACCTGCTCAGCTGCAACTCGCCAGAGTGAATCTTCGAGGGGAAGAAGGCGTCGTTATCTTATGTGCCACCCGTCAATCCAAAATATCCTGCGAACATCGACCAACGTGATGTTGCTTTTGTATGAGCAAAATGTATCATTATACAAGTAATAAACTCCTTTTTTGAATTGTGCAGCAGCTCCTCATTACAACAGACTCTCAGGATCTAAATGAGAACATTGAATGTGGCAGTTTATAGTATTGATCCTGTTACAATGTAGAGTAAGAACCCACAAAGTCTTTAGTTTTTTAATCACTGACCTACATGCCATTTTTTTTTTAACCGTAAATAAATAGATTGTTTATAAAAGTAAAAATTAATTTAATTTAACAATTTAAAACGCAAAGCATAAAACATTGATAGAGAAGACATCAGATCTCCAACGAAATCATCTTTTTGTGCCGCTTTCAAATCCATCCAGTAAATTAAATGCGTCTGCTCTCAATGTTCATCCTGGACTGAGAGTTGCAGGAAGTGAAGGAGACAAAAGGGTTCAACACATACACGGTCACATCGGGTCTTCTGAACGCCTCGTCTGCTTCACGGGTGATAATCAGGATACGATTTAGTGTAAATATAATAAAAGTGTATGTAACATTGCCTGCGTAGCAGCTCTGTGGCTGCACGCCGTCCCAGCCTTTAAAATAAAAGTAAACCCTCACAAAAAGGTGAGAAAATGCCAAAAGACTTCACTAACGTACAGTCAAGCACCAACTTCAAGCACTAGCTGCAAATAATGTGTAAACAATTCACAGGACGAGAGGAGAATCGTGCAAAAAGACAAATTAGAAATTATAAATAATAAATACTGTTTGTTTTCTGACCACATCCTTTACGTTGAGTCTTCACCTAGAAGCATCTGCATGTTAAATAACACTTCCTAGAGTTCTTATGTGATAGTGTATTGAGACATTAAAGTAAACCTTTTCCTCCACCAGCCAATGGACGGAGCCGATATCAGTGCAGTAAAAGTCTCGTCTTCACATCAAGTAGAGATGAACGAGGCCAACGTAGAAGGAGAAGCTCCGCCGGTCCTCAGTGCGAGGCCTTCTTTGCCCTCCTCTTATTCCTCCGCCTGACGGCGCCGCAGGAGGCTTCCGCCTCCGTCGCCTCCTCCTGCTCCGTCACACACGTCATCTTCAGCGTGAGCTCCAGCTCCTCTCCCGCTCCGTCTGTGCGCTCCGCCTCGTCGTGGAGGCCTGAATCGCTCTCCGGCCCCGCGTCCAGAGCTTCCCTCGCTTCACTCGGGTCCTCTGCTTCACCCGCTGCGTCTCCCGCTCCTCCTGCTCCTCCTCCTCCTCTGTCCTCCGGGTCTGCTCCATCAGCTCGTGTCCTCTCGGGCTCCGCCTGGTGGCCGTGGTGGCAGCAGCAGGGCGAATGTTCCCACAGCGGCTCCTCCGGGTAATCCGCGCGACCTTTAAAGAGGCATTTAATGAGAAATTCAACTTTGTATAACTTTATTCGTAAAGCGCAGAGAGTTCTGTAAGTGCTCTGGCACGCGAAGCGAGCTATCGTAGCAACTTAAACCCAATCCTCACATTACATGCGTTTATGAAAAGGGGTTTTAAGAGGTGAGATCTTCCGCGTACCTTCCCAGTCCTCCTGGTTCTTCTTCTCTGGTGCCATGTCTTCCACCAGCTTGCCCTCCTGCATCACCCGAGTGATCTCCGTCAGCTGCTGGAGGAGGCTCTCCTCCTGGTCCGCCGTCACGCCCTTCAGCCTGCAGCACAGAGCCCATCAAACGGTGCTCTGGTGTCCGGGATCTGACCTAACATGCTAATTACGTTCACTAAATAAATAATGAATAAACAAAGTCAGGTGGGCACCTGTCGGGGCTGTGGTTGACGTTGGAAACAATGTTCTCCATCACCAGCTCCGTCTCCCTCAGTTTGTCCTGCAGCTGAGCCAGCTCAAAGTCAGCTGAAAAAAAAACACGGAAAGAAGTGCCGATCATTTAGAAAATGCATTATTCTTTTAATGAAAAATATGCCGGTGAGCTAAAAGCTAAAAAAAAGAATAAACTCACAGATCTTTCTCTTCTTGTTCTCTGAGCGGACCGAAGGAAACCTGCACTCTGAAGGCTTGCTGTTCCCCTTCGACGTGATCTGACAGGGAGACAACAGGGTCAAAGCCCTCAAAGCTAATCACGTATTCATCAACACCGGCGGTTAAATGGATTTCCTGTAAAACTCTGAAATCTCATGAAAGGTGTTCTCGTCTCACCTTGAACAGGATGTAGAGGATGTAGAGTAAGATGCCGAAGCCGTACACGGGGATGATCTGCCCCGCCAGGTTGGACTTGCCCCCGGTTCCCGCCCCCGTCCCGCCTCCTTTGGCCCTGGCTGTGGCCTCGGGGCCGTTGGCTCTGGCGCCCGCGGCCCTCTGGCCTCGACGCTCCGGAGCCGCCTGGCGTTGCATCATCGACGGGAAGTAACCGGAACCTGTCACATGAGGAGTAGAAGGAGGAGGAGGGGGAGGAGGTGGAGGATTTAGTGATGAGTGGGGAGAACATGACTGACTCACCCATGGATGACAGCGAGTGCTGAACAATCTGAAGTAGAATAGAAGTGCAATATATAGCATCTTTTAGATTTATCAAAGATAAATAATTGTGTTGTTCTTTAAATGCCTGAAAACTGTGTATCTATGTACATTTCAGTCCCTAACAACAAACAAAATGCTATAAATATATTTGTGTTAATATGCTACAATAATGTTATAATATTCTGACACCCTCATTTCGTTTCCACCTCTGCCTCAGATTATATTGCTCCTTAATAATTACCTCAAAAACAATAGTAACATAATATAATATTGCAGACCTGCGGTATTATGCTATATAATATAATATTATTATATTATAAAATTATATTTGTGTACGTTACAGACTGATCGGACTCATCAATAAAATAAAACGTTGTATCTGGCGCCCTCTTCTGGGGAGAAAATGCAACCGCTTGAAGAAACACTGGTGATGTTCAGTCAGCAATGTGGTTTAAATTACCAATACATTTTTTTAACTATAATATAAAAACTATAACCATTAATAAATGTAATAAATCATCAAACTAAACCACGTATCCGCAGAGCCGCCACACATCGACCTGATCGAGGAGAAAAGGTGACGCACCCTCAGCAGCATCCTTCCTCCCGCCGGATAGCAGCATTTTGGGAAGCAGCAGCCCGACGCACAGCACGAGGCACGTCGCGAGCGTCACCTTCTGGAAGGTTGACATCGCCATGGCGACGGGTTCGAGACGGTCTCCTCTTCCTGCGGCGGGGATCGACGGGAGCGACGCGCAGGCCGTCGGTGGAGCGGCCGCAGGTCGTTTCTCCTCCATCGGTCGAACTTCCTCGACGACTTGAGCACCGGAAGTGCGCTGCAGCTGCGGTGCCGGCGTCTCACCGCGGGGTGGCGCCAAAGCACCGTGTTTAATGCAGCGGACTGACCATTGGATCTGATCCAGATACAATATTTAGATGTACTGTATTATCAACTTCAGATACTATACTACGTTTTGAGTTATTGCTTTGGCACTATCTTTATATTAGCTGTTTAAACACAAAGACACTATTTATATTCATTTTATATATATACTCTTCTAATAAAATGCAATTTATTTGCATAGTAACTTTAAACACAAACACCAAATAAAGAGCACTTGCCACATTCATGTGCACATTATAAAACACGTTGGCATTTGCTGCACGCTGTAAACACGTAAGCGTTTCTCAAACTCTCCCTCCATAATTGGCCTCAACAGTCGTTCACGGCAAAGAACAAACCCAAATCTCACTCATAGCGTTTGAGCTCTAATCGGTTGCAGGTGTTTTCTTTCTGGCTGCCGGTGATTCAGGCATTTTGAATGATGTGTCTAATTAAATACATTATGGCATTATAATATCAATATATTTCTTGTTGTTCTTCTTTTCCCCGTCATTAGTCTGACCTTCTGACCTTCAGTTGAACTCTCAGCAGAAGCTTACCCCCTCATTGGTTTTTGGGGCTTTTTTTTAACGTAGTCCCCAAAAACGTTGCTTGGGAGATGATATTTTTACTCCACAATGGTACATGTTATGTTAGTGACAATGAGGCCTCTGCGTTGTCTTTTAGTACAGTGTGCGCTTTAAGATGTTGTGCGATGTCAGACTGCTTCTTTGTGATGTCGATCTGCAGCCACAGCAGTGGGAACCAGTATCGTTATTAATAAGAAAACGTTTCTTCAGTACGACGCTCCATTTTTTTAAAACATTGAAAGCACTTTATTGATCTTCATTATTTCATTTAGACATTACAGACAAATCACAATTATTGTTGTTATTTGGTGTTTAAAGGACTCAAACAGGTTTTCGAGGCGTCGCTCAGTTCGGTCGAGTCCTCTGGAGAAGAGGAGGCGGAGGCGGAGGAGTTGGAGCAGGAGGAGCAGGAGGAGGAGGAGCAGGTCGACCCTCCTCAAACTGCGTTTGCAAAAAGGTTCCAGTAGGTTTGGCGGCGTGCCGGATGCTCCTCGCCGCCGAGGTCGGTTCAGTTAGTCCACTTGCTGGGTTCCATGGCGGGAGGCTCCCATCCGTCCTTCTCGTGTTTCCAGTTTCGGGGACCAGGAATGTTTTTCCCGGAGAGTCTCTGCGCTGCTCCGTAATAAAGAGTCCAGCCGTGGCAGATGTGCCCCGTCGGCGTTCGTCCCCGCGGCCTGAAACCAGGACTCTGCTGCTGCTGCTGTCGGTTTTCCAAGTGCGACCGGCGCGCCGGCGTCCCCGTCTGCACCAAGAGAGAAGAAGAACGTGTGAAGAACCGCCGACCCCGGCAGCAAGAGGGACACTTACAACGCGCTGGCTTCCATCAGGAACAAATGGTTGTTTTCGTTGTTGGAAAACACACTCAATTCAACTGCTGTGATTCAAAGACGAAGTAAATCGGCATTAAAACAGATTCAGTGTCTCTGTTGAGCCCTAAATGTATTTAATAACTTCATGCATTGATTCTAAAGAGAAAACCAGATTCAAGATTTACGTCAGTATTCAAAAAACTGAATATTCTCTGAAAAAAACTGGACCTCTTACTAAGAAATATGCGTCTACTGACCCAGGAGCAGTTATCTGCATTCGCCACGTCATTACAAGGTAAACACCTCGGCGCCCCAGAATGCACCTGTGAAAACACCTGTAGCCCATGCAGCCCCCGTTCTCATCATGGATTTGACCGAGCTTTAATCTGAGCTTTGTTTGTGAAGCGTTGAGAGTTCGTATCACACTCAGAGATTTCTTTGCTTTGTCAGATCTCTCTTGTTTTGTATGTTTTAGTTTGCATATGTTTCGATCTCCTAAAGTCCATCTAAACCCAAAAGGGAAACTCCCAGAGAGCGTCGCGTGCCCTGTGCGGCGGCATGTTTTTGCGAGATGTATTTGCGGTTGCCGTGGCAACGGGAGGTCGGTGCCGGCTGGGCGCGTTTGCTGAGGCCCGAAGCGAACCGCCAACTGCTGCCGCGCTCGCTCTCAAGCTCCTTCAGGTGCGTTCCAACTCAGCTGAGACTTTAAAGAGACAAAACTGCTCTCCTGAAGCTTCACCTCTGAGGACATCTGAACTGCACAAGTCCACATTTTAAATACTGCTCTTTGCAGAAGTTTCTTCGCAGCATTCATGTTCTCCAGCTGCTCTCCCAACTACAAGCATCCGCCCTGAATGTCGCGCGCCGCAGACTCCCTCGAGGAGGATCCTCTTCGGCGTATCTCGAGTTGATAACGTGGTGCCGTTTGAGATGAGCTCGCTTCCCGACGTCCCGCCCCCTGCGTGAGTCTCACCTCTTACTGCGGCTGCCGCTCCGCGCTGCCGTCGAGGCGGCCTCCTTCGTAGTCCAGCTGGCACAGGATCATGTTGTTCTTGAGGAAAAACTTGTCTCCCACGCAAAACCTGCAGGGAGAACGCAAAAAAATGTGGATCTGGGTCTCGGGTTGTTGGCCCGAGGGAAGCACGAGCTCCCGGAGGAGCATTTCAGGCATATTTTCCGCACCGCTGTGATAATCACAGAATTAATCTTGCATGATTGCTGGCTGATTAGCAATCCAAGTAAAATACAGAGCTTTTAACCCCTTCACGGTCGCAAACCTCCTCGCATTTGGATTGTAACTCTTAGCTCTTAACGACCGGTGAGCTCACTGGTGCACCTCCCGCCGATAAGTCAACTGAATCTGACCTCCCCGGCTAATTGCTCCCCCCTAATCTTACCTCTGGCGGCAGAGCTGACAGGCGAAGCAGTCTAAATGGTAGACGTTGTCTCTGGCTCTCATCACCATCTCAAAGGCCGGGATCAGCTTACTGCAGGCCGCGCAGTTCCCCGTCACCCCGAAGAGCCTGCGGGGGGGGGGGACAGATCCAGACAGATCCTTCAGCACTCGGGACGCGTCTCAGCCGGAGGAGACGAGCTGGAAAGAGGCTCAGCGGTGGCTCGGGCCACGCGGCGGACGCTGTTTTGAAGTGATAAACTGCAGTTATTCGCCGGGTTTATTGCTGCTGCAGCGCTTCCGTCGTCTCATATGGATTTCGCGCGCGATGGAGAGCAGCCAGGCGGGCGGAAGCGTTCCCATCGGCCCCCGCGGGCTGAAGGCCTGCGTGGGAGAAGCGTTGTGAAACTCAAATGCAAAGCGGCCGTCCAGAGGCCGTTTGGCGTCAGTTAGATGCCGACGCCGCTGCCGTTAAGCAGGCTTAATGTTTTATCATGTTCGCCATCTTAATTTGCATTTGACACAATGTAGGCCTTTGGTCGTAAACCAAAGTATTTAAACGATCCCTGCGGGAGGCGGAGAAGCCGAGGACTCGTTTCAGATCATCACTGTGAATAGACGGAGCCAGCGGGATTCACCTTCATGGGCGTCGGCGCTAAATGGTTTCAGTTTACGCCTCAGAACACAAAAGAGCAGGAAAGCAGCTGTGAGTAGAGGCCCTGTGGTAATGTAAATATCATACAAAACGGACGCATAGACACCCAGCGAAGAAGCCTCACATCCAGCTTGATAACAAGTCTGTCCTCCAGCTTCATTATCTATTTCGACCTACATTCAGTTACTCAGGAACTTCTAAATAGGGTTTCATTAATTACCAGTTGGCACCCGATGTGTTTCTAATTCATTTATTCATAAAAACTCAAAACATCGCTCGTCAGCGTTATTTTAAATATGTGTTAAAAAGAGAAACCTCTGTTGTTGCTGCAGGAAACTTTCAATGTTTCCGTCAAATGTAAAAAGCTTCAATACACTCAACGTGTGTTGCTGTTGTTGTTGTTTATCAGCAGCTGATAAAAGATCAAAAAATGGAGCATCACTGATTTAAAAATGTCAATTTCTATGAAAATATACCTCACTTTAGGGGCGAGGTGCTGTTTTTACGCCTTGTGTGTCTATTATGCTTTTATCAAGCTACCAGTTGTTCCGTCACCGGTTGAACTCTGCCGTCACGCTACCGGAGAACGAGGCCCGCGTGGTTTCTAAACGGCGTGCGACTGACCGGCAGCAGATCTCTTCACCTCTCGTTCACCTCGGACAGAACCAACCGAAGATGCGTATTCCACCGGAGGCCAGATTGGATAAAAAGAGGAGACTTGGTGAGCAGCAGCAGCAGCAGCTACGTGCGTGTGTCTCCCAGAGATTCACACGGCCGAAGAAAAACAAGACGAAAAAAAAACGCCATCAAAGGAGTGACCAACAAAAGCGAGGCCTAATTAACCGAATGTTCTGATCTAACGAGCTCGAGTCCTGAGCGGGCACCTGGTGGGGTTTTCTTTTTTCCCCCTTCCTCCTTAACGAGGCAACGGAGCTCAATGCTAATTCTCTACTAATGGTCCAATTAAAAGGAATCACATGGTTTTAATCCCGCTCTTCAAAGCCTTTGGGCCTGCACCCTCACAATGACGAGGAAAACAGGAGGCGATCTCGCCAATTTAACTGTCAAAAAGGGTTTTGGTCTCTTAAGTGCAGCGCGGCTAATGAGAGACTAAGCTCCAACCAAATCCAGCTGGATTGTACATGAGACCAAACACATGAGTTCTGCCGCCGACCCGACACCACGCGTCGTCATTCCGTGTAGCTCTCGGAAGGATTTAGGTCAGTTTAGAAGTGATTCCAGAGTGGATTCAAAACATACTTATTCCATTCACCCAAAGGGGCCCCGGAGCCTCCCGCCTCGAAACTTCAGGTACAAAAGCAGTTCATGTTTGCTTTCCTGCAAAGAGGAGTCAACGTACACCTCTAAATATGCCGCCATAGCAAAGAGGCAGGTTAGCTTAGCATAAAATAGTGGAAACCGAGGGAAGGAGCATGGCGCTCTCGCAATGACCGAAAAAACCTTTAGCAGCTCCTCCAATGCCGACTTACAACATTTTAAAGTCATTTTAAACATCTTAAAAATTGGCATAAATGTTCTTTATGTGAAGTGACCAGATACAAAAAAAAAATTATCAACCCTTTTTCAACTACAGTCGAATGCAGACGGGAATTGTTTCACTAAAGCTGTTTGTTGCACAGTGTGGAGCGCTAGTGTGACAACTCAAAACAGCCTCAAGTAGCTCATCCATGCAGGAATGAGCGTAACATTAACATCCTGCAAGCTGAAGCTCCACCTCTGCCGGTCTGACTCCCTTTGCATGTGATGCTCCACGGGGGGGGGGGGTGGAGTGGGTTTCGACCCTCAGTCCAGACGCACCTGCGCAAGGTGCTTACCTCAGGTAGTCCCTGCGGCAGAGGATGAGGTTGGCCCGGGTGTAAAGGCTGGAGCCCACCCGGCCCAGGCGGCAGTCGCAGCAGGCGCACTTGAGGCAGTCCTCGTGCCAGTACCGGTCCAGGGCCTGCAGCATGAAGCGGTCCCGGATCCTCCCGTTGCAGCCGGCGCAGCCCCTCGGCTTCTCCCTGCACTGGAGGGACACGAGGGACACGCCTGGCAGGGGACAACAGGGGGTGGGGGGGGACAAGAGGGACGGGTGTCAGGGAGGCGGACTGAATTCATGTGATGGAATGATCAAACGGTTGCTGCAGATAAGAGAGGGGGGTCACTTGATGTCACATGTTCACTCTTACATGTCAGGCAAATTATATGTTGGGTCGAGTTGCATGAAACAATGTGATCCTGTAATAATGTGAACTGCGTTCTGTTCCTGCAGTAATGCAACAGGAGTCGACATCATTCATCATTAAAGTACAAGTTTGACATTCAAATCTGTTCTGGGCTATTTTTATTATTTAAATGTATTTCCTGCTGCACAGCTGCACACAATCTTCCCCGAAAAACCACCTCCTGCTGTCCCACATACCGAGAAAAGGGAAACACTCGATCGGGTCGGAACAATCTTATTCATCTGTTCACTTACTCTCCTCCTTGTCCAGCACCATCCTCCTTCGGAGCGAAAAACAACAATCCGACCACAACGACGAGACGAGCCGAGATCCAAAAAGAAAAGAAGAAGAAGAAGAACCCGAAAAGCGAGAATAAAACACAGACTCCTCAAACTTCAGCCGCGCTCCTCATCGCCGCGGAGGAAACCGATCCGACCGACGCGAGTCGCCCTTTTCCCCGCAGATGTAGAATAACACGCGATATACGCGATATACACGTATCGATACCAGCCTGCCGGAAGGAGCGCGCTCACGTGAAAAGGGTCTTCTCTCAGCTGATGTCAGTGCCCGCGCATTTCTGTCTCTGCCTCTCTCTGTCTCTCTCTCTCTCTCTCTCTCTGTCTCTCTCTCTAATTATATAAAGTAATTATGCTCAGATCTGATAGGCCCCGCCCCCTCCCTCTCTGAATCAATTATTCAATAGAGTGTCACACACCAGGACGGCCTGAGGTGTTTTAGAATGAGCTTATTCAACTCCAAGGACACCAATTATCTGCAGGGCGGCTCGTGTGTGTGCGTGTGTGTGTGTGTGTGTGTGTGTGTGTGTGTGTGTGTGTGTGTGTGTGTGTGTGTGACATATATTCAGTTTAAACTTGTTGACTTGTTTCTTTTCTATGGGACAAAAGTAATACAAGCTTAGATGCTGGTACCAACTCAATCTGCAGCTGGATTGTACATCGGTCGGATCAGTAGTATTAAGGGCTGGTGGCGGTTAGGGGCGGGGCCTACAGGTGCGTGGTCGCCACACCTGCCACCTCTTATTTTCCATATTCTGTTACTTTTTACTAAAGCCACAAATACTCCAGGTTTTTAACTACTTACTTTTCAGATTCGTGAATAATTCTGCACAAAACTTTAGTTACTTCAAGTTTATTTTGGTACTTTTGAACTTCTATTGAATGCAGCACTTTTAATGAACAGAATATCTTTGGGTGGTCTGTTTCAGTACCGCTGTACTGAAACAGACCTATTATAAGACCATGCTTCTGCCAACGCTGTCTACCAGCCCAATGACCATAGAAGAGTCAAATAATAGACCTACCACAGACCACCAAGGCCTCGTGGTATTACTAGCATATTACACGAACAGCTCGCCGCGGTGCTGGGAAGTCACAGACCTGCTGCACGTCACAACGTCGAGGAATTTAGCAATCAAAATACCACAAAGTATGCTACGGTCATTATGTAAAGTTAATCTTGAGCAGCACAGACGCATCGTTGGTCCCTGCGGATGGATTATCGGAACGTTACAGTGATTTTCATTGGGGTTTCAAGGCCGTTCCATAACCAACACTGCAGCCTGCTTTCCAAACAGATCGCCCCGGCCTGAATCCTCCTCATTAGACGCCGTGGCATGAACAACTGTTCCAGCATGGCCCCTGGAACAGGTCACACTAATTAAACAGCGCCATCGACCGACAATTCCCTCATTATCCGCCCTCTCATCTGATCGCATATAGGCCGTCAGGACAGCTAACGATCAACCGACTAATTAATCAGTTGATGAGGTGCAAGTGGAGCTCGGGGTTCTCTCTTCATTTGCGAGACACATGGGAGCTAATTAGTTCAATTATTAACGCTTCTAATTAAAGAGTTTCTGCGGGTGATCGCGGTTGAAGTCTCGTCCTCGGCCGCGGTGACGAATGGATCCGCTCTGCGTTTAGAAACCTCTTGTCCTTTATTTTTATTTTTTTTGACGTGCCTGAACATTTTCTGGCCTCTGCCTAAACACTGCGGGCTATTCAAAGGCCCCATTAGGCTAATTGCACTAAAAGCAGTCTGCGGCTGACATTAAAGGTGCGCTGTGGTTTGCTTTCTAATTAGCAGTCTGTGAGGATAGGAAGCCTTTTCCTTTCTTTTTCTTTTTTCTTGCTTCTTTTTTTGAGCCATCTGCTGCGGTTTGCCACCACGTCCTCTGTGAAAAAGAGCAGAGACAAAATTAGGCCGGGTTTTTTTGCGTGCGAGGGCTGTTTGTCAGATTCAATGCCACACACAACATTTCATACGGTAACAGCTGAATTTAGAGGAGGGAGGCTTTATGGTTTTGTATTCAAACCACAGAGCTTCTGCCACTTGACAGACTGGAAAGAAAACAACGGCTTTTTTTAAAGACCAATGCATGCCTTATTTAGATTGTCTTATCTTTATTCTGCTCATAACGTGGAATGGTATGATATTATGGCCCCCAGGTCGAAGGGATAAAACATATTTTAATCCCAGCTAAACAAGATAAGTGCAAATATGCAACGATTAAAAAAAAAAATTGGAACCATTCTTTGGATTCTTTGGTGACGCGTCGCTAACTGATAATAACAACGTGACAGTGTAACAGAGCAACACGGTAACGGAGCGACGCAGCGTAGCATCTCGCCTGTGCGTCTGCTGTGCGAAAGTTCCGTCCTTATCGTCTTCCCCAGGGACAGTTCTGATTGAGACGGAGCTCCACCTGGACTCCCGGCTGTTTGTTATGATCCCACGGCTGGCTGGGAAAATCTGGGGAGGAAAACTAAGTGTTTACATGTCGGTGCCGGCTGCGCTGCCGCACTCCGCAGGGACTCTCTCAGCGTTTCCACATCATTGGGTGCGTTGAAGTCTGATTTCATGAGACTTTTTTAGTTTATGATAAAGCAGAACTCCATTCAGGGGGAAGCCAGTGAGTGCCAAAGTCATGATGTCACTTCCTGTCTGGGACTCGGTGGCGCGTCTCATTCAGCATGTTACGGTAGAGACTTGGTTAAAGTGTGGGCTCCGGGTAAACCTCCAGGAAACGAATGCATGTCAATGTGATGTAATGCGTGTGCGAGTCATCGGGGTAAAAAAGGGGTTCCAGAGGGTTCTGCTCGTTGTTTACTGGGGTACTAAATCAAAAGGGCAGCTGAGTCACTTTCTCATAGATTTCCACACAATCAGACTCCTTTCTGCAACCAGAGGAAACGCCATCGTTCATCTCACTATCGACACCGTGTGCTTTTTCCCGCTTGGGCGCCGAGGGCCGACACGGGAGCCTCAGAGGGCATCAGAGGGCAGCGTCACTGAGAGGCGACAGACAGCGGGATCATCACATCACATGCAGAACAAAGCGCTGCATGAAACACATGAAAGGGATTACGAGCGGCTTTACCAATCAATGTTTAATAAAACCAGATGTGAGTCAACTGAAGGACATTCTATGCTTCTTTTCACAGAGGACGCACCCGCACCCGCATTTTTGCGGGGAGTGGTCGTTTCTTTTTCGGGGGCGGGGGGGGGCAACCAGCTTGTCAGATCCAGCATATTTTATACATCCAGCAGGCAATCATTGTGTGCACTCATGCAGCATCATGACACACAGTGCGCGGCAAAAGTCCCCTCAAGCAAATCATGAGGGCTGCTGGTCAAATGATGGTTTCCGTGATGTTTCAGGAGGAAACCAGCTGTTTAAACAGAATCCTTTCCCCTGTAGCCTTTTTTTTTTAATTAGTAGCAAACTGTTAGTTCATCACACTGACGAATTGTCTCTCCACGTGTTTCAAGGCAAGCGTCTTTAACGGCTCCTTCTCATTTGCAGAGGCTGGAAACGTTGTGCGGATCCATTTCAGCCGCAGGTTCCGCTCTCCGATCCCCCGTCAGTCCGACTAAGCTGCATCGCAGCGGGGATGTGCTCACCAGCTGTGAGATGGAGGGGAGCTGATCGATGGCCTCTGCGATTGGCCCTCGCCGCCCTCGCCGGGGGCATCCAATCCCCTTTGCTTCGGAGGGTTTTTCCTCGTTCCGCCCCAAAAAAACCAATTCGGCCTCGGCGAAGGCGGCCGAATAAGATCACTGACCTGAAGCCGGTTCCGTCCCCCTCTTTCCTCTGAGGAGGAGGAGGGAGATGAAGGGTTGGTAAGGGTTGACGTGACAAGCATCCATTTACCATTACAGATTTTAAACATCCCTTGTTTTCTTTGGCTGGTATCTTCCAGAGATCTTTGTCGTTGAGTCAGCAGCGGTTCTCTCTCTGCACATACGAGCTGTCAGTCAAACTCAGCAGGCGTGTGATGCCGTGTGATGCCTTTTTCTCCCCTCAGACTGTTGCTCAGTGTAGATCTTTTCTTTTCCTCTTAATTAAACCCGCTGCTGCTCCTTCCAGCTACAGAGCTCCTCTATTCAAAGCAAACCGGTGCTGCTGCAGCTGGAAATGTGAAATGCATGACTTCCCCTGTGGGGCAAAGGAATTGTCTTTCATGATCTGAGTAGAAAGGAATCTCAGGGGTCATTGGTTAAAAAGCTTAAAAACATAAAAAGCTCTAGAAAATGCGTGCGGGACTCTATAAGCTGCATATGAAACAATGTTTAAACGTGGAAACTGTCAGTGAGGAAAGTGTCTCCTTCATCCACGGATTCCAAACAGCTTCCGAAAGGACTCCTGCGGAGATGATGGTGATGATGATGATGAGGATGCTGATGAACACGAGGAGGCTGCCGCGCTTCCTGTCTGCTCTTTGCCGAACGAACATCCCCCACTTGAAGTGTGAAGGAGGCGCCGAGCAATCAGGAGATTTTTATCAGAATCACAAAATGAAGTGGCCCTGCAGGAGCCGCAGGGTTTCATGTCGTCATCCGGCGCTTCGGTGCAGTTTTGTCTGATCAGAGTGGAATCGATTTGAAACACGTACAAGTGGTCGTTGATATTCACCCAAAGATTAAAGGCAGCTGGCTCCTGATGTCATGAACAACTGAATACCGACGAGGGAGAGAGGATCACATTGAAGCGAATATATTCATATATAGATATATATATATATCTATATATCATTTTACCCCTCTGTTTATACGCCAGTTTATACAGCTGTTTTCATTTGTCTGATAACCTGCATTGATCAGGTGTGTAATGCCTCCGATCAGATTAGCAAGAAATCATTAAACATGGAGGAAAGTAGTATGTTATTGTGTTTTGCGCTGCCACCTAGTGGATACTTTGGGATCCACTCTTTGGTTCCGCAGGCCGGACTCGAGTGGAATAAAGGTGAGTGTCTCACTTCTCACTGCACACCAGCCATCTTTAGTAACCATTCTTCTTTCTCCTCTCGTGGTGATTTCATTAAAGTCGCTCACAAGAACTTAAACCGCATCTCATTAAGCAATGTTGAACTTTAATTTCCTCTTGAGTAGCCAAATTTTTTATGCGCTTTTTACGAGATGGAACTTTTGTCAACAAAATGTCTCCTTTTTCCAGGATTGGCAGTTTCTTTTTTCTTTACAGGATTGTGGTGAAATAACCGGATTTAAGAAGCCCAAAGGCTGAATGAGTTCATGCCCTTATTTGTAGTCGGACGGAGATTTTCATACAGTTTCAAACCTTCAACATCTTTTTTTTAGAGCAATTATTACCTTTTACGAATGACTATTTACACAATGTGTCAGACAAAGTCAAACATTATTGTACATTTAAATGTATTTCAATGATATCTTGGCAATATAAGAGAATAGTACATTACAATATCCACCACGTCAACCATTCGTTTTTAAACTTCTGTTTCGAAGCCATTTTGTTTTTTTTGCAACCACTGAAATAACCACATTTGTGAGGCTCAACCGTGATGTCAAACAACGTCCTCCCCCACATCGCCCCCCGCCGTGAGTTCACGGGAGAGGCCTTCCAGGAGAGGGCGACCTCTGACCTCCTCACACCGACCTCCTCCTCTTGCCGAACACGTTGTTGATGAGCTTGGCCATGGACTTGGAGCCGCTGTAGCGCCTGCGGTCCGCCCGGCGCTTTAGGCGCTCCATCACCTGGCGGATGAGCTGGGCGAAGAGGCCGGCGATGTCCTGGTAGCCCTCGGCGGCGGAGACCTCCTGGAAGCGGCAGCGGCTCTCTCGGGCGAGGCGGCGGCCCTCGTCCTCGGACACCTGCCGGGCGTGACACAGGTCCCGCTTGTTTCCCAGCAGGCAGACGGGGACCTCCGCCTCGCTGGAGGAAAGAGGACTTTTTATTGGCTTTGACCTTTTTAGGGTCCGTCCGGAGGAGCAGAGGTGGAGGTTCAAAGACAAAGCGTTATTACGGGAAGATTTGTGGAATGATGCACAAAATATTTTATTTATTTATTTATTCAATGGAACCAAGCACTCTTTTCTTTAGTGCATTATATAATAGATACTTGTAATGTATTTAGAATGATATATTATACATTATTTTATACAGTGCATGATTGTATTTCCTTTTTAACGTTTTAAGTCTTAAACTAAATCTAATGGTCTCTCAAATGCACTTGAAGTAGATTTCTGCTACTATTTTCATAAGACACAACTGTCCCGCTCCCGATATAAAATATGTGTAAATGAATAAAAATGAGGTTCATGGCATTAACACTAATGTATCGGTAATCATAATCCAGATATATTAAAAAGAGTACTTCTAATTCGAGTAGTTTCAGTGCTTTCCATCAATCAAAGGTTGGTATTGTTGGTGTGAAAAAAGTAAGAACGGAAATTACAAATGATCAGTTGAATTTTAAACATCGACATTCTCACACTTTCATCCCAAATCTGGGATTATTAATCTAATAATACAAACAACCGGCCATCAGCTGCTTAAAACCGCCCGAAGGCCGCAGAGTGTCCCGCGTGACGGACTCGCCCTCCCGCTGCCTCTCACCCTTTGCAGGTGTCCGCGCGCGCCTCCCGAATCCGCCGCAGGACGTCCTCGGCGTTGGCGAAGGAGGTGCGGTCGCTGATGTTGTAAACGACCACGAAGCCGTCCGCCCACGCCACCGGCTCCTCCGTCGCACACCTGCCCTCCGAGCCCTGTGGGAAACCACCGCCTTTTTTGTTTGTGACTCGGGGCCCGACAAGCACAAGTCAGATCACTGTGAACTCTCACATAATCATTATATTCATCACGGAGATGTGGTGCAGCTCCAAAGCGAACATTCAGCTTAGCTAAAGGGAGTGTTTCAGCAGGTCGTCTCCCGACGCTGATGGTTTATCACCGGCGGTGAGTTTTATTCAAACTTATATTGCTGGAACCATAAGCCAAACAAAGAACCTTCAGGGTCCAGCGGCAGCTCTTCTGAAGCATTTCTAAAAGAAACATATTCGGGATCCAAAGGTTCTGGTTCCAGTTCCTGAGGCGAAGGGTGTCAGTGGTGTGTGGTACCTGAGAGCAGGGGTCAAAAACCTCCAGGTTCAGCTGCCTGCCATCGATTGACATTCTTTTGCGGTACAGGGAATCTGCGATGAGGGTTGGAAATGATTACGCATGAGGATCAATTTGTGGTACAAGTCTGCAGTCTGAAGTCTCCGAAGAGTTGAAAGCGACTCAACAGGCGATTCAATCATGCTAATGAGAACTTCTCGTGGTGATAATGTGTTAATGTTTGCATTAAAAGCCTCTCATACTGCCCCCTTCTGGCAAAGAAAGAAGTACCTGCATGTTTAACAAGATTCCTGTGTGAGAAACCATGAAGCCGGAACAGAATACGTTTGTTATTTACTATCGTTTTCTTTTTCGTTGACTTTTTCATTCGTGATCATTTTAAACGGGGCTGCGTATAAATCCTGGTTGTTTTTTTACATCGTCAGGTGAAACGTAAACGTCCCCGATGTCCGGAGATGAAGCCTGGAAGCACTTACTGGCGTTCGAGGCGTATTCACCGATGAAGCGCCTGGTCAGGAAGCGCACGACGACGGCTGGGGGGAAGCACAAGGAAAGGAAAACACGGCAACGTGAATCACAGCCTCATCGCATTCGTGCTGCACGGATGAACACCGGACCCTCGGACCTCCACCCTCGGCCTCACCAGCACAGGGTTTGACCCCTGTGGATTTAAGGTGCATGCTCACATGAATTGTTTTGTCTGGCAAAACAACAGGCGGGGGCGTGTACATTGTGTGTTCGCCTTCTCCGAGGCGTCTGACGGACGCGTCCTAATCAAGCAAAGGTCAGCGACCTGAAAAGAACTAGTGTGAAAGTGAACAATAGCATTGAAAAAGTTTTGAATGGCCTGCAAAACAGGATCATCATTAAAAACCTCCTTTTTTATGTACTGCCTTGAATCATAACTTATTTTAATATACATGGCAAGAAAAGAACTGAGTAGCAAGTGAGTAAAGTGCTTTTTTCTCCTGGTTTGAATAATGTGCATTTGGCGCCCGGCACAGTGTGGAGTTAATGAAAACTCACCTGACTTGCCGGCGCCGCGGCTCCCCAGCAGGGCGAGCTTGATGTCGTTCATGCCGGTTGTCTGCGTCTCGTCTGCCGTCCGGGTAAAACGCTCCTTTGCAGTCCGGGCTGGACCGCGCCCCCTCTGTCCCCCACCCAGAAGGGCTGGAGGGAGAGGAGAGGATGGAAAACAAGCGTCCTCTTCTCCTCCCTCCCTCTTTGACTCCCTCTCAGTTATTCTGAGCCCACATGTCTCCTCTAACGGCTGCTGCCATCTATGGACATTTGTGTTATCCATACTGTAATGTTATGGCAGAACACTGGCGCTTTAATGCGACCCTGTGTCTTAGAAAGATAATAACTCAAATTGTGCCCGCAAAATGTTTCGGCGACACGATCCAATACAAAGAAACTACGCACCAACTTACCATCCTGTATCAAAAAATACTTTCCTAATCTGCGGGAAAGTCTATTTTAAAATAGGTTTTTAAAGCCCATTTAGTGCGCTAGTGGCCCTCGTGCACCACCCAAACACCACCCGGGCCTAAGAGGCCCTTTGGGTTACTTTGGGATGTGACATGACTTTCTTTAACCTTATTTATGTGTTTTAAACTCAACAATATTTCTTAATAAAGGCACTTTGGCACTTTTCCGACCTTGCAGTAATTGGTCGAAGGCCTCTTGGATTCCGCTGGCGAGCTGTTGAACGCGGAAATATGAATCTGTGAATGTTGCCATCTTTACCAAACTATGAAGTCTTATCTCGTCATTTTGACTTTCCAATCCCATCATTTTTTCTTTTGTGCTTTGATGAGCATCTCCATGTGTCGTGCAGAAGAGATTCAGAAGTGATACATTTGGATGATGTTGCAGATATTCATTTCATCGTTTTACTGGTTTTGTTTTTACAGTTACAGTTATTGTTGACGTCTCCGTGATAAACTTAATTATCTGGATAAAAGGAGAATATTTATCAAAACAGAATCAATATGTTTTCATAAAGGAAAGTGCAGTGATTTGATCTGGGAACAATTTCGATGACTCTGCTTGCGTACTTCATCAACCGCGCCGTCACAGCTCAGCGGACTGCATCAATACGGCCAGATTTGAGGCTTTTGATTTCCACGCGGCTGCCAAACCACGAGAAAAGGCCGGCGATAAAGAAAAGACCCCTGATTGGAGCATCGGTCGCGGCCCTTACATCACACTAAATGCATTCAGACAGGCAATCCATCTTCTGGAGCTCCGGCTGTCACACCGAGCTCGCTGCACGCGGCCAATAAACCCTCCTCCGGTAGCTTCCATTTCACTAATGTCCGCCGGCAAAGGGAACATTCTTACTTAAACCACATTTCGGTCCCCTCTGATCCGCCTGCACGTCGGCCGTTTCGGGGCCAAACGGCCGTCGTTTGATTGATTCTTGTGCCATTCAGAGAGGGATTCCTGGAATTGGCTGCACTTGTCTCTGTGTTACCAATAAAGGGTTTCTGATTACAATGGAGGGAAAGTATACCAACATGTAGGGTTGCCCTGATTTCCTGAACCATTACAAATGCAAACGAGGCTTTAACATCCTATGAAACACCGAACATTTACCCAAACGTCAGCCTTCGCATCCAAAAGGCTGTGACTCAGCATGAAGCAACGCGTCAAGACCTCAGGGTCACGGTCAAAACAGAATCCAATCAGAATCCAGCGTTCAAACGAACGCTGGGACGGGAACAGTGAACCCCCCTGAACGCGACGCTGCTCGTAGCGCACGGCGGGCTCACAAAACATCCAGCCAAAAGAAGTTTGTTTCCGTTCAGCTGTGTGCGGGGGTCACGTACCCGGCTAATCAGCATTCAGCGGTTGCAGGCCGCATGATTGGTACCACGTTTCAGGGGGTTGAGAAGAGGACTGAAAATCCCAAAAAACAAGTCTCTTAAATCATCAGAATGAGAATATTGGAAAGTGGAGAGTTTAATGGAAGCCGCACTCTTGCGGCACGAAAAAATCAGGCCCAATCTCCGACCGCTGCAGGAAGAGTTTTGATCACGACATCGATGTGTTGCATTTAAGAAACACAAGGATTCCAGTGGCTTTCACTGCGAAACCTCTCGCATGGTAATCGGCTCGGCCGTCCGTGGCAGCTTTGAATCAGGCGGTGAGGAGAAGAGCGTTTCTCCTGAGCTGATCGACGCGTCATGGTCCCGTAGAGACGACGTCATGTGACCTCAAACCTACACACACACGCGCGCGGAAGAAACCTCGACAAATCAACATGAAAGGGCCCGACATCGTTACACAACGTCTGCGCTCCAGGAATCCGTCTGGAAGGTTTCTGTTTATTCTGTGAACAACGAGATCGTCTGCCGTGTTTGACATGGAAGTGATGCTGGACGGGAGATTCCCTCGTGGATGTGAGCCAATAAAGAAATGAATGGTTTCTGTTACTGAATGTCATTAATTAACCAGTAGCTGATATTTATTAGTAGAGATCTTTGAGAGGAATGATGTCATAATCCCTGCATTTACTTTAGGGTTAGTTTATTTTGGGAGTGTTTGAGTGCTTTGGTGCAGAGATGATTGGTGTGTGACAAAGGAATCCAACTTAGTAAATCGTAAATTAGTTTTATTTTATTTTAACTGTCACGGCTCAGCTAGATGAACCTCATTAGCTCATTTAGTTCAGTTCTGTTCTGAGTTCAGAAGCAGAGTCAAAACAAAACAACAAAAGGTGACGTGCAAATATATTTTTTTTAATTTTTGAGTTTAAGTTTAAGCTCTTTAACTGGTATTCCGTATATCTTATATTGGCCTCGGTATAATTTACTGTTACATTTCATATTCACAGAGCGCCGTTCTCGCTCTCAATGGTTCATTTAACGTGAATGAATGACATCTCTTCATATATTCGTCTCACCTCATCACACAGTTAGCAGGTCTTCATCTAAAAGCTGTGCAACAAGCCCATTACTGGGTTTGTGTCATTAATTTACACTTTGGTTTCTGTATTTTTCTGGTAGCCGACGGAATAATGATGTGTAACGAGTGAAACCACGAGAGGAAAGTTCCCATTCAGGCCTGTTAATCTTTCTCAAGGAAGCCAAACCTTTGGTTTTGTAGCAGGACACTTTCACAGGAACAAAAGTCGGCATCTGTTTCAATCATTTCCAACAGAGGCCTCGCTGTCAAAGTCAACGTGACTTTCGGGTTTAAAAAGTGAACTTTTTAAAATCCAACGCTGAGTCTCTTCCCTTCCGCTGCGTCGTTCGCCTCACCGGTTCCTGCGTGATGGGCTGGGTGGAAGAGATCTTTCATTCCCCTCGTTCTTCTTCTTCCGCCCTGCTGGGGAAGTTTGCTTTGCCATGTTTGGGCATCAGAGGAGACGTTTCCACAGCTGAGATGCTGAAATGATGGCGGATGGTGCGTCGGAGCGGTTTCAGCTCGTGGTGATTGGAGTGGTTGGTATTTCGAGGCATCCGAATCTGTCTGTTGAATGCAGAGGATGATGATGTGCAGCAACGTCTTTGTGTGATTTAATCCCAGAGCTTTCACACAAAGGAAAAGTACGTCTGCTGGCATTTCGCTTACTTTTTGGATCAACTTTGTTCATAAAACTAAAAGGTAGTATGAATGTATCGTTCAAGAAAATAGTTAACTAATCCAGTAATTCATCAATGCTGTGAGAGAGGATCCGAGTCAGAGTGACCTTAAATAGCACAAAGAGGACGACTAAATCTGGGAGAGAGTATTCATCACAAGCAGCCGTTCCAGGGGGAAGATAAATGAAAGCACCAGGAGTCTAATCGTGGCTAATGCACTCGCTGCAGTCGGGTCTAAACATCCCATGCGGCTCTTATCAGAAAGGAGACCACGTCTGTTAGTGTGACTCCCCCGACTCCAGACACGAGATCTTCTTTTCATGTTCTTCAATGAAACATCTGCACGAGGAGAAGAGCACGAGGGCCGACACGTGACTGAGGTTCACTGGACGGAATGAAGTGGGTTTAAAAGACCCATGAGGGGAATGAACCTCCCTTTGAACACGTCCCACGGTCAATTTCCCCCCATTTTAACTTGGCATTAGCCACGGGGCCGCTGGCCGCCTGAAAGCCTCGTCTCATCTTCCCCCTGTGCGTCTTTGTGCAGCTTCTGACGTGCGGGCGGATCAAAGTGCTGAAGAGCGAGTGGGTTCCATCAGTGGTCGCGATACATTTTGTTCTTTTATTTAAAAAAATCTATTACTGGGTTCAGGGAATAAAAGCACTCACGGTGCAGCTTTCTTGATGGATTAAATTAGACAAAAAGGCCTTTTGACCAAAAAGTGGGTGGAAGTGGGTGCTCTCTGGCTCAAGTGGACAAATTGCGCTGAGCTCAACATTGAGGAGAATAAAACGTCCTGAAACACTGAAAAAAATAATGAGCAGACCATCGAGGAGAAACAAAGGAGATGAATCAGCATTGACTCAGGCAGCAGATGTCTGTGAGAATGTTTATTTTGAGGTGATTCCAAAGAAAACGTGAAGGAGAACAGCGACGCGTTCTTCTTGAAACGATCAAGTCAAACTCAAGTCGTTCTGCGTGAAGATTATTCCATCACAACAAAAAGAGTCCTTTAGTCCTTTAGTTCTTCAATTGTGACTTGAGAGGTTTCCGGTTTTATCTTTCACGTAAATGTACAACATATTACACTAAATTATTCAGTTTCTGCAGAAGCAACCGTTTATAAATGAACAAGGCATCAAGAAAAGGTTTGCCAAACATCTATGTTTATTTACCTTAACAAATCATACATATGAAAGAATACACACACAGTAATCCAATAATTAGCCAGTTGTAGGTGTGAATACAGTGTTTTGTAATAGTTTTTTTGTCTATGCAGGGTTCTCCACGATGAATGTAAGAGCTAAAACAATACGTATGAGTTTAATGGCGGCAGATTTCCACAACCTGGTAATGCAGGTTTAATAATGATATTTGATGCACTTTAATAAAAACATAAATATGCAAACTCTTTGTGAAGGACTAATCAGAAAAATATAACTAACTAACTAACTAACTAATACCCCCCCATCCCTTCTTGATCCGTCATACGGTTCAGTTCACAGGGCGACAGTATTTCATTGAAGACTTGTGTGTTTTAATGGCGTCGCTCCGCATGATGTCATCGAGACATTACTGCCCTGACAGGATGATGGAGTTCATCAGCAGCAGCTCAGGGGGCGACGCCAGGGTAAAGAAACCTGCTACTCGAATATATTGAGTTATGGTGCTCTGGCGTTACAACATTTCCAACAATTATTTTCGAATGTGGACTCTATGCCTATAAAACCTTGGTTTATTTCAACACATTTTAAAAATTGAGAGGATAAGTGCTAAGCTGCCTGCAAAGTAAGGATGAAACCGGGTTTTTCAGGGATTATTTCTTGTAAGAATTGATCAGAAGCGTCGTTTCACGAAGACTCCCAGGAGTCTTAAGACATGCACACCCATCACAAATCACACCATGACATGAATGAACCACAGTAAGGGACAATAAAAACGACAAAAATACAATGCAGTAAATCTAAGTTAATATCTTGCTCTGGAGTCAATTTATTGTTCTGAGCAAGAAAATCGACCTGAAACAAACCATAAAGACCTGAAACCATCTGATAGAGCGGGAAGGGAAGTAGCAGGGTTACGTTTATTAAATTGAACAAAAAAGAAAAAGAAAATGCGAAATAACCTTTGTGCTGTAATTTTACACCTTGGACTGTTTATCTGAAAGTCTAACGCGCCCCCTGGTGGGAGAACATTGTAAAAAGGAATGAAGAAGAAAAGATTGATTTACCTTTTGTATTCCTACTAAACTGCAGCAGGATTTGTACCAGCCAAATGAGGTATATTCAGCGTTACAGGGGTGATAAAAGTCAAAGACCGGAGAATGCTTCACATTATTTTAAAATAGACTTTAACTTCATTCAGATACATTATAAACATGTTTATTTAGCCCGGACTGCGAGAAGAATTGTGTTCATACATTCAGTTGAGCAGTTGGAGGGGGCGCAGGGCGTCACCCTTTATACTACGTCACAGGATCGTATCGTCCACTAATGCCTCCGGAGGGGTTCAGTAGAAGGCAATAAATATATGGACAGAGTGTCCGCAGGTAGACAGGTAGTTGGACCGGCAGATAGACTGGCAGGTAGACCGGCAGGTAGAGCGGCAGGTAGACCGGCAGGTGGACCCTCATTTTGCGATGTACTTGCTGTCATTGTTTAAACTAATCAAAGGTAGTACTTCTTCCCACTGAACACGTATCTCCTCTTCCTGTGGTTCTCCCTCCTCTTCCTGCAGAGCCGGCGGAGGCGAGCGCCATCGCTCCAGCCCCGGCTGGTCGACGGGAACGCCAGGTCGGGAAAAACGTCCCTCAGTTGGCTCGCGAAAAACTGATGGAGGCTTCGACCAGCCTGGGCGACTTCTGAGTCCGGCTGAGGGAAGACAGACGATGAATGTGTGACACGCAAACATATACTAATGGATTCCAACTTTATTCATATTTAGAGTCCACCGAGCTAACAGGAGCCCCGTTGACAAGGTTGTCACTTCCATCAACATTTCCATTTCCTTTTATTCTAGTCAAATCCCCAGCGAAAACAATGTCCCCTTTACTTCTATTCTATCCAACTTTAAACTAAGACGGAAATGATGCTGAACGTTAGCGCGTTAGCATTGAGCGCTGCGACATTGGCATTCAGCTCAAAGCGGCGCCGGGGCCTCGTGAACGGCCTCGCGAGGGCGTCGCCGTGGATAATAAAGACAAAACATGTTGTACATTTATGAGAAAGATGACTTGCTAGAACCGGAAACCTCTCGAGTTACAATCAAAGAACTTACACAGAAATAATTCAAAACGCACGTTACTCACGTAATTGAAAGTGGCGCAGTTGTTGAACATCAGCAGGACGTCGTCGACAAACTGTTGGGCAGTGAAGTAGTGGAGAGTGTTGCTCTTGTCCAGTTTCCTGCGAATCACCGACAGGTCGATGGGCCTCTTGATGATCTGGTAGTAGTTTCGGGCCTGGAGCACATTCACAGAGATCACATCATTGTGGTGGAGTCAGTTTTGTTGTGAAACGTAAGTGGAACCTTTTGGGTGTAGAGAATAATGAGCCAATATTTTCTCTACTTCCCTCTCTGGTATAGATCTTGTCTTTGTCCCATGATCATGTGTAGGATGGAACCCACGTGGACGTTTTTACATGCGTTTCTATAACTTTCATGAAGGAACATTTGATTTACTGGGAGTAAAATGTTTCCATGTTTCTACAGTTGGCCACTGCTCCTTTTAGACAAAGTGCACCGTGCGGTGTTGATGTGTTTCACGTAGGTCTGTCGCACTGACCAGGGCGCTGACAGGCTCGTGGAACGGCGCGCTGAGCGTGTGGCGGTACAAAAGCAGGGTCAGCCTCTCACACCTCTGCACGGGAAACACACAAAAGGCAAAGGTCACCGGCAAACATCTGTTCATCCACTCTCGGGACGACAACTACCGTTTGCAAAGAAAAATAAAGAATTCAAATCTGTGGAATTTTGTGACATTTGTTCGAAGACGGCATAACTTTCTGTACACTTGGTGCATAATGAAGGAAACAGTTTCTACTTGTGTCTTTAGGTTGAAACCATGGAAACAGAACAGGGACAGAACCAACCCATCAGACACGAAGCATTGAGTTGTGACGTTTTTCCCCGCACTTTAAGTTTACTGCCAAACCGTGGGGACAAATTCATACAAAGTTAGCCCGGTGCAACTGTCGCCACGGCAACGGCATTTTATTTCACGGACACGTTGCGTGCGACGAGAGCTCACCCTCTGGTCCCGGCCGGACAGCGCGTACGGGGCCGCGACCCCCCCGCAGGAGGGCCCGTTCTCACAGGCGTAGGTCTCCACGGGCTCCTGGTCGGGTCTGCACAGCGTACACGCCCAGTCGCCTCTGTGGGACACGCAGGACCTCCGTTACTTCACAATCTGGACATGGAAGACAAATCCTTTTCGTGGTGTGTTTTCTGGTGTGGCGTGCCGCAGCAACTCACGGCGGGAAGCTGGTGAGCGCCGGTACATGACAGGCCAGGTGGTAAACTTTGGGGCAGCGGTCGCAGCAGAGCAGATCTCCTCCGTTCCGACACACGGCACAGAAGTCTTCGCTCTCCGTTTCCTCGGATCCGGGTCCAGGTCTGTGGATGGATGAGTCCTCCTCCTCCTCCTCCTCCTCCTCCTCCTCCTCCTTCTTCGGAGAGCGGCAAAGGCCGGTTCTTTCACACCTGCTGTCGTCCATCTGTACAGCTTCGGCTGCGTCCTGCAGCTCCGGGCATCCGCCGTGATCCGCCTCCGGTTCGGGATCCAGCTCGATCACCATGGTCTGCTCCGGATCTGGATCCAGATAAAACGTTGCGGAATCCGACCTCCCCTCCGGGTCCCAGTCGTCGGATCCGGAGTCAAACAGGATGTAGGCCTGATCAGGATTAGAGTCGCAGTCAAAGCCCGAATCCTGCTCTGGTTCTCCGCAGGGGGAGCCGTCGGGGCAGTACGGTTCGGTCCAGGAGGCCGGGGCTGTTTCTGATCGGCCACCGTGGTTCCGAGGCGACATTTCTGCCGCCTCTGGAGGCTTTGCCTCCGGACGGCCGACTGCGTTCTGCAGACAGAGACACAGGCCGTCACGAAATGACGATGACGATCACAGTGAAAGTTAAGCGTGTTGGACCTTCACCAGCGTACCTGCTCGTTTAGCTGGGCTCGCCCCCGGCCCGGCAGGCGCACCAGAGAGACCACGGGTTGCAGAGATGACAGGCGAACGGACCGCAGGTTCAGACGCTTCAAGCTCACGACAGGTACGCGGGAGTTACCCAGAATCCTTTGGGCCTCCGGGAGAAACCTGTGGAAATACAAGGCTTGTTCGACTCGGGGACTGTTCACATAACGAGCTCCGAGTGTTAATTCATGTCATCCCACGTTTTCACATCAGTCTTCTTCAATACAGCAGGATGTTCACGTGAGATCATGTGAGCAGCTACCCAACATCTTATCATTGCTAATGAGCTTGTTTCCCTTGTTGGCCATTTTTTTTTACCTTATTGTCTTCAATAAAGCTGCCACAGCTCTTCCAGGTTGTTGTTTTCCGGATGAAGAGGAGGTGGATGCGGTCTTTCCAGTGCAGGAATGATGCGACTCCTTCTCCATCTCACAGAATCCACAACTGCAGAGCTTTTTTAAAAAAATGAAAACGAACCAGGATATTTAGTGACTTCTCATTGAATGGAATAACAGCAACCGCTTTGATAATCGCCTCCCTCCTCCTTAACGGTGTAAATTCTCCCCCGGCCGCCCGTGACGAGCGCTCGGCTCGATCGTTCACCTCTCTACGTGTGAGGAGTTTAGCGATCGGCTCGGCTGCTGCGGCGCAGTCGTGGGACCCGGACCGGTCTCCGATGGCACGGCCCCGGGTGCCGGTCGCGCTAGACGCTCGGCTGCCCGTGGCAATGGTGCGGCCCGCCGCCTTTGGGGGACGTTTCCATGGCGCCTGGGAGGCAGGTGAGCCATCTCCATGCAGATCGGGGGCCTCTCGGGGGGCTGTTTGAGGAAACAGTTGAAAAACACAGAAGAGGAAGAAGCTGGTGGCTTGAGATCGATCTCCTGTGAGCTCAGTGTTTGACGGCTGAATCATTAAAAGGAACAGAAAACAGCCAAAGAAACCAAATCCAAAGATGGATTTAACTTCTCTGCAGGGACTTTGTAGGCTACATTAAAGTAATTAAACACATAATAAACACAATCAATTCACGTATTAAAGGGTAACGTTGCATTATGATTATTTCTTACGGCCGTGTGAATGTAGGCAAGAAGAAAACAATGTCTGCTTCAGGAAGACAGGTGAGTGTGCCTGCAGACGTGAGCTGAGGACCTGAGGGACGACGCATGTATCAAGGGGGACGCGTGGCTCATTTGAGTGGTGACATGAAATACAACCATCAGAGACCCGGGTGGTAAAAAGACGACAATCCCCTCCAGGGTTGCTGAAGGTGAATCCCGTCGTGGCTCGGTTTATTTCCTCTTCGTCTGAGGGTGCAAACATATGAGCATATTCATGAGCATTAGCTGAGCTTTTTTATCTTAAAGGAGTTGATGGTGACCTTGGGGTAAGAATTCTCTGAAATGTGGCATTGATTAAAAATAGTCATACAAATACATTTTGAATATGTAAAAACTGTATTGAAGGTACAATTGTTGAGCAGATAAAGCAATTGCACAAGTGTAAACGTTCATACATTTATCACATATATTTATATTTATACAAATATATTTTCAGATAATCAATAATGAAACTGCGTATAGCAGTTCCTCGATTTATAATATTGCGTATTTCCCGCTTTTTTTCAAATTTCTCGAGATAATTGTTCTTTTCAAATCCTGCATTATTACAGGAGTGTAGGTTTACATGAAATAACCATATGAATAAAACAAAAAACAAAAGTGTTTATGTTCTGTATTTGATTTCGCTGTACATATAATATCTCCATTCCATTTCAGTTATTGTGAATTATTTTTTTATTTTATAATTGCTATGCTGGGTGGGTTTTTATTTTACAAAATAGCTGTAAATTATTCTTTCATAATTCATAATTATCATAATTATCTTATCATTATAATCTTTGAATGAATGAACCTTTTGACAAAATCCTGTGGAATAACATGTAATCTTCTGGTGATAATCAATTGACTATTTATAAGAATGAATATTTATTGCATGTGAAGATTTTCAATTTCCTTTTCAGCCCCAAAATCCAGATGCTATAATATGCCCAATAACCATCAATTAACGTTTTTTATTATGTTTTTTTGTTTATTTTACTCCAGAATGAAAATCCCAAATGAATTTTGGTCCAAATAGTTATGTCCCTTTTTCCCAAATATTTCTTTTCTTTAAAGGTAATTTGTAATTCCCGTCGTCCACCCCTAAGCGTCGCTGTGAGTTAATTTGCACTTTGTCACCAGCAGCCAAATCTCGCACAAAACCGCGAGGTTTACGAATCCCGTTCCTCTTTCAACTAGCCTCCAAGATGGTAGGTGCCGTCATGTATCCCTCTGCTCTGAAATGCATCTAAATCTATGCCCATCCTCGATGATTCCTACAGTAAACTATCCTCCGGTGGCGGTTTATCATTTAGCCAACACCTACGGTTAATTACTGGGTGGTCTCCGCCGTGATTTATCAACATTGTGGGATATTGGAAGCAAATAACTGTTGACTCGTCGGCCTGCATCACTCGGCCAGCACATTCGCTCTGTAATCGCACGTCGTACCCGCGAACTAAAACTCGCTGTACTGCGAATAAATGTTACAGCTTTAGTCACGGTCTAAAGTGCAGAACGTGCCCGGGAAGACCTTGTAAAACGCCCGCAGTACGTTGTGATGGGTGACAGTCGGCCAGTCAATGCAGTTAGCATTAGCTTTCTGTGAATATAGGCAGCATGTAAGCGCTAGCTTACGAGGCGACTGCGGTTTTGATTGATTCCGTATTGACTAACGTCAAGTAACAGTATGCGAATGCCTGCTTCAGCGTTATTTGATGCTACCGGTTCAAAGTTAACAACAAAGGCTGAAGCGAAGTCACAGTAACGTAAGAAATGATTAGCCTCCGTTGAACGTGCTAGCTAACTCGGCTCCACTAGCAATGATGGGAGCACGATTGTTGACGCTCTGTACTTATTCTAATGATGCCAACTATTTCCGTTACAGCCCACTAAGAAGACCAAGACTAGGAAACTCCGTGGACACGTCAGCCACGGACATGGTCGCATTGGTAAGTGAGGACGTGACCTGGATTTTAAAAGTGGTCTCCACAGCTTCAGTGTGTCTCGGTGTGGCGCGACACATGGTTGACTTCCAACTTGTCCAACTTCTCACAGGCAAGCACAGAAAGCATCCTGGAGGCCGTGGTAATGCTGGTGGTATGCATCACCACAGAATCAACTTCGACAAATAGTAAGTGCTGCATAACGTGATGAGGTCCTGCTTATTGTGATGGAGAAACAATCTGTGTAAAATGAACCCGTAAATCGCAGCTTTTGGAGATGGAGTTGGACTGTACATACTTTCACCAGAAAACTGTTGCTCATTAAGGCAAATAAAAAGGTCCATCTGACCAGTTTCTAATGGGTTACAGTGATGTCGCTTTGCAGGCTTCCTTTTGCCTCATGTTTCAGTATCTGTTCGGTAGGTGATTTTTCTGTTGCCATAGAGACTAGAGTCTCACCTTGACATGACTCATTGGCTCGGTGTGCTAGAGTACTCTTAGATTGAAGACTGCTCCTATTCACCGACTGGCCCCTTTTTGTAGGCCAGTCACCCACATGGTCAGTTACAAACTGCTTTATCACTGATCATGCAATCGCTTTAAGTAATGCTGGGGACGTTTTGCATTCAAGAGCCAAGCAGGCATCTTGCCACCACTGTTAAGTCTTGACCTGGTCCTGGAGTTGCTGTTAATTTCACTCTGGATAAATTTTATAATTGACCTTTTTGTCTTTCCTCCTTGTCACTCTTTAGCCATCCTGGGTACTTCGGTAAGGTGGGTATGAGACATTATCATCTGAAGAGGAACGCCACCCACTGCCCCACCATCAACCTGGACAAGCTGTGGACGCTGGTGTCCGAGCAGACCAGGCTTAACCACAGCAAGAAGCCCGACGGACCTGCACCCATCATCGATGCTGTGCACGCCGTAAGTACTGACCGATGCCAAAATCACAGACGAGTATTTTGTCTCCAGCCCTCATCTTTAAAACGGGGTTGGGGCCCGTTTCAGAGTCCTTGCCGTCCGATCCATAAGCCCACGCATCAGCGTAGATGTTGTTGCTTTAAGACAGGGTATCTGCATACAAAGTTGTACCTCGTAACGTAAATGGCTGCAGGAAAGGGGCAGGGCGCCCACTCATTGGCACTTTTTGTCGACCCATCAATGTGCTTAAAAACCGCATCCTGAAAGTCCTTAGTTGAGCTATGGCTTTTACTTACTGAAAATAGGGTCTTTGGTGTAATTGAAACCCGCTTGAAAGTTATAATTTATTTTAAACTAAGCTTTGGGGTTGCAAGCTTTAAATTATTTATTCCACTGGTCCTATTATCAAAGGTATTTTTTTTAGTCTGAACTTTTATTTGATTCACAAAGATTTAACAAGTGTAACCATGGATAAACCTTGAGTTTATGTTTCTTGTATTAAGTTTGTCCGTACTTAAATGTGTTGCTAGTTAAAATACAAGGAAGAATAACCCAACTATTCTATACTTGGCAGTAAAAATGCCAATAGTACACAATGGAATCACACTGATTCAGAAATTCCTAACTGTACTTTGTATAGTACAGTACGTGTCTTGCATACATGTTCATTTAGGTGGGATTGGCTTTAGTTTCCTTTTAGTGAAATGGGTGGAGCAGAATTGTCAGGTAAAAAGTTAATCAACGGTTGTCGGGTTTCACTAATATCGTTTTGTTTGCAGGGCTACTACAAAGTCCTGGGCAAAGGCAAGCTGCCCAAACAGCCTGTGATCGTCAAGGCAAAGTTCTTCAGCCGACGGGCTGAGGAGAAGATCAAGGCAGTGGGAGGAGCCTGTGTGCTGATGGCATAATGTTCCTGTCAGTGTGTTTTTGCAAAAATAAACTGTATAAATGGAACTACATCATTGTCATGTCTAATTTGAATACTTACCAATATGGCCGTTGTGATCTGCGTTTTGAAGCTTGAACTTCTTAATTGCTGTGTGCCCCAAATAAATTGTGTTAGACTCAACCCACTGTGGTTGAAAATGAAAGCCGTATAACTCAAAGTATTAAATTAATCTAGCGAGAGGAATCTATACTTTACCTCCGGCGAATGACATTTCATGCTCAAAACATTTGAGTCATTTTTTAAGCTAAATTAGAATTGGTTATGTGGTATACTTGCAATGCTCAGATGAAATCCATCAAGACGCTCAACCAAAAAACTTGTTTAGTCTTTCCTACAGAGTTCAAACAAAGTTTAGTTCATGCAATGTGTATTTATAAACACAACATAGTTAAGTCTGGGAAGTCTTTTTTTTATGTATACATTTTATTGACAATCTGATCACTCATGTGCAGTCGTCTTTGTTTACCTTTTTCCCGTCGTAATCGAAGGATCCGACAGATTGGGACAGACGAGTCGCAACCGCTGTGACGCGGTCGGTCGAGGAATGATGACGTAGGCTCCGCTTGATCCGGACACCGCGGCCTTCATGAGGAGTGTTGTGACAAACAGCGAAGCGAATGAAGGAGCCTCGTTTCGCCGTGAGACCTTGTGACGATGTGTTCCCCCCCTCTCTTACCCGCTAATGGTCAGTGCGTTTAACAGCTGTGATAATTGGAACGTGTAATTGTTTGTGTTCTAATTAGATGAGTCGCCACGGCGGTTTTCAAAAGTAAGTAAGGAAGTAACCACTTGTAGTAAAAACCGAGCCGCTTTACACGGGGCTGGGTGGCGTTAATCTTCACGCATGCGCTGTTTTCCTGCCAAGTACATTTAAGTGTTAAATCTGTTTTTTTGTGAATTTAACCATGGCATTCAATGATCATGTTCATTCATATTTAATTGATATTGGGTTTCATTTGTCCATATTTGAGGTTATTGTTATTTTTCATTGATCTCCAAACTCTGTAAATCGATGGCTATTTCTAAATGTTCATTTCATATCCCTCAGCCTTCAAAATTCAGTTGGATATCAAAGCAGATAGCAAATATATGTAGTATAATCCAATGAAGATCGGCTTTGTTTGTTGGCTTTGGCACTAGTATAAAAATGGCAGAAAAGACCAGTACATTTGTGCTACAACTGAACTCAACGTGTGCACTACGCTGTTCAAAATGAAAAACTGCTTGTTCCTCCACTCGGCTGAAGGACTCGTGAGTTTAACTGGACCTCCTCATGGCTAACCGAGCCCGGCTGGAGTCCTCTCTGCGTCGCTCTGCCAGTTTGGGACAGGAAGTTCTGCAGCGGGCCTCCAGGCGTCGTGTGGACTGGACGAGCACCGGAGCGTCCCGGACCCCCACTGCGACCGACGACGCAGAGATCCCCGTCCAGGTGCCCCCCGCGTGCTCGCCGTACATCCACATTTGGTTCTCAAACTTACTTCTCTGTGTCTCACTTCCATTGCATCTTGCAGAGAGCCCACACGGAGCTCGACGATGCCTTCGCAGCCCTTGCAGGCCTCATGGCACAGACGAGCCATCAGTGCGAGGTCGGCGATCGTTTACCTGCCCCTGCGCGCGCTCGGCCTCCGACCGCGAGCTGTAAAACGTGACTCGTTCCCCTTTTTGTCTGCAGAGGTTTTATGAGTCCGGCTGTGGCTCCGAGCCCTCCGACGCCGAGAGGAGCCACGTGTCCAGGTTCCACTCACGGCCGTCTGTTGTGACGACGTCAGCCGGAAAACGCGCAAAGGTTCCCCGCGGCAAGGTAAGAAGCAATGAATGTATCTAGTTACATCACCCTCACACAACTCCTCTTTGATTTGATTTTAACACATAAATACAGTGTTTAACGCTGCTCTTATGGTCAGGCGGTCAAGGGGTTGTGAATGATGAAAACAATCCAAATTGAAGACATATTCTGATAAAATAAATTAACATGTTTGTCCTTTTTTTTTATTCAAGAGATATTTTGGTGCCTATGGATTAGCTGATTACTTGGAACCAGTGTCTGATAACAAAAAGTCTCTCTTCAGGGTCGTTCGTGGGGAGAAGATTTTGTCATTGAAGTTTCGCCCGGGACGTACGCCATCACCGCCAGCGTGCCGGAGCTACAGCAGACTCAGCTGGTTAAGGTCAGAGATGGAGAGAGCATCTCCCTGACCTTTGATCTCTGACCCCTGACCACAGCAATCAATACTTAAACTAACCAAAGCTCTTGTTGTATTTGTGTGTTTATTGCCTTTATCTTTTTTAGCAGAGGTAACATTTTATTTTGCAATCAAAAGGTTTTTATTTGCTTCCGTATTTTAATTTATTTATCTTCTACAACATCATGACGTTTTGACCTGTACTCAAACCGTATCAGTATAGAAAAATAAAGTTATTTTTTATCAAATTGCTGAATCTACCTTTTTTTTTCCAAACAATTTTTTACTTGACAGTGAACCATTAAATCTGATCAACTGATCAACTTGGTCGAGCAGACACTGTGACCATTGCTCGCCATATTAGGCCGCCACGCGTCAATGACATCCAGAGTCATCATGAACGGACTTTGTCTCGCTACTGGATCATCTCATAACAACCAAAGACATCATGCCACCGCGTGACAGATGCTGCAGCCCCAAATATTTAATGGAAAGAAGATCTTCAAACTAGTTGCTGCAACCGAATGTGTCAGCCTTTCATTTCTGGATTTAACTGAAATTATTCCACTTCCACCCGGTTTGCAAAGTCGTGCACCAGATGACCATCGTCAAAACTTCTAGTCCTTCGAATGATTATCTGGCTGCAGAGTCAGAACTCGAGTACGTGATAGATGAAGAGCTTTCGCATGCCGGGGGGGCGCGCTGCTGACCCTCCCCGCTCTGGAGGCCCGAGAACGTCTTCTATACCTGCAGGACTCAGGTGGTCCGCCGGGAAGCAACGCCACAGACTTCCTGCAGTGTCTGACCTGAGCCACAAGAGAGCGCTGCTGTAACAGCAGAGGTTTCCTCCTCTTTTGGAAGATGTGGTCCCTCAGGTCAAATCCAGAGTTTATCTGTTCAGAAAATATGTATCTGGCCGAGTAAACAATTCAAAAAAATTCAAAATTGAGATATCAGAGGATCAATCAAGTGATTTAATTTGGATCTGTAGTTGACAATGGTTTGGACGTTGGGTTTGGTTCGAATCTCGGCTGCCCCATGTCGGAGTGTCCTTGAGCAACCCCTAATTGCTCTCTGGGCAAAATGTATAAGTCATGGGTTAAAAATGAAATGTAAGTCTCTTTGGATAAAAGCGTCAGCTAAATGACATGTAATGTAAGTTTCAGAACAAAAGTCGCACCTGGATTCCTGACACACTTAACTACCCACACTGGTCATAACGGAGATGTGTGTGTGTCTCTGCATCACCAGGAATACCTCATCTTAAACTCACCTGCCATCTCCGAGAGTGACTAAAGTGCCAGAAGCCATAGTCATATTTAATGCATGTTGTATTTTGTGCATGTTTCATAATTGTAATCTTTACTTTAACAAAAGTAAACCATCGATAACTAGACAAAAGTTAAATGAGTTAACTTCTTCCACCACTATCGTATCTATGAGTTGAAATCCCGTTTGGTTAACGTTATTTAAAATCCCTCTGCCCCGTGTGGGTCGTTGTGAGTCCGTCTCGTCCCTCCAGCCTCCCTTCTTCACTGCATTGCCCACATTCCCCCTCTCTTTTTTTTACCCACACGACCTTGTTTTCAACATGGATGCCGAAAAACCTCCACACACATCGCTGTTTATATTGCAGGAGAACCCGTCAAACCAGCTCGTGTTGCACAGCATGACTTGTAATCCACAGTCTCGTTTGAATGTCGTCTTGACTCGAAGCCGACACATTTAGTTCCTAACGACGACACTGCGCATTTTTAGACCGAAAACCCCGAGACAATACGAAAACCGACGCGGAATGGCGTCTTCAAGGGGCCCGGGAAGCTGAATAGAAACAACGCGGCATCAAAAAGACGAATCGGAGTGGGCGCTGCGAACAGATCGACCAATCGGCGTGTCTGAATTGCGAGGAGGCGGGCGCAGCCGCCCGAAGGATTCTGCCGCCATACATGTTCCCGGCTGTGTGGAGCGTTTCCTGCACTGGTGCATGGTGGTCGAACAGGAGGAATTGTTGGAAATTTTTTGGAGGTTAGTGTATAAATTGGTTTTTACCCAGTATGCATTATTCCCACAGCCATCTCTGAGACAGAGAGGGAGTGACAGGCAGCGACCGGGATTCAAAAGACGGATAGGAAATACTGTTTAAATGTGAATTACAAAATGACACCCAGCGAGTCAAAATGCTTATGTTATCATTAATTAGCTCGGTGTTTCCTAGTTATAGTAGCTCGGCTGTGAGCTGAACGGAGACGGCTAGCTCGCAACTCCCGCTGTCCTAGATCGCACAAAGTCTACCGATATCGAGTCCCAATTGCGGTATTCTCACTAACGTGATTATCCGCAAGTAACAGTTTGCCTTTACGCCGCTAAAAAAGAAAGTCGTGACAACACCAAGTCGGCGAGCGTAGTTAGCAACGCAGTTAGCATGGTGGCTAACCCCGCTGCGTTAACGTTACATGGTAATATTACGTTTCGGCTGCGCATTCAGATACTGTCAGTCTGAGTGTGCTAACCGGGCAGCCTGGTGCGACAGAGCCGCTCAACTGTGTGTGTGCGTGTGTGTGTTAAACCGGTAATAATGTTTTATTACAGAGGGACACAAGTAGCAAGTCATAGTGGTGCTAACAGCGCAGCTAGCTAACCACCTCCAAATGCTCTGTTCAAAATATCAAGCGCCAAAAAACAGCTGAGCTGCAGCAGGAGCCCCTCAGGTGGGGGGCTCTGGTTAGCATCAAAACACAAGTTTTTCACATTATTATGTCTTATTGGTGTATACAAGGTCCTGTTATACGTACTTCAATTATATATATATTGACAATAGGCGTCTGGTTAAAATGTATTTATTTAAAGTTATACGTTTATATCGTTTGCCCTTACTGTTTCACACTACAGCAAATATTTCCTTTCCATAAAACTTTGTTTATTTAAATTGTTTTACCCACAATAAACGCATTATTACTGCTCTATTGCCATTTTTACAGTTTACACTTAAATATGCTAAACCTTTCGATGTGTGCAATGCTTTTTATTTTTCAATTCGATCCACATGAATGAAATGGCACCAAATGTTCTGTAGCCTGATATGAAGCCATTAAAAACATACACAACACCTACAATTTTAACATGGAGGACAAAAGGTTTACTGCAGACATTTGCTTTAGCATACAAACAATCTTAATACATGACAAATTATAATTAATATGACATAACACAATACAAAGGTAAAATAAAGCAAAAAAAGCTGGCAGTTTAATGGCATGTCATTGTGTATGTTTTATACTCCGTCTGCAGGCGTGTCCCCCTGTGTTTTCACCGTCATGTGGACACCGCCATAACGTTTCATTGTGCTGGTGTGTCTTCTCCAGCAGCTGAAGCATGCTCTTGGCCCAGATTAACCGGGACTCGCAGGGAATGGCAGAGTTTCACGATGCAGACGGGCAGCCGGTCACGCTCTGTCTGACGGAGGCCGTGAGCGTCGCAGGTGAGCTCCCGAACTGCGACACGTCTCACGACGCACAACCAGCCGAATTATTCTTATTTCGTAAGACGCGGAAGTGACATTTCATGGTACACAATACAAAAGATACAGATGCGTTTAATAGATAACACATTATAAGCCTATGCTGTGAACAATACGACGCATTACAAACTGTGTGGAAATTAGTTTCGGTATATTTTATTGCACTCTGTAATCACTAATTTTCGTAGGTTCTCTAAATAAACATTGTTCATTTCGCTGTATACGTTTTATATAAAGTTAGTTGCTAGTTTATTGAGTTACATGTTGCAGTAAATAGTATTTCAATGTGTCTTCGCATACAGTAGTACAAAGACAGTTAACAGTTGTGCAATGTGTTTGGTTCTTGAATGAATCAATATTTATTAAATGTCTTCTTTCAGACTTTACAAGAGCAATAATCGGGGAATTGAAAGGACGTTAATGGCCATGGAAGTATAGTATTTAAAGCTAAATAGATGATATATCGCATTCAAGTTATTTTTACCTCTGCCTTGTTTGCCTACGGTGTCCAAAGTTGTCAGTAACATCTCTTTGTGCATTTCTAATAAGCTACGAGGGGATCGTGTCAACATGAGCGCGCAGGTTCCATTTTAAGGGATACAACCTCAGTTCCACGTCTCCTCGCTCTCAAGTACTGTCCTTTTCACATGATTTCCCCAGATGCCGATCAGATGGAGAGCATGGACACCGTGAGCCTGCAGGCCGTCACTCTTGCGGACGGATCCACCGCGTACATCCAGCACGACTCCAAATCGTCCTTTTCGGATGGACAGGTCATGGACGGCCAGGTGATCCAGCTGGAGGACGGCTCGGCGGCCTTCGTTCAGCATGTGTCGATGCCCAAAGGAGGTAATGTGCACATCTAAAACCAGTTGTTATTTTTGTATTTTAACCGGATGGCATGACACCATCTTCCTACTGTGTGACAACTATTGAAATGTCCAGAAACTACAGCTGAGCAGAGGTGAGAGTCGACTGCTTTCTTTTGTTTTAGGAGGGGACAGTTTACAGCTTGAAGATGGACAAGCAGTTCAGCTGGAAGATGGAACAACCGCCTACATCCACACACCCAAAGGTAACCGCCTTTTTTTCTTTCGCCAAGTGTCTCATTTCACACATTTTATTCAATAACAAACCTGTCAAAGGGGAGAACCACAATAAAAATAACGTCGTCACGGTTCAGCAGGAAGTGCATTTCACCCTAACTCACATTCATGTAGGAAACCAAGTGAGCAAACAACCACCTCCGTGTCTCCGTGCAGATACATATGACCAGAGCGGCCTGCAGGAGGTGCAGCTGGAGGACGGCAGCACCGCCTACATCCAGCACACGGTGCACATGCCCCAGTCCAACACCATCCTGGCCATCCAGGCCGACGGAACCATCGCCGACCTGCAGGCCGAGGCCACGGCCATCGACCCCGAGACCATCAGCGTGCTAGAACAGTACACCACCAAGGTAACGGCCAGTCGCTGCTCCACTGGATTACTGGATATTACAATGTGTATCATTGTAATGTTTATTTCACCATCAGTCTTGTTACTTTAATTCCATCCACACTTTTTAAACTTGCCTGATTTATTTCCTCAAATTTCTTTTGTGTGTTTATTTTTAGTGAAGTTTGAATCTGTCTTTAGATACCAAGCACATTCCCTGTAAACAGGAGAAACTCCAGATTTATTTACCTAATTAATGATTCAACTTGACAATTGGTCTTCATTTTTATTCTATAACTGAAAATACATAAAACAATTTGAATAGGGTCAAGTAAAAAATGTACTTAAATAGATTTTTTTAAACTGCAGAAGTGGGTGGAAAAGGATGCTGTAGATTCATCGCTGTGGTTTATCTTGTGCAGATGTGGATAACATCTGTCTGCGTTGGTTTGTGAATGTTCGTGATTCTGAGCGATGTGCTGTAACACTCGAGTGTCCCGCTCCCGTCAGGTGGAGAACATTGAAAACCCTTTGGGGTCCTTCGGCAGAGTGGAAGCGGACAATGGCGTCCACATGCGGGTATCTTTTCTAGTATAACTCATTCGTCACTTTTTCTTCTCTTTTAAAAAAAAAGAGAGTAATCCTTCACTGGGGGGTTTAATTCACGTGTTTCTTTCAGATCGTGTTACAGGGTCAAGACAACAGGTCGGGGAGGAGCTCAAACGTAGGCGAGAAGTCGTTCCGCTGTGACTACGAGGGCTGTGGAAAGCTCTACACCACCGCCCACCATCTCAAGGTGAGCGTGGGACGGTTTGAAGACAACGTTTCCCTGGCAGCGTCTTATCGTTGGTGTTGTTTTTACTTTATGTCTCCAGCCTGCTTTGTCTCGTCCCCGCAGGTACACGAGCGCTCGCACACTGGAGACAAGCCGTACGTCTGTGACTATCCGAGCTGTGGGAAGAAGTTTGCAACAGGTAGATTTCTCTCTGTCTTCATTATTTCAATGTCAACCGATATCTTTATCAATTACTTCTAATATGAAAGAAGTAGAAGTTTTCTTACCTACAAGAACTTCCGGCGGTTTTCTAACATGGACAAGAAATAGGCAAAATAATAACAGAAAACAAAGTACAAAGTACAAAATATATTAAAGAGACTAAAATGGTTTTATATTGTTATAATCTTTTAGAATGTGTCCAACTCAAAGATATAGTTGACATGGAACAGATCAATAAGTTATTAAAAAGAGTAAAATAGTTTCCACCTCGTCCACATTCATCAGTCTTCAGAAAGACTTTAATAACGTAACGTCACAGATGTAGATTTGTCAATAACTAACTATCTCATATTTACTGACCTTCTGCAAAGGGAGTGAAGCGACTGTTTTACAAGCAGTACAACCTTTAAGCCATATGTTATAAATATACATTTTTAAACAATATACATATTGGAACTTCATGATGTGTAGTTTATTTTATGCTATATTTTGTAATTTAGAGTAGACAAAGATTCATCCTTCCTCAGATAATTGTCCTGGGACACTCAGGGATTCTTAATTGGCTGTTGTAATACTTTTATTGAACGCCTCGATGAAAAAAAATGCTTTTATTACAATTGTGACATCAGCAACCAACACGTTAAGATCAAAATCGATCTGAGGTGTGGTGATTAACAGGGAATGAGGGAACAACGAAACGTTAGTGACACTGTTTCCATGGTGTGTGTGTGTGATTGTTTTTTTTTATTTTCAGGATACGGACTGAAGAGTCACTCGCGCACACACACGGGGGAGAAGCCATATCGATGCCAAGAACTGAACTGCTGCAAGTCCTTCAAAACATCAGGAGACCTTCAAAAGCACACGAGGACTCATACAGGTGAAACGCCAAGGATACAATATGAGTCTCGTCTTTCTGTAGTCCTACAGGAGTCTGGCACAGTCTTTATCTTCAGAAATGATTGCTGCTGTTAGTTTGTAGTATTTTGTTTGGAACTGCCAGAGACCCACCTCACCTCGGGGTGCTGAGGCTCCATCCAGGCTGAACACACACAATGGTTTCCTTATCTGGATGTGTGGAACTGATCTTCCACACAAAGTGCTTGAGGACATTTCAGGCACCGGGTCACATCACAAGATGACCCTGTTTTTATTTTGGAATAAAACTTGTTTTAAATCTTATTAGGTCACTGAGACGGATAGAACAGCAGCACGTGGCATGACACACTTTTTTGCCTTGCTCTGCAATTTAAGAACAAGCGACTTATTTTCATAGATGTTTACTCAGTAAAACACAGCGTCATTGAAGAAATGACATCAGTGCACTCAACATATAAAGTATAAAAGATATAAAATCCTCTTTAGGAGAGAAGCCTTTCAAATGTCCGGTGGACGGCTGCGGCAGATCCTTCACCACCTCCAACATCCGCAAAGTGCACATCCGGACGCACACCGGGGAGCGGCCGTACTACTGCTCCGAGCCCAGCTGCGGCCGCTCGTTTGCCAGCGCCACCAACTACAAGAACCACATGAGGATACACACGGGTGAGTCCTGCGCACCTGCGCTGGTGTCCCGAGCGCAACGTCCAGTTTTTCAATATTAAAACCTACCTTCCTTCCTTCTTCTCCTTCCAGGAGAGAAACCGTATGTCTGCACCGTGCCTGGCTGTGAAAAGCGCTTCACGGAATACTCGAGCCTTTACAAGCACCACGTGGTTCACACGCCCTGCAAACCGTACAACTGCAACCACTGTGGGAAGACCTACAAGCAGATCTCCACGCTAGCCATGCACAAGCGCACAGCGCACAACGACACGGAGCCCATCGAGGAGGAGCAGGAGGCCTACTTTGAACCCCCGACAGGTCGCTAACTGTGTGTGTGTGTGTGTGTGTGTCTGTGTGTCTGTGTGTGTATGTATGGAGATTAGTCGATGGCCCAAAAATTAAATCGGCAACCCTTTTATTTTATTTTTTTAAACTGTTTTTTTGGGCTGTAAAAAATGAGAAAAGTAATTTTTATCTTATTATGTGACACTTTATGCTACACGCCAGTTAATCACTAATTAAAACATTTCTTGAATAATTGTTGAATTAACAAAATGATGAACGACATGGAATAAATAAAGCCACCCAATGTTTTCCCTCCCTTCAGACGCCATCGACGACCCCAACGCCAGCTACACGACGACGGTTGTCGAGGCGGACGACTCCGGCTCGGAGCAGGCTCCCGTGGAGGCCTCGGACATGATTTGTCAGCAGCACGTTGCCTTGGTAACGCAGGAGGACGGCACACAACAGCAGGTGATGACGCTGCTAAGTATTGTGTTCCCAACAGGGTTCGAACTGAGAGATTATTGCGCTTAAACACAATATATGTGTATAAATATATATATATATTTTTTTTTATAACCATTCCTGACTCCAGAGGGACATTTTCTTTCCTTGTTCTAGGCTGAAACACTCGTGGCCGTGTTGTTCATTTGAAGTTTTCAACATTCTTCCCGTCTGTGTTTTGGGGGTCTCAGGTCAGCATCTCCGAAGCAGACTTACAAGCTATGGGCGGAACAATCACCATGGTAACCCAAGAGGGCACAACCATAACCATCCCGGCCCACGAGCTGACGACGCACGGCGGCCACTCGGTCACCATGGTAACAACAGACGGCTCAGACGAACAGGTAACCAGCTGACCAGCCGCTGTGTTCGTCGTGCTAATATGTTGTTGGGATGTTCGGCTTTGGGGTATTTTGCTTACACGACTGTTACTTTGCATAGTTACTTTATTAATCCTGCAAGATTGTTTATCCTGCTTATTTATGCAGGTAAAGAAACTTGACGCGTGATTTGATTGGGTGTTTCTCTCATCTCCGTCAGGTGGCCATCATGACGCCGGACATGGCCGCGTTCCAAACCGTGGAGGAGGCCGGCTACAGCCAAGACCAGGATGACATTCATCCTGTCACATTACTCGCCACCTCCAACGGCACTCACATTGCTGTGCAGGTTGGTAGAACGACGCCGTAGGAGTGAATACGCCGGTGGGTCGGTGAGTTTTACATCTGTAGATTTTTAATCAGAAAAAAAGAAGAAGAAGGAAGACGACTGGTAACGTCTGCAATGTAGTTTAAATGCAGACGATCTGTGAAATGGAACAAAAGTTCGGCAGTAGAGGCCCATTAAATTCAGAGGTATTCGTTATATACGTGGTGTGGATCCGACAGTCTGCTGCATTTGTGATTGATTGTTTTTACTGACAAATACACTCCCGTCTGCTGTCATCCACACGATGGGAAAAGGAGTTTCTGTCATTACCGATCCCACCTCTCTGGTATTACGTCCCAAAATTATCATAATCTTTAATCCATACTTAGACGCGCTTTAACTACATGTTATTGTAATCAGCTCAAAGGACTGAATTAGCTTATCAAGCCTGAAACTACAGATTATTATCTCATCAAAGGTTACAGGTCTCGTGACTTTAACTCAACAGGAAAACCCTGTTTCCTTTCGCCCCCTCTGGGTCTTTCTGTCATGGTAATTACACAGCGAACCTCTTATTCCACATTTTAACAACATGTGACAACCTTTTAACGCGGCGGTCAGTCAAGGCGGGGCGTTGGTCTTTTGAGGAATGTAAATCCGTGGTAGTTGGTGATTAACGTCGTCCATCGGTGTGTCGATTAGATGCGTGTGTCATTTCCATTGTTTTCCTTTTCTGTAGCTCAGCGATCAGCCTTCGCTGGAGGAAGCCATCAGAATAGCATCGAGAATACAGCAAGGAGAGTCGTTGGGCCTGGATGATTGACGCCCTCGTTATGGACCGTGAATTAGGATTTTAAAGAAAAACACATCTCGATTGGACTATTATCTACGAGAGAAATCGCACGTCTTCCTCCATGTGCTTTTTTTTCTTCTTTTTTTTCCACTAAAGAACTTAGCTTTTATGTGTACATAGAATTTTGATAACTGGATTTCTGCTCTGCTTCTTTGTTCCCGTTGGGAGAGGGGATGTTTATGGTGCACAGTGTACAGCTAATTCTATTTCTAATAAAGAAAAAAAGAATTGTCATTTGTTGGTTGTTTTTTAATTGATTTTGAACACTTGAATTCCTGTTTGTATGTATATGTGTGTGTAATATAAATATATATATATATATATATATATATAACCACCAATTATACAAAAGATATAAAATTATGTATGCACCACAATGACTGAAACACAAACTATTATGACTAATAAATTAATATTGTGAATAAACATCCTGAGTATAACCATACAGATGTATAACACTAATACAGCAGATTTGCCCAAATGTTTTCAAGTGTCAGCCTCGTCAAAAGCACAAGATTCTACGAGTAACATATTCTCAGTGATGGAAATCACTTTCTAATGTCATCTTTTATTTTGTACTTTTAACAGTTTGTTGTCGATTTAGTTTCCAGTTTATCTGCAGACTGGAGATTTAACTTGAACACATGATCATCATATAAAACGCTCAATCGCAACCTAATACAAAATTGTGTGTTTACATTTTGGTGTCTGTTCATATTGAAGTACTTAACAGACAGGCTGGCCACTTTTTTTTTTGTATTATTTTATTTGAATTTGAATACTGACCCTGTAAGCCTCTTGGCGGTTAACCACATTATTAGTGAGTGGTGATTATATTAATAACGCATTATATTGTGACATGCATGTAGTGTAGTTAATAATGCGCATCTCTGGAATGTAGTGGAAAGGGCACAGTGAACACTTCTAATTGTTCACGAGTACATACTAGAGTTACTTGGATAGTGTTTTATTGCCGTAAAGTAATAGTTTTATGTTCACTGTGTTGGAACCGCACCTCGGTTGTTTTTCCCGCATCGCGGCCTCACTGATCTCGCCGACCAATGACTCGACCGGTGGCTCGTAAACGCATTGGCGCTGGATCGCTCACCGCGCCGCAGATGACGTAGCACCCCCTCGCAGCCCCGCCCCCCCAGCTTTGGAACGCCCTTCTTTCAAAAAACCCAGACGCGTTTCTATTGGCCGCCCGGGGGACCGCGTGACCAACGGTCGCGGGAAGTACTCTGCCACGCGCGTGATAGGAAGAAGCCGTCTCCGCTCGTTCGAACTTTTTTTTTTTTCTTTTTCCGTAAACATCGCTTTGTTTTATCGCCGCGGAAAGACGCGTTTCTTCGTCGATGAGTCATCGCTAACCTGTCGACGGGTACCGATACGCCACCGCACCGCCGCGTGTCCCGCGATAGTGTTTTTTGTATTTCGTCCCGCCGCTCGCTGCTCTGGGGCCATTGCTCCGCGCTGGATGGGCGTGTTGGGAGTTGAGTTCGCTCGCTAGTTAACGTTTCACGGGACGCTAGCGGACCTTTAAGTGACCCGCTGGACTTTTTGACACTTTGTGGAGTCGATACCTTTCGCGTGAAGGTAGCTGGCGGTTGTTTTGAGTCCTCTGCTAACGGCAGCGGCGTCCAGCCGCGTGATTTCCTTTTCCTTTTTTTTTTTTCTTCTTCTCCTCCTGTCGACGACCCCGGGGTTTAAATCCTGCAACATGTCGAGCTTCAGCCGCCACCGGCACGGATCTGCGTCTCCTAAAGCTCCCCCGATTCGGCAGAAACTGCAGTTCGCGTGCAGCGACGGGGAGGACGAGCCCATCGAGGACGTCAACAACAGCACCGGAGGAGAGTCCGGCTTCACGGAGATGGACTCCCCGATGCCGGTGCGACGGGACGCCGCGGACAAGCGGCTGGAGGGCGGCGACAGCAGCCCGCTGAACCGCTCCGGCGGGGACGACGACGTGGAGCTGTGGGACGAGGAGAGTTTCGGGTCTCCGGCTCACCTGCGATCGCCGAGGAGCGTCATCTTCGCCAACTGCTCGCCGTCGCCGCGCAAGGCTTCCCGGCTGTACGTAGGGTCACCGGAGCGGACCTACGTGCAGGACGACGGGGAAGGATCCAGCTCCCCGATCCCGGACTGCCCCGACACACCTCCGCATAAAACTTTCAGAAAACTCAGACTTTTTGACACGCCGCACACACCAAAGGTTGGTTCATCCGCGGAGTGCTCACGTGGCGTGTGTGTGTGTGTGTTTATTAGGAAACTTGCAGTTGTTTGCAAGGTTGGCATCGGCCTTCAAGAGCACATATTTGGGCACATTTCTCTATTCTGCTAAGCCTAAACAAACACCAGGGCCATTTTTAGAAGCCAGTTAACACCGGCGACCTACTTAATGGACTCTTGCGCAATGCCCCCCTGTAACTGATAGGACACGTGAGGCTGTGTTTGGACATGTTTGGGTTTGTTTTATTTATTTTTTATCCTAGATTATAGCATTAAAGCATACCTGCATATTCCCCAACACTTTACTATAGAACTACAACCCCTTTTTATGGTTTAATTGATTCACTTTTATAAAGGTGGTCTGCTATTAAATATTTGGTTATTTAAGGAACAAAGCACTGAATCTGTCTCGTGTCTCTCCTCGTCCTGCAGAGCTTGCTGTCCAGAGCCAGGGCCTCCGGCTCGGGATCCTCCAGCAGGAGAGTTGCCCTGTTCAAGAGTGCGGAGCCTTCAGGAAAGTCGATCACGGACACCGGCCGGAGACAGCAGACCCCGCTGGTCAACTTCAACCCCTTCACGCCGGACTCCCTCCTCATCCAGTCTGCTACACAGCAGAGGAACAGGAAGCGAGCGCACTGGAATGAGTGAGTTTATCTGGTTGTGTTAGAAAAAAACCCTCGTCTTAATCGGTTACACCTGAAACACCTGCAGTGCTGGTGGGGAGGGGGGAGGTGTGGGGGGGGGGGTTGTAGGCAATGTAATGGTTCTACATTCTACGAATAAGTGCAGGGGGTTTGGCTGGGAACCAAGACCTCATGGTCACCGCAGGACTTTGCCACGTGCTTGTGAAACGTCCCCCCGCCCAGTGCTGCCCCCTGCTGTGCAGAATGCTAACCAACACTGTCTATTGTCTTTCAGCTCTTGTGGAGAAGACATGGAGGCAAGTGACGGTGAGGGAGAGGATGAAGACTTGCCACCATCGAAGGTAATTAAATGTGCTCTTGGGAATATAATGGTAGTTGATTTATTCATGTTGGTGGGACACTTTTGTGCAGATAAACCGCTTCACAAAACCATGTTTGTTCAGCACACACTTCCTCTCAAAAAAGTTGTAACTAATTACTTTTACTTCATTGATCAACCTGTTAAGTGTTTATTTCATTCGGATACATTTTTTGCTACTCAATAAGTTTTCCTGTGAAGATTTAATTGCACAATAGAAGCAACTGTAAACGTATTGATTAATCATGAAAAAAAGTTTTAGACCCAAACATGCTTATTAAAAACCAAATAAATACTCCATAGATTACTAATAGTTTGACAACAATTTCTTAAAATCAATTGCCGTATACCTTGCAGATTGGTTTAGAACACATTATTTAAAGGAAATCACTTTAATTTTAATTGCTATGTAAAGTGTTTGTTGTGAAGTCGCTGAAATGTAAATGCTAATAATGAATGTGTCCTTCTGCTCTCAGAGGATCACCATGATGGAGAGCAACATGATGTCACGGTACGCCTCAGAGTTCCTCGAGCTGGAGAAGATCGGCTGCGGAGAGTTTGGTGCCGTGTTCAAGTGTGTGAAAAGACTCGACGGCTGCATCTACGCCATCAAGAGGTCCAAGAAACCTCTGGCCGGCTCAGTAGACGAGTAAGTTCTGTTTTCAAAGACCTGCATGATACACATTGTGTATCATGTAATATGGATTATTGAGGCTGTGTATTTAAAACATGTCTTTTTTTCCCAACATCACTTTTTAAACTCGCCCCAGACGACGTTAATTACAACGGCCTGTTCCCCTCCTCCACAGACAGAACGCCCTTCGGGAGGTGTACGCCCACGCCGTGCTGGGCCAGCATCCCCACGTGGTGCGCTACTACTCCGCCTGGGCCGAGGACGACCACATGCTCATCCAGAACGAGTACTGCAACGGCGGCACGCTCTCCGACGCCATCACCGAGAACTACAGGCGGCTCAGTTACCTGAGCGAGCTGGAGCTGAAGGACCTGCTGTTGCAAGTCACACGGGGCCTCAAGTACATCCACTCCACGTCTCTGGTGCACATGGACATCAAGCCCAGTGAGTACCTAACCTACTAGTTAGTACACGCAAACGTTGAGCGTTGTCCTGATAACATCTCGTATAGAATGATGGACTTTTAAGATACAGCAAAAGAAGCAACGCTGTATTTGTGTCTTTTACATAGCAGGAGTCAAAGTATAAAGAAACTAATGGGAATTTTTTTTTTTTCATAGGTAACATCTTCATTTCACGAAAATCTGTATCCAGCTGCGATGAATGTGATGATGACGAAGGAGTGACCACCAGCGTCGTCTACAAAATAGGTACGTTGCTTTCACACGGCCTCCCTGGTTTGTTGTGTTGCCCCTTCCACTGGTATTTTCTTCCGTTGCTTGTTTGTAAAGTCGGGTCTCGGCTTTGATCTGTTCCGATTGTGTTCCCTCTCAAAGGGGATCTGGGTCATGTGACACGAGTGAACAATCCACAAGTGGAGGAAGGAGACAGCAGATACCTGGCCAATGAAATTCTACAAGAGGTTTGTCGTCCTGCTCCAAGAACCGCCTTCTTACTTTTGAATAGCGCTTGACAAAGGTGCTGACTTTTCTCCCCGTTGGTCTGATTTTCTTCCGTAGGACTACAGTAAGTTGACTAAGGCGGACATCTTTGCCCTGGCTCTGACTGTCGTCAACGCCTCGGGGGCGGAGCCTCTTCCCACCAACGGAGACAAATGGCACGAGATCCGAGAGGGAAAACTGCCCGCCATCCCACAAGTGCTTTCTCCAGAGTTCCTCAGTCTGCTCAAGGTAACGGACTGTTCCACTTTTATCAGTTCATGTCTTTGTGAAGACTACACATGTCCCCTGTCAGATAGTGTCCCCATGTTGATTAATTCCTTTCTGAATTTGTTTTGAATGAAGGTCCTTGATGAACTGATTTCAAGGCCACTTATTGCTGTTTTGGCGGAGACCAACCTTTTATCTGTAGCTCGGATCTGTTGTAAAAGTTCATTTTTAGCCAAATTTAGACCACTAAAGCTAATTAAACTTGAGCATAATCAGTTCCAAGATGAGTTGAACAAGTGTAAAATGTATATTTGGGAGTTGGAGATTACTTTTCTTGTATTCCGTATATTTTAAACGTAATGGTTTTTCTTCGTAGCTGATGATCCATCCCGATCCAAGCAGACGGCCGTCGACGTCCGAACTCATCAAGCACCCGGTGCTCCTCACGGCGGCCCGGATGAGCGCCGATCAGCTCCGGGTCGAGCTCAACGCGGAGAAGTTCAAGAACGCGCTGCTCCAGAAGTAAGTACTCAAGCTCAGGATAATGCATCTTCAAGTATGTAAGCAGTGCTTAAAGTCTCAATCCTAAACTGTGTCCCTTTTTTTTTTTAAATTCTCCTCAGGGAGCTGAAGAAGGCCCAGCAGGCTCGAGCTGCCGCAGAGGAGAAAGTTTTGTCCACCGACCGGATCCTGACTCGCTCCACGGTGCAGTCGAATCCCAGAACCTCCAGACTCATCGGCAAGAAGATGAACCGCTCGGTCAGCCTCACCATCTACTGATACTTCAAACCCTCCCCCCCACCCTCTCCAACAGGAAGGAAAACACAAAGGCTCATGGACCTATTTAATTGAATCACATTCAGATGGAATCTTTTTTTTTAAGTTTTTCTTTTCCAAGTGAGCCGTGTCAGTCGTGGTGGAAAATACTGAATTTGAACTAATCTCCAAAGAACTTTTACTTTTGGAAGATAAACTGTCATCCCTGAAAGGTAGCTACTTTACCTTAACTTTTTATTTTTACACTGTCATTCCATAAGTTTGCATGAACGTCAGGCTCCATCACCGTTTCTGTCCTTGCACTTCCCTTCGACAAAGCCTGTTGGCCGCGGACCGAAGCCGCAGTGAAGCTCTCTTCAGTGTGAATGTACTTGCCGTGCGCACCTTACTGCCTGTCAAATGCCTGATGCTGGGTACCAGAAGGTCTGAGAACTGACAATGTCCGTGTTTGTATGGAGCACTTTGGAGGCAACACCTGGAACTTGCCACATTTATTTTTTTTTTAAGAGTTAAAAAAAAAAAGAACCTGCTGCTATTGATGTTTTGTGTGTATCGGGGTTTGGCTCATTTCAGGTTGGATCGTTCTAGAGGTCTTTGGCTCTTATTTTGATGTAGCAGGAGTCTGCCCCCCCCCCCGAGCCCCCATTTAATTTTTATTCCTCTGGTTGCATGGAGAATGGATCATGCCATTCGAGCCAAAATCCTCCGTTTTGTTTTTTGAAGTACCAAAACCAGCAAGCGGACTGATCATCTGTGAGGTTAGACGTGATCCCGTGTCTGTCAGTTCCCCCGTCGATAGGTGCTGCCAATGCCCTGTAGCATTAGAACAATCATCGTCCTGTTCTTTAAGTTCTCATGTTTGTTTTCTTTTCATTTTATTTTTTCCCCTCAACACTCATCTTCTAATACTGGTTAGAAAAGTATTCGTCTCTTTTTGTAATTTCTCCTTCTAAACTCTAAATCTTCTGTTAACCTTGTATATATGTTCTTTTAATAAATTCTTACATCTACATTTTGTACTTTTCACTGTGATCATGTGTAGGAGGTTAACATTTTTAAATGTCAGATTATCAGAAATATGGGTCCATTATGTCATACAAAACAAGGTGGCCTGCGTCGTAAAAAAAAAAGCATAAAGCAAATTATATAAAATGTATCATGGCTGTCCGAGTGTCTGGAACTAGCAAAGCACTGTTTCATAGTAAAGCAGAACATGGTCTGCAAGGTGCTGCCTGCTGTTCTCCAGCGGGGAATGATTTATAAAAAACTGGATGGGACTTCACACAGCGATCCACAATGTGGCTAGCTTCGGTCTGGACGGTATCAAACGACGCACTAAATAAATATTTTACAGTAGGACATAAAGAATGTTTTAAAATGCCATTAAGTTCTTCAAAATAAAGTAAAATGTCCACATAGTCAAAAATAAAAATATAGCAACGTATGAACCGCCTTAAGTTTGCAGATAAGCGGCCCAGTTATTAGTTTATTTACTCAGAGTCCCAGCGAACACGAATCTCACTCAAACACGCGCACGCGCCAGCTGATGAGTTTTTTATGTGCGTGTGTGTGTGTGTGTGTGTGTGTAGTTCTCTCGCTGAGCGGTGCTGCAGCTCTTCAATCACTGCACGCACGCACGCACACACGCACGCACATAGCGTCATGTGACTTTTCCCCTCGTCGCGTCCGACAGAAAGTTACTCACTCGAGGATAAAACGAGAACAGGAGGAGGAGGAGAAGAGAGGAGAAGAGGAGAAGACACCTCCTCACCATGGCGCTGCGGGACGAACTCCTGAAGTCCATCTGGCACGCCTTCACGTCTCTGGATGTGGACAAAAGCGGGAAAGTGTCAAAGTCCCAGCTGAAGGTAAAGCCGGACACACACACACGCGCACACGCGCAGCTGTTTCTCGGTCGGTTAAAGCCACTGATTCGTGCGCGACGGGCTCCGTGAAGTGGACGCGCGTCGGAGGAAGAGTCGCCGCGCGTCTCCCTCCGTCCTCTCGACGTGAACCTGCGGCCGCGGTGCTAACGCAGGTGATGGAGGTCGAGGTCGTGGAGACCTGAAGCCCCCCGTGTATGGTCCATGCGGGAGCAGCAGGATTTGACCGGTAGAGCTCGTAAACTGCCGTGTCTCCGATTTGTTCTCATTGTGTCATTACTCAAGTTCTCAGCGCACAAAGTGTCTCAAAATGTCAATAAATAAATGCGTAAATGTCAAGAAAAGGTACATTTGTGAAACCGGGCCACACAATAGTTCTGCAATTGTTCTAGTTCTGAACAATGACTCATCTTAGTTGTGTCGGACAATAGTTTCATTATTTCCCCTCTAAATCTGTACACAAGAGTACTCCTGTACTTGAGTAGAGTACTACTGAGTACTACTGTCTCCTCCACATCCAAGTGTTCATTCTTCCAAAGCAGATAAATGAACCCTTTGGGAGGGAAAATGAAGTTAAACGGAGCCAATCAAAGGTGAAATGTTCCCTAACGACTCCCAACTACACCCGGCCACGGAGTTGCAGCCGTGTGTCACGCAGACATTATTCATCGGTCTCAGCTTTAACAATGAGGAGTCCCTCGTCTCTGTCTCCTTTCCTGTCTGATGCAGGGAAACACACCACGAGTCGACGACGTCCAGCGTTGTTCATCACAACGGATGATCGACGTCTCAGGCTCAACTCTCAAAAGAAAAAAAGGCCTTTGGTCGCTTTAACATAATGTTATTTAAAATAGAGGATCCTTTGATTAAGACGGAGGACGACGACCTCACACAAAGAACTGTATTTCAGAAGAACGGCTGTTGAATAGATATTCTGACGCGTTTTACTGAGACAAGCTCGAAGTTGATTATTCATCCATCAAACAACAACCAAATTATTCCTCCGTGAATGTGGACATTTGCTGATCTTTGAAAGTCCTCAAATTGACACGTGAAACGTCTCGACCCGCCAGGTTCTGTCCCACAACCTGTGCACGGTGATGCAGATCCCACACGACCCCGTGGCCCTGGAGGAGCACTTCAAAGACGACGACGAGGGCCCCGTCTCCAACCAGGGCTACATGCCCTACCTGTCCCGCTTCATCCTGGACAAGGTAGGCCCCCGTCCCGCCGTGAGGACGTCTCAGCGGCACTAAAGAGTCACGGTTTAGTTCCCAATAAGACCTTTTCTGTGTATTTTGTCAACGTCAAACGAACGAGGCGTCGCTACTCGTCTCCAGCGGTGAAACCTTTTTTAACCAGAAAGCTCTTCTCATTCAACAACTGAAAGATTCAGTGACCTCTGGGTTTTTCCAACTCTCATCGCTGCCTCATTAGTTGTTCCATCCGACACATTTAAAGAAAAGCTCTTCTACCGGTTTAACCGGCAACGACTTCACTTCAGTCATCACACTTTAACACGCCGGCTCCTCCTCCTCCTTCCTTAAAGCTAAACACACCAAACTCACACCCAGATGTTTGGTGCTCAACACACATTTTATCCCAGAGAGTCCTCATTCAAACACACACACACACACACACACACACACACACACACACACACACACACACACACACAGTTTCCTTGTCTGACCGGGTGGAGTTTCCTGAGTTGGGGGCAGTTGAATATATTGAGCGACGCCCAGCCGGTCACCTACACTTCTCTGTGTGTGTGTGTGTGTGTGTGTGTGTGTGTGTGTTTGTGTTTGTGTGTTGATACCAAGGCAGAAAAACAGGAAGTCCTAATTTCCACATGAATGGAGTTGATGGCGTTAAAAACCTCATTCAGATGGAAAGTGAGCAGTGGTGCCATGTCACTTAATTTAGTGTTTCGTGGAAGAAATAAGCGATTTTAAAAGACGGCAGCAAACAGCTGCACGTCCTATTTGCACTCGTGCATCTGGCCGCGTTAGCGTGGCGTGATCGCGGCGTGATCGCGGCGCTCCGGCAGACGGCCGATTGGTCGAAAGCTGAGGACTCAGCACTCTGTGGTTCGCTGAGGCGCTGAAACAAGTGATCCTTCTGTGACCCTGAAGCACAGCCAACGGCTCCGGCTGCGTCTCTGGGCTCGATTTGGTTCTGATCATTATGATGATGCATTTCTCTCCATGTTGAAAAATTGGAGGAAGTGGCGACTTTGCTCTTCATCTGTGTGTGAATGTTTCCGTGAGGCGAGTCTGCAGGTTGCAGGAGATGAAGCCGCAGCCTGAATCCTAATGAACATGGAGGCCCTGGGAGAAGGAAGGGAGGGAGAGGGAGGGAGGAGGGGAGACGGGGGGGGGGGGGGGGGGGTCAGCAGCACCCACAAGGCTTTCATTGTTTTAGTGGACAGAGAGAGAGAAAAGGGAGCGAGCCTCAATGACGAGCAGAAACCCAGAGGAGCGTGACGAGCGACGCAGTGACGACTCAAAGGCTGAACCCATTTCGTTGCCTCTTACCTGCACCTGTGTAATGACAATAAAGTTGAATCTAATTTAATCGCCACGAGAGGATTCTAGTGTTATCCGAGTCGGTAAATAACGCCGGATGTTTAATTTGTTTCCACGAGAGTCTAGACAGCAGAATGAGTTGGATTTTACTAAAAGAAAAATACAGACCGATATCACAACCTCCGTTGTTATGGGCACGAAATAATCAACCGCAAATGAACAGGTGTAGCCGAGCACCTGGCGGAGCAGAAGCTGTGGGTCAGGACGGGTGGGGGAGCCGTTTTCTCGTTTCCTCGGTGGCTCGTTTGGCCGTCCTCTCGTCTCCATGGAGACGCTCCGGTTCACCAACCCGGGGGAGGAGAACATTTCTCCTCCAAAGCACAGTTTGTCCCCCCGTTTTCTCTCTCAGGAGCTTTCCTCCCTTTTTGCTTTGGGATCTAATCTCTGTAGATTTAAATGAGTTTTTCTAAAAAGGACCAGAATCCCGTCTGACAGGAATACATAAATATGAAAGTGTGTTTACTGGGTCTTTACCGTTTCACACTGTGCGTTGTGAAGCTTCCTTAAATGGCGGCTCGTCAGAAAAGGGGATAAATAAAAGCTTCTCTGCTTCACTTGAAACTGCACAAACCTGTGAGCAGAACTCACAGGAGCAACAAACGGACTCACCACAGTTGTTGTTGTTGTTGTTGTCGTTGTCCTCTGCCACAGGTGACGGGCAACTTTGACCTCCAGGACTTCAACAAGATGTGCTGGACGCTGAGCTTCAGGAAGAATCTGGGTCAGAGCCAGCTGCTCATCTCCAACGACGACGCCTTCAAGATCTGGTGCATCTTCAACTTCCTGTCGGAGGACACGTACCCGCTGACCGTGGTCACCGAGGAGGTGAGTGCAGGATGCTCGGGTGGTGCGTTACTCTGACTAGCCGACTGGCAATCTGAGTACAGCTGAAACCAACAAAAGGTTATGGTTCGCTGTTGATTAAACCGTGGCGTTTTTAAAAGGAGGACTTTCAGGAGTCGTTTATTGGTGACATTTATGACATTTAACTCTTTCTCCCAGCAACAACCTGCTTATTGTGCATCAGAAACAGCAACTTTTCATTAACGCAAACGCCTTAGGAAGAATCAAGCCATCGGTTTGTTGAGTTGGTCTCGTCTGATGGAGCATTTCGGACACCAGCGAGAGCCTCGTGTCGGTCGCACTTCAGCTCAGCGGTTAAAAAACGCCTGTTGCTCAACAGCAGAAAAGGAAGTTTGCAGCTTCCTGTTCCCCGACAAACACTGGAAGATTTATTGTGGGGACGGCAACGAACGGTGCTGAATCACAGGAAGAAATGTAGATTCATGCTGTGTAGAGGTGACCAGGAAGAGAAATCGAGGAGAGGGGGGGGGGGGGTGCAGGCAATGTCTTCAATGTACATGAACCACTTTAATAAAAAAAAAGGGACATCAAGTAGCTTTCGTGTGTTTATTTAGTTCACGCGAGTGTCCGTGCACTAACGCGGCGACTCGTTCCCCCCCTCCCACAGATTGAGTACTTCCTGCGTAAGCTGACGGAGGCCATGGGGGGCAGCTGGGTAGAGGAGCGCTTCGAGGACTACAAGCTGCAGATGGACGCGATGCAGCAGAGCCTGAGCGCCTGGCAGCTCATCAGCCTGGTGGGCTCGGGTCACTTCAGCAAGGGCATCGAGCGGCAGACGCTCTCCATGGGGGTCGCCGAGGTCTACCAGGAGCTCATCATGGACGTGCTCAAACAGGTCGGTGGGGGCAACGTAACAAATCACCAAGTAGTTTGGAACATGTGGACTAAGGAACTTTGTGTGAAGTTTGTGTGAGAAGTCGATGGGTTTTAGGTGTGAAAGATTGTGGCCCGCGTGTTACCGTGGAGACCGAAGAGACTCCCGTTCCTCTGTGCTCTCTTCGGCGGTCTCGCGACCTTGAAGAGAGCGCAGGAGCTTTACTGGTTGAGCCGCCGTCCGCAGGGCTACATGATGAAGAAAGGTCACAAGAGGAAGAACTGGACGGAGCGCTGGTTCATGCTGAAGCCGAACTCCATCTCCTACTACGTCGGCGAGGACCTGGCGGAGAAGAAAGGGGACATCTTACTGGACCCGAACTGCAGCGTGGAGGCAAGGAGGATGCATGTGATATGAGACCAGGGATATCACTTATTTAAAGTGTTGTTTGCAACCTTAAAGCAGCTCTTTTCTCCTTTTGGTAAAGTGGTTATTTCTGCCGTTGCTCCCTGCAGCCTCTACCAGACAAAGAGGGAAAGAAGTGTCTCTTCCTCATCAGGTCGTCACAAAAATCCTTTGAAATCAGCGTGTCGGACAAGAAGAAGAAGCACGAGTGGATTCTGGGTGAGTGGTGACTCGTTCCTCTTATCACACCAACACTTATTACGCCAACATTAATGAACTAAATTGAATAAACATTTACTAACCTTCATACACTTTTTGACCTTTTTTACAGATTCTTTTGCCAAAGCTCCATCATTAATTATGTTGCATATTTTAGTTGGAAAGTTCTTTTTTATTTCAAAAAATAAAAAGTAGAGCTTCAAATATTCTTTCTTATTGGGATCGGAACCCTTTAATTTATCGTGTGTTCCACTGCATCGTCAAACGAAAGAGGAACTTTTGCAGAAGCCACGTTGATTACGGCATTCGCTCTATTTCCCAAATCAACGGTTCAAAACCCAACAATTAAAACGATAAAGCCAGAAAGAAAAGCGGCAGAAACAAACGTAAGAATGTTTATGTTTTGCTTCAGACTCTTTTATAAACGATCAATAAACTAAACCGTCTGTTCCAGCTCACATCCAGAGGTATCGAGCTTAAACTCATCACATTCTTCACAGTTCTTTCCCGTTTCATCTCTTTGCCCGCAGCCATTCAGACCTGCGTGAGCCTGCTGCGGCAGTGCCGGCCGGCGCCGCACCGCGAGGCCCGGCAGAAGAGGCGGGAGCTGCGGCTGAAGCTGCGCGCCGAGCAGGAGGAGCTGGAGCTGAGGATGAGCGAGCTGCAGCGAGCCAACGAGGCAAAGCAGCTGGAGCTGGAGGACATGAGGAAGGTGAAGAAAACGACGTTCAGTGTTCTGCCTGCTTCGTGGCCGCTTCCTTTTTTTCTGCGTGTCCCCCGGTTTGAAGTGGATCCCGGATCACATGACATGGTTCACGCGGAGCATGTGACGCATCCTCCTCAGGCCCACCTCTGACACGTGGTGCCTTTTATTCCAGCCCAAATGGAAAAATTAGTATCAGCATGTGAATAAATGCATTTACACTTAGAGGAAGGAAATGTGTCTGCTGGAAGGAGATTAGATAGTATCATTGCTGCAGTCACAACGAGTGCTGCTGATGTCATCACAACAACAACCTCAAGACTGATCGAACAACATTCCGAGCAGAGTGTCGGGGAATGCTGAAACTGGATGCTGTGTGTGTTACCGGCTCCTGCATGCTGGGACGCAGCGCCTCCGTTAAACAGGTTTTTCCAGTGAAGCTCCCTGAACCTCTGATGTCACCGCTTGTGACGTTGCCCCCATGTGGATTTGTTTTTTTTAAGTTGTGGTTTAAACCTCTAAATCCCCAATTAGATGTACTTGTACAGGGAAGAGTCCTAATAACACAAAGACCCCTTAATGACTCATTTTCACAGCGAAGAGGAAGCTCAGGGATTATTTACTGCAGCATTATTATTATTATTGTGAATTAATCACATGTTACCTGTGAACAATCCCTCTAAAAACAAGGGCTCAATGACGGGATACAAAGAGCCGTAACTCAGGAAATCAATCCTTCAAAAAGCTGAGAAACCACCAACGGTTCCTAGTTTGTATTCTGTGACTTTACTCCTCATCGCTGAGTCCTGGTCGGAAGCTTCACCTCACGTTTGCTCTGCATGTTCCGCTTTTAGGAAAATCCGTTAAAGTGGGGAAATGTGTGTGTGTGTGTGTGTGTGCGCGAGCGTTTACACATCTGGCAGTTTGACAGCTGGAATGTCACATCTAAGAACTATTGGAACGAAGCAACTTGTTTAATGAACTTTAATTTACGTCGTTTTTATACATATTTTGAAACATCAACACGTTGCATTTTTGGCTCAATAAGAGATCTCGCCGTAATTGTTGTGAAGTACTCCAACACAGTGGTTGTGTAACAGATTGCCTTTGTGCCACACTGCTCTCTAAAGAACGCACAACAATCTGCCATTGAGGTGAAGGTCCCGTCTCGCACACTGGTTGCAATGAATGCACAATGAACGCACACAGACACGCAGACAATAGGCAGCCGGGCTCTCACACCGTGCTGCTATCTTTAGTGGACCCTGTCTCTCCCACACACACGCACACGCACACACACACACACACGCACACGCGCACACACGCACACACACACACACACACGGTTACAGCTCAACTACCTGTGAAACAATTAACTTCCTCTCACACAAAAACGTTTACTTAACGGCTTAAAGTGTTGTCGTTGTCTAGTAGAGTAACAGCAATCTTCAAAATCACTTTTTTTGTTTTGCCTTTTAATTTTGCAGAAAGTCAAAGCGATGCACTAATAATCTATCTTGTCAGTTTTAGTCTATTTGAATCTAAATCTGCATTTCTTATTCAGAAATATTAAAGCAATGGGACTTGTTCACCCTCAATTCCTCTTCAGAGCCTTCCTCTCTTGCTTTTCATAAAAAGTAAAAATAACGTTGCAATAAGTGTGTGTGTGTGTGTGTGTGTGTGTATAATATATATATATATTCTTGGGGGAAAACCTGTATAGCGAAAGTGAAAGGTGCTTTTCTACACCTGGAACATCAGGTCTCTGTCTTTGTGTTGGACCAGGCTCTGGAGGAGGCGGCGACTAACGCAGCAGAAGAAGAACAACGGCGTCTTCAGACCCAAACGGAGCTGCAGGATCGTTACCAGACGGACCTGGAGAGAGAGAAAACGGTACGTTTTCATTACATGCATCTACTGCCACGGGTGTTTTGGTAAACGGTAATGATTTGGTTTGGATTACAATCCTGAAGTATTTCTCTGTTCAACAGGTACGAAAGAAGATGGAGGAGCAGGTGGCCCAGAAGTCCACAGAGGTGGAGCAGTATCTGCAGCGGGTCCGAGAGATGGAGGACATGTACCGCCAACTGGAGGACGCCCTGGAGGACGAGAAGCGCGCACGGCAGGAGGAGGAGGCCGTCCGACGGCTGCAGGCACGGTGGGTCTGTGGAGGGTGGAGGAGGCCGTCTGCAGGCACGGTGGGTCTGTGGAGGGTGGAGGAGGGCGTCTGGAGGCACGGTGGGTCCGTGAAGGGTGGAGGAGGCCGTCTGGAGGCACGGTGGGTCTGTGGAGGGTGGAGGAGGGCGTCTGGAGGCACGGTGGGTCCGTGAAGGGTGGAGGAGGCCGTCTGGAGGCACGGTGGGTCTGTGGAGGGTGGAGGAGGGCGTCTGGAGGCACGGTGGGTCTGTGAAGGGTGGAGGAGGCCGTCTGGAGGCACGGTGGGTCCGTGAAGGGTGGAGGAGGCCGTCTGCAGGCACGGTGGGTCCGTGAAGGGTGGAGGAGGCCGTCTGCAGGCACGGTGGGTCTGTGAAGGGTGGAGGAGGGAGTCTGCAGGCACGGTGGGTCCGTGAAGGGTGGAGGAGGGAGTCTGGAGGCGCGTGGGTCCGTGAAGGGTGGAGGAGGGCGTCTGGAGGCACGGTGGGTCCGTGAAGGGTGGAGGAGGCCGTCTGGAGGCACGGTGGGTCCGTGAAGGGTGGAGGAGGGAGTCTGGAGGCACAGTGGGTCTGTGAAGGGTGGAGGAGGGAGTCTGGAGGCACGTGGGTCTGTGAAGGGTGGAGGAGGCAGTCTGCAGGCACGGTGGGTCTATGGAGGGTGGAGGAGGGAGTCTGCAGGCACGGTGGGTCCGTGAAGGGTGGAGGAGGGAGTCTGGAGGCACGTGGGTCTGTGAAGGGTGGAGGAGGCAGTCTGCAGGCACGGTGGGTCTATGGAGGGTGGAGGAGGGAGTCTGCAGGCACGGTGGGTCCGTGAAGGGTGGAGGAGGGAGTCTGGAGGCACATGGGTCCGTGAAGGGTGGAGGAGGGCGTCTGGAGGCACGGTGGGTCCGTGAAGGAGGCCGTCTGGAGGCACGTGGGTCTGTGAAGGGTGGAGGAGGGAGTCTGGAGGCACAGTGGGTCTGTGAAGGGTGGAGGAGGGAGTCTGGAGGCACAGTGGGTCTGTGAAGGGTGGAGGAGGGAGTCTGGAGGCACGTGGGTCTGTGAAGGGTGGAGGAGGGAGTCTGGAGGCACAGTGGGTCTGTGAAGGGTGGAGGAGGGAGTCTGGAGGCACGTGGGTCTGTGAAGGGTGGAGGAGGCAGTCTGCAGGCACGGTGGGTCTATGGAGGGTGGAGGAGGGAGTCTGGAGGCACAGTGGGTCTGTGAAGGGTGGAGGAGGGAGTCTGGAGGCACGTGGGTCTGTGAAGGGTGGAGGAGGCAGTCTGCAGGCACGGTGGGTCTATGGAGGGTGGAGGAGGGAGTCTGCAGGCACGGTGGGTCCGTGAAGGGTGGAGGAGGGAGTCTGGAGGCACGGTGGGTCTATGGAGGGTGGAGGAGGGGGTCTGCAGGCACGGTGGGTCCGTGAAGGGTGGAGGAGGGAGTCTGGAGGCACAGTGGGTCTGTGGAGGGTGGAGGAGGGCGTCTGGAGGCACGGTGGGTCCGTGAAGGGTGGAGGAGGCCGTCTGGAGGCACGGTGGGTCCGTGGAGGGTGGAGGAGGGAGTCTGGAGGCACAGTGGGTCTGTGAAGGGTGGAGGAGGGAGTCTGGATGCACGTGGGTCTGTGAAGGGTGGAGGAGGGAGTCTGGAGGCACAGTGGGTCCGTGAAGGGTGGAGGAGGCCGTCTGGAGGCACGATGGGTCCGTGAAGGGTGGAGGAGGCCGTCTGGAGGCACGGTGGGTCCGTGAAGGGTGGAGGAGGGAGTCTGGAGGCACAGTGGGTCTGTGAAGGGTGGAGGAGGGAGTCTGGATGCACGTGGGTCTGTGAAGGGTGGAGGAGGGAGTCTGGAGGCACAGTGGGTCCGTGAAGGGTGGAGGAGGCCGTCTGGAGGCACGGTGGGTCCGTGAAGGGTGGAGGAGGCCGTCTGGAGGCACGGTGGGTCCGTGAAGGGTGGAGGAGGGAGTCTGGAGGCACAGTGGGTCTGTGAAGGGTGGAGGAGGGAGTCTGGATGCACGTGGGTCTGTGAAGGGTGGAGGAGGGAGTCTGGAGGCACAGTGGGTCTGTGAAGGGTGGAGGAGGCAGTCTGGAGGCACGGTGGGTCCGTGAAGGGTGGAGGAGGCCGTCTGGAGGCACGGTGGGTCCGTGAAGGGTGGAGGACAGATTCATGAAGATATACAGCAGCAGAGGGGAAAGGTTAAGAATGTAAATACAACAAAGCAGGTGACATTAATGTGACTTCTAATGTGAGCGCTGCAGGTCATGTGACCAGGGAGGGAAAGTGCTCGTCTCTTCGTGGTGATGGGGTCACAGGAGGGACGTCGCGGACGCCACAACTACAGCTTGGCCTTCACGCTCGGTTATATTGAGGCTAAAAGCGCCGTCTCGGTGCTCCAACAATAGACGAGGGCGACGCCCCTTCGAGGCACAGAAATAAAGTGAACAAAATGGCGGCCAATCGTACAGCGTGGGAGACGAAGAAACGCAGCCTTTCACTCGGGTCGTCGAAGTTGAAGTCAACACCACAAATCCTAAAAGTGCGATCAAAAGAGACAAACGGCAACACTTGAAATATAACACATACATGATGAAATGTTACACGAGCCGTTTATCTTCTACTTCCTTCTCTCCACGCTTCCTTCCTCATCGCTGACATTGACCTTCTGCCTCACGTTTCTCAGAGTCCTAAAATAACAAGTCTCAGTCTGTTAATATATGTGTGTGTATTTGTTTGTGTGGCACCACTAGAGCTACATGTGTCAATGCGCTTGTACAATCTGACACTTTATTACATTACATGTCATTGAGCAGACTCTTTGACGCAAAATGAACGCAGTAGAAAACGCAAACATCCACTACAGAGTAGTTACCTTAAATTTGGGTTATTTAAATCTCTGGATGGATTTATATACAACGTCTTTAATTAAATTAATTAACCCAGTAGTGAAATTTTAATGACCCATAATCCTAAAAATGAATCATGGCACTACAGCACCACCTGCTGACACGTTAACACCTCACACATCAACTCTTTCATAGACTGATAACCATAGAAGCTGAAATAGTACAGATTTAATATATTCACTACTGGTATAAATAGATAAAATGCAGTACCAGTCATAAGAGAAAAATGGTGTCCAAACCTTGACCTCCTACAGGATTATTACTTACCTGCGTCTGTGTGGAGCAGGTTGCTGGAGGAGGAGGCCACGAAGAGGGTGGAGTTGGAGGAGTTCCACCTGCGGCAGCAGCGCGCCATCTCTCAGACGGAGGCTGAGAAACGGGAGCTGGAGAAGGAACGTCTGGCCAAGGACAGCGCCCTGCAGGCGGCCATGACCCAACTGGAGCAGCTGGAACAAGAGAGGCAGGGGGCGCTGGAGCAGCACCAGGTCAGCTGACAGCAGAGGTGGAGGGGGTGGAGGTGGGCTAAGCGGGTCTGTAAGGACAATGCAGTGGTTTCCATGTCAAAAGAAACAAAAAACTTCTGTGAAACCAGTTCTAAGATTATTTTTTATTTATTGTACCAGGACATGTGACCCATCTTTGATCAGGTGTAAATAAGTATTCTATGGCGTAGTACCTTCACTCAACACACGGGGTCACTGTGTGGCCGCTAAGTGGAAGGCAGCTACTTACACATGATGCTGAATCAAGACAGGAGCTTAATAACCATTAGTTTTATTTACACTCGTAAGAGTTTCACACAGCTCTTCTTTAATCATGAATTAAATGAACAGCTCCGCCTGTGTGCTTTCTTGTGTGAGCAGACGGTGATGAAGAAGCTGGAAGACGCAACCAACAACACAAAGACCTGGAAGCACAAGGTGGCTGAACACGAGGGCATGCTGCGGCTCATTCAACCAGGTAACAACAACGTTTGTATAATGCGTCCACTGAGGGGTCGGACTGGATTTTATGACTACGGTTCAAATTGGCTTTAGTCTGTCAGATGAACGTCAGAACCACAGCAGCTTAGATTAGAGATCATTGAACAAGATCCAGTAAAACATTGAGAGAAACCTACTGCGAGGAGGGGAACCTGCTCGGATGAAGGACCTCGGTTCATTTAGACAGAGTGTAGCAGGAGCTCCTCACTTCATCACTTGCCATTTACAACCCATTTAAGTTGTATGCTGTATGGGGAGCCACTCAACCCCCCCCCCCCTCCCCCACTTTCTCCCAACGCCAGGTTCCAAGGGACAGCAGAGGATCACCAATTGGGGTCCCGCAGCGTTTTCTGATGCAGAGCTCACTCTGAGGCAGAAGAAATGGCAGGAAGGGAAGAACCAGACGACTGAGGCCCAGTAGAGCCTCCGACACGCAAACGCTGCCCGGCAGGTGGACGAGCTCGCCGGTGATCGGACATCAAACTGCAAAATATTCTAAATCAAATAACCACCGTAGATCAAAAAGCAGCAGAACAGAAATTCCCAAGTCACAATTTCTCAATGTGAGGATAAAGTTAATTCTAAAGAGGGAAGCAACTAAACATACCAAGCGTGTTTGAAGTGCAGCGTGTCGCTTCAGAGTCGTGCACAGGACATGAAATTCTCCGTGGGCCGAAGTCCAGTCATTCATTTAGATAAAGTGCATACAGTAAATTGGGAGCGGGATGACACTTGACCTCTGAACACTTCAGGGCTAACATGCTAACAAGCTAACGGCTCGCGCCTACGTTAAATCCATTTTTGCATGTCATTAGTGGTAAACTACCTTTTATCCTCTATTACACTACTGCTTCTAACCAGAGTGCATTGGGCTTGTTTTCATGTTGTTAAGTCAAGTTAGATGTTGACCAGCATCTATTGGGTTGTAACAACTTGGGAGTTCTTTTTTGCTAGCGAAACAATAAAATGGATTTTGTATATATATATATTAACAATGCCTTTTGTTGTGGCCTGCTGAACATTTGTCCTGTAACATCAGTGCTGTTGATATTCTCATGAGTGAACATTGACTTCTACATCGTGGTTTTATATATAAATGTCAACGAGAAGAGTAAAACACGTCTTAAATAACTGGCTTACGGCATTCCCTTTACGTTGTATAAATGATAAGCGCAGAACAACTACTGCTGCAGACATTCTACAAACAACTCTCGGCCTTCTGCACCGCTGCTGGGACCTCACACGTCCACCGGGGGGCGCCGCAGGGGCAGTCGATGCTTTAACGGTGGCTCAGAGGAACTCAAGCACTTGAAGTGGAAGTTCCATCAAGACCGACGGAGACACTTCGGACACTAAGCGTTGATAGAAATGAATATATATATATATATATTAATATTCAATATATTAATTTTGACACAAGCGATATTAGACGTCACTTTACCAGCAGTCAAATGTTATTTGTATAAATAACTTAGCTGCAGGTATTCAGAAGATTACCAACGTAGCCACGCAGGACATGAAAACATCTAGTTACAGAACAACCACAATGTGTCTTAATGGTGCGTGGATTTAGATTAAAATGAACACATTGATAAACAATCAGTACCAATAACCATGGATGAGCTCGACGGGAAGGTTACCGGACGCCACGCAGCAGGTCGGCTGCCCGACGGGCCGATCTGGACGCGACGCGATGTGCTCGCACGCCTCCGCCTGCCAGGACACGAAAACACAGCGTCATCGAAACGTTATGCAAAACAGACCGTCTGGTAGAATCAGGCCCAAAGATCCCCAACTAAGTTAATTCGCTCCATCCGCCCTCCGTATCGTGCAACAGTCGTTAATTTGAGTGAGACAGACCAAACACACACACACACACACACACACACGCGTTACAATACGCTCCCAAAAATCTGCAGCCCAGATGCGCTCGGCACATACCACAGCTGCACCAACTTTCTTTATGCAACAAGATGGTCATTAAGGCAGCGTGCCGCGCTCCGTCAACCCCCCCCACAACCCCCAGCAGCGTCTGTATCCCATCATCTTTCTCTTTTAAACATCCTCACACTCATCAGCCGGAGGTTATGAGGCTTCTGGCACGCGTGCTGCATTCCTGGGAGGTGATGCGAAGCAGAAATGCATTAAATTCCCCGATCTGGAATCCATCGCAGGGGGTGTGTGTGTGTGTTTGTGTGTGTGTGTGTGTGTGTGTGTGTGTGTGTGTGGGAGAGACAAGAGGGCAGTGGGGGGACTTAGGTTGGAAGAAATGGCATGGTTAAGGGGTCTCACTGCCCCCCCCACCACCCCGCCGAGTACCAGAGCATCTGAGAGTTTGAAGACGTCGGAGGAATTCAAAATATATTAGGGGTTTTGAAAGTTTTTAGGAATTCTGAGCATTTACGGCGAGTGGAGCCCCCCGAGGGGCTGTAGAGGTTTTTCGGCTCCTGGGACCATAAAATAAAAACGCCTGCAGAACATTTACCTTCCTTCAGAGCATCGCCAATGACAATTCATAGACCCCAGGGGGCCGATCCGGAGCGCCGAGCATCTGGCGAGAGGGGCGGACAGAAACAGCTCATCACCGCGTCTTCACGTCATAGATCTGAAAGATTGAAAGGTGTCCGGAAAATTCCTCGTACGGGCCAACGACGCGAACAGATGTCCTCCCCGCTCCTCCGACACCGAAGAAGCAGCATTCCACTTCACGCCAAACAACGAGCGCCGAATGGAGCTGGAAGGAGCTGATATTTCACCTGCATCGCCCCCCTCCAAAACCCAAGATAAGATCGAGATAAATTAAGATAATTTGTGAGGTTCAAGGGTGCAAGGAGATGGAATTTGGGACAAAAGATCTGGCTCCAATCAGAACCATCTTCTTCAATTCCTGATATAAATACCGTGTGACGTCACAACGGCCGCATGAGCACGTTCACGCAGCCTGACAGCAGAGAAATGCAAACCACTAAACCCCCAAATGTGCTGTGGACAAACACAGATGTGGAGACATGTTTGGCTTCATTCGGCCCGGAGTGACCGGCTGTCTCCGTCTCCCCCTCTATGGGGGGGGAGGAATGCCTTACGTGACAAGATGGAGAGACTTCAACAGTCAACGTCGTCTTCTTCCTCCTCCTCCTCCTCCTCCTCCTCCTCCACGCATAAGAATGTGCGGCAAAGCGCAAATATAAAACACAAGTGTTCCCGTGAAAAAGAAAAAATAATCCCCCCCATGGACCGCTCGCGCCCGCCAGCACATGCACTTCTTCTTCTGTCTCTTCTTGTTTTCCACTTGAACCCGTCAGACTTCTCCCCGCTGGCCTGCGGATTGTTTACCAGCATCCTCCTTGCACTCATTGCACGCAGCGTATAAAACCGGGCTAAAGATACCCAGAGTGCAGCGGGCTTAACAGGAAGCCGGTCAGCACAGTTTTTTTGTTCCACCGGGTGAAAGGCTTGGTGGAATGACCTGCACCTTCGTCGTCATCCTCCTCTTCCTCTTCTTCATCCCGTTCCCTCAACACTCGGCCTCTCTCCTCATCGGGGGTCAGCGGGTCCTTCAGGGCTCGTGGACCTCCTGCAGCGAGGACGCCTCCACGCAGCCTCCCTCACGCCACACAACCCATCCTGAGGAGTCACCGCAGATAGAAGATCCTGGTTCGCCTCACGGCTGCCATCGAGTCCGTCGGAGTAAACCAGCCATTTTAAAACGGGCCGCTGAGTGCACCACGTAACAACTTATACAACTATATGGAGCAGGTTTATGGGCCACTGGTGGGACATCCATCTGATGGAGGTGCAGAAGACGATGTGGAGCTGAAGCCCGGGACTTCGGTGAAAGAGGAGAAACAGTTGTAGCTCTAACGTGTGTGTCCGTGGCTTTTGTTGAGCGTGCGCACACGCAAACACACACACACGTTTCTATAGATTGATTTCAATCTATTTTTTTTAGCTTGACTAGGAACAAAGGGAGCAGAGAGAGAAATATCGCAAAAAGTTTTGGCTGAATTGTTTAAATATTTGTACACACAAGAGGACACCTATTGTTTTTTAGTGTAGCACCACCATGGGATTTTCAAATTACGTATTTTTTTAATCATAGTAACACAACACATATTTGATGGCTTGTCATTAGATCTGCTGCAGCAGCCAAAGCAGCTAAAATGGTGAAACTCCTCTGAGGTTTAACACATCTGGTGTGCGATCAGCAGCGTTTCCCGTCTCCGTTCATTACTGTCGGTGAATCACGCTGGAGTTTGACCATCGCAGCTCATTCGCACCACTTTCTCGGGTAAAGCAAGATAAAAGCCGGCTACACAACGCTCAAAATATGAGGTCAACATCTATGCCTTTAAAATGTGTTGCGATATCTGGCCTTCAAAAGAAGTTGCGGTATTGTTTTTTTTTTTAAATGACACCACTGATTTTTACAGCCAAATGATGGAACGCCGTGCTGAGATGGAGCTACTAGCCAATCACAGCGCTGAATGAGCTCCAAAACTGCCAGCTCTCACGGAGCATTTGATACCCAGACGCAGTTTAACACGACGCCGAGGCCACGAGCGCGAACTTATGATTCCAGCTCTCTGCAAAAAACAGAACCAGGGGGCGACTCCTGCGCTCGCACTAAAGAAGGCTGATTGCATAGAAAAAACTAAAAGTGCGTAGTATTTTTAATATTTAGTTATTACTGTCGCAGCCAGACACAATGAAACAAAGCACTAAAAAAAGTTTTCTTGCAGCCGCTTTTAGCTGGACGTAAAATTATACTGCAAAGCGTTGGAACCAGTTGGAAACCTCATGTTATTGAGTGAAGTGACTCTACTTCTCTACCGTTTTATTCACTCAGCAAACATCGTAAACATACGCCAACGGTCTCAACACAGCACCATGTTCATTTAGTAAATTATGGTCAGTTGTGAGTCAAACAGAACATAAAGCAGGGGCTGATTTTGGGGCGGGGCTTACAGTGATTGACAGATTGCCACAGCACCGCCCACTTAAAAGGCAATGCTTGAGGTTTCTTCTTTTATTTAATTGGAGACTTTTAACCTAATTGAGCGCAAACAAGCTAGTTTGGATGGTTCCGTTATGCAGCACCTCTGCAGACACATGGGCCATGAATACATGTCGAACGTTGCCTTTCCCTTGGGCAAAATGATTATTTCCACCTGTAATTGGTAAATATCTCATCCGACCAAAACAACACGTACGGGGATTTTCCGTTGTTTGGGGAGGAAGGCGAGAGGAATGTTGTGGTGCAAATCACACTGTTTAATTCCAGGGAGACTTCTCCAATACAACGCCTTCAATTCCTGCGTCTCTAGCTCAGCAGTAATAAAACCCCCCGGAGAAAATATGCGCCTATAAATAGACCTTAAATATCTAATATTATCACACAATGCGAGCGTGCCAATGTTTAGCTCACATCGCGTTGCACTGACCCCTGACTGTGGAAATCAATAGCAGCTTCGTCCCCTGAGCAAACACCATATTGTCTTCATTTCTTCAATATGTAATGCAAAAGCTATTCGCACAGCAAAAAGTCAGGTAAGTAAAAATGATACACCATATATCTTACCAAAGCTTACCGATACGGATAGTGACCACCTATGCATAGATTTTGATCATGGCCCATTCAAAGCCTGTTTCTCAAGGATGAACGTTTTGTAAGTATCAATCTTAAGACTTTTCCCTCAAACTGCACCAACATGGCCGACGGAGGAGCCGGGTCACACGGCCTCCACTACAGAAGAGTGAGATATTGGCAAACACTCCCAGGAGAATCAGACGGTCAGACAGAGACCAGACGGTGAGGCTTCTTAACGTGGCGACTCGCTTGAGTCAAAAGGTCCCTCCTGACCCCTGAGACGACCTTTGAGGGGACTCACACAATGTGCTGTTGTTCTTTTCGCTAACGAGGAAGACATTAGGGATTAACGCGCGTGATTAACACACCGTCGTAATGATCCGTTGATTGAACCTTCGAGGTGCACCAGTTCATTTCAAAGCACATGTTCCTCTCACGAGCCTTCACAGGGCATGCAGTTGCCACAACAACACAGCTAATTTAAACATACTAAACATTTTGAAGCCATTTAAAAATCACAGATGGCCGACTCAGGCTGGACAAACGTCATTGAAACGCGCGTGTGGTTTAGAACACTAAAAGCCAACGAGCGCACACACAAATAACGAGTTGGCCTTAGTGCACAGTCCTCCATTTGCAAGAAATACACTTTGAGAAAGAAAACCAAACGATTTCAGAGAATCAGAACGCGGGTCGCACAAACCCGTCTGCATTAGTCACCTCGTTCCGGGACTCGGTTGCAACGCCAGCATGTTTTTGGTTTGGGGGTCTCCATGTGGGGTGGATGGGGTGGACATGAACGGTCCCGCAGTCCCTCCCACTGGCTCCGGGATTCAGGTACAGCTCCCTCCCTCCTTCTATAAAGCCTCTCATGTTAGCCGTGTCAAACCTCAGACGACAACTCATTCTAAACTCTTTGCAACCGCACGTGCATCGTAGATTCTCTACAGTGACGAGCTCAAACACCAGGTAAGTGGCTCCTACTATTTTAATTAAAGTATATTATTATTTTCAAGTGATCGCTGAAGAGTTTTTGAGGTGTTAAATAATGCTAACTGGCTGAATTGGAAAGGAAAGGGGGTTGCACTGACAAACATTCATTTGTGATTGACAAGCCAGCCGACTGACTCCCAACCATCTCTGCTGTGCAGCTACGGAGCCGCGCGTTGCTCCCGCTGCACCTGACGGCTCGCAGCCAACATGAGACTGGCTGTGCAAACCGTCCTGTGCTGCTGCGCCTTCTCCGCCCTGCTGCTGGCGGCGGCGAGAGGCGCCACGGGGGAGAGCGACACCCGCCCGGAGCAAAGGTGAGCTGTTCACGTCATCGCCGTATAATGTGCACATACACACACACACACACACACCGTCTACCCGCCGCAGGTAAACGCCGATGCAGACGTTCACCTGCGATGCGCTCGGTTCTGGAGAGATCGACTGAATGTGATCGCTGTGTGCTCAGGTTCAAAGCGTGGCTGCAGAGCCGCGTGAAGAGAGACATCCACGACAGTGTAAGGGCGGCCGCCGAGCGGCTGTCTGACGGCCACGCCGGGCCACGGCACGAGGAGAACGCAAGCGTCTCGCCTCCACCGAGGTAACGGGAAAAGCGGCTTTCCGGTGGCATGTTCGTGCCCATTTGATTGATTATTAAAGAGATATTTCTAAAAGAGAATAGAGATGATATGTCCTCTATTACTTCGATACATTGACATGAATTAAAATCACCCCGTCATGGATTTGGGTTTCAACTCCACATTTTACGGCGTTCAGACCTAACACCCATGGAAAGCTGAAGATGGAGCACACCTTTTTTGTTTCCTCTCCACCAGCTGCAGCCAACTCATCAGATCCAGGAGGTCAACGTCCAAACCCACCGGCTGCCGCTTGGTCACGTGTGTTTATCACGACCTGATCTTTCAGCTGCACCAGAGCCGCCAGATAAAGTCATGTGTTCCCGTGAGTAAGATTGGCCCAGGCGGCTTTGGCCGCCGCCGGCGCTCCGTCCTGGACGACGCTCGGCTCGCCCCCCTGACGCGAAGACAACGACGGAGCACTGAAGATGGTCAGCGAGTCCGCAGACACAAAAGCACACGCACAGTGGCCTAGAGACAGGCGCGGAGAGGCACAGGCGAATCCTAGTTGGGGTTGTTTGCTCACAGCAGATCAAGATAAGTCCCCTCAGAGGTTTCATTTCACAGATTCACAACCAGATATGAAACAAAAAGCAAGCTCAGGTCACTCTGCATGAACGCCAGATTGCGTATCTACAGATCTATACTCCCAGTTTGCACCGTGTCCGAATTAAGAGCGTGATTCATGGATGAGATCGAGTCACACCTGACAAAAGTGTCTGTCTTCTTCAGCCTCCAAAGGGAGCTCGGCAGCTGGGACACGAGACCATTCCTGCAGATCTGCTCTTAACAACCGGGGAGGAACAGGAGAGGAAAAACATACATTTCTCAACCCCAAACTGCATCAAGCAGCGTCATTATATGAACTATATCCAAATATATAATCACCAGCTTGTATATAATAAGGAAATATAAAGCTACCTTATATTTGAGCATAATATACAACTATATTTTTATGAAGTGTGTATCTTGTAACTACATTGTTGTGCTGAACACACGTTGTTGGAAGATGAGTGAAAGTCTTCCTGTGACGGATTAAAGTGCTTTGCTGCCATCTAGCTTCACTGTAGGAAACGTGTTAGCTTCCTGTGCACCGCTCTATATTTGGTTTGAATGGCCGCCGCTTTGAATTGTATCCGCTCATACGTCCTAATTTACTCATAATTACGCTGCAACCACTAGAACGCTGTTGGCCAACATGGTGTGTTGTTGTCGGGAGGGATGGTGGGTCACTGAAATGGTTTTCAGCTGCAACGTCCTTGGTTTTGAAATAAATAAATGAATGCAACAATGAAAATAACTTCAAGCAGTTTAACTGGTGATTTAAAATGATGATGATGATGATGTGTTTGGAGGTGTCTGAAGGCAACATGCTTCAGTGCCACGTCAATGTATGATGCTTTGAGTAGTAAAATGCTGTGCAATGCTACATTCCACTCTAAAAAGTAACACATGGTTAATCAGCTGCACAAACTAAATTCGTCTGCGTGTCAAAATATTCTTCAAACTGTGTAAACATTTCTACGAAACGAGAGAGCGAGAGAGAGAGGCACGGGGAGCTGCGCTTTAAATCAGAGACAAAGATCACGAACATCACCAAGTGAAACTCTGCCACGAATGCAGATATTTTTTATCAAAACGCCTGTGTTGGAATGACGAGATCACATGAATGACTTCGATAAAATATGTTTTCCAATTATTGTTTGTGTGAAAATAAATGTTTCTCTTTAAAAAGTACCAATAACATTACTCCTTTAAAGTATATATATATAAAAAAAACTTTTTTAACTAAATATTTTTGGACTTCTCTTCTGACATTCTTTGACCCAATATTTGTTTTACTCTCATTACAAATCCCAGATATCCACTTCTCATGATTAGATGTAACCTGATGAGTCCATGACAAGATGAATAAATATAAAGACAAGTGGTAAAAATGCCACATTATGTTTGAGGTGGTTCAGAAACTATTGCCTTTAAATTGTTCGTCCACTAGAGAGCGGCGATGTGTTTTTTTACCTCGCCTGCAAAAAGATGCTCATAATTAAAAACAAGCACAACGCATCCAGCAGATTAAATACTGGCTATCTAATCTAAAGCCCCAATCTGCCTGAGAAACCGTCCTCCTGTGTTGTCCACAGATGAAACCTTTCCCAAACAAAGCTATTGTAAACACCTTCATTAACAATCCTCTCCCTTCCTGCGAGTCCCTGTAGATCGATATGCGTTAAAAAGGTAAGTGATACCGCTGTGAGACGTACTGCATAGTTCTGTAAAGGTACAACAGACATTAAAAGCAGACCTGGGAAAAAAAGGTAATAATCAAAAGTCAAATATAAAATGAGCTGAAACCTATTCTTTCTTTTACACACGTTTGTGATCCAACAGTTTTGCCTTTCACAATGGATTGGCACACGTCCTGAATAGACGGGTGTGATCTATAATTAGCTTCCTGTGGTACTTCCTCTACAGCACAGAGATAACTCCCCTCCCTTCCTCCCTCCCTCCCTCCAGCTGCCATCACTTCCTCGTTCCGAGTGCCGGTACTTCTGAAAAAGCGGCAGAATCGTTACACTTGTCCAGACCGGCAGTGCTGCAGGAGGCCGCGCCGACGACGCAGCGAGCGCACGTCTGCAAACAGTGAGTACACGGCCGTCAACCACAGCACAGCTTTGGGACTTCTCTTCCCTCGGGCCTCACGGCTTCATTCGCGCTCGTGTTCTCTGTGGCTTCTGGTGACTGGGAGGATTCTGTGCTGTGGAAAAGATGCACATTTCTGAAGCGGCAGAGGATTTTAAGTCCGATGACGTTCATTTTCGTTCACATCAGAAAGCATCCAGAATGTTTTAATTCGTACACACGCAAAATATAACATCCGATTGTCGTTCACGGAAGCTTCTATGCGAGTGCAGGGCTGGCATGGTTGACCTGTGGTTGACTCGTTGGCACCAGAGATCAAACACCCAGTCGAGGTGCGTCTGCAGCATCGGTAGAATACAAACCACAAAACGCCCAAAAGACTTCAGGGGAGCAAAGTGTTTTCCCGGTCTGGCAAACAGTCAAAAAGGATTTTGCCCCAGTTGGGCTTTGGCCAACGAGCAGCAGCCGAAAAGGAACTAAAAAGGCAAAAAGTGACGACGGCATCTTTTGGCCTTCAGGAAACGTAGGCATTGTGAGAACTATGAAGCAACACTTCCTATTCACATTCACGCGATCGCCGCCAAGACCACTCACGCAAGAAAGTGAAAAAATACCATGTGAAAGTTAAACATAAGATTTGAATCTGAAAATAAAAATCTTGCAATTGTAAAATGGTAAGGTTGTAAAATGGTAATGGTTAAGATTTTTTACATAAATATACTTCATTGCTTTAGCTTTTAAGTATTTAAGGACATTTGAACGTTTATGAAGTCTTTAATCATAAATAGTGCGAGTGGGTTTGAGTGGGTCAAACATTTAAAAAGGATTGAGTCACACACCAAAAGTTAGTTCCCATTTCTAAATCCACTTCATAACTTGTTCACATGGTGTCCTAAAGAAAACATTGATTTCTCCTACCAATTCAGCCTCCATTTAAAAGTTAAATCATTTCATTTTATATTGCATTTGTGATGCTCTCAATTATATTCTGCAAAAATATATTATTCAATAAATAAGCTGCTGTCGTGTGGAGACCTGAATTGCACTTTAATCTCCTTTTAACCCCCCAGCAGGTCTTTCATTGCAAACACATGTTGCCTGGCAAAGCGCTGCGTCCGGCCTCACAATCGTGCAGTCGATATTTTGGCGCCGGCACACATTTTCCCCCTTGTACCTGCACGGAATCAATGAGTTCCTCTTACACAACGCTTGGCTGCGTTCAGATCCCGTTTCATTGTTTCTCAGTATGAATCTTCTCACAACATCAGCAACTGCCAAACTTGACCTCAATACGTAGAAGAGCATTATTGAACCTTTACTGAGGCGGATCTCAAGTCCGTTCCACCTTCAGAGAGCCAGAATTGCAGGTGGGCGAGGCCACCGGTCCCCCCCGAGACACTACACCTCTCAAAAGCGCCGTTTCTCTCCACACAGGTCAGAATGGAGAGGAGGGACACGCCGCTTCACAAGCAGCAGTCCACGCCGTGCTTTGGGAAAGGTGAGGATGTCCCCTCGCAGGGTTTTAGACCCTCTGCGAGGCTAATTAGCATCCACTGTACACCCTGATGTACCGTATAGCGTTTAAGTTCATCTGCGTTGGCCTTCCCTCATAAAAACAGGGCAAGCGTATTTTAAATGTGATAAATATAAATAATAAAATATTGATCCGACTACAGTAAGTTTGATCTTTAAGCCTTTTGCGAGTCAGTCGCGGTAATGTGAACAAAAACTCTGCTATAAAGCACTTCGGTTCACTGTGGTATGAACATGTATTACATACGTCCTTCACCAACGTAACTCAACCCTCCACACAGGTCTAAACAGCACAACCACAGTCCACATGCTCGGCTTATTGTGGCACCACATACTCAGCAGGAAGCAGTTAGTGTTTCATCAAACGGCAGCATGCAAAGCGTCGCCGACCGTGCAGAGTTTTTATCAACATAATAAAAGCTCAATGAAGTTACGTGTGCCGTTGCCTGAAGCCAGATGTCTTATTTTAGTCCATTCAGTGAGATGAGGCGTTTGCATTACACAGCGTTTTACTGTGTTTCTATCAAACCCTGATCAAAGAAATAACGTCTCTATGTCAAATAACTAACTGGAAATGAACCTTTGCGTGAACCCTGACAGGCCCGGTCAACCGTGCACAGTTACTGTTTGCTTTTGGTAAACAATGGATGCTTTAAAATGACCATACAAAACCTTTACATTCTATAAAAAATAGTCCCTTAGAGTTCACAGGCCGTCGACACAGCTTTACTTAACGGCGTCATCTGGGGAAAAGTTCAGATTTTTCCCACGGGTTATTTACAATGGCTTTGAGCCAGAGCGGTTCGCTCATCGCCCGCGTGTGACGTGCCAGCCTGGATAAGCAGGCCCTGTTACCATGGCGCCGTCACCCCAAAATAGAGAGGGACACTCAAGACAACAACAACTAGCAGCTGCATTGTACATGCAGCCGCACCGGACCACATAGGCAGCGCAGCACGGCTCGACCGAGGCAGTAGCGAGTCGGCAGAGAAGCATCACAGGAAGCAGACCCGAGGACAGTGCCGACCGCGTCCAGAGTCCTCAGCCTCACTTTCAAAGGGGTTTTTTTCCTCCAGACGAGACGTCTGGGAGCTATAGTGAGTAATACAAGAGACCGAAGCAGAGACTTAAGATCACAAAATCACAGCGGAAGGTAAGAGAAACTTGGGAGCTTCCCCTGGTTCATTCAATGTCTGTGGGTGTAGTATTCTTCTTTTATCACTTGAGCATTTTAACAAACTCTTACTATATATGTTTGTGGATTACACACACACACACACACACACACTGGTGTACATTTGCCAAAACAAAAAGATGCAAATATTTTTAGAATTTTTTGTCAAATAGACCCTCCAGACAGACCGGTCAGGCTTCTATAATTAAGGATGTAGGTCAAGGGCATCCAAGAGGCGGCTCAGCTGCTCCATTACGGATCGCACGCGCAAGTCGAGAGGCTCGTCAGAAATGGCGGCTTCCCAAACATGAAAGCAGGCGAGCGGCCAGGAGAAATCTAAGTCAAGATGGCTTGAAGTATTCAGACAGATAGTTTGCTGTGGGTGACATAACAGAGCACTTGTTGACTCGAGTACCTCCCAGGGGATAATTGATGCTGGAGTGGTTCCAGTGACGCGCTGCAACTTCCATAGACAGTGATGAAATGGTGATTATCAATAGAGGATCACGCTATATAGTGAAAAATGTATAATTTAGCGATCGCTGATCGTGATTTTTTTTTGCCAATCACTGATGATCTATATTGGCAGATACCAATCCCCTTCATCAATCATTTCCCTTCAATCATTTCAACCACTCTGAAGTCAGTTTTTTTAATATTCATAAAAACTCAAAAAACAAATAAAAAATATTTCATGCATTCCAACATTTTACAAACATTTTTATGATGCGTCATTAGCTGCACTGCTTTGTTCAAAAAGCATCGGAACGTAACTTGTATATGAATTCACAGGGTCACATGTTCAAAAATAGAACTCGTGGCAGCGTATGAAAGAATCTTGCGGATAACGGCTCCCATAACAACAAGAGTCAGACCGTCCTTTCTCAGCTACAGTCGGAGCTGAATCATCACGCTGCTTATCTGCAGATTATCTGAGAAGGTTTATACGCTGGTCTGGTTTTAAAGAGGCCCTACAAATACGCTATCTACCAAAATGCCCAGGACAGTTGCTGCAATAGCTAAACAATGTTTAAACGTGGTAAACTCAGAATTCTTGTATTATTATTAAGGAAGGGCTTTCTTTTCTGTATCTGTGTCAGCCTTCTCACTACGCAAACAAAGACATAAATCCATCAGCAGCGCCGCAGCTGGCTTAATCCCCGCATGCCGCAACAGGCTAAACAACAGCACAGTCGAATTTCAGCCGGCATGCAAGAGATTTCTGAACATTCATCCATTCATCAAAATCCCAAATGTTCCACCGCCAATCATGAGTGCAGATCGGACCCAACTGCAGGACAACGTCCAAAGACTCTCCCGTAAGAGAAGTTTCCACTGTGTTGCTTATCGTTACCGGTGCTGTGTAATCACAGAGGTGCTGACTAGTAGCGCCCTGCGTCCCCGTCCCGTCCCGTCCCGTCCCGTCCCCTTAGGCCTTCTGGCACCGCCAGGGAAATGCAGCCGGGACAGTGATCAACTATGTTCACTGTAACCGTGTCCGACGCGTTGGCAGGACACTGAGCCACTGAAGACATGTTTACTGGTGAGAGTTATGAGGCATTGCAAAACATGCCTCTCTTACACCCCGAGGCCCTCCAACTCATGTTCGTTTTTACTTTCACTAAGATAATGTTATTTCTTTCTCAGAAACTGTCGATACTTCACCGCGGTGAGTAACGATGACTTACGCATTCACACAGTCATGGTTACACCCCAATATTACGATAGAGCACAAACATGATTTTTTTTCTCTATTTATTAAAAAAGGTATTTGTAGGAATTGTTATGGTTTTTGTGTTTGTCCATATTTATTTTCTGACGCCCACAGTCAGGGAATGACATGCAGCAAATAGTTAAGCCAACCAGCAATCGAACCATCGAACCACATTTCTGTCATCGTTTCTTTTTCCACCACCAGTCAAGGGGAGTTTGCCCACCAAACATTACAACCTGTGACGCAGGATGACGTCATCTGGCGTCACTAGATGAATCTCTCTGCCTACTAAAGAAATTCAATAAATCTTTCCTGACTCCCTCAGAAATGCCTCGGCTCTTCCAGAGGCTGTCGATGAAGGAGGCGGACGAGCAGGTGTGTCTGCTGGCGGAGAAGGTGTACGCCTCCGCCCTGAAAGAGGAGGACAACAAGGACACTCTGTCCCTGTTCAACGTGCCGGAGGACTGTCCCATCGGCCTGCACGAGGACAGGGAGCGGGCGCTGCACAGGGAGATGGCCTCGCTGCAGTCCGAGGAGTCCGCTAAGAAGTAGGAAGAGCGATTGGATGGAGTCCTTAGCATCTGGAATCGCCAGGGGAGTGACCTCTCTCCCTCTCTCTCTCTCTCTCTCCCACAAGGAAGAGGAGTTTCAGGTTGAAGCGTTCGCAGTCGGTGTCTTCGCAGATACCCGGCGACGACGACTTGGTCCGCTCCCGGCTGTCCCCGGTGCTCGACTCAGACGCAACAGAACCTTTGGCCAGAGAGGACTTCACCGAGTTCCAGAGAGTGACCATCAGCGGGGATTACTGTGCAGGGGTAAGCGCGAGGACTTGTAGCCGTGTCTTCAAATGCAAAGATCGATCAATAAGTAGACTTAAAATCCTTTAGAAGGCGGCACACCGGCACGCAGGCTGCAGCGGCCGTTTAGATTCCTTTGGAAATGGGAGCCAACTATAGTTTTACCAACAAAAAAAGGCAGAAGATACAACTTTCTATATTACAAAATAAGGACAGGAATGTCAATTGCATATAGCTGAAATTGGACAAAAAGAATATTTTTAGAGTTTCAAAATAAAAACTACGCAAAATAAGATTTTCTTGGCGTTTCCAGATCACAGTGGAGGATTATGAGCAGGCAGCCAAGAGCCTCCTCGGGGCCTTGTTCATCAGAGAGAAGTACTCCAGACTGGCCTACCACACCTTCCCCAGGACCACCGCCAGATTCCTCAGAGACGCCGAAAATGGGAAGTGGCGGGAAGAGGACGAGCTCATGCCAGGTGGGGGGCGTTTAGAGAACGCACTTTTCTACAAAACACATTACGTCTTTTGGTTGCGATGTGGGAGGAGCTCTTGGATTTATTCATGTTTTTCATAGACAATGTTACAAAATATTTGGAGCATATTGAGTAGGGTTTGCCAAAAAGTTGATTACAGACTACATATATCAGTACCCAAAATACATTAAATAGGAATAACAAGCAACATCTTCAGCTAGACCCGTGTTAATCATGCTCTTCATCTAAACCAGCCAACAGAAACCGTGTGAATCCGTCATGTGGTGGGGGACATATCTGCTTTTTACCGTCAGTGAGCCATGTTAAGCTTGGACCACCGCGCCAAGGTCAGCAAAATAATTCAGACTGAGAGCAGAGAGAAGCAACAGATCCCTCGAGAGACGGATAAAATACCCGCCGCTTCCCACATTAGAGGCCAGGAGGGTCTTTGAGAGAATGAGCAAAAGAAAAGTGTTGGCTCAACTCCTGCAACATGGATTTGATGTCAGAGGTTACGAACTATCTGATCTGGTTGTGTATGGAATGATGCGTATATTGATTACAATGCGTACTGAATCCAGTCCATTAGGTGGACTGTAATACACCAGGCTTGTGTAAGGGGTAAAGGAGCTGAATATAGACAGTTTACATCTCCAAGGGTTGAGATAAACAGGTCACAAAAAGCATTTTAAGTTAAGTTTGTTTAGAATACACAGATGGCCGAATGGTAAACATAAGCAGCAGCGTTCTCCAAGTCTAATTTCAGCCCAAAAACTTCAGGAAACAACGTAGTTTACTGGTGAAGTCCACTAGAATCTTCTCCCAGTGGAAAAGCACTGTCACACAGCTTTTTCTTCTTCTCATTACAGTCCTTCCTTGGGCTGATTACACAGCGTGTGGCACATACGCTTATCCAAACATATTGGCCGAATGCATTCTGAAGCAGGCTAACGTGATACAAAATGAACGACAACTGAATCATGTCGTTTAAATGACTGCGCTTCATTCCCCCGGTCGCTGCAGACATCTGGCCTTGCCCTCGCGAAGGAGAGGACCCGTACTCCATGGAGGGTATTCCAGAGGACCTGAACTACGAGCTACAGATGAAGGACGGCATAGTCAACGTTTACGATGACGCCGAGGCCCTGGAACAACAGCGGCCACACAACCTCCCCTACCCCGACCTCGAGACCTTCGCCATAGACCTGAGCCACGTCCTCGCAATGATAGCCGACGGCCCGACGTGAGTACACACACGGTTTGGATATAAAAATGGACATTTTCACAAAGTAGCCTTCCCCGACAAGTGGTGGCATTACGTGTGGAGCAAGAGATGCCCAGCGACATATCCAACCTTGTCCTCCAAACTTCACAGGAAAACCTACTGTCACAGACGGTTGAACTTCTTGGCCTCGAAATTCTACCTCCACGAAATGATGAACGAAATGGCGGAGCTCAAAGAGCTGAAATGTGTTCCACACAGAGACTTCTACAACGTCAGAAAGGTGGGTCGGTGGCGTTTTTCGTCTTGTTCTGCGTGCAAACATTCAATAACTCTGTAGAACCGCTATACATAAAATATATCCGGGTCCGACACAGGTGGACACACACATACACGCTGCTGCCTGCATGAACCAGAAGCATCTGCTGAAGTTCATAAAGACCACGTACCAGACGGAGGCGGATCGCGTGGTCTTGGAGAAGGGCGGAGAGAAGTTCACGCTCCAGGAAGTCTTCCACAAACTCAACATGGACCCCTACGACCTCACTGTGGACTCCCTGGACGTGCACGCTGTAAGGGACCAAGTTCACGACCGTCAGGTTACGAGCGACATTTGTGCCACACAGTCGCACACCTGGTTTGCTTTGAACAAGTTGTCTGAAAAAAAAAAAAAAAAACTCCTTGAGCATCAGGTGATATCCATAATAACATGCCGTGATTTCATTTTGTCGCGTTCAAATAACGACAGACGTTTTCCCTGACCTGCGCTAACGGACACAAGGATGCAATCAAGGGCGTTCATGCGTTTCGCATGGCGTTACGCAATAATTTTCATCTTCCACGCGAGCGCCTCTCACTCTAACAATAATCAATACAGTCACTGTTGGATGGAGAACGTGATCACAAGATTCACCCTCTCTCTCTCTCCCTCTCACGAATGACTCTCCTAGGGAAGACAAACATTTCATCGCTTTGACAAGTTCAACTCCAAATACAACCCTGTGGGAGCCAGCGAGCTGCGAGAGATCTACTTGAAAACAGACAACTACATCAAAGGAGATTACTTTGCACGTCTCGTCAAGGTGGAGTACGAGTTTGTGTGCCAATGGCACCTTTCCTGTCTTGAGTGGAAATGTTTTAACAAGAGCAGATACTCCTTTATGTCTTTTACTCAAAGTATCTCAAGTGTATTTTGTGTAACTTTATCTTTGATAATGGCTACGGTCGTAAATCCTACTGGCCGTGGACAACTTAAATGAAATGCGGCACATGAAGTATTTAGAAACCCAACGATATCAACCTCTCATCCGTTCCAAACTTGCAAAACAGCTGCTTCTGCTTTTTTTCTAGAGACCTCACCAATGTCTTGTTGTTTGGCGTCCGTTGCAGGAAGTGTCCAAAGAGCTGGAAGAGAGCAAATACCAGCACGCCGAGCCGCGCCTGTCCATCTACGGCCGCTCGCCGAGCGAGTGGGAGAGCCTGGCGACCTGGTTCATCCAGCACAAGGTCCACTCACCCAACATGAGGTGGATGATCCAAGTTCCAAGGATCTAGTAAGGAGGCTCCGCCCTTTTACTTAAAGATGAATAAGCACGGCCCTTTTAACGCAGAGAAAAAAAAATGTACATACAAGGTTCCTCAGCTTTACAATGGTTGTATCATTTCTTCTTTTAAACGATGAGTGTGGAAACTTGGGTTGGATCGTTCTTTTATGTGAAAACCTTTCACCTTTAAAAATAACTTCAATAATACATCTTACACCAAAATATTTTTGTTAGGGATTTTAATTTTGGTGTAAAGCTTTTAATTACAGTAACAAAATAGCTCAACCCCTAAACAGGAACTAGAATGCCAGCATATTGTATTTAGAATATAAACACAGAATTGAGAGATTGTCACCAAAACTTAATCCAGATTCTAGTCTGTACCAAGATAATTCTGAAATCAGTGCATAATTGGCATTTGTTAATATAATTGATGGAATTGTAGATAATAAATTGTAAAGAGATGCTAAAACTTTAAAACGTGTAAACTCACTCAAGACGTACTCAAGCTAAGGAACATTTGTTCTGAATGAAATGTGATTTTTTTTGTATTGGAGGATGAGTTCATTGGATTCCTTTTTGTCTTGCAGTGACATTTTCAAGTCAAAGGATCTATTTCCAAACTACGCCAAGATGCTGCAGAACATTTTCCTCCCACTCTTTGAGGCCACAATTAATCCCCAAAAGCACAAGGCAACTCATGTGTTCTTAAAATACGTAAGTATTCCTGAAGGGTGTAATCTGACACAGGACATTTTAAAAGTGAAATTAGAAGCCAATGAGCATGATCGCGTCATATTTTTGTTTGACCAACATGCTGCTGTCCCGTAGGTGACGGGATTTGACAGCGTGGACGACGAGTCCAAACACAGCGACCACATGTTCTCTTACAAAAGCCCAAAGCCTGAGACATGGACCACGGATGACAACCCCCCTTACACCTACTACTTGTTCTACATGTACGCCAACATCATGGTGCTCAACAACCTGCGCAAGTACGTGATGCCCGTGTGGTTTTATGGCAACCAAAGCCAATGCGACTTGCTAAAGCTCAATCTTGTCCCAACGGACTCCTTCGTGAAAAATGTATAGTTTCACCAGTCATTTTTAAACGACAGCAAGTACACGGTCTCACGTCTTGTCCCTACTCAGGGAGCGAGGACTGAACACCTTCCAGTTTCGACCCCACTGTGGCGAGGCGGGCTCCATCACCCACCTGGTCTCGGCCTTCCTCACGGCTGATAACATCTCACACGGACTCAACCTCAAAAAGGTGCGGGGCGGCCCCAACCTCAAACTAGGCTTTGGTACTCAAGGTCAAACAACTTGCAGCTACCTTTGACAGAAACCCTCAAATCTAGCGCAAGACCATTCGTACACTTTCTGCCTGTGAGCTTTCTCCAGGAGCATTACTCACATGGGCCTCTTCACCCTCCTCCCCCCCCCCCCAGAGTCCAGTATTGCAGTACCTGTACTACCTGGCCCAGGTCCCGATCGCCATGTCCCCGCTGAGCAACAACAGCCTGTTTCTGCAGTACGCCAAGAACCCGCTACGAGAGTTCCTGCAGAAAGGCCTTTGCGTGTCGCTGTCTACCGACGACCCCCTGCAGTTCCACTACACCAAGGTCAGAGCCGGCAGAACCAGAACGGGCGCTTTGGGCTTCCTTACAACCGGGATCACCCTATTCAATGACAATGTTCCCTTCAACTCTTTCAGGAGGCCCTGATGGAAGAGTATGCCATTGCAGCGCAGCTGTGGAAGCTGAGCACTTGCGATTTGTGCGAAATTGCCAGAAACAGCGTGTTGCAGAGCGGACTCTCACATCAGGTAAAGTCCATATTTGTTGCATTGATGGCTTTCACCACTGGAGTGTTGCCATGCTTCTGAACTACATGCCGCATGAGTAATTGATTAATGGTAATTCTAACATTTAAAAAGAAATGCAATTTAAAATAAACATGCCACTGCTCTCTGCTGGACAAACTACGTCATGATTACAAAGTTCCTGAATGGCGTTAAAGATGGCGTCAATAAACACACTTGTTTGATAGGCAAATATTGGTGCATCCAAATTTTGCAGTTAGGCTCTCTCAAAATTGTTCCCCAAATAAGCAAATGATCAGTAAAGCATACATAAGATTAGCCCTACTTTCATTATATTGAGGAGCGCTTCCTCTTTTGTACAATCCCTTTCTCAGTCATACAAAAGGTCCATTAACGTCCTGGTAAGTCACTATAATAAAAGATACGGTTTTATGGTACGGTCCAAAATGAAGCCTTGTCCCTTGGCTCATGTTGCTTGCTACAGTGTCCTGATACAGAGGAATAATGTTCTGTCACAACGCAAGATTCTATTCAAAGTCAAACGATTCATCCACACTATCAGCACGTGTCCCACGTGGAGGTTACTGCATACCTGATCAAATCCCTCCAGCGTGTTCTGCCTCTTTCCCATGGTATAAATCGATCTGTAGGATATCCATTTATCTCATTTGAACCTTTTCACCCCACAGGAGAAGAAACACTTCATTGGTAAAAACTACCTGCAGGACGGACCGCAGGGCAACGACATCCGGCGGACCAACGTGGCGCAGATCCGCGTGGCCTACCGCCACGAGACGCTGCGCAACGAGCTCAGCTTCCTGGTGGACGCCGTGAAGACTGACTTTGCCACTAACCAACCGGAGTGATTTACCGCGTGAGCACCAACTGCGTCCGAATATGTGCCAAAACAAGGTTGGATGAAACATCAGTTTCACGCTTATTGAATTTTCTGACCCGGCTTGTTCACATTGGTGCAGAATCGTTGGTGTTACTTTATTATACAATAATGTTGCTGTCTGTGGACTTTGTCAGTCACTGTGTGCCTCATTTAATTGGGAGAGAAGTATTTTTTAGCTGATTTAGTAACACAATTATTCAGAGAGTAAAAAATGATTCTATTGAAAAGGAGTTAAAATTGCGTCGGCCACACAAAACCGAAAATTTGATCGGGGCTTATTTGAAAGTAGCCTTGCGCATTGAAAAGTTAATTCCATGACACTTGCATTTATCAATGTTAGAAAGGCCTTTCTCTATCTGGAATATAGGTCCAAATAAATTGAGCTTATGCTTATGGTTTTTTGATATGTAAATAAAGGCTGCAAAACCGTCAAATGTTGTCGCATAGCTTATTTCTTTTATACTTTTATACTTGAGGATGAATATTAAACTAGTCAGCAGATCAGACAGTTGCCAATGTTTAAGAGACATTTTGAATCCTTCCCTTTTAAACTCAATCAGAGTACAGATCATTGGTTTAATGACCACCAATTTATTCCTTCACCTAAAACAAATATCCTTGACGTCGTTTTAATCAAAACTAAAAAGGTAATTAGACATTTAGCTAAAGGTAGTTACTTATTTGCCACAATGTCGCCTAGATGTTGCGGAGTCTTGTCTAAAAACTGCTAATGAATGACTCCTATAACAATTCTCTTCATGGCCATTAGCCACCTGTAACTGATGTAACTGATGCTAGAAGCTAAATGCATCCGTGACCGTCCATTTCAGTGGATTTAGGCAATACAGTTAAAGTTAGCATTTAAGACACACGGATCCAAACTTCATTAAGATGTTAACTTGCCAAATGGAAATTGATACGGTCAATCTACCGGGAGCTAACTGGTGCAGCAGCTAGCGTTAGCTTAGCATCGATGCTGCTAACTTTAGGCTTAGTAACCTAAAAACCCCATTTTTCACGGATATAATTTAAAACTTCGACTAAAGAAACGTGCAAACGTACCGTGGGGGTTGAGGTGACCTATCCTCTGGTGAAATGTTCGTAAAGATGGCGTGTCTTCCTCCTCGCACGTGGGAACTGCTCTGGGGGGCGGCTACCGGTAACCATGACAACAGCTTGAATTTAACGTTGGCGCGTGCACGGGTTCAAAGGTTAGGTCAACTCCGCGTCCTGGAATAGAAAAACACCCACAAAAAAATAAAATATCCCCGCGACGGCTTACAGACATTTGTAAAAAATAATGTTCCCTCAAATATTTTGATTTAATACCAAGAAATATGAATACACTTGATTAATGCAACGTACTTCTTTATTTTGGATTTCAGTGTTTTTCTATTTAGTAAATATATTTTTAATGGACAGTTATAATTCTTTCCAATAACGAGCATATTACAATGGAAACACAGAAAAAGGAGATTAGTACAAAAATATCATACACCGTTTTCTTTTTGTGTCTTTTTTTACAAACCATAAATGGCAAACACATTTAAAGAGACGTCTTTCCTTTTTCAATCCAACGTAACAGTCATGAAGTGCAAAAAGTCAATATCTCTTTATTAAGGATAGTACAATACAGTACAAATAATTTAAATGTCAATACACCTTCCATTGAACAAATTTATATACAAGTTCTGTCTGTCGGATCAAATATTTATGGAAGTTGAGCATTATCTCATTCTGAAAAGAATGTCTCCTAAAGTTGCACAACGTTTGGTTGTACTGCTGGATTACAGTGTCGGATGATATATTTCACCACAGGGATGAAAGCTACAGTGAGAATTCAAAGTGCAGTTTTTAAGCTTTGTCAACCAAAATATTACTTCTGATGAACTTAAACTTCACATGTTTATGGTCTGTTAAATGAGCATAATTCACTTCATCTAATAGAAAACAATGCCTACTCAGCAATTTGAAAAAGCGTATTTCAAATTTAATGTTCAATAATAAGATATTGACATTACAATACGGGAGAAGTTTGTGTTTATACATTTGGAAAAATCTCTTAACGTCGCTTAATATGTAAATTTAATTACTTAATTTAATTAATTAATTAATTTAACTCTGAATAGCACAGCACAAAATGCTGAAAAGCATTCAATATTTTTACCATTTTAAATGACATTTCAGTCAAATGGAAATGCACCACACTAATGCAAATTGAGGTGATTCACATTTTCTGAACAGATTCTCAAACCAGTCACCTAACGCTTAACTAAAATGTGCTGCATATGATTTATGTGATCTGGAAACACTGTTAGAACTACTAAATAAATTCAACCATTTGATTCATTCGGAACTGAAATGCTGCTAAATAAATCAGTTATCTTAATACAATGGGTACCTACAGTGACTCTACCAGCAGTTAGAGTTAAAATAACCGAAGTAAAATTATGATAAATTAAAAAAATATATATATAAATACAAAGTAAAAAGATGAGAAAAGCATAGATGACAAATAGTGGTCATTTCCAACAGTGAAAACAACACCTCAGCAAGCAGTCATTTAAAATCATATGAAACTTCTGTACACACAGAAGTTCAGCATTTTGGGGAGCGGATTCACGACCTTCCGGAGAGTCGGATGAGACGATTGATGCCGGGCACAACCCTCTTCTCATCCGACCATCCCAAAGGAAGTGAAGAAGCACATTACCCAACAAATACCCAACTATTCGTTTTGATTTTAACGACCCGCCGAGTCAAACTGACGATGGTTCCTTCGTCCCGTCTCCTGTTATAAAGTGCCGTCCTCCCAACACAAGTCTTAAACCAACGCGGGCATTACTGTGAGACCTGCACTTCTGGTTAATCTGTGTGTCGGATTAATAGATTATAATCTCTTCACATACAGACAACACATTATCATACACATTTCCCATAAAGCACCACATGTACAACACTTTTTTTTTTTAAAGGACTTAAAAGAGGATTAATTTTTTTTTAAACCTGTCGCTGGGAACAAAGGGAATCTTTACTCTACATTTACCCCTCCTGTGTGAAAGGGACCTTTTGTGTTGTGCAACTTGTCTACTTGGTGCGAGTCGACTCCTCCCAATGTGCGTTACGGCCTGTGCGGGTGGCCCGCCTCGTCCGCCAAGTTGAGGATGTAGCCGGCGACGTCGTCCTCTGTGGGGAAATCGGACATCACCCACGAGTCGTTGGCCGCGGTCACTTGCAGGCGACATATGGGACAGTTTCGGCTCTGCCCGCTCCTGCAGAAAAACAGCGAGGGGGGTTTGTGTGAGCGAAGCGATGGGATCGTTACGGAGATTCGTTTGGGCGTCAGGCGGTCATCTTGCCATTTATCAATGCACTTCTGGCAGAAGCTGTGCGCACAGGGCAGGATGAGGTCGGCCTTTCCGTCCATGCAGATGCAGCACTCCTCCTCGTCCGTCAGCTGCTTCACTCTGCATGCCCACAGACAGAGAAGACATGGAGGTTTTGGTTATTTTCTAAACGGTTATCGCCGCCCTCTTACATCGAACCTTTGGATGCCCCTTTTGGATGAATCTTAAGGCTTACTTTAGAAAAGGTAAGTTGGAGAAAAATACATTTCGTTGGGATGAAAATGGAAAACGATTGTCTACGCCTCCACCAGCTTCTGCTCTGGATGGGGATTTGTCTGCTAAATGACTAGTTAAATCCATCATTTGCGTTGTAGATGAGACATATAAAAAGTCCTTTCCCTCCTGCCCGGCAGTGAGTAGGAAAAGCCTACGAGTATGCGTCTCTTCAGCTGCTGGTCCACTATGTATTCGTACTCCACTCGAACTTTATCGGTCACTTTATCGCAGCTTTCTTTTGTCACATCAGTGAAAACACAGACAGGGTATTTGACTGTCTGAGGGACACTTCACATGCACCCACCTGCCCATCCACATGCTGGCCTGGCAGGAGTCTGCCGAGGGCAGCCGGGCAGACGGGCCCTCCGTGGCGCCCTCTGCAGACAGCACCTCAGCAGCCTGGCTGGTGACGTCGCGGTACAGCTGGATGAACTGGTACAGGTTCATGATGCGCGACGCTTCCATCGTGCCGCTCTCTTTGTTGATCTGGGAGGAGACAAGAGGTTATCACATGACCCTCAAACACACAAGCATAGCATCCTGCGTGTTTAGGTTCAGACACATGCAGTCACAGTGTGTGTGTGTGAGTGAGAGAACAGGTCGTTTAGGCTCACCTTGGTGCAGAGGACCCTTACAGCCACCTTCCACAGGGCCGTGGAATCAGACCCCGGCTGCACCTCAAACAGCAGGTGCTTCTGCTGTCCAGACGCCAGCTTGGCCGTACTGCGCGAGATCCAGCAGAGTAGAAAAAAAGCAGGTGTGTGTTCAGAAACATTGCTACATTTAAAATAACTCATTGCAACTACGCCGCTCAGTTACTCTGATAAGATTGGAGGGGCTTTCATGCTGAAGTTGTAAAAAGCATAGATGATGGAACAGAACTACGAATATCTGTGCAGAGTTTAGCTTATACATTTTAGTTTACCGTTAAAACCAAAAAGAAAAACACTGTATAATCCAAAGCATTCATGTATCAAGTGTGCAGACGTCAACATTGTTTGTTTGAAAGGGTTTCACTCCGAAGCAAAACGTCTTCATTGCACCGTCTCTCCACAACAAGCAAGCAAGCGGAACGCCGGCGCGTCGTTTGCAGGGCGAACGGACGGGACGGACCGGGACTCACACGTCGTTGAGTTCGGCCACCCTCGCCAGAAACTCCTCGTAGGTCAGGTAGCCGCTGTCACGCACCAGTCCGGCGTGTTTCACCAGCTTCTCAGGCAGACGGGTCATCACCGCCTGACCTGAGAGCTGCTGGCCCATCCTGGCTGCAGCAGCACTTATGAAACAGCACCGGCAGAAAGCTGCACCTCATTCAGCCTGTTGGGAAATTAAACGTGGCGCAGTAATGAGGTAAAAGGTCAAAGTCTTTGTTTGAGCTCATCCTAAAAGAGAGGTGGCGGGGTGGTGTTGAGATCAGTCCTCCTTAAAACATGAACTTATTTTCAATCATCAGATGCATCTGTAGGTGGGGCTTCGGTGTCGGGGATCGAACCGAGATTTAAAAAGGACCAGGTTGAACGGAGTTATTTATCTTTGCCATTGAATCTGCGGAGCATTTAGTTTCAATTGAGCCGACTAGATCACAACTTCTCAATGACACACACGGCATTTTCAAAAACTGTTTTGTTTGATCAAAAGTCAAAATACCAAAAATGTTAAGCAAATAATAATTTACAACAATGAACAGCAGGTCATCTTACTTGGGAAGCTGGAATTGGATTTACGTTGAGGACGTTGTTTCTTTGTTAACCTTCAAATGAAAATACAGCGCAAAGTACAGGATGAAAACACAACGCTAAACTTCTTTCATAATAACCTATTTGCAGGAGCTGCACCTTAATGTTACCTGTATTAATTAGCTAAGTAGCATTAGCATTCTGTGGTGACGTGCTGCAGGAGCAGTGACGGTAGCAAACGGTCATCAAACACCGCTCCGGTCAGTGTTGAATTGTAGCCCGTTATTTAAAAAAAAATTACCAACACAAGACATTTTAGGTATAAAGTTGATCCACGAACCTTAATCCAAATAGGTTCTGCTCGTTTTAGCGACGGCAGTTAACACTTGTTCGGGCATTATTTAGAAACGTATTCAACCATTCAATAAGTCCAAGAAAATACATTCAATAAAAATGCAATCAAAACACGCCATTTTCCTTACCAAACACTTGACAACGTCAAACGCAGGAGGAATGGTAGTCCAAACTTTCACTTCCACTCTCCGCTCCGCGGCTTGAGTTGACACAACACCGTCGCAGTTTGATGACGTTTTCTTCTTCTTCTTCTTCTTTAACTTGGGGGAAAATGACGGCATGTATGTTTCACTACCGCCAACTCCTGGCGTTAACTGTCTCCTACATTGCCCCAGCATGGACGTTCTCTATCTGAGAGTTATTACGTTTGTTAAGTTGTTAGCATGTCATCTTTGTTTCCACCAGCAGAGAGCAGCAAAGGAGGGCAAACTAACAAAAGATATACCTCCTTATCAAAGCCTCAATCGTGTCCATTCTTCAAGGAAACAGGCACTTTTCCCAAGATATTACCCGTTAATTGTTAGCCGAGAACTCAAATGACATTAATTAACGTTTTTTTTTATTATCACACTTTCCACCAGGAGAAACTTCCTGTTTCTGTCGGAGGATTGTTTTGTTAATTTGTCCTTTCACATCCCTGTTCATTTTCAGACTTAAAGAGCGGGCGATTGAGTCTGGAATCGTAACTCCCTTCATACATAAGACCTCGATAATCGGAACAAATCAACATCTGTAATAAACCGACATCTCTTTCTATGCACTGTTTTATCGCCGATGGATGAATTGTTATTCTAAACGTTTGTGTTTCTTTAAGGTGCTCTGACAAACAAAAAAAACAAGAGAGCAGCAATGTAGGAACAATTTTATAGAGAGATTCAGGGAAAGGAAATTATGTATAAAGTACTGTCATTTCTACACACACATTGAAAACAACCCAAGAAAACATGGATTGCTTCAATCCCATTAAATTCCCACAAATAGTCCAAAATGAACTCGCCCCCAAAAGTAACACTGAACGTACGGCCGTTGATTTAAAAAGCTGCTGCGTCACTCCCTGATCTGACCGGCGGGCTGCGCGGTCCATAAACTGACCGTCCTTATGATGAGCCACTCCCTCTGGCCGGCGGTGACCACCACGCGCACGCACTCGATGTCGAAGCTGATCTTGCGGTCCACGTTGTCCACCTCGATGCTCCCGCCTTTAAACTCCCCCAGCGTGATGTAGGAGGCGCACTGCCTCCCCTGCTTGGTGTCCGCGGCCTTCCGCCCCACCTCCAGCGCCCCGTGGTGGAGGACGTCGTTCTGGCGCTCCTCCGTGCCCGTCACTATCTTGATCCTGCTGATTTTGGTGGACTTGTTGAAGATGATGAGGAAGAAGTCCCCGGTGGAGGGGGGCTTCCCCCAGAAGTACTCGTCCACGGTGCTGTAGGCCTTGGTGGCGTCGTAGTTCTCAAAGACGTTGATGTTGGTGTACGTGCTGGCGGGCGGGTTGTCGGGAATGTCCACGGCGTCCTCCTCGAAGTCGTCGTCCTTCAGCTTGTTCTCGGCCCCTTTGTAGGAGGAGTAGTAGCCCATGTGCTGGAACAGCGAGGGCTTGAAGCGGATCACGTCCTTCTGGGCCAGCAGACCCCGGAAGTGGATGAGGAGCCAGTCGCAGGGCATCTCCTGGTAGAACATGAGCAGGAAGTGGGCCAGGCGGGGCAGGTCCCTGGAGTGGTACAGCTTCCCGATGTAGCCCAGCTTGGAGAACTCCAGCATCACCCAGTAGGAGCCTTCCCTGGAGGTGATCACCTTCTTCAGCGCCGTCAGGAAGTTCCTGGAGCAGCGCACGTCGTCCTCCAGCATCATGTAGAAGTGGGAGAGGTTGGTGCAGAAGTTGAGCAGGAAGGCGTAGTCGGCGTTCTGCTTGGAGCGGAAGCGGACGCGGTCCTCCGGGTCGTTGTAGTTCCTCTTCAGCCCGTCCAGAGACGGGTAGAACTCCTCCGGGGCCTGGATCACCAGCAGGCGCCCGGCTATGATGTGGTGAGCAAACTTCCTGCTGATTTCCTGCACCAGGTTCTCGCACCAGACCAGGTCGAAGTCGGCCAGGTGGACCACGACCACGATCTCTTTGAGCTCCTCGTAGCTGGACTGGTCGAAGATGGACTTGATGGTCTCCAGCAGGTAGTTTCCCTTCTTCCTCTTGACGGAGGACAGGCCGATGGTGAGGTACTCTGCGGGCACAAATGGCTCCAGTCACTTCGTTATGCAACAAAAAGAAACATGGCGTCCGTCGCCTCGGGGAGTGCGGGGGGGTTACCTACTTTTACGCGGCACAGGAATTCCTGCGAGGTAACGATACGTCACGTTTATGGTGCCGGAGAAATTAGACAGATCTGTGAATGTGTGGCCGTATCGCTCAGAGCTGGAAGGATGCATCAGCGTCTCTCCCAGCTGCTGCTTTTCAGCCTCCTAAAATCAGATAAAAGAGTTTTTTAACCCGCAAAGGCAACATTTATTTAAAGCAATGAAAGAAAGAAATTCACTGTACGTACCAAAAATGTAAAAATATTAAAACGACAATATTGCAGAAAAATAATTACAGTTAACAAGCACAGAATATATTAATATTCTCGTTCAAGTAAAAGTCCTTTAACTAAATCATTAGGTCATCATTACACAGAACGGTTTGAGGCGCAGCTCATTTCAATTTTTAATAAGCGAATTAATACATTTCAAGTCCAAAACGACACCTTCACAAACATCCATTGTCTTTAATTTAAGCGGTTCAGTAAACGTCCTGAGGCAGAAAGCACAACATCGCCCCCTGAAAGGTAGCAGGTAGATGCATAAAGTGTCGCCATGGAGACGGTACCCAAAGTACCTCAAAGGGGAGTACTTGAGAACAGTACTGAGCACAGAGCATCAACCCTCACCAGCACGAATCCATCGTCCATGTAAAGGTTGAAGAAGAGGAGGAAGACGATGAGGAAGCCGAGGAAGGGGAACACGGAGCGTTTCCTGAAGCACCTCATCTTGTCCACGCACTTCCACATGAGCATTAAAAATCACTGCGGGGAATCACACATGAGACCCAGAGATGGGGATTAAAACTGCAATAAGATGTACGTGTTACTCAGCAGGTTCAGAACAAAAACACACCACCTAAGATTACTCGTCTAACATACTGATTCAAACAACAAATTCGTTGCTTCCATGAAAGAAAAGATGAAACGACAGATGATCCATTTAAAGCAGGAAAACATCTGGATGCGAGCAGGCGGCACCCGAGGGAGGGTGAGAGCCAGGAGAGTCAACTGAACCCAGAACCAGGCTCTCGCGTCTCCTTCGTTCACGTGCGACGCGAAGCCTCGTCGGCGGGCGGATGATGATCTTCTTTAGTCGCCTCGTGTTGACAAAAGAATCGCCCTCCGTCCTATTTGGCTCCTCATGTGAGAAAACACTGATCCCACGACACCCCCCCTAATTCTGATGTTGCATAACACAAAAGCCCCCCCCCCCCCCTCCTCCACCCGCCCCACTGGGGTGGGGACAGTTACAGCAGCGGCCTACTTGGGCCAAATAACTCAACCTGTTATTCGCTGTGTTACTGTCAGCCGCTTCGTGTTTCTGCTACAAGAGGCAGAAACACAAGATGAAGAAGAAGAAGAGGCTCCACCTGAGAGATGCAGCGGGGCAACACAATGACAGCTGTGAGTCGACGTGATGAGAGCCCCCCCCCCACACACACACAAAGACACACACAAACACACACACGCACACGCACCATTACTTTGAGAGAGCAGACCGCAAAATCAGATATGGAGACGACGGGAGAATATTTAACGAGGGCCGGATTCCGGGGAACACTGCAAAGAAACAACATTTTTGTGTTTGTTTCCTCCGAGTGAATCCAAACAACAAACAAGCCTCCCATAGGTCACGTACATTTATATGGAAATGAGGGTCGGTCTATGAATAAATAAGCCCCGTTTGTTGGGTCTGTTTGCTTTAGTTTAAAGAAACGCTGCTCCGCCAGGTTGCCGTTTTTTCTCTTCGTGTTGTTTCTCTTCAGCAAATTATCGGCGCGTTTGTCCCCGTGAGCTCATTTCCACCACTGAAGTCATTTCAGATTAGAGCCAGTGAAATAATAACCGGTAGAGAGGAATACCAATGAGTCCTGTAAGAGGCTTTATCTAGCAGCAGTCTCTCCAGAGCAGAGGACCACGGGACATTTGTCCACTTTAGGCTTCCTTCTGGAACAAAGAAGCACGTTTGTAGTTTTAGTACAAAAAACACAAATTATTCTTAAAAGGAACGGACTTTGTAAGCAGATTTCGGGGAGCTGCATTACATATTTAATAAGTTGGGGGAAGCTGCTCTCTGAAATTGCTCATTGAGGCTGCAGCAGAAAGGATTTGGTCGTTTTTTACTCACGAAAAGCAAAAAGCTGTGCAGTCACCTAAAGTGGAGGGAAGCCGGCCTTTAAAGCCACAGGTTCATCACCCTGCACGGGGCAGAAGAAGACGGGTGGTTTGTGGACAAAGTTCTGAAGCCTCCTTGGTTTTTTTAGGAAGAGGCCTGACAATTCACTTATGCCCCGCCCTCCATTTGCCTCTAAATGGACCATCATTTACTAAATGAACATTAAGCTGCATTGAAGACTTGAAACTAGAGATGGGGACCACAAACTAGTGTTTACGATGTTTAGTGAGGGAATAAATCACGAGAGAAGTAGAGTAATTTCCTCATAGACTTCTATGGGACCAGAGGAGTCGCCCCCTGCTGGTCACCACACATAAGTGGAGTCAAACCGAAGTGAGAAAAGGGGGCTGCACAGAGAAAGAGGAAATACGATGGTGTGAGCGAGCTAGATGCGTCACTGCGGAGTCTCGTGGTGACTCGTCCATATTTTATCGATATTCAGCGGAGGTTCTTTTTTTTCCCGCTGAGAAAGCAGACTTTGTTTGCCGCTGCTGAAGCGAATGGGGATTAAGCGCCTCGCTGAAAAGGCGCCGGGATGCAAGTTGTAGACTCGCACCACTCATTTGTACTCCGGCATCAGACCTTCACAGCTGGTTCTCGGTGCCGACTCGCAAAGCCATTCGGGCCGCAGGGAGAAGATTACCGCGGCCTTCTTCTCCTCGGCCGTTAATCTTCATTTCAGAAATCGGCTTCAGACACAAACTGACAGGGGATGTTGAGAAGGAAAGTCTCCAAAATGTGCAGAATCACTCCAAGAAGAAGACATGTTTCACCCAAGGTTCTTCTGCTCGCTCTCGCCTGAGGTTTCTGTTTTTCGCTGCATCCCGGCTGCTAATCCCACAAAACCCCGGATTAAAGTCCCAGAACCTTCACTGATTGTATGAGAGGATCAGTTTAGTAGCACAGTAGTAGCACAACTCGGCTGGTGAAAGCTGTGCAATCTGATCCTTTGGGTTTCATTTAGCGCCATCGTCTTTGGGTCAAAGGGTCACATCCAATACCAGTAACGACCGTAAACAAGAGTTCATGGTTCATTACCTTCTTTTTTTACACTGTTGACCGAATAATCCAGATTACGTTTCTCTTCAAAGACACTGCTTGGTGTCACCTGACCTGATGTGTGTTACGGTTTTCAGATTTAATTATTGTAAAAATCAACCACACGTAGTAAGTATCTTTTAACATTGAAGAGCCAATATCTTAAATTATTATTCACTTTTATCAACTCATCTATTTATAATACCTCCTCTATTCAAATGAACATTTCCGTTTTCATCTCTGCTGCTGTGTAAGTGGTCTTTCGGTGCATAACCTTGTGTAAATAAAAGCAGCCGGAGGGATTTATCAGCAGAAGTTCAGCGCGCGGTCCAGCCTGAGCAGTAACAGCGATAAAGCCTCTGCAGTCCGATGTTTGGGAATAGCTCATCGAGGCGCTGAGACGTGCTCTGGAATCCGAGCCAAAGGCCTCTTGATATCTAAAAAGTGTTTAAATCCCCTCTAGTTCATAAACATCACAGAGCCGTGTGGACCTCTGTGAATACAACTGAATACACAAAGAGCCGTTATTCTCCATCCTGCCTCAGGCAGAGAGATAATGTGGGTCAAAAACTGCTGAGAGGAGAACCCATCCCATGTGTTATGAGGATGTGTTCTCCTCATAACACATGGGATGGGTTCTCCTGCAATGAGGATGTGTTCTCCTCATTGCAGGAGAACCCATCTCATCGTATCATAACACATCCTCATTGCATGATAACACATCCTCATTACAGGAGAACCCATCCTCATTGCATCATAACACATCCTCATTGCATGATAACACATCCTCATTACAGGAGAACCCATCCTCATTGTATCATAACACATCCTCATTGCATGATAACACATCCTCATTACAGGAGAACCCATCCTCATTGTATCATAACACATCCTCATTGCATGATAACACATCCTCATTGCAGGAGAACCTTAGTCACAAAGAGACGGCTTGAAGGAACATTAGCAACATGCGGACGATTTAAAAATACACAAAGCAAATTGTAGCAGAAAATGAAATGAAGTAAAATGAGCCTATGAGGCCATTTTAATAAAGCTGTGTGGACCAACAAAGCCATTTGGTAAACACTTGTTTATTTATTATTGTTTATTTGCCTGTTGACTTCCAGGCATCGAATGACTGTCTGTGTGTGTGTGCACGTTTGTGTGTGTGCGTGTGAGGGAGGAAACCAGGCAACAGGAAAGTGTTCATGATGAAATTATTTTGATGATGTTTCTTAAAATGTTTATAGATTTATGTTCAAATGAGCCTTTCAACACACAAGCCTGAAAACTGTCTGAATAAAATGATCAGCGATGTGAAACAGGATGTTTCCTGTTAAGTAGTCAGAACTACCAAAAGAAGAAATAACAGGAGTGAAAGGCGACAGAATAAACCCGCTGAAAACACAGTAGAAGCTCCATATTCACGTTTCTTTAGGAGGATTGAGTGTGTTGTTGGAGGAGGAATCACTCCCGAGTTGCAGCTCAATCCAGCGTGGAGTCTTTGAAGCTGTGTCTTTTTTTCTAACCTTTTAATTCTTCCTTGCAGTTGCTATTGCAGCTTCCCTGTTGAATGGAAAAAGCCCATGTGATTCATTTGAAGATTTAAGCCCAATATTCCCCCACGTGAGGCTTCGTCCACACTTCAAAACCCTTTCATCAAATGCATTATTCTTTTTCCAAATGTAATATACTTAATGTCAGAATCCATCTTAGGCAGGAGGCACCCCGCCGAGATATTAAAATCCCGACCTTTAACGGGCAGATATGGAAGCTGCCGCCAGTCTGAACGAGGCTCTGAAACGAGATTAACTGGCACGAATGAAAGTTGATGCACGAAGCCGAAGTCTCAGTGAAATAAGTTAATGGAGCCCGAAGCGAGCCGGCGGTGGAACGAGAGTCCCAGCGACGGCCTCTCAGCTTGGTTTCCATGTGTTTACTTATTCATCAAGGTGCACGGGGGCCAGCTTGATTCCAGCAGTTACACCCCCCATCCCCCCCATCCCCCACCCCCTATCCCCCGCTGCTGGACAACAGAGGCGGCCCAGCATTAAAAATGCATTGGAAACAGGCGAGAGCTTTGCCCAAATACGTGCTGCATGTTTTGGTTGTCAGCATGTGGAGCTGGTACAACGCTCTCAGTTTATTATAAATTATTAATTACACAATCATTCGCCCATTTTGAAGATGGCAGGGTTTATATCCTCGCCATAAGCCCCGCCCCTTCTATGTTAGCAGACAGAAAATGGACCAAATTCAACTATATTGCGAAAGAGATTTCCCTTCATTTTCGGGAGTTTTTCATTACGCTGAAAAGCGATAGAGGTGACCAGTGGGCGGAGCCAGAGCCAGACCCCGCCCTCCCGGTGGATAATTAGCCTCTCGTTCAGCGGTCCAGGAAACACGGCGGCCAACTGCACGCGATGTAAATCGCATCACGTGACGCCAATCAAACATCTGCGTTCCAATAAGTGAGCATTGAACCAGTTCTCCTTCGTGCAGCCGGGCCACAGATTCAAACCGGCAACCTCCGTCTGTTCAGAGGCGGTTCCTTCGACACAGGTGTGTTGCGTTGCACAGCTGCAGGCCGCTGACCTACCTGGGCGGAGGCCTTTCTGGGAGGCCGGTGATGGAAGCACTCATCAATCATTCATCGGCCAGAGGAGCTGATGCGTTTAGACGCGAGTGAGACAACAGTAAACACATTTCCCATCTATAAATCAATAAATACATTTGCCTGTTATTGCCTCTCACTTGCTGTGAGAGGCAATCACTCGCCAATAATAAAATTCCGTCAGCGGGGAAGCACCACGGGGGGGGGGACCCTCCTGTGGGAAGCAAACAAGGCCCCGAGGTGAGGCGCGTGCTATTTCTCACAATGGACGCAACGGCATCGCGCGTCTGGTAAATGCAAAATATGTGCTGGAGGGGAGGGGGGGTGAAGATTACACATCTGAAATGAAACTGCCTCAGAGGGACATGGAGCATTCTCGAAGGCCGTCACCTTCTCTCAGCTCTGCAGGAACAAACAGGGGAAATCCACGTGGACGCAGCAAAATAACTGAAATACACATTTTGAAAACAAAAATAGGTGCAGCCCTTAGTTTGGAAAGGTGCTGGTGTGCGAAACGACGATCTATTGGAGAGATATGAGTGAAGAGGAGACTGGTCTCCATGGCGACAAGTATTTAATGGAAACATCAGTGGCATTGAGATGCCCAGAATCTTTGCGACTGTGGAATGATGAAAGAAAAAAGAGACACGTATATACACACAGTATGTATGTATATGCAAATACATATCGGTACATGTATCTAGAGAGAGAGAGTGAGAGGGGAGGGAGCCGAGGTGACATGCTCACACCCCAAAATCCTCCCCTTTTCTCCCCGAGTGATGATTAAGGAGCGTGAAGCTTGATTCTCACGCAGACTCGCTGCCTCCACCCGTGAAGGTGTGAAAGAAAGCACTTGGTGTTACTGTTCTGGCCAAACAACATTCTCTATTGCATCTCCACTGTCGGGGGGGGGGGGGAGCCTACTTCTTAATACACGTTCGCCTGTCGCTTCCTCACAAAGAAGATCTGTCCGACATCTGGAGACCGAGAGCAGCCGGACCCGGCCGCCTGCCCGAGGCTTCGCCCCAGAAGCCGCTAGCAGCTACTGTTAAGAGCAACATTTCAATTGGATCGGGTTGCTGTGTTATCTGGTGCTTTACCAGCTGCTGCTCCTGAGCTCCAGAAGATCAGGTCATTCACACCCTTCAAGGGCTTTTCTCCTGGTTGTAACAAAGAGCAGCCGCGGTCAGCGCTCACCAGCTCCGTGTCGGCCTTTAAAGTGGACATGTGCGTTTGTTGAGTGGTTGAATGGCTCTTTTGTTCCCAGAAGAGAAGGCGTTCGACCTCACGCTTCGTCGGGAGGGGGGGGGGGGGGGGGGGGGGGGGGGGCTCGAAAGCCGCCCTGAGGCCTCGTCTGCGATGTGAGGCGGGGGCCGAGTCGGACCGTTCATCCACATGAAGAACGCTTGGACGCGGAGGAGACGGAGCGAAGCGTCTTAATCCGGCTCCGCGGGATCAATCGCAATTCTGCTCTTGAAGTCGATGCGTTTCTCACGTCGCTGCTTTTCTTTTCTTCCGCCGGTGTTTATTGGAGCACAGAAGTTGAAATCGAATCTCATTTCCTGACACACAACACACAATATTGATGCGGACTTTAAAAGAGATGCTCGTAATCAGCTGCATCCACCGGCTTAAACGGCTGAGTTGATTTTCTTTGCCTACAATATAAAGTATTTTTCTAACCACACAACTGCTGTCGTTTAAGACAACTGACACCCCCCCTTTCCCCCCCCAACAGGCAATAAAAAAAGAGCTGAACGCTGCGTTTCGTTAATTACTTCACGTTCAAGTGAACGAGGAGACGCGCAGCCGCTAGGAAACACCAGCGAGGTCTCTTCGTCTCCGCGATGATCAAAAGTTTCTCGCCATAAAGTGGCGGCGAGCTCAGCCCGCTTCCCGCTGGGCCGCCTCCCTCGCAGCAGCAGCTCCGCGGTGCACGTCGTCTCGCGCACGACAGCTGGAGCAGATGCTTGAGCGGAGCGCACAGCGTGAACCCCCCTCCCCCCGGTGCCTGTCAGTCTAATGTGGAATCTGCTTTGAATTAAGTCGACAGGGGAAAACTCTGACGCTGCATAAATATTTATATATATTAATATATATTTATTTACCTTTGTGATTTCTGTCTATTTAGTGTAACTCTCCAGAGGAAGCATTTCATCCACAGTGAGCTTTGCCCTTTGACCTTTGAACATGATTGATGCCGTTTACTGACAGAATGAATCCCCAGACGGTTTTTAAATGGCTTCCTCCGTACGTATCACTTATCTCGTTTCATAAAATGCCAAATACACGTCGAGAAATCATGTCAGAGAGTCGATTTCCCCTTAATAACGGCCGTCTTTATAATAACGCGGCCAATTGTGAGTGCGTGTTGATCCGTAGTCCCTTTTCCAAGCAAGAGACAAACATTGATATAGTTTTTTTTCAGCATCATCCTGAATCTACGTGCGCTTTACTGTGAATCCAATAACCTTGCTACTACTTTCATTTAGTGTTGGACAGAACGCCAGCAGGGAGGACGATGGAAGACAAAAGGATGATGACACTGCAGCACAACCGCCTCAGCGCCGCACAACTGCAGAGGTGGAGATGTAAAAAAAAAAAAAAAAAAAAAAAAAAAAACAGAAAGTCGAGAGCTCGCTCAACTTCAGTCCGTGATGAAATCCTCCAGCGGGATTTGCACAACAGCGTGAAAGCGAGCGTTGAACGCTCATCTGGACCAATCGCTGACGAGCTTCGGTTCGTGTCAAAGGAGACGAGCGTGTCCGCCTCTAATTAGAGGAGTAATCCCCGGTCTGAAGGTAATCTGCGTGCTCTTCACAGTTCAGCAGGTCGCCTCCGTGATTACTGGAGCGCTAACAGGCGCTTTGTTTGTTTACGGCTTTATCAGTGTTGGAAAGTTACATCGTTTTGTTGGAAATCCTTTCTGGAGATGAAGACAATGAGAATCAGCATTATTGGGATTTTCCTTATTGGTAGTTTCACTGGCGTTGGAGTATTGATGTTTAATATTATTTATTCAGTGCAGTTCGGTGGTGGAACACTAGTACTTTACTCAAGTTATTGACCTTACTATGTTACTAAAATATATACGTTTTACTACAGCTGCCACTTCAGTAGAAATCTGCGCTTAAAATACAGATTGACATTTAATTAACATAATTTAATCTGCTGATCAACATTAAGATGCTGCTTACACACTAATGCAACATTTGTGGTAATATTTATTTATTCTGCACGTACGAGTCCTTTTACCTGTGATACGTGTTTCTGCCATTAACACGGGTTTAGTAAACAAGGTTTGACAGAAGGAAAGAAATAAAAGCCCGAATGCTTCTCCTGCCTCTGACTAACAGGGTTATTGTGGCGTTAATCATGTTAAAGGGATTCTGGGACTCGTATCTCTCCAACCGTAATGCGCCATAAAGAACGTCGCAACAACGCGTTTCCATTAACGTCATGTGTTCTTTGTCGTTTCAATGTCTTTTCCCACAAATAATCAATAATCAACTAACTCACCGATATCCTTTAAGCTTTTAAAGCGTCCCGTTTCAAGCATGAACAGTAACAGTAATAATAAAAGGCCAGCGATACGGAGAACGCGTTCTAGTTGGAGCGCCTGACCTTGGTTCCGTCAACAAGTAGAACGGAGGATTCCTCCTCCTGCTGCGCAGCCTGACTTTGTCTCATAATTACTTCGGCCAACAGAGGTGAGAGCGGAGATTTGAATCTTTTTCACTTCGCCTGATAGGATCGTAAATCCTCGGTATCGTCCATAAAGCTTAACCTTCACTCTGCAGGAGGAAATTAACCCGTTCAACATTTGTCCAAACATATTAATTATGACACAAATAGCTGAGGCTTTTCTTTTTTAGAGCGGGTTTATTTTTGGGAGCAGACTTGTGGCTCTTTCCCGCCTGTAAAGCAGCTTTACGACGTCTCTATTGGAGGATTAAGTTGCCGTTTTGTAGATTTTTCTATAAATCTGCACGGTCTGCACAGATAGTCAAAGTCTCTCTGCTCTGTATCCTCACTGGCTTCAAACCATCTGAAATGTCTTTCAGACCTTAAAAAGGGACAATAAATGATGTTATACATGGAACTGCACGCTTTAAAATGTGCAGCTTCACCCGCAGCGTCCACCTGATTCCCATTGTTCTGCGACAATAAAAGCGTCAGCGAGCAGTTTGTGATCTTTGTTCTTATGATGGAAAGACGCGTCCGGTTTCCCGGGGAGCGAGCGCTTTGGAGGCGTTGCTTTTGATAAGCTCCAGTCAACAGCTTTTATGCAGCAGGGGGATTCCAGTGCAAAGCTCTCACAGGGTTCGGGTCCTCTAAATGGAAGCTGAAAGACTTTCCCCCCCGTTTCTCCTCTATTCTATCTTTTCTGGCCACATGGGGAAAACAATAAACAATCTGTTGGGAAACACCCGAACAGGCCAACTCACAGCAACAAGGCTCCATCTCATTATGCCTAATAAAGTCAGTGTGGCCCCGCTTTGTCTTTGCAGCACCCGGCTCTCATCTTTCCCTTTGACACAAATTGTTAAAATGTCCTTGAGCGAAAAATTCTAATAACAATTGTGCCGACTTTGAGGAGGCTCATTGAAGCCGAGATGCACTTCAGAGGAGAAAGGAAATATTCAGATGAAAGGAGAAGAAGCCGTGTCTCATGTGGAACTCAAACATCCTCATAGGACGCGGTTATTAAACAGAGAGCTCCGAGACAAAAACACACTGCTGTAAAAACGTTCATCCCGGACCGGCACGCTCGTCACCCCGCCCGGTGGCGCTTGATGGAAGCGTTGATGAGGGGCCGTGCCGCCTGCAGCGTGATGAGGGTTCCCGTGGGGGGGGGGGTGTCTCGCTCTGCACATCCGGCCACAAAGCACGAGCAGATGTTTTGGCACCGGGGCGAGGGATGGAAACAGATTATGTGCTCCGCCTGCCAAACACGGCCTCTTGATGAGAGGCCAGGTGATATGCGACTATCTGCGGTAATACCAGCCCCCCCCCCCCACCACCACCGCTGCCCTCTCACCGGGTATTCAGTCGGAGGGATAATTGAGCCTTGAGAGACGGTTGTAGGATGTCGAAAGTTAGAGGGAGGCAGATCAAAGGCCTTCAAAAGAGAAAATCTGAAACTACGGGAGACGACAGAAGATGTTTTTCCTTTGACTTTCAACGTGCACTTCTAGAAAAAAGGGGAAGAGTTTAAAATCAAGGACAAATGTAATAAATTGATTAAATTAATGAATTGATTTTGGGCGAATCGTTAATTACTCCTATTTCCCCCTTTTTGCAAATTGTTTTTTGTCAGCATAAGGTTATTGTTATTTATTCAGAACCATTTGAGAAAAACCTGTAATGGAAATGTCCATTATGAAATCACCAGGCTGCATGTCCATAAGTTGACGCCTGAGTCACCAAACGCCTTCAAACACTTTGAGAATAACAACGCTGACGGCGGAATGTGGAGTCAGACTTTAGTCTGGTCACTCTGGTGTTGACCAGCGGGGCTCCTGAGGGCTCCGTGCTCCCCCCCCCCCCCCCCCCCCCCCCACCACATGCTGGATTCCAGACGCACACCCACCGGCCCGACGTTCACAGACACCATTTCAAACGAGACTCTGTGTACGTCAGTCAGAAGCAGGAGGTGGTTGATCCTCCATCCGCGGAGCGTCAGCTACGTCGGTGACAGCGAGGAGCCCGAAGGACGCGACGCCATCGGCTGGCATTCAAACAGGCTTCAGAGAGCCTTCGAAGCTTTGACTCCAATACATCAACAGAACAGACACAAGAATGTCTCAGCTAGCTTCATCTGAATGTATCCAAGACTACACCTGCATACGATAAACAGCCATTTTGGATATCAAAACATACGTTTATAGAAAAAAACCTTTAGAAATAATTGTCTTGATGTAAAAAACGACCTGGGGACGTTTCGTAGCCTCATTTTATGTATTTATTTACCCGAGCGGTCTCTTCTCAACCTTGTATTTCTACAGAAACGCCACTAATCGAGGGATGGGTTGATTGTTTGACTAATAACTTGCGAGATTCAAATTTGACCTATCGGGCGACGACATGAGAAACGAACAAAAAGGCTGTGACACCCCGAACCTCTCACCTGCTGGCTGCTGTGCGGCGCGGCGCCGTCTGGGTTTCTTGAGTCCGCTCGGCGGACGGGCATCGATTCCTAATCGACGAATGAGAAAAGAACGAGAGACAGAAGAGAGAGTCAAGAAGCGGTGAGGCGTTTTGTTGTGTGACTCTGAGGACTGCGATGCCTTTTTCAGCCGCTAATGAACAGCGATGTGATCCGCACACAGCAAACATCTGACGGGAGGAAAACAGCCTTATTATCCTCCATCTCCTAAACGACAGAGTCAGAGCTACTTTCTGTCTCATTTCTGCTGCTGCACTCGAAGTTCCTCTTCACCACAAACCAGGCGAACGCACACGTCTTCAGCTGTGAACTGTTACTACCATTCATAGAATTCACAGTTTTATATTCATATAAATTCTATTTGTTCCCTCTTTTGTATCTAGATAAGGCTCACCTGCATTTTCCAATCGTGAAGCATTTGAGTGAATCGGCGAGAGGGAACCTGCTCGTTTTCAGGCTGCAGCCTTGATTAAAAAAATATAGATTGTGGAGCGAGCAGATGGCCGTGTAGACTTTGCTTGCTTGTTTTAAAGTAGGCAGTCCTCCCACCATCCTGGTATCTCGCACTTCCTCTTTTGAGCGAAAAGCTGCATTCTGCGTTGCTTCAAACGCCAAACTGAAAACGCCTTTTCGATCTTTGTTCAGACGCGTTTATTCGAGCTCTGTTGGTGATACATCATTTGTTGGTGAAACATCATTTGTCTGTCTGTTTTTGTCGGGTGGAAGGTGCAGTTGTTGATGGAGGTTCACTGAATGTGGAAAGAACAATAGATGGAAGTTCATGTGAAGAGCTCTGGTGACCCCAGGAGCACTTCTGTTCTCATTTAAAGAGCGAGTTATGAACATGAGCTATCCTGAGCTAATTTGAGAGGTGACAGTTTTTAGAGGCCTCCTCGATACACTTCCACATTATTAGATGCATCATCCACGCCGACTCTGTGAGACACATTGCGCCCCCCCTTTGTTACTGTGTAATGTGCACAGACGGCTGCTTGAATCACAGAGTGCAAACGCGGCGACGTCATCGGCTGACGAGGAGCCCGTCGCCCCCACAGAATGATTTATTCTATTATTTATTATTTACTCCGAACATTCCCCGAGTGCTCCGAGTGTCGCCTGTAAAGCCTTCTGGCTGTTTGTGCTAGAAAGTCTAAATGCCACAGAAGAACTGTACTTTAATGTTATTTCGCAGATATGTTTAGTGACTTATGTTAGTAAGCCGTTTGTTAAAAACAACATTGGGGGACGGATCACAACTCTGTGCCCTTATTTTCTGTCCCTCCAGCTGAATTAGTGCTTGTTCGATAGTTCAGCCATGAACCAAGCGGCGCTGATTTGCAAGCCGACCGGCTGCTGCACGAGTTAAGTGAGTTTACCAGCTGTAACCCCCCCTTCATTGTTTCTGCTTGTTTATTGATCCGTGAATGCGAGATATTTCCCCCAGCGGCAGAAGTGAAACTCTAACACGACCTCCCGATTGTAAAGGGAAGTGATTTATGTTTTTGTGACCGAGGCAGCTTGAGACAACGAGAACAAAATCTGAAAAAAAACTTGTCACAGGTCAATGGAGGTCACAGGCGGCCTCCTTTATCGATTCCCTGCATCGAGTCCACACCAACAACAGCAGAGGGGACGCAGGTAGAGAAGCAGACAGATCAATGACGAGGCCTTCCAGCAAGCATGTGGAGAAAGAGATTCAATCCAGAGACGGGGACAGTTTTTATGACACAAATATCCTCTTGACTCGTCCTTTACACACACACATACACACACACACACACACAGAGCGAGCGAGCTGGAGGTGAACAGCGGCGATAAATCCAGCCCACAATAAATGTAATTTCTAATTTTAAAGGGTCCATTAATTCTTGTCCAGTAGCCGTGCCAGGAGTTCTTTTGATGGGGGTCAGAGGGAGGGCCAGCATTAATAACAGCCACCTTATTACGACCCGACGTGGCCGGCGACGCACACTGTCCCCTCGAAAATAACATATGACGCCATTAGGTTCCATTACGGGTCAAACCCGGCGCAAACACACCCGCGCTGTAAATCACTCCAATCCAGGGACGAGGGGGGAGGAGAGGGGGGGGGGTCACGAGCTGAGCTGCAGTTTACCAGCTTGAGACACGTTAGAAGCCGAGACAGGCTGTCACTCAAGGAGGGGGGGGGAGGGGATGGTGGGGGGCTGAGCCACGACTCTCTGATCACCTGCCTGAAACCTACCAGCCCAAAACGCACACAACTCAGCGGAGAGGGGGGTTGAGGGGGGAGTGGGTGGGGGGGGGGGGGCAGCTTTTTGTGCCAATGTGCAACAATAACAACTGACAAGCAGCCAAGGCTTATTTGAGCAGGATTATCTACCCAGATCTTCATCAGCTAATGCTGCTGTGCCACCCTCTTGCCCCCCCCCCATACACACCACACACACCACACACACACACCCCTCCCCATGCACAGATTTGACTCACTCCCCCTCCTCCAGCCCCGACTGTCAAAACACAGACGCCAAATGCTGCACAGTCTGCATGAGCACAAACCAAGTAGTGGTATTGGGAGGGTTGGGGGGGGGGGGGGGGGGGGGAACCCAAACTCTGCAGAAGTTGTTTGCAGGAGAAGGAAAGCAAAAAGCAGAGGAAACTGAGAAAATGTACAGAGAGAGACAGACAGACAGAGAGAGGGAGACAGAGAGGGAGGGAGAGCTCACCTGCCCGAGGTGGATCGGTGGCTTCTCACCGATGCCCCCCCATGAAAAGCCCCTCCAGGAACGACGAGGAGCGAAGCAGCCGGCTCTCAGGGAAAAGTGTGAGAGTAAGAAACAGCCGTCGCAGAAAGGCAGGAGGAGTGCTCGCTGCAGCGCTGCTGTCTCTCCTCCTCCTCCTCCTCCTCCTCCTCTTCCTCTGTCGCTTCTTTCGCTTTGATCTCTCTCTCTCTCCCTCTGTATCCAGTGGGGGGGCCCCTCTCCCTCCGCCTCTGCCTCCCCCTCACTCTCCACCACAAGGTGTCACAAACAGAGTGCGTCTGCACCGGCTGCCTCTTATTGGCTCTCACTTCTTTCTTCTCCCCCAACCCGCCCCCCCCATCTCCCCCCCTTCTCCCTCCTCTATTCGGTTTAAAGGCAATGCATCACGCCACAGCTGCACCGCTCCTCCACACTACCAGATTATAAAGCGGTTCAAACACACACATATTATGTGCAGGTCCTGCATTGTAAAGATGTTCCTCCTCTGCTGGTGCCAGGTGACAAACATCTGGGTGACAAACATCTGGGTGACAAACATCTGGATTGGGGGAGATGGAGGGACAACAGGGATCCTGTTTGGATCCAGCCGAGTTGCGGATTGTTGTTCTGTTTTTTGTTGTCTGAATGTGTCCCTCTACCTGTTCGACGTCACATTGTGAAAACAACATACTTCTGAGTCGTTTCTCCCCACAGGGGGGCCCCATCACGACGCAGAGGATCACGATAGATTCATCAGAAGACCTGCATGGAGGGGGGGGAGGAGGGCGCGACTCACCGGATGTTAACTGCGGATAAGAGCTCAGACATGGCCGTGTATTTCTTAAGCCTCCTCCTCTTCCTCCTCCTCCTTTTTGCTACCTGTGCATTCTACATGGTGGATGGGTTGGCGGAGGGAGGGGGGGGGGGGGGCAGTTGATTTAAAACCGGACCTTCCCTCAGCGCTGACACAGCACGTCCCGGCTAGAGAGGAAAGTGCACCCGGCTCTCCATCCCGGCCTGCAGGTCCCACCCCTCTGGGGGGCGTTTCTCCCGTTGTTGTAATAAAGGGATTATTGAGCTCCAGACAGAAGTTGTTCGAGGGGAGCTTTGATTCCTGAAGCGTTTCTTAGAGGAGCTCTTCATTTCAGATGCAAAGCCAATGGCTCGTTACAAATCCCAGTGGTTGCAGCCATTAAGTAAATTGAATTAGGTGTTTAAAACCAGAGCCGGCCGCCTATCTCAAACACTTCCGCTTTCAACACTCTTGTGCACTCGTCACTGAAGACGTGTCCCCATTTCTTTAGCAGATATGAGACTGTACCGCGCTGTATAGGAGGTGAACCTCCCTCCCTGAGAGGAAGCGTAACGACCATGTTCGGAGTGGCACCGATGCCACTCCGTTCGGAGTGGCATCTAACGACCAGTTCGGAGTGGCACCGCGCCCGAGGGAGGGAGGGGGGTGGGAGTCAAGCTGCCCAATTTGCAGCTACAATTAGCCTCCAAGCCCCTTCAAATGTAGATTGCATACATCACCCGTGCCGTCGCGTGTGTGTGTTCTAATTCGCCGTGAAAAGCAGGCTGCTCGTTGTGTTTTTGAAAATGTGCTGCAGCTGTTTCTAAAACGTAAGTGGCCCCGAATCGTTCAGATCACATGGCGGGACACGGAGTCCCCGCTGCTGCCAGACGCCCTCAAGCGCTGCGAGCAGGAAATTAAAGGGGAACCGCTGGAACATCTGTCCCGCCTTCCCCGGGCGCCGCGGGGTAGGTAATCAGGAGCCGCCTGACTCCGTCTCGTTAGCTTTTATTTGTGGGGTTCATGCGTGCGTTTGTCCCTCTGGGAAATCCAGGGTTGTATTTTGGCCTGATGTGTATTTATTTTCATTTTTCTAAATCACGGCTGGGAGGAATTCTTTAACAAACTGGGATCCGGTACCAGCTGTAAAGTTCCTGGCGGCGCTCAAGCGATTCCCGCCGTGTTTTGGTGCTCATTACATTTGTTGTCAAAGTCGGATGTCACAGAAGCCTCAACCCTCGTTTCTGAGGTTACATTTATAAAAAAGTGCCATTATTCGCACTCCGAACGCACGGAACAGTTTTTTTTCCATTGTTATATTCCGCCAATTCCTCTGATGCCACCGGACGGTCCGCTATGAGTACAGGTGCATCACTGGTACTTTATTACCAATTCCGTATCAACATAGATACAAATTATCAAATTATAACCAAAGAAAGTAGGGTCCTGATTGAATTCATTTTGACGCTTGTTATCAGGATGATAGTTTTATTGACTGTCTGTAGTGACATCTAGTGGCGAGACGGTAATTTGCATCCAACTGAAGCTCCCTCTGCTCTTCCCTCGTCCCTCCGGTTCCCTCCAATTCCCACAATTGTCTTTTGGGGCCAAAGCTCAGCTCCTCTGCCCCGATGTTTCCGCCTGGAACCGACGTGATGATGAGTGACGCAATAATATGTGTGACAAGCTGAGCCAATTCATGAATAGATGAATAAATCAATTAAGAAATTGATGAGGCGACTCGAAGTCCCGCTCAAAGACATCCGCAGGTGTCTCTCGGCATGGCGCCGCATGACCTTCTCTGAGGTATGAATATGGATTTCCTGTCAGAACGAGTCTTAATTAACTCTTTTAAAAAGTTCAAGTTGCTCCGACAGCGATTTGAGGTCGACAGGATGACACTTTAAAAACATCCGCGGATACAGGAGATGGAGGAGGAGGAGGTGATGGAGGATCTCCATGTGACCATAACCAGGACACAGAGGAGATGATGGAGGATATCCATGTGACCATAACCAGGAGACAGAGGAGGTGATGGAGGATCTCCATGTGACCATAACCAGGAGACAGACAGGGTGATGGAGGATCTCCATGTGACCATAACCAGGAGACAGAGGAGGTGATGGAGGATCTCCATGTGACCATAACCAGGAGACAGACAGGGTGATGGACAGCCCCCAACAGGTAAATGTTTGGTTTCCACATTGTTTGCATCAGTAACAATCTACTAATATAAATAAAGTAAGATATAAGATATAAAGTATAAATCCGTCACCAACTTCTCTTCACCAAAGTAAAAGATTGTGAGGCCATAAAAGATTAATTCGAGGCCTTGAGGGGCAATGAGAGCGCTGATTGTGAAACGTGATTTGGCCTTCGGTTCCAGATGGAGGTGGGGGGGAGGGGTGGGGGGCACTTTACATCAAGCGGGGCGGCCCAACCCGAGCTCCAATCCATCAGCCGGTCACAAACTTTCTATTGGAATCGATTCCCTCTGAATAAGTAAGTCGTTATTCATCCTTCTCCATTATTTATCGCTGCGAGGACGTTGGGTTTGATTTTCTTATTTTAGAATCCAGACAAAGGTGTGAACAAGCCGACACATTTACATCCGTGATTAAGTGAGGTGTTCTTATTCCTAATTGAATGCTTTTCTCATTACTCCACAAACAAAACCACTTGTGGATCTTCTTTAGGGAAATTAAAAGGAATTCAGTGCCGTCCTCAAAAGGCTAAAACACACTCACGAAAGAGGAGCAACAGACTACAACACGTGGAGCATCTGACACCTGCGTATCAGCTCAAAGCCGTCTCTATTTACTATTGTGTGTTATTAAGTATTGAATCCAAGAAGCTTGCTTTTAGAAAGTCATAAGATACAAACTGCTAAGTTGACATTATCTTATTTAATGTTGTGTTTTATACATTTTACTACAATTCTCACATTTTCAATACACACATCAGTGTGAATTTCTACTTTTTTAGTTATTCAAGAGTCACGTTCATTACAGCACCACACCCTGGCAGTGGGTAAATGGTGTCGTCATGACAACCGTTTTCATATCATTTGGAAATGATTGTGATGTGAATGAAAAGATTTTGTTTTGTTCCAGAGATTTGCATTTAGATTTCTTTTTTTTTTCTTTCCACAAATCGTGACGACACAAATAATATTTCCAGTTAGTGACAACTGGAAAAAAAAGATCTGCTGATCAAACACCTGTCATTAATCATCAAGCGGACGGACGCTCCCATGAGGCCCAAAACCCTGACGTCGCATCGCAAGACACAACAACGGCGTGTGGGCGGCTCCTCCAGCTCCAGGAAGCCGCCTGGAGTTTCTCCATCGGGTTTTTCTTTTCTGCTACTGAAGCTGGAGCCGGCTGCTGAAGTGGAGACCGAGGAGGAGTGAGGGGGAATTTGCATGTGAATAAAGAGGTGATGATGAATTCCTCCCACTTATCATTGTCTGAAGTGAAGCGGTACACGTGTTCCCTCGCTATGAGAAGCGGCGCTCTGCTTATTGTTGGACATCGTGCTGTTTACAAAGAGCTGTTTACGTAAGCAAATCCTTTGTGAAGTATCTATTGTCCTGTATTCATATTTTATAAAACAAAGCATTTCATACAACTTAAGTGACACAATTGAGATTTATTCCCATCAGGGTAATTTTCTACATGCAAAAAGTGCTTATGCAATTTATTTATTTTTTTGCATTGAAAGCTGCCGGAAAACAAGCAGATGCCGAGCAACAGTCGCACGCCAGAAAGGGAAAAAGCCAGAAGACGTCCTGCAAGGAGAAGCTGCAGCATCGTTGAACCAACAGGCGTCCCAGAATGCAACACCAGGTAGCCCACCTTTCAGATAACGTCTGGGTTAAAAGGCCTCTACGCGTTACTTTTGAGTCCACATCCGAGTGCAACCCAATGACCTGACTCGTGTGTGATATGATATACTAACCACACTAACCACAGCCAAAGCAACTTAACGTCTGTTACCACAGTGATTTCCTAACATTAATCCCAATAGAGTTGCCAATGCGTAGATGCTGAAGAAAGATAATGTTTATTAAAATGGTTCCATTGGATCGGAAAAAAATAAATAAATTCAATGAGTTTTATGGAATCCTAAAATATTCATGTTCTAGGTTCGATGTAAATATCAGATCCATTTCAGGGAGGAACAAAGTAACACACTCAAGTCTATTCTTACGATAGAAAATCAATAATGAAGCATTTTACCAGGCGCTATTGAGTTGTTGACTTGTTTGATGATGTACTGAGGTGTTTCACCCCTGTGTTTTGTGTCTATGTACCGATAAATAAAGACGTCTCGGAAGGTGTGGAAGGTCGTAAAGTGTTTCCACGATTACAATCTACAAGTGGCCCCCTGAAGGGTTCTCCTGTGGAGAGCCCGAGGGTCCACCACGTCGTCGCCACGGAAACCGGCTCCGGGATCACATCCCGGCCCACTTCGCTGGGTACTCAGAGGCGAGACCACCCAGAGTTCCAGTACCTTACTAGCAGCAGTCGCCCCCCCCCCCCCCCCCACACACACACACACACATACACACTACAAGTGATCAGCTGCCGTCACCCGGATCACCGATTCCGCTCGTCCAAAACCACGCTTTATTTCGTCTCCTTTTTGTGTTGTATTTATTATTCATTACTGCTGGTAAATCTTTATGTATTCACAACATATTCATAGTTACACAAAAGGGCGGGGAGGTTAAGTGTGTGGGAGGAAGCGTTACGCGTCATTAATATTGCAATAGCTGCATCTGCAATGGTTACGTGCCGCTGGCAGTCGGGGGGCAAAGCGCCGCTCGAAGGGCACGTATCTGACGCGCCATCAGACCGCCTGCAGCGGCGCAGTTTAGCGCCAGCCGGGCGAACCGTCCCTGCGGCTCCACCCGAGAGACCAGCTTCCGTCATTGTTTACATCTCGAGTGCAGCTCTTTGGGTCAGAGAAGCGGTGAACCTTCTTCACGGGGCCAAAGGTCAATAATAATCGATTGGTATATCGAGAAGCTTCTCATTGACTTCAATACAATTTAAAACTTTGTGCCGAAAAGTAAATACATCAAGTGTCCGGACATTTTAGCAAAGTAACATGAATAAATATGACTTTTATATACAGAGCAGCTTGGAGTTTTACCCAAAAGAAGATAAGGAAAAGAGTTACTTTCATATTTCATATTATATGAGGGGGGCAGAACAGGAAGGGAAGAAAAAAATAAGAAAGCAAAGCAGCTTTTGATTTATATTCAAATGAGAAGTACACAGGGGGAAATTGGATTCCTCCTCCATTTCAGAGAATGAATTTCCTGTTGGCGGATCGCGTTGTATCATCTGGTGGCGTTAATATGGAGCTCTGAGCGCCAGGAGCTTTTCTTCATCACAAAGACTCGGAGGAACTTTTTACACCTCGTCGGCACACAGAATGCAACCATCATTTACACATAATTCACACATGAAAGACCAAAGCATATCGAAGGAGTTCTGCTCCCAAATCAGAAGAGGACCGGTTTCTGCTTTACGTCCTTTCAACCTGCCGGAGGCCGTTCGGCCCATCGGAGCTGGCCGGAGGGGCGAGGGGGGATGGATGGGGGGGGGAATGATCCTCTCGTCACCCCGATGGAAAATTCAACAACGTTCAAAACAACTCTAATCAGGGGGAAATGACACGCGCTGATGACGCCGTCGGGCAAAATAAATCCCGTATGGCCCGATTGGGATTTGGTGTTTGAAAGACACACGCGTGCTGTAATCCCCGGAGGACGCGCGCACAAGGCTCACAGGTTTATGCAACATCGCTGGTCGTAAAACACAACAAGACAGACGAAAAGAGTGCTGTGTGGACCGGGCGCAAGGGCAGCAGTATGACGGACTTTTTTCTTTTTTAAACCTCATAGTTAGTGATGAATATCTGCAAAGCCTTCCTAAACGTGCACTGCCACACGTGCGCTCTCAGGTCGTCATTGGATACGTTTCCAAATTCATGAGGATTCTGTTTTTAGGTGCACGGCAGCCGGAATGGCAAAAATGTTCAACTTCCCAAACTAGTGAATTTAGCAATTTGCTTGTTTGACCATAAAAAATATTTTATTAATTGACAAATTCTCAGAAAATGTTGGAACCAGAAAAATGTAGCATTTCTCCATTTAAATAAGATATTTATGATTTATTTTTTACCATTTATTGGTAAAAACATTTTTTTTTTTTTTACGATTTCCATAAATTAATCTGAGTGCGACACCAGCTGGTAAAAAGTAAAAGAGCAAATACACTGAAAGGATAAAGCGCCAAAATCCAACAATATACGATGAAGCGCGGTAACCACGGCGATCCATCACCGTCTTCAGTGGTCCAGAGTGGCAGGTGTAGGAACGTGTGTATCGAGTTCTCTGACCCCCCCTGGTGGTTTTACATTGGTCCTCAAAACACTGCTGCAATGATGCATCAAATCACCCCTTTTATTAAATGACCCGCGATTTGTTTGTTCAAGTGTTTTTTCACAGTTAGTGATAAAAAAACAACACATTTACTCCCAGTTTAGTTTGAGGGAATTCGCAAAGCAAATAGTTGCATATTATCGGCCGCCGTCTCTCTGCTGCCACCAAATATGGCAAAAGGGAATTTAATTAGGTTTGTGTCTTTGTCCTTTTCTACCATAGAAAACAAGAGTTAAAATGTTGAGGACTCCTCTTATGCACAAGTTTAAGTTCCTCCTGAAGCTTCCTGGTCAAAAGTTCTCAAAAAGGACAAAGATGATCTTTACGAATTGTTTAATCATTTTATACATCAATGTTTTAAAGCCTTGATTTGTTTGTTGACCTTCTTCAATGTGTTTTGTTCATGTTATTCTTTAGTCTGTGTAGTAATACTGATGTCACAATCTTGGACATAAAGATTTCTCGAGTGCTTTTTAAAATAATTTGGTTGATTTGACCCTTTTCGTCCAACGAACAGAAGTCACATTATTGAAACAAGTATTCATGCAGATGTAAAGTTAACTTTAACAATTTCCTCAGAGACACCAAGGATGAGACGGACTGGGTATTATTTAAGAAAATTGAGGAATTGTGAATCTTGTTTTTTATGAAAAAGCTAACAAACGTCCACCGTTAATGGTAATGCAAGGATTTCTGACATCTGCAGCTATCTTCTTCGGTTCATGTTCGTCACCGTCTGGCATGCAAACAGCCAAAGTATCCAAATAAATTAGAGTGAAGTTCTCCCATCACAAATGTGAAGTTGATAAGAACGTTGAACGTATCCTCCGTCATTTGAGTTCCGTTTGTACGGTACATCCGTACTCCGTGTGAGATCCCATGGGAATAATCCGCGGTGGTTCTCCCGGAGAGTCTCGGCCAAACAAATAATAATATATTCCAAATATGATGCAACAATATTGTTCAGGAAACGAAAATCTTTCTGTTGGCAAATCCGTGGAATAGATGCCCTGTTTGGACCGAGCGAGACACACGGCGTGGGAGCCCAAAGGCTCTCTGGACCACAAGAGACAAATATTTTCAAAGGCGCAACATCCTCAATGGATCCAGTGCGCTAACAGAGGAAAGCGGCTCCATCTTCCAAAATGTGTCTCCAAAGCGTCAGGAAAAACATCTGTTGTACCTTAAAGTCACTCACACAAATAATTGAGTCTCAGAAACGCGTGTCTGCAGGATCGCAGAACACATTTGATTGCAGCACTTCAGAAGTTGGCACCAGTGGAACTGCTCTGTGGCAAGTAGCAGAGGGTTGTGTACGTCTGTGTGTGTGTGTGTGATGAGCAAAGATGCTATAGTAAGCATGATGTGGCTGATAAAAAAATGACTTGGAAAATTCAGAGAGGCCTCCAACTTTCCCCGTATCTGTACCTCTAATATGCACACCAGAAAAGTGTTTTAAAAAGATCCCTAAAGCCCGACAGACCTGCACCTCCTCCTGGCCGGCTACACAGCGGCTACTTGGCGGCAGAATCTCCATCGGGCCTCATGCTGAAGGGCTCCAGGCGCTCGCTCTCCGGCAGCATGTTGTTGAGGCGCTCCATCAGCGGCACCGTCTGGTCGATGCCCATCTGAATGCGTCTCAGGATCATGGACATCTCGTTGACCTTCTGGATCTGCTCGGCGTACTTGGCGTAGCGCTTCTGGCGCTCCTGCATTATGCTGAACAAGGTTTCCACCGACAAGTCCATCTGATAGCAAACAGTCGGGAGATAAGACTTTTCAGATTTTGCACCAGCAGCTCTGAATGCAAAGATACCATTAACGTTATCCGACGGCACACAGTGCAAGCACCTCCCTGTAGGGCAGTTAACATCTTGAAATTGCAGGGAAAAGGAGGTGAAATCCCGACAATATCATGAGTCTAATGAATGTAGAGTTCATTGATAATGAGGTTGCACGGTAAACAGCATCATGCCGTACCTCTTTGATCCTCTTGACCAGGGCATTCTGGTCGAAGGCCACGGCCTCGGCACACTGGTGCAGGTGATCCTGGTAGCGGGTGCAGAGCTGCAGAACCTGAGCAGCATCCAGCCTTTCCAGGCACACACTGCTGGGGGACGTCTGGCCACTCAGCACTCCTGTGGAGAGCAAAAATCCAAAGGCCTTACACACATTAGTTATTTAAGTTATTTAATTCAGTTATTTAACAATTAAAAGAATCAGAATTTAACCACACAGGCGGATTCATCTTCCAACACAGCGCTATTGGCCTGCAGTGAACCATCAAATGACGGGAAAAAAGGGCGGGACTCTCCACTCACACCTCCCACTATTACCAATATCTTAAAGTAACATTTCATTATAAAAATAATTGTTGTCAACACTTTTCGTAAAAATGGATAAAGGATATATATATATATATATATATATATATATATATATATATATATATATATATATTATGGCTCAAAAATAGAGCTTGTACAAGTTAATGTAGCATTACTTAGTTAATATTCCTTAGAAATGTGTATTTATAGTGAAGTTCCTATAGGCCATAGAATGTCTGTTAGATGACCCTGTAACTGTTGTCAGCAGCATGAGGACTTGACAAGTTACCCTTTAAAAGCGGCTGGAAGGTCGGTATCTCCTGAAGCTTGATGACATCTGGGTCGTTGTGGATATTTCGCATTGATTGGGTCCCCTGAGCCACAACCACAATATCGTCCATCTTTGCTTTCTGCTTAGCTGGAGAGGGTACCACTGCAATGACATACAATGCTGTTAATACTGACATGCAGCAGTTATTTTACTTCAACTCGTACGACAAGTATTGTCAGCAAATGGTAGAGTTTGAGGAAAGGTAATTGAGTGACATATTATATTACCTCCGATCCACACTTATAGCAAAGAATATGCTACTGTATAACTAGGTTAACTTCCATAAAAACAAAATCATGATTTCACTTCAATGTTACAGAGGTTATCTTACCCGATGAGCTGTAATCGGAGTGTTTGTGCTCCGCGTCTCCGCTCTGCTCGGCTCCCATGCTGCTGGCGTTTGGTGAGCAAGCTAGCGGTTAGCTTTCGTCAACGTCTCCGCAGACGGCCGCGGGATTATTTAATCCAAAAGCGCGACAACGATTATTAAACCGTGTCTGTAACGTTAAATACTTCCATCGACCTTCTTACTCACGACGAGAGCACCTGAAATGCAGGGCTGTGGTTGGTTCTGAGGTTTCAAACTAGCAATCTAACGTCGGCTGTTCGTGCTAGCTAACATGTTAGCATACATTAGCTTCATTTGAATCTAACAACGTGAGGGCTACGCAGGCTGCTAGGTCGGAGTAATACCGATAGATTTTTAATTAAAAAAATGACCGATATTTACGGGACACGGTAAAACAGAAATGACGGTAACATGCGGGCACACTTCCGTCAATATTGGTCACGTGGTCTTCCTCTTGAACGTTTCAATACGTTATTACCGCCCCCTGCTGCTGCTAAGGCCTAAAATAAACACCAAAATGTTGAATAATTGCTCCATACCAAATTGTCCTCAAAATGGGTTTTATCCATGTAGCAACTATAAGAACTGATTTTAAGAAGAACTGCTCTTAAATTGATATAGGAGTAGCAATATTGTTAGTTAAGGACAAATCTTTGAACTTTTTAAGGGTTGAAAAACTTAAAACTTGGTTGATATAATACAATACTATTATGCACATCTAGGCATTGGCGGCTGGTGGATTTTTTTTTGTTAGGGCCAGCCAATCAGTTTGAATAAAAGTATGATTTAATGCAAAAAAAAAGATATAAAAAAAGATATAAAAAGACATTTTTAACTAGATTTAATGAACAAGAATAACGTTGTGCTTAAAAGTACAACTTGAACACCAAACATCATCAGCATCATTAACAAGTATAAAAACAGGTACTATACCAACATGTATCACTCTGGAAATAACAAAGACATAAGCAACAACATCTAAGAAACATGAACCAAGTTCTCTTTTAACGCTGTTGGATTTGATATCTAACCATCTTGAGTGTGGTCATTTGCAGAAGTAAAACCGGTGTATTTAAAACTGTCTTTGTGTCTTGTTGACAACCAGATTAAATGGACAACACCAAAAACTCCCAAAACATAGATTTAAATCTATCAAATCTATCTGGTAGAAAAGCCTGAAACTGAACACAATGAAATGCTCCTTTAATTTAACTAACTCCTTCGACTGAGAACACAGGACCATCGGTACGGTCCGCAAACTAAAATGAAAGATACATACAAAGGGCTTCATGCAGGAGATTCCAAGCTACACGGGTGCTGTCTTCTCTGTCTCCCCCTGTGACTCGATGTCCTCTTCCACCAGCGGGTAGGGGCGCAGGTCCAGGGTCAGAATGCTGCTGAACATGCATTCTTCAAACTGTGAAAAAAAGAAACATGTTTTTTACTGCATTGTCACAACATGTAGAAATGAATAATTTTCTTCTTCTTGTCACAAAAGTTGGTTACATTTGAGTAGACTCCCAGCAAAGCGTCGGCTTTGGAGAAAAACTCCTCCTTGAGGGAGATGACGATGATCTGCATGTTCTTCATGGACTCCTCTCTGATAAAACTGGTCACCTGGATACAAACAGAGCACCCACGCAAGCTACGCACGGATATAACTCATTCAAATAAGACAGAATAAAAGTCCACTCTTATCAAATCGTGTCATGTTGCGCCGTGACGTCAATTAACGCCACAATGCAACATGTGTTTCATACGTTCTGTTTTATATTAGTTTAAATTAATCCATTCATCGTCTGAAATGTCAGAAAAAGTGACGGTCCAATTTCGTAGACATCCAGTCAAACAGACGTAAGAGAGCACTCACAGCAGGTTGCAATGCTCTTTTGAGGAATTGTTTTTAGCACTACTGTAGATACGTGAATCATAAACCCTGGCTGCAACCGTACCTTGCCTATGTTAGTGTTGTCCAGCGCAGCGTCCACCTCGTCCAAGATGAAGAAGGGAGCAGGGCGGAAGCTGAAAGAGGAAACAAACACAGCACGGATTCAGTGAACCAGTGATGGGTTCAAATGTTTATTACTCATTTATTGCGTTTTTTACTGTAAAAGAAAAAAGAGTGAAGTATCAGCATTCAGTCAACGTTGTGAAAGAGGAGATCTAGAGGCCTTCTAAGGCTGTTCATCAGTTTAATAGTCCTCAAAGTAAAACGTGTCGTGGTGTGTCACCAGCTGTGCTAATTTATTCTGCGTCTGTTTCATCACTGTGGGAGCGAATTATCCAGCTGTCCAGCTAACACAAATCAACTGTTTTCGGGGAAATGGGATTTTGGTTAAATTCTAACCGTCCTTACAGATTTATTATTCTGTTTCTTGTACTTGTTACTTTTATCTCAAGTTATAATATGATTTTCAACACATTGGCATTTTGTCATGTGTTGTGTGTCTTGTGTTCTACGTTGTTGTCCAGTGGGATTGATTCACCTGTGGATGGCGAACACTAGGGCGAGGGCAGCGATGGCCTTTTCTCCCCCGGACAGGTTGTCCATGGACATGAAGCGTTTCCCCGGCGCCACACAGTTGTAGTTGATGCCTCCCAGGTACGGCTCGTCCGGGTTCTCTGCACTCAGGATAGGCCTGGAGCACAAAAGGCAGGATCTGATCACTTAATGGAGAAGTATGTGCAGGTCGCACTGAAGAGCAGACAAACCCTCCTGGTTGGTTCTCTTTCAGCAGTAAAACTGAGGAAGGAAAGAGCGAACTTCTGCAGGTGAGGTTTGGTTGCTTCACCTGGGCGCTGCTGTTCCTGCACATTCTCTTGTAGATCTGATCGATCACGACGCAGACAGTGTTCGAAGCACCGGCTGAAGAGTCCGAAGCGTCGGGCTTTGACTTGCTCAAACTCCTGACTGCATTTCCTGGCTGCTCTGGCGCTGACGTCGAACGCTGAGCGAGGTAAAACAAAGCTGACTCAGCGGTCCGGGTGCTTTAGTTATCGCACAACAACTTCAGCGATTCAAATAAATAATAATAATCATAATAAACGTACCGTCGGTCACTCCCTGAAGCTTCTCCTTCACCTCCCTCATCTTGGCCAAAGCTTTCAGGTTTGGGGCCGTAGTGCGATACAGCACTTCATCTACGGAGGACACAGGACTCCTTCAGCCGCTCCAAGGCCTGCACCTGCTCCTCCGCCTGCAGACTCTGCACCCGCACACACACAATTCAATGCATGTTACATGTGCGTGTCTGACAGTAAGTTGGGAAGCTGGGAGACAATAATTAGGCTTGAGGTCTCCACCCTGAGTTCTGGTTCCAGGATGGAGTAGTCGATGACTAGTTGTGCCTCTCTCTCGTAGATGCTCATGGTTTCTGTGGTGCCGCCAATGGATTCTGTGTCCAGCTGCGCAGTGGAGAGAGAGATACCAGCCATCGGGTGAGGTTGACCCCGAAAGGGCCTCAAGTCACTTGATTACTTTTTCTTTTGGGCTTCTCAGATGTTCACTCTTAATGTCAGAGGGTTTCTAAAGTTCAAAATATGATCATTTGAACTTGAATTAATATCCAGTACTTCAAAGGGTTGATAAACTGGTACAAAGCACATTCCCTCTGTCAGTACCTGCACCTCGCTGATCTCATCCAGGCTCCCCGACAGCAGAGTAACAGGCAGACTCTGGATCTTGCAGGCCAGTAGCATGTTGTGTCTGAACAGGCGCTTTTGCTCCAAGGCCGTCTCTGCAGACATCACCTCCTGCTGAAGCTTCACCAACTCTCTGCCAGAAGAGAGTCCAGAGCGGATTAGAATATTATTGTGAGACATTGTAAGACATCACAGAGGTAGAACATCTCTATACTGTCGGGGATAGAAAGCAGAGACGGATAATCGCCAAGTTATAGAAATGTCACTGAGTAACGGATGTGATGACTCACAGGGAAAAGGGGCTCAAACTAAATTTGTCTTCTTGGAGGATTTCATCATTTTGTTTATCTGGTAATGGATCTGAAAGGATGTGACGCTGCCAACCAGTCAAGTCGCATTTTACATCTGTGTCTGTCCAAAAATGTCCTCACGAGGCATTTGTATAATAGATTTATATATTTAAGTTACTTATTGATTTCTTTGAGGCTCCGGGTGTTCTGGTCCAGCTCAGCTTTGGCAGCGGCCACCTGGCTGTTCTTTGACAGAAGCTGGTTTTTCATCTCCAGATGTTTTTCCTGACCAGTCCTCTACCGCTGCAAGCAGCGTCTCCTCTTCCTAGAGGGGGTGAGGGACGAAAACATCAGGCCGAACAAAGACTGCTGAATTCTTTTTTTTATTTCACACCAGCCACTAAAATATCCCTAAACTCAAAAGCTTCTCACATGTCACTTAGAAGTCACAGAAGTCCAGGAAGATTAACTCAACCCGTCACTCTGGACACATTTTGACGGGTAGAAGACGGAATGACTACCTTCTTCTGCTCGGCAATGCTTCTCTGCTCCTTGTTGATGGTTTCCTCCATTATGAAGAGCTTCTCCTTCTGCTGCGCCATTTGGTTTTGTTCGTACTCCAGCCGCATACTCAAGCGGGTGCACTGATTCTCAAACTCCAGCCTGAGAAGAGAAACGTCATCAGTGCAATAATGTTGTAAAACTCCTTCAAAAAACATACATTTAATACTAGCATAAATCCCATAAATACACTAGGAGTTTATTTAGATCCTTCAATTTATATTACTACTCTTGTAGTATAGCTCCAGACCTTTGAGATTGATAATGTGATTGCATACAAAAGTAATTATGCAATGATATTGGAAAAACATTCTCCTTGTCATTCCGACTTCACCATATTGATTTCTTTTTGGGGACAATACGCTAGGGAAGGTTAAATGTACCGCTTCTTGTCGAGCTCCGTCTGATGTTTCAGATGCTCCTGTTCGTACTCTCTGATGCTGTCCACACCGATCTCAGCACAGAAATCAGAAAACACTGTGTCCTCCATCTAAAAGCCCAAAATGACAAATTTACTTCTAAGGAGCGTCGCACTCTGATGACCAGCAGAAAACAACATAAAAGGAAAAGGAACATAATAAACATGTGCGTAGGATTGCTGTCTCTGGACCAACGGATCAGCAATGGATGCCGTGTGTAGAAAAATGACACATTGAGCAATCATAGTAAATAACTGTAGCAGAGGTCAGGGAGATATATTCATATCTAGTTGGTATGGAGATGGAATCCCGTTGTTGTCCAATGATGGAGACCCAAAAGGAAACAAAACGCCACCATGTGATATCCGCCATGTTACTGAGAACAGCCAGGTTCTAATGACTAATGACTAATGACTACCTGGTTGATCTGGTCCCTGATTCTCCTCATCTCTTCATCCTTTGCCTCCACACTTTCCTGCTGCATCTGAATCTGAGAGTCCAGGTTTGATAGTTCGCTTTCCATACGAGAAATCTCCTGGAAACAATCAGCTGGAGATTTACTGTTGATTCACCCTCTGCCCCCCCCTACTCCTCATCTCACCAGCACACAACGAATCCCTGACCATCTCAAATGATTTGGGAATCGGAAGAGTAATAAGGAAACACAAGGGGCTCTGTAGCTTGTGCACAAGCAGCCAAGCCTTGCCAGAGAACTAGTGGTGCAAAGGATCAAGTAACTCTCAGATCGGATCATGGTTACTAATCACTGATCGTTGATCATCCAGAGTGGCACATACAAATCCCTTTGTTGTGTGATTGTTGCAATAATAATTTCAACCGCTCTGAAGTCAGTGAGGACAATCAAAAATTTAAAATGTGTTAATTTCCATTCCTTCATGGATCATGATAACATTTGAAAGAGTCAAACTTCAGCAGATCTTACCGCTTGGCATTTAGGGATGTTCTTCTTCTGAATGTTTTCCAGTTCGGCTTTGGCGTATTTAAGGCGGGTCTGAGCGCCCTGAGCGTTAGCAACTGTCTGTTTCAGGTCAGAATCCTTCCTCTTTAGCTTCATTAGATCCTGCACAGAGCAATTCGATTGTGAATACATTATGCATTGTGAAAAGGGATTCCAGCCCATTTGTGTGCTTAGTTCCAGACCAAACAGGCCGCCCTGGTATTTTGTGTTGACTAACGCGCATCTCTGCCATCAGAGTGTCCTTGTGAGCCTTCAGCCGCATCATGTCCTTCTCATCCCAGCATTGAGCTCTGGTCCGCAGGTAGCTGGATCCTCCGGAGATCACGCCTGCCTTCGTGAAGAGCGTCCCGTCCAGAGCCACCGCCTGCAGGGAGCACATCCGATCACACTCGCGAGTTCAAGGCACCAGGTGGTTTGCTTTCCCTTTTCAAGCTCTTTATAGCTTTTTTTACTTGCATATTATTATTATTATTATATTATTTTAATCCATATTTTTCAAAATTATTATTATGAACATGCAAATTTCAGTCAGTGAATTATACTTTTTAAAATAAAAGTCTTTATTAAGCTGTATGCAACACTTTCGCCTCTCAACAATGACTCCTGTTTGCAATATGAAGATACAGATTCCTTCTAAATGCAATGTTTTGTCAGGTGAGGCCCGTGAAATCCGCAACCCCAACAGCACCTAAAGGGAGGTTCATGCTCAGTTCACCATGGAACAAAAAAAAAAGAACTAAGCTCCATTGACTTTGCATCACACGCACCTTAATGCGCATCTGCCCGTCGAAGGCCACGCTCCTTGCTTCCTTGATGGTCTCGCACACCACAGCGTTGCTGCACACAAACTGCATCACCTTCCTAAGCTGGCCGGCGCATGTCCCAGTGTTAATCTTCACAACATCAACCAGCATCTTGGCACCGGACGTCTCCCTCACCCGCTCATTCAGAGGAATCACCTGGGCACACCCGGGGAGAAGGTTATCACATTGTTCATGCGTTGCTACGATCGGCAGAGACAAGGCCCGATACGGAAAAAAAACATTGCCTCCTTTGCCATTTTGTATTTTCAACAATTCGAAAAAAGAACACACATCCAAGTAGTCGATGGGCAGGAAGGTCTCGCGTTCGGCGCGCTCCTCCTTGATAAAGAAGATGCAGTCACGGGCCACTTTCTCCGAGGACACCACGATGGCGTCGAGGAAGCGGCCAAACACCTTGATGACAGCCAGCTGGTACTTCTTATGGACAGGGCTGCACAAGTCAGACAGACGACCCAACTGGGACAGGAATGTAGAAAAAATAGAAATGGTTTCAATCATTTCAACTGACAAATGTAAAGGCGTTTTGAACCTAAAAAAATAGCAAGTTGTGTCTGATGCATATAAAAAGGTATCGCCAGATGTTAAAAAAATATATTTATATATTCCTCTCAAAAAAAGCAGCCAGACATTCTGAGTGCAACCGATAAAAAAAACACAGTAAGACAAGATGAGGGACTTGAAGTTAGATTAAGTTCAAAATGACCACAGACTAGAGCGCTTTATAGGCACCGTTTATGTTGAAGATATATCTATTGATTCATGGAGATCATGATTCATTGTCATCTTCCAGTTGTTACGATTTTACTGTCAGAGCTGTGCACTGTAGCGCTCTGCAAGGCGCTGATCCTTCTGCTGGGAACAGGAACTCACAGTCTTAACTGATCATTTATTTATATACTCGCTTTTGACTTTCACCTTCAAAGAGTACTTTGTTCTCATCCCCCGCTGACCTCCATGGGTCCAAAGGAGAAGAAACGCTTACAGGAGAATCTTTCAGTTTCCTTAAACTCAGTAGGGTAGCAACAGTTTGCCACCTGCAGAAGATTTAGAGACTTAAGTAGTGGAGCCGCCTTCCGGTAGTGAAGAAAACCGAGCTCCATAAACTAATAGTTACATCTTTGTAAAGTTAAGCATGTTGGCACCGACAGGTGTATTTGGCAGACTCTGATAAACTCACACCTAGTAAAATACCCTCCTGCCATCTAGTGGATGTGGTATATCATTTATATAATATTATTTATTTTTTATAGCCTGGGTGCCATTCCGAACTTAGTCCCGCCCACAACGTTCTTTTGGTCGGGAAGTTTGGTCTGGCATTGCTCCATAGTGGCGCGAGTATTGCCTGGCCGATTCAAATTGTCAGGCCGGGCTTTATACGATGATGGATAGATGATCAACAGTAACGTAATCAACCACGTCATCGAGCGCTTGGGTTGAATTAATTTACAACAAAGATGGCTGCCGCTGGAGAATTAAGTTGTGTAGATTCTGCTATCAGGTCTGTTCTGAAAGATATCAACAGCGAGTTAATTTTAAAAGAGGAACAGAGGAACGCGATCAAAGCATTTGTTGTTGGCGTTCTTCCTACGGGACTCGGCAACTAGGCGTCGCTTAACATACGTCACACACTCCGTTGCTCTTATTGGTTGTAGGTCTATCCAATTGAGTGCAGAGGCATTTTTTTCCCTGGTTCGTTTGAAACACGGCCCATAATCACAGCTCAATGGAGCAGCATCAGACTCAAATTCTGACTAGAATTGAGTATGTTTTTTATATATAAATACTCTTTTAGTGTTTTGGTTATATTTATTGTTTTAATGCTATAAGTTGTACTGTTGCCTAAATAATTCAGTTATCATTTTGATGTTTAGTGGCGTATTCAGTCTCCTGCCCCTCACTGCAGATTTCTCTCACCACTGATTCCGGGTAGAGTCTGCGGAGCTTCTCTAGCAGCTCTTTGCGCCGCTGCTGGGATTTGCTCTCATGTCTCTCCAGATGTGCATTCCCCAGCTCCTCCAAAACTTGGCCCAGCTCCTGGTTCAGCTCCTCGCTGCGGTGGCGGCCTTTCTGCAGCTCCGCACTAAGGCTCTCTTCCAGTTGACGGCACTCTTCAAGGGACGATCTGAAACGTGCAGTAATTCCATCCTGATTTCAGGAAGTTCATAATAAATAAACATCAACTTGTGGGGCACATGTCGTACTTGCAGGACTTGGTGTACTCCTCTAGTGTATCTGCCCTATGTATGAAATCCTTCAGCTGAGTCTGGTTGTTCCTGATGGCGATCTACAACAGATGACGTTCAAAGAGAAATGAAAGTGACTGTAATTGATTTATTGTTTTGATTCACTCTCACTGCTCTTGTGCCGTTTCTGCCAGCAAACAGCTTTGAAAACAGTACACAACCCGCTCTGCACCATTCAGTAGATGGACACGGTTAGCGACTAGCTGGGGAACATAGTTTAGAGAGTTTAGTAATAAAAAACAGATATTCCTCTGCGTAGAGAAAAGGGGTGAAAGAGAGAATTTTGGTCATTCAGGTCATCCACATCATAAACATCACTACCTCCACTTCCTTCTTACGCTGCTGGTCGAAAGCCATCTTCTCGTTGTCCGCTCTCACTTCCCAGTGCAGTTTCTCTGCCTGCTGGCTGAGGACAGCCCCCTTTATCCGGGCCAGCTCCTTCAGCTCTTTGTATTGCTCCAACTGTAGTAGTTAACAGTTGTTAACATAAACACTGCAACCTGTTTCATTCGCATTTTTTGGCTTTGGTGGTTCAAATCAATTCAAGCGATGTAGTGTGTTCAACGTTCTATTTAAAACAAATGGTTTTGAATCAAACTATATGTCTGAACTAAACTGTGGCCTCAAAACATGACATATGTGTGCAGCTCTGCCAAGAGTTATTTTAAGTTATACAAACTCACGTGTGTAATCACCAACAGTTTATCGTATAGTATAAGCACAAAACTAAAACCTGATCTTTATCCTTTTATCCTCCAATATGCAAGATCATGTGAACTGGCAGCAAAGTTCTTCAACACTCTCACCTGACCCTCATCCAGCTTAATGTCTCTTTCCATGGACGTTCCCTTCTTCTTGTGCTGCTTCTCATAATTCCTCCAGATCGTCTCCAGCTCAGAGATCTCCTGCCTTTCTTCCGCTAGCTCCTGCTCTTTGATAGCAATCAGCTTCTGACTCTTCTTCAGGGCTTTACGGGCCTCCTCTGCCTTCTTCATGTGATGGGAGGTGTTGATTTTTGCTTTGATGTACTGGGATCGACACTGGGACAAGACATGCTCCTGGGCGCTGAATGACAGGATGAGAGAGGACACAGATGTTATGCCCCCATTGCGTGTGAGCTAAACAGATATGAAACATTGCACTGTCTTTAAAACGTTCCTACATGTAGAAACAAAACAGCTGCTGAGGGACAAATTATATGCATACATAGTGGTGTTTTCTGATAAAATGGTAAATCATTTTTTTAATCTTCACACGCACCGGATCTCTTTCTCGATGTGCTGCTGCTCTCTGGTGACACGTCCGTGTTCCTTCTTGGAGGTTTTGACCGTTTTCTCTGTCTTCAACAGCATGTTGTTAATTTCATCTGCAGCCAGCTGTTTCTCCCCCAGGGAGTTGCTGAGAGCGTTGACGCCCTTCTCATTAAAGAAGAGCTCAGCCAGGCTCAGATGCAAGCGGTTTTGGTGAAGGTCGTCCACTAGGGCCTGGTATTTCTGGGCCTGGTATAGTGTGAGGTGTGTGGGGGGGAGGGTTACCAGTGACTAGTTGACAGGAAAGCTGAAGAGAAACTAAGGCCAATAACTACAATCCAGTGTATGGTAAGAAGTCCACATAATAGTGGCAAACGTATTTCAGATGCTACTTTAACAGAGAAAGTAATATCCCACAATCAAAGAAAGTTCCAAAAAGTCAAAAGAGAAAAAAATTGTACGAAGAGGATTGGCAAAAAGAGACAGAACCCAGGTGATAGTCAAGCCCCTTTCTTACCCTGCCTTATTATGTCAAAACAGCGATTTTGGTTGGACATACTCATTTTGTGAGCTATTCTGGTAAAGTGAAAACACATCATTCCATTATGATGTGTGTTCATGCCTTTTTGTTGTTTTCAGGGGAAAACTTAAGGCCGCATAAGTGAGGCTAATAAAGGGAAATCAATAAATGGAACATGCTCTCAGCCACACACTGCATTTGTCCGTGAGTGATGATCAATGTAGCCGGCAGGTAAAATAATGTTGCGGTGGACTTCGGGGATGTAGGTGGGCATGACGCTGTAGTGTGTGGCTTTACCTCTATTCTTTCCTGGGACACCTGTTTCCTCTCGACAGCGGCCGATTTCTTCTTGTTAAAGTGAAACTGTGTATCCTCTTTAGCCTTCAGCAGAGCCTTTTTCTTCAGGTCATACTCTGCAGCGTGCTCTCTCGACTGACTGATGGACTCAAACATCTTGGTCCTCTCCTTCGGGTCCTTCAGAGCTATGGACTCCACTGCCCCCTGGTAAGAAGAGCTGTTAGTAGCAGATATGTTTGTGAAGGATTACTACTACAAGCTATTACAATGCCTAATGCTAGAATACAATAATTGTATTCTTTTCTTCCAGCTACAGAATACTCACAATGGTGGAAAAGCATTAATATAATGTCTTTAAATGCACCTACACCAACGTCTATAAAACTGTTTACCTGGAACACCAGGCAGTTTTGAGCTTTGGCCACAACGCCAATCTTCTCCAACTCCTGAATGTATCTGGCAAACGTGACATGAGCCCCATTGACGCGATACTCGGATGAGTCACCTAAAAGACCCGTTACATTACATATTATTAGCTATTTTACTGCGATGAAACGCCACAGATTCATCAGGAGTAAACATGAAAAAAAAACTATAAACAAAACGTAATCGCTAAACTGAACGAATAAAACGGACCCGCGATGGTGCGGCAGAAGACGGTCTCCCGGTCCTCGTCGTCACAGTAGCGCAAGGCGACACTGGCGGTTTCCTGCACCGCCCGCCCGATGTGGGCCCCGTGTACCAGGTCCCTGAGGTGCTTCACCCGCAGAGAGGCGGCCCGCTCCCCCATGGCGAAGCTCAGGGCGTCCATCACGTTGGACTTTCCTGTAGTGTGAAGTTGCATATCGCTAAATAACTAACGTCAAAGTGATTGGTTTTTAGCCGTTACATTTGATGGTTAGCTTAAGATTTTGGCTAATTTAACTCGATTTTCTGGCTTTGTTTGCTAAACCCATGTAGCATTAATGTTAACATAAATGTATGTTTTAAATGGAAAATAATGTTATAGTTTTAACATAGTTTTAACTCACCAAATAAATAACTTTTCATAAATTAAAAGTACATTAGCTAACAACCTTTAATGCATCCAACTAGACTATTTTAGCATACTAAGAGCATCGGCAGCTAACGTTAGCTCACTAGGGAGCTAGCGGCGTTGCCAGGAAAAAGCTCACTTACCAGATCCATTTGTGCCAATTATACAATTAAATCGCATGAATGGACCGACGACTGTTTTCCCCCGCCATGACTTGAAGTTTTCGATATCAATTTGTTTCAGATACCCCATTTCTATCCCAGTTTGCTACAGAAATGACGCAGCTAGTCAGCTAACGTCACTTATTGTAAGGAGGACGAGCGAGAGGCGGGAAGAATTATTTAAACAAGAAAAAAACATTTCAACATTTAAGACCATGTAACATTAATCTATTTATTCATGGCCAAATATATTAAATATACTTTATTTTTGATGTGGTTGTGAAGAATACTTAATTAATAGCATTTTTAAAAATATATAAAAGTAAAAGTATAAAGTTCAAAATATAGAACTAAAGGTCAGAATAATACTTCAAATACTTTGAGATGAACATACACAATAGTGCTGATTTTAGTAATTGTTGCTCTAATATGTTTTTTTTTATTACGGATAGTGTTGGGTCCTTTAATCTATAGTAAGAAAGCAGCCTATTTTTCATTATACTATTTCTAATCGGCAAAGTAACTTGTGAAGCTTTTAGTCAAATGCAGGGTGGACTACGAGTAACTACGTATACTCAAGTACTGTAGCCCGCTTATGTACAATTTTTCACACCACTGCACTAACATGACTTGAAGCGTTAGAAAAATTTTAAAAAGTTCTGAAACGGTATGGTCACAACTTTATTGTTAAGTCAGATGTCAAAGAAGTTGTTCCATGTCGGTTGATGTTAAAGCCCATCCTCTTTCCGCAGGTGACAGTGATCAATAGGGATGATCGCGGACGTGCTCCATGATGTGTTTCAGGCCCAGCCAGGTCTCGGAGGCGGTGGGGATGATCTGATTGGCCGGCAGGATGAAACCATAGCGACCGGTGTCCCTCAGCTCGAAGGCAAAGGAGTACTTGATGCCGAGGTTGTAAGACCAGTCGATGCTGCCGCCGCTGGCTTGGTCTGGGAAGACGGGGAGAGGAAGAGGTGGAGGACGAGGAAGAGGACACAATGCTAGAAGCTCGACTCATCAAAGCTTTTAGTCTTTTTAGTCTTTAGTCATTTTAGTCTTTAAAAATTGCATAATGTAGTAACTTATATTACAAAATTACTTAAAACTCTTTTAAAAACGAACCAACAGCCATGAAGTAATTGACTGTTTCGGACTCGTTTTCAAAATATAAGATGCTATATTCAGGTGAAGAAGCCCCTTATTTCCTTATTCTGATGCGAAGATGTACTAATTCGCGGGAATTACACATTGAAAGAAAAATAATTTGGACTACAGTCCACGTGTCTAGCTCTTATTAGAGGTGCAGTAAAGGGCGAAATAAAAGGCGACTCACAGATGATGTTGCAGATGCTTCCGACCTTGTAACTGGTTCCATGCAGCGAAGTGAGTTTCTGCACCGCCGCTCTGCCAACAGAGTCCTACGAGGAACAAAGAACAAGAACGTAGCACTGTAGCGATGCACGGTCAGCGGGGGAGAGGTATTCTGATCCCTCACAACCGGCCCTCCTCCCTACCAGCTCGGGCTGATCCAAGACGTTCTTGCAGGTGTATCCGTACGGGTACATGAGCAGCTGGGAGTACGCGTGCACAGAGATGAAGGCCTTGAAGTTGCCGTGGCTGCTGACCAGATCCACCACGTTCTTCACCTCCACCTCGGAGTGAGCCGAGGGGCCGCGGTAAGACTCGGAGCAGGGGTTCCCGCTGGCCCCGGGGCCTGCAGAGGAAAAGAGCATGAATGTAAAACAGTGATTTTGCCTGAAGAGAAGCATTTCTCTTCTCAGTCTTAAAGAGGCGTCTCTTCGTACTGACCACCAAAGCCTGCGTCCCAGTTCCTGTTGGGATCGACCCCGCGGCACACCGAGCCTTGGTTCTTGGACAGGGTCTTGCGCCACATCCGGTTCTGCTCATCGGTACACAGATCAGGACGGTTAAGCACACAGATAGAAGGGTTTTCATGTTTTTCTTGGACCGAGCCGTCCTGGCGCCTCAGGTGCACAGAAAGTATCGCGGGTTAAGAGACTTTGGGCCGTACGTTGGAGTGGGTGTAGGCGTAGCCGTCGGGGTTGGCCAGGAGCAGCATGTAGATGTCCATGGTGTCCAGGAGGGATGTCAGGGACGCGTCGGTGCCGTAGTCAGAGGCGATCTGAGCAAGAGAGCCAAGCTTTTATTTAATAGAGATGAATGAATCTTCTGTCTAATGCAGGGGGCAGTTTTTGCTCAGTTAACAACATCAGAAACAACCAACAAATAAAAGGTTATTTAGGGTGCCTGCCTGCTTTCTATCTCCCGCCCCCGGAAGACACCTGACACATTCTAACGCGGTGGACGTGTCCTACCTTGTTGGCTGTCCACACTCCGGTGGCCTGAGACACCCATTCTCTGGAGTGGATACCAGTGTCCATCCAGATGGCAGGACGTTTGTCTCCTCCAGTGCTGAACTAGAAAAAACAACACAATGCTCCCGTTGAAAAACACGAAAACCAGACATGTGAGCGGAAGAGGCGACGAGGTGTGAGAGTCGCGTCCCACCTTCAGCACGTACATGGGCCTGTTCTCATACGATCGACCGATTTCCTGCTTGGTGACGAGTTTCGGGTGCTGAGCCACCAGAGTGTCCATCCAGCTGTAGATCTGAGCAGAAGACACGCCGTCCAAGTCTCGGTTTTAGCGTTCAGACAATATATATTCAATCTGATGCTTCTGTCTTGCTAGTAACTTAAAGAACCTCACCGTCTCCAAACTGTGATAAGCTCCGAAGTTGAAGCTCCTGGTGCTGCGCTCCTTCCTCTGGTTCTCCACCATCTCGGCTTTCTCCTCGTCGAGGAGGTCCTGAGTGAGACACATGCGGGGGGAGGACACCTTTTAGATTCAGAGCGGAACAGGAGGAGGGAGGCGAGGACGCCGCTCGGTGGGCACGGACCTGCAGGTCGTGGATGATGACGGAGTAGGGGACGCTGTGGGCGGAGAGGTGCTCCTTCACGGCGCTCACGCTGGAGCGAGGGACCCGGATGTCCACGGGGAGCTCGGTGGAGACCGGGTGGAGCCAGAAGTCCAGCTGGAACCCACATCACTCCAGTTTGGGTGTACAAATGATTCACACAATAATATAACTGCTTTTAAGGTGTACTTATCAGGATTAAATGACTTGAAAAATTAAGTTCAAGTCAACTGAAATGTTTTTATAGTGATTTCTTGCATCAGAATCTGCGTTAATATGGGACATGAATAAGCAGAATAAAAAAAGAGACGGTTCATCTGCATTTTTCAGACTAAACTCTGGTTTTTTTTTTACTTTCTGTCTCCTTCAACCCACAAAAAACTGGGCTTGATTTGCATTCCGTATTTCTGGAAACTGTTTAGCAGTAGTCGCTGAGAATACCTGAGGTACGTAGGTGTTGGCACTGTGTGTGTGTGTGTGTGTACCTCCCAATCCTGTTGCGTCTCCAGAGCCTGCAGGAGTAGCAGCTGTTCCTTTGACTGTACATTAATCCTGATGACCTGATCCCTGGGAGGAAAAATTTTGTCTTTCAGAGTCTTAGCATCATATATATATATTATATTATATTCATGGTTCTTTGGCTTGCTTGTGAGTTCAGCTGCGGATGGAGATTTTATTCACTGCTCACCAAAATGAAGAGTAGTTAATGGTGCAGAACAGCTAGTACCCATGAATCCCACCGCGTTCCCTTTAATACGGCTGTAATTATGATTTAATCTTTCTCTAAACAGAAAGCTCAGGCATTTTATGCTCGCTGAATACAAATGGACTATTTTAACTTTTACTTGCGGATTATAGAGCACCGAAGGCAGGATAAAAAAAACACACACATAATCAAGTGTCTGGAGACTTTAATTAAATGACAAAACTGATTAGTTATTTTACTAAACTAAATGCAAGAGCGTTAATGGACTCTAAATGTACTCAAGTGCAGTTTAATCTGGTATGAACGATAATGTTGTGATAAAATGAACTTCATAATTCCATAATTCTCCCCTTTTCACCTTAATCAAATTTCTTTTTCCTTTGTGTAACACGCGGCTCTGCATCGTAGCACATTTGGGTTTATTCCTCACTGTAACAAATGATTGTAAATCCTGACTGTAATGCATCTGCGCGTGACGGCTGAGGAAACGTGTCTCTTCTCACCCGATGAACAGCCTCTGTGCGTTGGCCGCGGCCACGAGCAGCAGCAGCAGCAAGCAGGCGCCCTTCATCTCGCCTGGATGTCCCGAGCTGTGAGTCCCCTCTCAGGGGCCCCGGCCTCTTTAAAGGCGTCGCCGGGGGGGGGGCAGGTGGCCAGCTCCCACGCAGGGCAGTCACCTGAGGCCCGGGATCAAAAAGAAAAAAGTTATTTTAACGGGAAAACCTGCTGAATCAGCGTTTTTTTTTTTTTATCTGTGTGTTTCTCAGCTGCAGATAGCGTCGTTCTTTCCGTTCGATTCTGCCTGGACTTTACGTGAGAAGGTAAAAGCACCTGTAGGTGAAAGCTCTCTTTCTCATTGCATGTTCTGTTTGCTAGTTTAATCTACAGCGATGCTTGTGTTCTGTGAGATCATCAGGTTTTTAGCCACGCTGTACTCAGAGAACCTCGTATCTGGAAAAACAAATAGGACTAACACCTCTTGTCACCTCTGTGGCGACGCATTTTTTTCTTCATCTGAGCCAAGAGTTTAGTTTAATAAATAGTGGGATTTTCTCAGAACATGATGTAACTCTTCATGCTTCAGTTCATCAGAAAAAGAAAAACAATTCAATTCAAAGTCGGCCGACTTCAAGATCTCAGTGGAAAGCATGGGGATGAACATTTTTTAAGCTACATAACCTTTCTCTTCCATGAGGCCGTAAGTAAGTGGAAGTCATTCACCCGATCACCTGATCACCTGATCACTGCTCTTGTGGCTCCTCCGGCCAGGTACCAACATCTGGGAGCAGAGGGGAGGATGTTTTAGCAGAACACGGCCCACAAGTTTAAACTTTTTCCTGCTTCTGTCTCTGCATGAAGTTGAGGAAGAAAAGAGAACATGCAGTTAACGTAATGTAGGGAAGGTTCTTCTCTGGATATTTTCTTTGCGCATAAAATCACGTGTACAGATGTTCTTTTGGTTTTAAACACACTTGTATGTGGGCTCAGTGGCCAGCAGATGGCAGTGCACCACCAAACCCTTTTAATACCACGTGATGGCGGTTACAGCCCATTTATGGTGGTGAGTGAGTGACATCAGATGAAGCTGGCTGGAATTACCCCTGAATCCTAAATTATTGATCAGATGCTAAGTTTAGAGTACGCGCACTAACTGAACTATACGTCATGAGACCAGAGCGGAACTCGTTGGTCAATTAGTCCCTTTATTGATTAACAAATCACTTTTTCATTGTCTGATGGGTGATTGAGCTTACTGAATGCGAATGTTTTCTTCTTTTCTCTGTATCACATGTATGTGAATTGAATATGTTTAAAGAAACAACACGTTTCCTAAACTAAACAAGCACTAGGGAAAACATAAAGACAGAACAATGCAAAACAAAAATACTTGCTGTATGGGATATATTTGAGTTTAGCTTGAAAGCATGTCTTTTTTATTGTCATAAATGATTTACAGCACTTGTCCATCAGTCTTCCACACGTATGTAGAGCTCGTCACGTGGTCACGTCAGTGGGAGTCGGCGCTTTCTGTCCTTTCCCACGTGGCAGATATTTATTTCAATTTCCCTGCTGAGTTTGTCTCTAGATGTTTAAAATAGCCACGAAAAGTGGCTTTACATGCAAATGTGGGTGTTGCTCTACTCCCTCCTGTCATTTGCCTCTAAAAGCTATATGAACAAGGCCCCCGCACTGGCTTCTTCCACACGACTTCCCCTGCTGCCCTATAAATAGATCCATTTACATTGCATTTCATGGCTGAGCTCGCTCTCAATATTTCAGAGGCCCACCAGTAAATTTATCATTAATCATTTACTGCTGACTTTTTCATCTCATTTTGCTCACATGCGCTTCGATATTTGCACAACAGCTGTTTTCCTCAATGTGCGTCTCCCGTTGGTTAAACACCCCACAGACCGAAGGTCCGATGGCCCGTCGTTGGAGGAGTGGATCGATCTCGCCTGGTGGTCAGGTGACCGCGGCGAGGAGTCCTCACCTGTGTAATGAGCCCTCCTCTTATTCGATGACAGATGTCAGCCTTTGTTTACGTGGTCATTTCGTGGCCACCGCTCAACTTCACAGTAACGTGATGAGAGCGCAGTGAAAGCCAGATGGGAGATTTCTTCCTCGCTGCTGAAAATCAGACCTCCTGATTTATTAAAATGCGTCGTGACGTGCCGCCGAACTCTCTCTCTCTCTTCTGTTCAGTCACCTTCCTCAGGTGCTCAATGCCAGATAACGGCCGACGCCGTGCAGGTCGCAAGCGTCTGTAGCTTCTATATTTTATCAGCTTGACCTGTTTTCACATGCTGGATCTCTCCTTCAAAATCAGACCCTTCTCTTTACTTCTTTATGAACTTGCTTTTTAGTTTTTGTGGACTTACTCTACTTAAGCTTTAGCTTTGTCTTTATACGTCACAACTTTCTCATGAGCCGTCGCTGAAAAGGCCGACTCTACCAGCGACTCCTTTCACAGTTCAGGAATGTTTGACTTCATTGTTAATATGTATTAAAAATGTAAAAATCAGAAAACTTTTGCAGGGTTTGTTAAAAATATGCATTCAGGCGTTTACGCTGATCCGCATAAGCTCTGAAACAGAGTCATGTCTCCAGAAAATCCTCTGCGGCGCCGTCTCACAATTGCATTCTCCACGTCGCCCAATGGAGTCTTGACGGACATCCGCGCATCTGTGCAACGTCACAGAGAGCGCCGGGTTCCCTCGACGCGAGGACCAGCAGCGCGGGCACACGTCTTCAAGGGTAAAAATCAGCATTCTCCCCTCTTTAATGCTGTTACTTGTGCTCGCTCGGGATGACAGGTCTCCCTGAAGACCAAGTGGCCTTTGGGCTGTTTAACCCCGTCAACACTCACACATCAGTCTCTCCTTTTTCCCGCAAAAAGGACGCATGCACAGGCCTTCAACGCATCCCCTCCTCCACGTGCCGCATGACTGCATGCTGGAATAATTCATTTCGGGGGTCTGACTCTGCGTTATCGCGTGATGCCTTGAGATTTGTTTATTACGTAAAAAATGTCTAAGAAAAGAGCAGAACAGCCCAGGAAGGCCTTGGCGCGTGTAAAAATAGAACGGCGGGCACAAAGCGACCCGGCTATTTTTAGCAACACGCTGCCGTCCACTGCCAGGAATAGCAGGGGAGATATTTTCATTCTCATTCTCGCACGAAGACTTTGCAGGTTTTCCGTCGGTGCTCTCTGAGTGGAATGGACAGGGTTGCTGTACGTCTGTGTGCTGCCTGCGGGCTTTTTGAGCTGCATGTCATCAAAATTTTACACACTATTCCTTTTTCCATTACCCATCTCCGCCTATTTCAGCGAGCAGGCAACTCGCATTTAATGAGCTCGTAAGTGGGAGCGAGGGAAATAAAAATAAATAAAAAAAAGGCCGAAACGGCAGCTCGGAGCCTCGAGTAGCTCCCCGTATCAGCTCAAGTGATATTACAATCACGCTGAGCTTGTTCAGGTCTGCTTTATTGCTTTGGAGGGTTCAGAGAGGGAAAGCTGCGACGGGTGAATTAGAAGCCAGGCGGAAGCATTATTTCTGACTTCATTCACCTTCGCATATTCACAAGATTAGATCAGATGAGCCAAATTAGTGTGCCTTTTTGTTAAACGGCTTGTGCTGCTGTTGTGTTACCTCAGCGCCGTGGTCTGTTGCCATCGCTGACGCTGCTCTCATTAGAGGGGACGAGAGAGGAGAAGACCAATACTGACACTCTCTCATTAGTTTCTTAATGAACATGCTAGCGGGAAAGGCAGGATTAGTTTAGCTTAGCGTGAAGCCTGGAGCGTGAGCGAGCGCCTCCAAGAGGGGAGGGAGGGGTGGGGGGGAGGGGAGGGCGGGAGGAGGAGGCTGAGCGGGTCGTGTCCCGGGTGTGGAGGTCTCGAGGGATCCCTCCTGCCCCCTCACCTGCTCTCTATCCCCAAGGCCCCAAGCAGCCGCTTAGTTCGCTTATGCTGCAAGCAGCCCTAGTTTTGTATTATAACCTCACTGTATTCGTGACATTTGTGCCAATAATCTTCTAGCACAGGTGACTGTGCGTGGTGGGAGGGGGGCCCCCAAATAAAATTCTGCTCAGGGCCCCCAAGAGGCTCGGGCCGGCACTGGTCCACACACTACCTCATCATCTCTTTCCGTACTGATAGAGCATCACACGTATGATTCACACGTCTTCTTATCACAGAGTGAGAAGCTGCTCAGACGACGACCTGAGTGAACTTTGACCAAACGGAGGCTGCGATCATCATCCGTGAACAAATTAGTCCACTCATGTCTTAGCAACCGAGGAGTGCCGTGAATAAAAGGGAATTCGATCCGTTCTGTCATGTGAGACAGGATGATGCGCTTTGATTCGCTCACGCCTCGGTTATTGCGATGCCTCGCTCACACAGACGAGCTGCCCGATGCAACTCGCTGACCAGAAGGAACGCGTTCTTCACACAACACCCGGTTTGGGCTTAATTTCATTGACTGACAAAATCGTTTTGAAGTGCTTTTAAATCCCACACTCGACTCGACATGGCCTGACGTTGAAGTATTTCATTATATATATGTGTATTTTTTAAATGGCTGCTTTCTGTATTTACGGTTTTAACACATTCAGTCACAAATGTTGCTGCTGTATCCCGTCTTTTTGTTGTTGGTAACATGGAAGACTAGACGTATTTTCTATAATTTTTTAATTGGATTTGTTATTCTTATCAAAGGTACTAAAAAAGCCGAAAGTCCTCTTAGCATTATTTTTTTGCATAAACTTGCCATGTTTTGTTGCTTTTTTGTGTATGTGTGTGCTTTACAGTGCCAATTCAAGTATTCCAATTATAGCTTCCGGTGGGAGGCGACGGTAATAAAATAATAATTCAACGTGAAGTAAGAACTCCCATGCCGATAAACACACAGAGCAGATAGCAATGAGCGCTCATTAAAATCTTGGACCGGACTGGAACGAGCAAGAGAGAAAAGTCTGCTGGCTGCAATTAGCACGCTGTCACTTTCTACAAAGCCGCCCACGCCGTCAGCACGTCGGATCAATTCCCAACAGCATCAACCCAATTGTTTAGTTTTTTATTCTGAAAGCGCTGCGAAATAAAGCACAAAAGCCTCCTGGATTTGTGAAGACTAGGCTCACTCAGCATCAGGTCAGTTCACACCACTGATTCAATCAAACATGACGCACAAAATGTAAGATTCTTGTGTGATGCTCCCCCCCCCCCCCCCTCTCTTCTCTTGGTGCTCTGCAGATTAACAAATGACACCTTAATGTCACTGTCTTATAACGTCAAAGGTCTCCTAATACGTGACAGCACTCCAGCTGCTTCATGAACCCGAACCGTCTCCTTTAAACTCTTTGGATTCACTAGAAAATCCACGGCAGTTTAGATGCAAACGCGTTTTTTATGAGCTCCTCGAGCTCTATCGCTGCGCGTCGTTGATCTCTGCAGCAGCCGGAGGTTATAAAACAAAGCTTTACCTGGCAGAGTTTATCCTGAAAGATCTCCCTGTAACTCAAATCACCCCCAAAGCACCGAAAAGTGGTGTGCAATAGTTCGTTCTGCATTAGTGCATTGAACCGCTTCTTCACACACCTCCTCCATTATTGTGTGCGCAGTGTGTTTCCCCTGAGTTTTGTATTCATTGTGGAGGATAGAAATGTAAAATAACAACCAGCCTTGTCTACAGAAACGGAGGCTGCGTTTCTCAGCCACATTCGGAGGAGCGTCTGAGACAGCCTGACACCCCGTTTTAACGCCATGGAGCTTGAGATGCTCACCTTACAGGTGCAATGGCGTGAAGTACATCTATTCCAGTGAGCTGGCCGTCGGAACCAACAGCTAAAGAGAGGAACCAAAAAAAAATCTTATTGGCCCAAAAAGACCGTTTTACATTCTGAGGATGCAGTGATCTAACAAACACAACGCAAAAGTTTCATATGAATATTTATTTAAAGACTGGAATTCTTACAGAAATAGTCATTTTAAATCAATCTTTAGTGGCTTCCATATTTTCTATTGTAACAGTAAAACCTGTGATGTCTTACAATATAACTAACCCCACGAAATTATATTTAGTACATATCTTTAATCAATGGACAAATCCTTTTTGATTACTGTAATCACAAGCATCATGCAGAAGCCATGGGTCACATGACGAGCTTGGGGGTTTGAGTACATTGGGTAGAAACTTTAAAGATGGCCGGGCAATAACACCCTCAGCTCAATGATTCTGTCCCTTTTGCTGAAATGGAGACGGCCCAGTTTTTTTGTTCTTCTCTCTCGGATCATTCCCCCTCTTCACATCACTTCCACCGACGGGGCCGAGAGAACAATGCCGAGAGATGAAGTCTGTCGAGTGGCTGTGCACGAGGGCACCAAACTAAAAGCCATAGAGAAAGTCCTCAAAAGAAACATCCGAAGGCGTTAAACAATTCCTAAATTGATCAGTGAGACTTTTAAGGCAAAAAAGTTGTCTGAAATAACACGTAAAGACGCCATATTACGAATGTTTTGTTAAGAAAAAGAAATCTTCACGTGCAAACGTAATGCATGCTACACTTCCCCCCCTCCAAATAAACATCAGAGTAAAAACAGGATATTCATCACAAGCATTCAATTAAACCACATTGTTAATATTACAAAAGGTCCGGTAAACAACGTCGGCCGTGTGAAGGTTAAAGACGCCGTGCTGATTTCTCTAAGCTCGTTGGTTGTTGTTGTTGTTGTTGTTGTTGGTGTGTTTTCTCCCACACAGTAAATAAATGCTTTTGAGGAGAAACGGGGATTTGTCAGACGTGACAAACCCCAAACACGCCGTCGTGTTCGTTCTGCATCACAGAGAATAACACCACGCGTGTGATGCGGCTCGAAGTCACAATTCCTCTACGGGGCGGATCTTTCCTCTGCTTGTTTTTTTTCGGTTACAGGATGCAGCATAAGATTCAATTTGGGGAAGTTTACGCTCAAACAATTCCAACAATGGTAATCAAGATAACGACACGCCAGATAGCGTCAGTGATGAGGACTGATTTTAAATGTTGGATTAGCCGCCAAACAGGTCTTATTACCATTAACTAGCTCAACACTTTATTCCCATGTTGCGCATCGAACCGCTTGCCTGTTAGCGGTTAGCTTTGGCTTTTTGCCATTACGGACTTCAGCCTTCAATGGCACAGTCAAAGCCTTCAATTAACTCCACGAGATTCTTTTTCAAAAAGAAGTGGCGAAAACATAAAAACATGGAGCTAACTTTAGCATAATTCGCTACCAATGAAGCTAATTAGCTCGTCGGGTTTATGGGTCACGTTTGGTCAATTTTCTTTGGAACATTTACACTAATTTGCTGCAATTTGCAAACAAACGTGAACATCTGGATCCAGACTGAGATTTCAGTAATCAAGTCTATCAACGCACGGGATTTTGATTTTCAAAAATAATCCTTGATCTCCAACTAAAGAGTGTATAAGCAATTTGGAAATTGTCAGAACTCACGCTGCAGATGTCACGTCTGAGAAACCCCCGTTTTCTCTGAGAAAACAAAGCACAAAAATAAAAAGCCTCCCCTCAATCCTGGCCTCGTTATGTAAGCGTCATGCATGTTTCATATATAAATACATGTACTGGATGTACAGTGTATATACGACAGCGTGGGTGTGAGATGAAGTTGACATTGTGTCGTGATGAATAAGTGAAAGGCCCCGCCTGGTGTTTCAGGAGGAGAGTCACAGAGTCTTGGCAGTCTGCTAGAAGTCCACTCTTCAGAAAGCATACGCACAATATATACACAATACCTAGATAAATACATTAGGTAGAAAAAGAAAAAAAAAGATTGTTACTGCCTGATCGGGACTGATCCGGCTCAATCCCCGATCTGAGACCAGTGCTACTTTGTGCAATCTGCCACAACAACAACAACACAAAAGAGTACACAATCCACCAGACCACGCGTCCCCACACTGAGGGACTCAGCTCGGTCAAACTGAACAACCGACAATGAGGCGCTGCACTTAGAGGGAACATTGGCGTTGCTTGAGACTGTGCTTTTCCACAGTCAGTGACTCACACGCAGCAGGTGACCCAACCAGAGATATTCATTAAATAAATAGCATTAAAAACCATGACCCCGACTCTGTTATTCTGGGACTTTGGTGTAAAGATTTAGTTCCAGAGTGAATTAATGACACGCAGAAACTAAAACGGCTGATTATGCAACAGCTCCAGTCTCCCTCAGAGTCAGGGCACTGAAAATATTCTAATTATAACGCACGCTTTTTTTTTTTTTCTCCAGAGTTCCAATCAATGAGCACCTCAATCAACCCCACTTCAAAACATCTGGGCTTCCCTCCCTTCCCGCCAGGTGAATGTTGCTACGTAGTGACTCACCTGGCTACTTTGAAACATTGTAATCCAACCCATTATAGTCCATTAGCTTATAAAAAATACAGGCCTGTCGTTCATGATTTAAATATGAATAACTGATGTATAAACATGAATAAGGCCTGCTAGTCATGATTTAAATATGATTACAGGCCTCGGTATAAAACCTATATCATCAGTCGAGAAGCAGCAGTACACACACAGTATATTGACCGATACACAAGAAAAAAAGGCAAACGTTTGTACAGTGTATAAATATCTGAGAAAATGTTTTACACGCAGTTTATGAGTCGACAAGATGAGATGATTTTGAGGCGTAAGTTTAGAAAAACGTTGTAAACCGTGTCTCTGTGAGGAGCACTGGGTCCGATGTGTGGGCAGGAGACGGCTTGTGCTTGAAGTCACTCTGAGAAGTTCTCATGTGCACATTAACGGGGAAAAACACCAGCGAGGACACATTTGAGTTCTCCCCTGCGAACCTCGGCCGAAAGTGGCAGTGCAAGTACCTGGTTTGGATTTGAGTGTTTCCTTATTATTTTAAAAAAGGAACGGCGAGGTTTTGAATATCAAATACTCAACACCTGTAGACAAGGGAGCGTCTGTGGTTTGCTGTTACCATGGATGCCAATGGTGGTTTATATTACATTTCTCGGCTCTGCCACGGGAAAATGACCCTTGACTTTACCGTTATCTCACTCTGAGCGGCTAAAAGCTGTCAGTCAATCTATTTAGATTCATAAAAAACAAACAGGGAAACGGCCACAATAATCCATTTTAAGTGTTGCGTAAACCTTGTTTTTTTCCCTGGCGACTTCCTCCTACTAGGTGAATACTTCTCTACTAAACCTTTACATAAGTACAAAACACATTACAACGTTGTTGGGCAACATTACACCCTGTCACAGCACCTACTTTGGGGGCCTACACGGTGTAAAGTAATTGGTTGGTTAATTGCTGCTTCCACAAATGTGTGAGTCACCTGATCTGTGCTTTTATTCTAAACCTACAGTTTTGGCCAAAACGTCACGCTGTGAGAAAAACCGTGCACTCGACTGATTGACACACCGACATTTTGTTATGTAAAACACTTTTGTCTTCTTTTTTTGTGGCAATATCAAACAAAGTGAGAGGTAGAGAGACATACAAAAATGAAATAAAATAAAGTCTTCAGTGGTGAGATGTGTGTTTTTGACTTCTGGGCTTGCAGAGCCACCTTTCCAGAGCCCACGGTGGACTCGGTGCCTGTGAACGTCATCCGGCTGCATTCGATGCGACCCGACTCGCCGCGTCCGGGTGGAGGCCGGTGGACGGAGCGGGAGGAAGGAGGAGCGTGGGAAGATGTTGCTTCTTAATGGAACATGGCGGTGGTGGTGATAGTAAAGGAGGCGGGAGGGAAAGAGCCCTGAGTGCAGGACAACAGTGCATGCTTCTATTAGAACTAGCACATGCTCCATTTATATAAAAATAATAAAAAACAATCAAATAAAAACACACACGCTCTGTAATGAAGAATGTGGCACCGGGGCCTAAAATGTTTTTTTTTTGTACTAAGTCACAACTTCCGGGTTTCTGCAGTCGAAAAATAGGAATCTGGTTTTCACATTGATGGGTGGAAACTCCCTCCTGAAAAAAACGCTCCATTCCATTCCTCAAATTTGTAAACATTTCAACATTGAGCGACGCAGTTTTTTGTGAAAGATGGAGGACAGCGGAATCAGCGTTTCAGTCCGACGGCTTCAAGGGGGTCCGTGTCCGTCCTGTCCACGCTCCCTGCTGGAGGTAGGTGATCTCAGGTACACCCCCTCCCACCCCCACCCCCACCAACCCCTTTGAAGTCCCCTCCTATACAAAGTGGAAGCATCCCACTCGGGGTTATTCCCGGGGGTCATCCGGTCAAACGTTCCCGGGGCCGTGCGACATGGCGTCCAAGCGGGGGGGCCCTCCGTCTTTTTAGATCCGGCTTACCCGCCTGCAGAGGAGCGGGTGGAGAGCAGGCGGAGGGCAGGGGGTGTAAGGAGGGGGCAGGGGCCCGGGTTTGATCCCCCGGGTCCTCATGTAGGACAGGAACTGGTCCGGGATTTCGGCGAGCACTTCCTTAGCCAGGCGAGCCATGCTGAGGATGTGGTTACCCCGCCGGTCGATGTAGTCTCTGAAAGGAACGAACTGTTGAGAGGAGAGGAAGTGGGGAAACATAAGAGGAGATAAGGAAAGGAGAGAAAACACAGTGAAGAGAAGAGAGGCCAAAATGCGACGCGATAGGGAGCTAAGAGGACGTATGAGGAGGCGGCGACGAGCAAAAAGAGTCCGATAAAACACCGGAAAAAAGGACACAAAGGAAAAGGTGGATGCGGTTTAGCGACAGGAGGACGGAACGATGCGAGACGGACAACGTGAGCACAGCGACCTTTTCCCGTTTGTCACAAACCCCACATTGCTCTGAAGGCTTCCTGTGTCCTCTCGGGGAGACGCTCCGTACCTGAACGATGTCCCTCTCGGCGTATCGTCCTTGGGACGAGATCCTCTCCTCGTCCCCGTCGAGCTCAATCATTTCTGAGGAGGGAAAGCACAAAAGTCACGGCCTGTCGGCGCTGGGAGGAGGGGGGAGAGGGGGGGGGGGGGGGGGGATCATGACCCCTGCATAAACAAATCCCACACGAGGATAGCGTGCGTTGCATGTTTTTTTATTCTGCTGCAGCCATTAGCGTGTCACTGGTTACGTCTCCTCCGCGTGTTGGCAACAAGACTCGGGCTGGCGTCAATGAGCATGAAGCCATCGGGCACAAAGAGGGAGGGTGTGGGGGGAGGGGGCGAGGGGGGTGAGGGGGGGGGTACATGCTGGAATACGTGTCAGCCAGAGGCAACGGGGTGCACTACGGGCAACATTGTGCAACACCGGCTTCACGAGCGAGTGGAAAGCCTGTTTAAAAACAAAATATATATATGTCTTCACATCCACATGGCCGCAGGGTCAGAGGAGGAGGAGGAAGAGGAAGAGGAGGGGGAGGAGGAGGGAGGCAAAGGAGAGCCGTACAAGGAAGAGATGAGCCATGTGGGAGGGAAGATAGGAAGTCTAATGAAGGCAAAGGATTAACGCATGCACACGCACACACATGCACACGTAATCTTCACTCTTCTTACCGTCAAATTCCGCTGGTCCGACCCCAGACTATTATAATGGACATGGGCAGAGACGCGGCCTATTGAGGGGGGAAGGAGACACAGAATAGGGTCACCAAAGGAGGGGGGGGGGGGGGGGTCCTCTTTCTTTTCACCACTCGCTATCTGAGGCGCCGCAGGCTGCCGGTGAAACACCCACGCACACTGTCTGTAAGCCGGCGCGCCACTAAGGAGAAATTTAATAAAGCGTCTCGTCCGGACAGAGTTCTTCTAATTTCATGCATCTACAACTTTGTCTAAACCTCCCAAAGCTCGACAGCTTCAAAATTACTCTCATTTAACCCCCCCCCCCCCCCCCCATAACCCCCCCGCATCACCGTGATATTAAATCTGCAGCAGGCTACAGTTCAAGTGATGAACGGAGCTTTTTCAACTTCCCCGCTTATTAGATGAACGCTCCTAAATTGCTTGAGATATAAGAGGTGTGTGTGTGTGTGTGGGGGGGGGGGGGGCAGTAAATAATTACTCTTTAACACTTTTTTACAATAACATTACATCACAGAGTCGATGTGGGATGAAGAGCCGCGAGAGCACTTAGGCTCCAAATGTATGAAAAGAATTGATATCTAGTCAGCTACCTCTAATGAGGTATTACATGGGGGGGGCAGGGGGGCGGGGGGGACAGGATCCTCACTCCACGCACAAGGGAACGAGGGGAGGCACTAAAAAGTGAGGGACAGCTTCTCATATCACGCCTCTCATAAGGTGCGGGGGCGCGTTGGCCTCCATTAGAGGCTCAATCACCGCCGGGCCTCCGGGGAGGGGGGGGGGGGGGCGGAGGAGGGCTCCTCCCACCTCTCAGCACTAAATTAACGGAGGAGTGCGATGCGAGCGCAGAAGGCACGCGGTTAAAATGAAACGACAACGCGGCCTCGGCAAACACAGAGTCTTACCGGTGGAGGCGGGACAGTAAAAACATACAGTACGTAGATTGAGTGTAAATCTGGTTCTGTACATTGACGATGGACTCCTTGGTCTGCGCCATGTCCGTGATCACGCCGTCGGAGAATGATGAGCAGGATGAAGTACTGGGACCCGTCCGTCATCGCCGACGCATACCTGGCACGGAGGGGGAGACAGGGAGGGGCCGGGGGTCAGAGGTCACGAGCGAAAGAGGCTCTTCTTTATGCCTTTTACTCTAATTGAAGGTTTTATTCGCTGAAGTGTTAAAAGAAAGGGTGCATTATGGGAGGTGTAGGATCAACGGTTTTGTTCAGCATGGCCTTTTAGCATTATTTCAAGTACAAAATGAACCAGTCATAAAATAGTCCCATGTCAGGAGATCAGCCCTCAGTCATCACGTCATTGGGAAGAGAAGAAAGGTTTTTGAGAATAAATAAAGTAAAACTTTCAGCTTTAAGTGGACCTACAGTGGACCTTCAGTAGACCTTCAGTGGACCTTCTGTAGACCTACAGTAGACCTGCAGTGGACCTTCAGTGGACCTTCTGTAGACCTACAGTGGACCTTCGGTGGACCTTCAGTGGACCTACCTGGCCACGTGGTTGATAACGGGGGAGAAGTGGGTGGGCCCGTAGAGACGCACAGATTTGAGGCTCTGGTAGTAGGCCTCCATCACCCCCTCGATGCCGCTGCAGTACGGGTTCTGTGGATTACCGTTCTGCACAAAACCAGAAAGAAACAACCGAAGAACCCTTAATGAGTGTCGGACAACTGAAGCCACAAACGATCCTCTTTGTGACTCGTGTGTAGGTCTGTTTGGTGAGATGACGCCATGCCGCTTCCGACGTGTGATGACACGTTCTTCCCACCAGTACAATAAACTACACTAATTTAACACAATAGACACTGACTGCAAATATGACTAATCTCTTTCTTTTTCCTATGATTTCTATTTTTTTTCAGCAGCTGCTGCAACACAGTTCTGGTGAGTCGTCTGAGCCTTTGGTCTTTATTAATCTCACTTTCTGAGTTTCATCTTGTGTATCAAGGCAAAATAACAAACATCTCTCAAACTCCAACAAAAAAAAGACAGCTGGTTTCACTTTAACACTACGCGCGCCAGTTAAAATGAAAGGGAAGGGAAGCAGGTTTTGCATATTCAGAGCGGCTGAAAGGAACAACGTAAGTAAACACCATCTCCCTGAAGGAGAAAAAAACAAATATATATTTGCACATTTTATTAAAAAGGCTGAAATTACATTTCATCCTTCAAAACAGGCATATCTGGGACGTGAATTGCAGCACAGCAGGAGGACGTGCTACTCAAGAGACGTCAAACTGGCCCCCCGAGGGCCGAAATATCAAAACTCCTCCAACACTATCAAAACTATCCTCGTCTGGTTTAACGGGGGGGGGGTCGCGGGGCCCTTAAGGTTGGAAGCCCAATCTTTCGTCGGAGATATTGCACATACTTTGGGGAATCGTCCCGCGGGGCGCGACATGCTACTCGGAATGAGGACGCCAGCGGAAGCCTCTTGGCGACGTCACCGGTGGTGCGATACGAGAAGTTTTCAGGAAAAGAGGACGTTTGGGGACAAACGGAGCCGTTATAGCAGCCCATTCTGTAAATCAACTGCTTTTATGGTTTTATTTCTCGAGGGGTCTGTGCAGCCTGTCGGTGTCACAGGAAACCACGTTGGCGTGGCGGAGGTTCGAGCCGTCGCAGTTCCCTCGATGCCGCAGCGGTTAGAAAGAAACGAGTCAGTTAGCCACAAAAAAAACCCAACGTTCGCCCTCGAAGACGTTGAGCCTTGCAGTGGTTTCTCGGTGTTAAACTTGATGTCTGGTTGGCTGCGTTGAAAATATCCAAAAGAAACTCTCAACGAAGCAAACAATGAATAATTGAGGCTGCCCATATGTTTTTTTTTTTAATTGTCTCAGTACGAAACCATCTTAACTCTCTCTCTCTCTCTGCTCGGTTGCCCGTGAGCACAAACGGCGCATTACCACGTGGGATTCAGCGGCGGCTTCACGGACAACATCTGGAAGGGACAGCGGACCGGGGGAGGAACACGGGCGGCTGCTGGAGGATTGTTTCATTCATGCTAAATGTGTTACTTCTATTATTCAACGTTCCAATAAAGCTTTTGGCCTAATCAGCCGCGACGGAAACCGTGTCTCTTTCCGGCTTCGTGCCCCGAAGCCACATGTTCTCTGCTGTGAATCGATTCAAATCACGTTTCACGGGACGCAGAAACCAATCGGCGAGGTCTGCACACGGTCTTCGGATGACGGAAATGGGCGGGAACAAGCGTGTTTTTTCCTCACCAGGGCGAACTCGTGCGAGACCCGCCCGTCCGGTGGAAGCTTGGCGCCGAAGCCCAGTGCCGGAAACATCTTGTCGCTGTCGTAGTCCTGGATGATCTCTCCGACGGCCCGCAGCGCCATGGCGTAGTCGTTCAGATGGTACGGGCTCATGTAATGGAGCGAGGTGGGCTGGGACGGGTTGCCTGGTGGTTTTAGCACACACACACACATCAGTGGGATCATGCCTTCTCCCCCTGGTGCTACAATGTTACCGGGGTTCTGAGGCTTTGAGAAGAACCTCTTTGTTGTCCATAAAATGCAAGAAGATGCTCCTCAATCCAAACAAGGAAAGGTGAAAATGGTAATTACTTTTTTTTAACTATAGTTACGTTCATTGTTGAGGCTGAAAGCGCCAGACGTGTCCATCGTTAATGTCCCATTTTCTGGATTTACTCTCATGTCTTTATCTTCATTCGTTTTCTTTTCCCTGGCAGTTCACATCTGCATGCATTATTATTATTATAAGCATTACATTACTGCTTTTTCAGCCACTCTCAAGGACGTAGAAAGCAAATATGATGGCCGTAAAGAAAGCCAGCCATTTCTCCTTTGACATAATAATGTGCAAAATCGTATTACATATATTAACTTATTACATTATCTCTCACAAAAATGAGAGCATCGCTCATCGGTGACAACGTCTTCGGCGCTGAATTGCTCGTTTTATTCCTCATTAAATTGTTGTCAATGACAAATGTACAGCGGTTTAACTGTGGGCCTTCATAACCACTGAATTGGAAATGTAATTTGAAAAAACGTGGGTGTAATGAGTTTCCCTCGACACCGAGACACAAATTGTACGACTTGTGTTTAAAAGAAAACTTTTAAACAAACTGAGCTCCTCAGAAGATAAAAGTAAAAGATAATGTTCAAATAACTTCCAAACTTTGAGCTGTTTTGTCCAACTGAGCAGAGGAAGCTCATTGAAATAAGTCAATTAAAACTGACTGATGAGGAATCACTGAAGAGTTCAGATCAAATAAAGTTTATTAACCGGTAATAACCACCAAAGTGTACTTGAGGGATTCCATTGATAACATCGGAAGCTTTCAAACACTTACCATTTGACGCCGTGAAATCAATCGCCACTGTGAAGTTAATCTGAGTCCTACAAGAGAAAACAAGTCACATGAGGGGTAACGCCATCAATCACGCAAAATTACACCGCAGCATGTTTCGGAGCGTGCCGCAGCCGGCAATTAAGCGGCGGGTTATCGGCAGCTGTCACTCTTAATGTCGGAGCCCAGATTGCTTTTAAAGCACCCTGCGGCAAAAACGTGCAGCGAAGTCTGCAGCAAAAACGTGCAGCCGGCAAGTCTGGCCGGCATCGACCGGATTGAACTGGTGCTCATGGGAGCGCAAAGGCCCGCGCGTCCACTCGCCGTGAACTCACCCGCCTCGGATGTAGTCCAGGAAGGAGAGCTCGGTGTCCACGAGGCAGGAGAGGAGGGTCACCTGCCAGCCAGGGGAACACACATGTAACGCTCAGGATGTCTCGGCACACAGAGCGGGTTGTTTTAAAGTGGAGGAGGTCACATGGACCTTTGACAGGCAGATATTAACAAAGGAAACATGTCTCAATGTTGTGATGTCAAGTTGAAGGACAGATGAGGTATAAAACCTGAAGATAAAAGAAGTATTTCAGGTAAAACCTGGTTAAAAATACATCTAACTCACCGTTCCGGAGTTTTGGTACTTTTTCTTCTTCTTTCCTTTTTTCTTTGGATTTAGAACCTGTGAAGAAAAAGACTTTAATCCCCCGTGTGTCCTAGTTTTTTTTAAGGCTAAGGTAGCCGGTAGCTAACGCGTGTCTGGGAGATCTTTCACGCTCTTGTTAGAAGTTAATTATAACCTTTTTGGCCCAGTAAAAACCTGTTTTATTCGGTTGTACTTTCCCCACCGCTCTTATTCTAATTCTGGTTGCAAAAAGAACACAAGATGGCCACGTACAAAAAGCACTGCCCGAACCAAAAGGTGACAACAGGCCAATAGGCTCCCAAAAGTGAAGCCAAAGCATCTCGGCAGCCTGCTGCTGGCTACATTTGGGAGCGCTTGATTTGAGCGCACGTTTTTTTGAGCCACACAGGCGATCGTTTGGGCCGTTTGTATCTTGAGGGACCAGGTCCAGCCAATGTATCAGTCCGAATCAAGTCTTTGGTTCAAGATGCTGCTCACGTTCCACTTGAATTTATGTTCCCGTGACGTCGTTTTATTTCCTGACGGCTCGTGCATTACGTGGTGCGTCTTTAGGGTATTTTCCCCACCTTGCACAGTGCGTGTACACTAAAACCTTGAACACAAGCCGAGCTGACCTTTGTGAGCTCGGCCGGTGTCCGTATGGCGGCACTTGTGCTCGAGGAAACGCTGCCAGCGACATGAAGGGAAGTCTGACTCCTGCTACTCGACTAAACTCAGTTTACGGTTGTGTCCCTGCTCCGACGTCAGTGCTTATTAGTACATTACAACATTCTAATGAACCTGGGTGCTGATATTTCAAAAATGTAACATTCTTTATATGATTTAACTGAGCAAAGCAATTACATTAAAAAAAACGCCAATACAATTTAACACTGATGAGTTTAATGTACGTTTTGTGATCTTTCAGACCAAGCTGTTATCCAAGGATCACATATTAAGAAGACTTAACTTAACAACCAGGTCTGTTACACTGTCTGTACTTATATATAGAAAAAACAGAGGAGTAATTTTCATTATAATTACTCCTTCCTGCTCTCATCTTCATCAAACCAAATCTGGCTAATTGGGGATCTGCTTCACGCGAGCAAGTTTCTCCTCAGCTGCTGGCATCAACTAAAATTAATATATTTTTCTTCCTTAATAAGCTGCTGTTAAAACACGAGGCACTGAAGATGAGCGGTGAGCATTAACAAGCGCTGCATGTTCCGTCAACGTCCACACGCCGACGGGCTCAATGACTGAGGGAATTTATTTACATCTTTTACGACAGCCGTCAAAAAGACGGGTGTCGGTTTTCGTTAAATAAGGGAGCATATAAGTCAGAAGGTCAATGTTACATTAACCATCATTGTGGCGTGTATTGTGTTCAACCCCATGGTAATGGTCTCTATAAACACAAGTCAAGTAGTCCCCCCCCCCCCGAGGTAACTCCTTTTCCTCACTGGCTAACTGCTCCGTATCGCTGCTCCTCAGTCTTTTGAAAGGCGCCCGAGGGGCAACACTTGGTTTTCATGGCTATAATTTGAATTAGGGTCGCGTTAGAGTCAGGGGGGACCGCAGGATAAATCCTCACAAGTATGGAAGTGCAGCCGTGTGTGTGTGTGTGTGTGTGTGTGAGTGTGTGTGTGTGTGTGTGTGTGTGCGAGTGAGTGAGGGGCATCACCTCGTAGACGTGGAACTGTGACTGGCTTCTGGACATTTCTCGGTAGCTGGTGCTGAAGTCGCCAATGAAGTCATGGCTGTAAAAAAATAAGGGCAAAAAAAAAACCAGCCCCAGATGTTCATTATCATAGTAAGGAGCACTGCAGCGCATACGAAGGAAAGCCCATGATAACAATAATCAAAGGACCCATAATGACAGTAACAGCGTCTCCTTTGATTCGGCTCATTGTGTTGGTGTTCACAATATGAGGAACCGGTGGCACGAGCTCCTTGGATACCGCAGGCGTGTGCCTAGCAACCAATTTAATCATTTCACGGACATAATCAGCACGGTCGCCATCGGGGGCTGCGGGTGGTGTGTTGGGAGGCGGGAGGGGGGGCTCAGAAACATCTTCAGTGTCACAAAACTGCCCGCTGGAATTAACTAAAGACAGCGGGAAAAAAAAGGGTCCTGCTGCACATCAGAAGGATGAACAATCGCCTCCATTCCCCGACCCACACCAAGAGGAGACCGTTGTTTTAACAGTGAATGTAAGTGTAAAGCAGCGGGGAGTTTGGTCCCATGGAGGGATGAGGGCCTACGAGGACGTCCTGGAGAGACACCTTCATGTTTGAATGTGCGCTGTTGTGAGGAACATCGCTGCGCCACAGAACGCCACGTTGAGTTTAAAAAGAATCCCTCACCCCCCGTCTCTGTCCCAGTCGTACACCTCCACCTTGATGCTCCTGCAGGGAAGGAGAAGAGGGGAAGAGGAGGAGAATCCCATTAAAATGATAATCGGCAGCACCGGTGATGTACAGCCTGCTTTCCTGGGGCGGCGTGAGGGTTGAGCGTGAACAAGAAGAGAAAAAGATTGTAAAAAGTCTTCCAGATGTGCAGCAGAACTACAACCCTCGGGGTTCATGGGAAACGGGTCACCGTGCCGTACCGGTCGTAGTCCCCGTTGCACAGCGCCCTCACGGGGATTTTAAACGCCTGCCACACCGGATCCAGCGTGTTCTTCACCACCTCGGTTTTGTGGCAGATGGTGTACCTGAGAGGAGAACATACAGAGCAGTCAACAACGGGACAAAACAGCCATAAAGTCAGTTGTTTTTTTTCCCACCGTATTGTTTTAAGTTTCTTATAAATAAAAAAGGACCCAAAAAAAAAAGCTCCTCTTCATGTCAGACGGCTGGTTTTCATCCACAAAGACGAGTCGGCCTATAAATAATAATAACTGATGTTAAATATAAATTTCTCCCTTTGAATGTTTTCTTTTTGAGCTGAGCGGAGCAGATCTGCGTTTGGTAGCACACAGAGACCACTTCAAGGTAAAACCACAGCCCCTCTCCCCGGGACACACTGGTACATTAACAGCTCCCCGTTCCTCTCTCGTTACACCCTGCGGCTCAGCGCTTAGGCCGCATCAGTAAACACCCGGCTGCGCAAAAAAGAGAGACGCCCAAGTCGAGTTTGAATAAAAAAAAGCGCTCGACATCCACTCGGCTCCGTCTCCTCCGTCCTCTCCTCCCTTCACGTTTCCCTCTGTCAACCGCGTCCCATCACCTCCGCCCGTCCCTCCCTCTGCTGCTCCGTCCCGTTAGCGTCTGCCAGGCGGATGTCTCGGCGTACGGCACGGAGGGTTATGCAACGCCGCATAGGCGGTTTGGACCGTATATCCTCTGGACGGGAGCCTTTTGGAGCGTGATGAATCACCCTCGCGGTCCGTGTGCATGCGAGCGTGTGTGCGGTGAAAGTGAGATAGCCGGCACGGGGAGAAACTTACGATCCGTCCTCGTTGCTGCGATAAAAGACGAGAAAAGGATCCGACTTCCCGAAGAAGTCCTTCTTGTCCAGCTTGTTGCCACAGAACTGCAGCATCACCGACTCCTGCAGCGGAGGAAGGTCACCAGAGCGGTGAAAAGGTCACAATGCGACCCTTCGCCCGTCGACGTTTTGGTGAATTATCCTGATTTAAAAGGTTGATTTGATTTTTCGTTATCACTTAAATGTACAACTGGCATGATATTTCAGTGTTACAGTACAACCATCAGGGAAAATGACAGAGCGGAAGCTGTTTGGATCGTCTCAGTGCATTCTGGGAGCCGACATTCAAATGTAAATCTTTCCCAAGCCGGAAAGAAGAGATTAGAAGATTATATTTAATATCTTCATGCTTAATTTCACCCTTGGACATTCGCAAATTAAGCAGCATGATATCATCTTCAATCTATAATTAATGTGCAGGGCTTGTAAGATATTTATTACAATTAATTTCTCCAATGTTCTAGTTTTGGATTGAGCAATTTTCCTTTGTTTCTCAGGATGACGAAGAACAAAAAAGCGAGACTTGATCGACTACTCCGATTGCTGCAATGCATTCTGGGACGTTGCCAGGAGAGAATAGGTGCTTTCACTGATAAGATGCTTTCGCCTGAGATCAAAGATCTGCCACCACACGTCTCGTAGTGACGCGACGCGTCTGCAGGACGACCTTCTCCTGATGGCAATGGAGACAAATTCCTTTTTTTTTTAAAGAAATAACTGAATTTCCTGATCTGGTTTGTACAGGGCCGGCCCAAGGCATAAGCGAACTGAGCGGCTGCTTGGGGCCCCCTAGCGTTTAAATAGACAAAGTTGCAGTGGGGCTCGTCACGGAGCTCGTCTTTCATTTGGAACCAGTCCTCTGAACAAAAGCGACTGCAAGCCAGTGAACGTGAGCCAGTCAGAATGCAGCGCAGGTCTGTTCTGTGGTTGTGATCGAGGTTTCTTCTGGCTCGCAGCACTGCAGTGGGATTATTTTTTGCAAAGCCATCTGGGGCGAATGAACTGAATTACAAAATAACATGGTGGTTATAATGTTCTGATTTTGGTGATTGCACCGGTTTGTCTGTGCTGTTGTACAGAATTGTACCGATTCTTTCCATCCTCTTTGATATGAATGGGATGAAAAAAAAAAACATGATGGCCATATGGTTGTGTAGGTTTGTGTCGGTTTCCTTGTCCATGTTGAGTTTGTGTGAGATAATTCTCGACAGGTCTGCATGTGAAAACCAGAACGGGACCAATTGGAGGAAAGTCTCTGAAAAGTCTGATGCCCGTTTTGCTTTGACTGGATCGCCATGGGAACCCGGCGGACTCTCACCCTGCAGTTGCTCAGTTCTTCGGCCCTCACGATGATGGCGCCGCATTTTTTCCCCGGGATCCCGCTGGAAGAAAAGACATGAAAACAAAAGGTTCCCTTTACGTCCCAGCAGCCCGAAGCCTTTGCGACAGGTACGAGTTCAGGGGAAATGTTCAAACAAACACTTCTACAAGACCTTTAGAAACTATTTTGTTCTATTTTGTATCAATCGACTGATTGATTTAAAGCAGACTATGCTGGACATTCGCTTCATATTCAATCAATCCACACTTTTAAATTATGTCTCCACGTGGCATTTATCCACCAATCGTAATGGTTTCAGGCAGACAGAAGCTTTCTGAGAATGTCACATTCTTCTGCTGTTTAAATGTCAATTAAATGTTCAGAACCGAGGAAACTCAGCGTACGACTCTATCAGCCGAGGCCCCCGCAGACACGCGACCAAACGCCTCCTCTTTATTTCCCCCGATCGTCCAAATAAAAACTGGAAACATCTCCACGGCGCGACCACATCCGGTGACATTTTAAGCCGCGATGTTTGTTTACGTCCCGAGCTGGCGAGGCGGAACATTCGGGCCAATAAAGCCGAGGGAGGCTGACCACTAAAAATAGAGCGAGCGAAGGCGGCGGACCGCGGGCTCTGAGACCGTTTCATCTGGCTAAGGACTGTGCAGGACACAAACACACTGATGATAAATTAAAGCGAGGCTTTGATACACCCTGCACCCCCCGCACCTCCCCTCCTCCCCCGCCCTCACCCCCCATCACCCCTCCAATCACCTGAGACGGAACGCCGGCCCTTTGATGCATTCAGGGAAATGAATGAGGGCGCAGAGAGGCTGCTCAGCAGAAGAGGAGAGGAGACGGATTCATTGAGTAAATAATTGAATCTTAAATTCTACTTGAGAGAACTGATTGAGATAAAGAGGGGAAAGTTTTGCAGGTGAGACAACGGGAGGAGTTTCTCTAATAGTCCTCCATGAACATCTGGACAGATGCTGCTGAGCGTGACACACGAATAAAGTGAAACGAGTGTGTGTGCGTGTGTGTGCGTGTGTGTGCGTGCGTGTGTGTGCGCAGCATACTGTCATCTGAAACGTCTTTGTTGCTCTCTATTTGTGCGATCTGCCTTCGCTCGACTGAGCAGATGTGCGATGCCTCTGACTTCAGATGTGTGTCGCTCAGAGGCAACGGGGCGAGCGCAAATGAAAGTTGTACTAAGTTGCAAATAGGCATCGTGGAGTAATGAAGGAAATCCAAGAGTTAGGGGTGTAACGATTCAGCTGTTACATCGATGTATCGATTATTATTCCTCCGATCCAACTACATCGATCTGTGCTCGGCGAGTTGGCCTTATGGACGACATAGATCGATCTAACATCGATTTAAAATGTCATAAATTAATTTTATCGATACTAGGAAATAACCCATTGGATTTAAGCACGTCAGACTTTTTCTTAGCACTTTTGATGATAAAGGCTTTCGCGGAGTGAGCCGTGACGTGCTCACGCAGTATGCAGGTCCCGCCGTCCCGAGCCCCGATTCAACTTCCGGGTTTCACGGCAAATCTGACGGAATGTTCCACACGGGTTAAAATAGAGGGGGAGTTTGTCGGGGGTTGGTAGGGGGAAACCATTATTGCAGGGGTTTTTTTGTGTATATCACTAATACGGGTTTTTTTCTGCTCCACTGCTACAGCAGTGTTTGCACTTTATTCTAATAAAATGTGAATGCATTTGCCATTCATTGTTGTTTATTTATATTCATAATTAATTGATACCTGATTCCATTACAAGAAACAACAGGAATCTAGGAAATTTATTTCAGTCACACTGGTTGAATTTTTGGCTAAAAAGTTACTGAATCGATTTCAAGTCATTGAATCGTATCGTATCGTATCGTTTTCAATGAACTAATATCGTCTTTGAATCGTATCGACAACCACGAATCGTGATCGAATCGAATCGTTGTTAAAAACGAATCGTTACACCCCTAATAAAAGTAGGTTGATGTGTGAAATTAAGGAGCGATAAAAACAACCCGATTACGTAAACACGTTATTACATCATGTTTCTTTGTGTCTTCAGCGACTAAAATTGATTCTGCTGCCACACACACACACACACACACACACACACACACACACACACACACACACACACACACACACACACACACACACACACACACACACAAACTCCTCTGCTTGTAACAAACAAACATGTGATATGTGGAGAAGATATCAGGGCGTGACTTTACTCACATCAGAGGCTTTTCCAGGCGGCCCCCCAAGGAGCCAACTATCTCGCCCAGCGTGCAGAAGGCCTGACCCAGGAAGTCCTGCACACAGACACACACAACGGGTCGATGCAAACACACACGTGGTTTAAGGGAACTTTAAGGGCCTTCAGATGAAATACAGGTGTAATCGAATAAAATGGTAAAATAACCCAAGAGCGTATTTAACAGCGATCATTGTTTCCTGCGTATTTTCACAATAAAGGTTTGATTGCAAATTCAGTTAAAGTTTATTTTTTTTATATTTTTTATAAAGTGGCTTTTATTTCCTTGGATCACAATATTATTATATTATTTCATTTTGTTCTGCCGAGTCAACGAATCCCTTCGGAAAATATTAAATGAGCATCTGTTGGAACATAGCGTGTCATTGTTTCCTTTTCATTTGTGATCGTAAACTCAATATTCTTGTTTGTCATCTTAATCACTGTGGACTTACTATTATTTTATTTTTTTCATTCAATAAATAATCTATTGAAAATAGTGGCCAGCTTTCACCTAAATGTCAGTGTGTTGTGTTGCCGCTGGTACTTTGGATTTATTGCATTGATTCGTGTCCTTGTTGACCACTGCGGGGTGACCACGAGGTGGGGGCGGGGGGGGCTGTGAAACAGGAAGAGCAGAGATACGTCTGTTTACAGGCAGGGGGGGATTGTTCATGCACTGCTTCGTTGAGTCCGGCGGGCAAAAAGCTGCTCCAAAGATCTTTGCCGGTGCCGAGAAGACCCCCCCTCCCCCCTCCACCCCGCCCCCCCAGCTGAGGTCTTAAGACAAAAAAAACAGTGGCTCCCGCAGTCCCTCTATGCCGATGACTCTTGAATGGTTCCACCTCAGAGCGTTTTCCCCCTCTGAACTCATCCGTCTCCCCGGAAACAAGCTTCTCGATTAAGGGATTGAATGAAGAAGGAAAGCTCTTGTTTCATCTGATCGTCTCCAGATCCTGAACCTCAGTTTGGGAATCCCAGTTTTAAGTAAAAAACAGAAGAAAACAGAACATTTAAAAGATGATTCTAGTTTCCAGCAGCAGTATTTAATAACTGAAAATGAGTTACTGCCTGTAAACAAAGGAGCTTTTGAAGCGAGGTTAGCCGAGGTTTGTCAGAATGAACACGTGAGAACAAACTCTTTGACGTCCTCTTCATCGAGAGCCCTCAATTAGATTCCTCTCTGCACCCCCCCTCCCCCCCTCCCTCCTCTCCCCCCTGCAGCCATATGCGGACCATGTCACGGGGAGAACATCTGCTGCGACGGCCGTCCCTCAGACGCCACGAGAGACATCAGTCTTCCGTCCTCTCCTCCCTCTGCGTCCTCCGAGGCAACGCCGCGCGCCGGATCTCCGTCCCACACGTCCACGCCGACGACAGGAGGCACCCAAGCGTCCCCGGCCTCCACGCTGGGAGTGAGTCGCCGCGGCCTCGGTAGGAGGCCCGGGGGGCGCGGTGGGACGGGGGGTATATGAGTGTATACTATACGAGGAGGGCGAGGACGTTTTGAGTCCCTGCTGAGGAAGGCCGGCTCAACGGCGCTTGGAATCGGAGCGTTAGAGAGTCTCCTCAGCTCTCGGAACGCGCAGGTATAAAGCGTCTCTGTAATCCCAGATTTATGTCGCTACAAAGCGCAGAAGCAAAAGCTCAGACTGTGTGAGTGTTATATAATGTACACATAAATACGCCTAAACGCTATGTTAATACATCGAATAGTTGATCTAAATATGACTATATGAGGATAATGTCAGATTTCACTAAATGGAGAGAGCATCTATTTTAACCAGGCGACCACCATCTCTGAAGACAATCAGTGGAATCACTCGACGAGAACAATAAAATAAATTCTCATCGTGCATTTAGGCAACGGACTTCAAATGTGCACACAAAGCGGACTCAAACCTGAGGCTCCCTGCACTGATGGCAAGAAATATATGAACGGTGAAATTCACCTGCGGCGAGAAACACGCACCGATGTCTTGTGGTTGAGGTTCTTGTTGTTCAGTTCATTAGAGCGTGAAGCTTTTGCTACTGTAGCGCAACTGTAACACGACAGAAGATTCACGTTCTGACAGCAGAGACGGACGCCTGGACTGAAATTCAACGGAAAAGATGCCGGGAGCTTGTTTGTTTTTTACGCCTTCTTTTTAAAATGAATTCATGGCTGTATTTTGCTGCCACGTGAACCAAAAGCGATCTACATCCAAATCAATTGGGAGTTAATTAGTATTAGTGGGTTTCTTCGTCGTGAGGAAACCCTCCTCTCCTTCTAGCATCTGTGAGCCTCCTTTGTGGGCCCCTGGAGCCTGAACGCCTCGCGGGCCCCTGGAGCCTGAACGCCTCGCGGGCCCCTGACATTCGGCAGCGCAAACATGCGGCCGCATGACGTCCCCCTCCCCCCGTCAATGGGGGAGCAGCCGAGGTGGAGGAGACACTCACGTGCTTGGAGAGGTTGTCGCTCTTGCAGTCTAAGTCGTACCTGCGGAGAGGAGGAGAAGAGGAGAGAGAGAGGAGAGGGTGAGAGAGGGAGAAGGTGGAGCGGGAGGAGAGCTTTCACAAGGCTGCGAAAGAAAAACACACACAAATCAGCAGCGGAGGAGCCGAAAGCTTCTCAACGGCGAGGCTCTCGTCTGCTGATCAGTGCTCGGGATTAAGGACCCGCAAGCCCGCGGATCCCATTTCGTGCTCACGGGTGGAGGAATATTAGGGGCCGCAGTCTGCTGACTTTAAAAGCTTTTTCTTTTTAAAAGAAATGAATGTTTTAGTAGTGGTTGAATAAAAGATAAGAAAAGGGAAATAAAACGGATGAAATAATAATTGAAGAGATGTATCACTGAAAATGGGTTCCAAATATGTCGCACACTAAGACTGAAAGTGGACACACACACACACACACACACACACACACACACACCACACAGCGCTGCTGACAATTTGGCTTCTTTCAGACGTCGTCCTGAATACACATCAAGGTGTCACCATTAAACAAATTCCCATTTCAACTGGGGAATTTCCCAGAGGATCTTCTAGTCACGTTTAATGGGTTGTGTAATGACTCCATGGCCGCTTGTCTATTACCTAATGCCTTCACGTTAGGACTGATTATCTGGGTACCGTTTCACCGTGGGGTTTTTTTTTTTGTGTCCAAATGTGGTGACACAACGGACTGAGGAATGCAGGAGGTTTAGAGAAGCTTAAGAACGAGATGAACGACACATCTCATTACTTGCTTGGGCCGATGGGATTCTGCAGGACGCGGAGGTCAAGACTTTCTTTCTTGGAAGCCGAGATTTGTTGGGCCACACACTTGGATAAAAAAAAGATCCGAGGACACGAACGAGCAGAAAAGGGATTCATTTTTTACATTTCGCTATGCTGTATGGAATCCTAAGCAGCGTATGGAAATCCCTCCATCATCTCCCGGGTCACCTCATCTGCAGCCGGCCGGCGGTCCAGATCTGACTGGAACTCAACAAAGCGCTGCATTAATACTCAATTTACGGCCGCGCTGCTGCCCCATTGTCGCACTTTTAAGGAAAGAATCCAAACCGATATCATCCTTTTTTCATTTCACATTCTTCTCCCCTGACGAAAACAAGGTTTCCGCATTACCCACAATGCAACTCGGTCATTTCTCACACACGTGACGTGGACAATTGTGTCTCACAACATTTTCTTTAGTTTTCCGCAGCCGCCATATTCCATAAATAGATGTTTCAGATAAACAGCACCGCTGGCATCCACCTCTTTATTTACCCTCCGTCACCTCCACCTATCCGGGCGTCTCAGGTGCGCCACCACATCGCGCGTGTGTGTGTGTGTGTGTGTGCGTGTGCAGCGGAGCGTGTATAAGGGAGAGCTGCAGCGTTTCTTCCTACTGACAGCATGCCATGTAGGATAAAGGGGCCCGCAGACAAAACTGGGAGACGCTCTGTGAGGGGGGGCGAGAGGGGGAGGTGGGAGGGGCGGGGGGGTAATGTCATTCCATAAGAGCAACGAAAACAAGCTGCCGTTACGCAACGCGGCGGAATGCACAGGTGTGCTTCATGTCACGACCCACGTGATCTCATTTAACAACCAGAGATGGAGTCAGGTCAACTGTGTTCATGAAGCAGATCAGACCCCCCCCCCCTCAAAGTGTGCACACGTAATAGTGATGATTTGGCTGAACACGCCCCCCCCACTTCCGCCCCCCACCGGACGCCTCCACACACACCTACGAACACACACGGGGGTGCGTGTGTGCAGGAGTGCTCGTCCCGCGGCGCCTCGTGAGTGCACATTTGCTGTTTGACTGAGTTTGTGTTGATGTGGATGACATCACTCTGCATCGGCACCGGCCGGACAGGGAGGGGGGGGGGGGAGTTTGAACTAAGCAATGATGACTAATGACGGTACACAAACAAACAAGGGAAGGGAGGGGGGGGGGGGGGGGGGGGGGGGGGGGGGCAACACTTGAGCTCCGCCTCCTCCTGATGGAGCGCGTGTGATACAGGATGCTGCCAGGATGCGGCTCGAGCGGCGAGGACGAGGGAACAACGCGTTTCAGGCCGCCGTTTCTCTGGTGGATCCACGTTTTGTTCCATTTCACAGAAGCTGCTGAAGCCCAGAGACGCTCGTAGGAACAATGGTGAATAACGAGTGTCAGTTCTATTTACCGGCGCGTAGCTTCCTCTTTATAGCTGATTGTGAGATGCTTCTACATTCTCTTCCCCGAGTGGCCTCTTCTGTTATACGCCGTCTTTTCAGGGTGAAGTGATTACATTTTAATGTGAACCTGCATTCAGCGCCGTGCCATCAAATAACCAGCAACCCTCGTTTTCTCCCCCCGAAGAAAAGGAACGCGAGCATCTTTCCTCGTCAATTCATCATGAAATTCAAATCGTTTCGACGATTCTTGATGAGGAGGAAATGTCCTGGAGCGAGGGAAACAACCCAAGCCTTTTATTACTTTTCGTGGGGGGGGTGTCCGACGTCACGAGTCAGATCCGATTGGCCACACGTGACCAACGTGTGGCCCCCACCCTCCACGTGGCTACGGTGAGATTCTCCAGCTTCAGTTGGATAAAAGAGAAGAGGAGCACTGAGATGAGGGGGGTGGGGCGGCAGCAGGGAAAGCAAAGTGTGTCTTGGCTTTGGGGGCTTGTGGGTAAAGGGAGCCTGGGATGGGAGCAGTGTGGAGCGCCGAGTGGGGGGGGAGGAGGCGGCAGAGGGGGGGAGGGGGGGGGGAGGCGGGGGGGGGGCTGCAGGGAGGAAAGACGTGCAGACCTCTCGACAGAGGCTGAGGAAAGCAAGGTTAACCACTGGTTCTCTAATGAGCACACTGCATGTGTGTAGCAGCACAACACGAGTGTGTGTGTGTGTGTGTGTGTGTGTGTGTGTGTGTGCGTGTGTGTGTGTGTGCGTGTGTGTGTGTGTGTGTTTGTGTCTGTGTGTTTTTTTATTTTCATGAAGGCAGACAAGAGCCGGGGACAAGCAATGTCCTTACTGTGAGGGACTGTAAGGCCATCAGGCCAGCAGGAAGTACCGGGGCCTGATGCTGACCCACTCACAACGAGCCCAACAGGGAGCGCGCACGCGCACAGACACACACACACACACACACACGCACACACACACACACACACACACACACACACATGCACACACACACACACATGCACACACACACACACAGCATCATACTCCATCTCCTCTGCCTGTTAGCTTTGAACATCTGGCATTACTGGCATGATACATGGAAAACAAGACACTGTGGAATATACATCAAGATGCGTCCAATGAAGACACACACACACACACACACACACACACACACACACATGAGTGGGCTGAACTTGCAGACCCTGAATTGGGACCCCCCCCCCACATGTCAAAACCCTCCACACACTTCAACACACGTTTACATCCCTGCAGGAAAACACACCGACTCCTTCTCACAGAGGCTGCATACACAACTTAAATACAATGCACACACACACACACACACACACACACACACACACACAAGCAACAACTACTCTCTCTCTCTCCGTGACCTTCAGCGTGACCCCCTGCAGCTCGCGAGCAGCGTGTGGCCCCGCTGACAGGCCGACATGTAAACAAACAGAAGGGCCGTTCCATATTTCATGAGCAGTCACTGGAGAGGGGGGGCGGGGGGGGGTGAGGGGGGGGGGGCTTGGAACCCAATAGAGGAAAAATAGATATTAGCATAATTACTTGGATGGCTCCACTTTTAGGGCCACGCGAGGAGACAGATGAATAGAGCACCTGAATTAAATTCAAATGAAGACATTTCCTCAACCGACGCCGCCACCTGATTTGTTACTCGATTAATAAAAGCACGACGCGCCGAAGTCCTCGCTTTGTCCCACGCCAGTAGAGCGTGTTCGTTGTTGACTTATGGTAAAAGAAATGTGTTCATGTCATAATGAACCAGTTGTGTTTTTGCACTCATGAAGCGGGAGGCCGACCCTCTGTTTATTCACGCAACAATACATAGTTTTAGTTTGGTATATTTTAGCATAAAAGCATAAAGTTGTATATTGGAAACAACAGCAAAGCGACAGGGTCTGTGATCCAGCAGCCGCAGTCTCACAGAATCCTGTGGGAAACGCTGCCCACTGCTTCAGGCACTCAATTAAAATTGTATGATCAACTGTGTCAAAAGGCGCACTTAGGTCTGAAAGGATTAAGGCCGAGCGACCGGCCGCCTGCTGAAAGGAGGTCGTTTGTCACTTTGCACCTTTTTATCCGCGTCGCACAGAATCCTCAAGTAGAACTTCGACGGACAGGACGCAGGGCCCTCGATCGCAAGCAGCGGATCCCCCCCCCCCATCCCGAGGGAGTACGCGAGAGATTCCCCCACATTGGCATTGAAACATTTTGGAGTTCGCACGATGCTCGCAAAACGCAGAGTGCATAATTCACTGCGTCGCCGCTGGAAAGCTGCCTTTAATTCCAGACGGGAGAAGACTTCTACATCTCCAGACCATGAATATTTCAGCCCGAGCTCAACTTTGCGCCACACAGGGCAAATGCACAAAGACAGACACACACACACACACACACACACACCGACACACACACACACACGGACACCAACGCGCACGAGTCAATCGTCCGACTCACAGGTCGAAGCGCAGGTTCTGCCTCTCCTCGAAGAAATAGTCCACGATGAATTTGCGCACAAAGTCGGGGTTGAGGGTGTTGTCTATGACCTCCGTTCGCCCGAACTGGAAGACAAAATGAGACGGGTGGAAAAGGGTGAGAAGAGAAGCAGAGCCGTCCTGTAATTAATGCAGCGCGTATTGAGACATTTGTGTCTTGAGTTCCTCTGAGGCGTGCTGAGCGTGAGCCGGGTCAAACATGTCCACTTTACACAGGACGCAGCATTTAGACGGAGGAGACGGCAGCATCACCTTTCCCCCGGTGAGACACCCGCAGAACAAACAAGCGAAGCCTGATTGCGGTAAGACAAATGTCCTCTCGTCTCCTCCACTGTCTGCATGTAAATGGGGCTTTTTCAAACCACTTTTTGAGAAAAGAGAGGCTGCTTTTCTGAAAGAGCCCCGACGGCAATTAGGCCAATCAAACGGAGCGACTCTGCCCCCCCCGCCCCCCACAAACATCAAACATTCCAACGGGCAGGACGAGTGTACTCACCTCTCTCCATTCCCTGTTGGCTATTCCTTGAGTGTACAGCACACAAACTGTTGAATGACAAAGAGAGGAGGGGAGGGGGGGGGGGGGGGGAGGGAGGGGGGGGGGGGGGTGGGGGGGGACAAGAGATGGTTAGACTGATCGAAGAGTATTTAACAGCCGGGATGCTGTCCTTTCCCCAGACTCCAACATGAGAGGAAAACCCTAATTAAATGTCACTACTTTGCCTTGCAGCATGATGGTATTTAAGAGAGTGGTGGCGGGGGGGGGGGCGGGTGGTGTCAGCGAGCGGCTGTGTGGGAGGAGGAGACTTTTCCCTATTGACGTTCCAGCGTCACTCTCCATCCGAGGGGTTGGGCAGGGGGGGTCTGCCGGGGTTTTTGGATGGCGAGGCAATCAGCTGGCACTAAAATGACATTTCATTTGCATTCGAGCGGCGTCCTCTGCATCCACACACATGGGTCACGTGGCAGCACCCAGAGGAGCGCACACTTGGAAATGGGATTTCACTCGCAAAGTGCTGCAGATACGCAAAGGGCTCAAGCATGGCAACATTTGCAATACAACTGCAACACGACGCAACGATTTCACAGCGTCGTCACCATTCATATCAATACAAGCGATTGAACGATCCACTAGAGCGCGATATAAAAGCACTGCGTTGTTACTTAAATAAAGCGACACTAACCAAAAGCAGGCGTACACTCATCATACAGAATGGCCCATTTCAAATAGGTATCATTAAATTACTGGTGCATTAACGTGTTAATCGCTTTGATGTTGAAGCTTGTGAAGTTCATTTTGTAATAATGAATCTGCAAAGTAGCATAACTAGTAAGTAGGAAGTAGTACCGATGATGGAACCAGTGTGTGTGAGTTCTAACCAGTTGGGCTCATTCAACCCAGTTGGACACATTTGGATAAAGTTTGGATGTTTTTAATGGTTTTATGTGAGAATTGCCTTGTTGAAAGGTGCTATACAAAAAAAGTTCCTGGCCTTGCCTGGAGTATTGAGTGTGTAGATCGCAGTGTGCACTGCGTTCCATCATGCATTGCATTCTACCTTTCACAATAAAAGCCCTGCACGTGTACAGTCCCATCATAAGACCTCCTGATGTGGGTCAGCTGCCTTTGCTTGTTGCATCTAGAGAGAAATATTCTCTGCACTTTATAGCGTGGAGGGAACAACTTTGGATTTCAGTCAAATAAATAGTGGATGAGAGGTAAAGATCGGGCCTGCATATCTATATTATAGTCAGATAAGCTTTACATTGCAAAGAGTGAAGGATAACAAACACGAGGGGTTAAAAATAAAGATGAACTGTACGAGATTAAGTTCAGCAGAGCCGAAAAGTGAAACTGTTCAAATGCAGCATAAAAACGCGTCAAGCAATCAGAGACTCCAAAACACATCTGATTACGAGGGCGACACCTTCCTCCGAGGCGACATGGATTATCATTCATTAATGAATCTGTAAATTTATGCCTGAGTTAGTGTACGAGCTCCCACCTACTGATGAAATTATACATGACTGATATAATCATTCATTCATTGTGTGGCTTTGAGTGAAAATCTGATGAGCTACAGTTCCGTTTAGTTTCTCCAGATAAATTACATTTCCTTATTTTAGAGTGAAAAAAAAGGGAAAAACAAAGTTGCTATTTTTACGCACAAACACAAAAACAAAAAACCCCAAAACCAAACGGCTCCTAATGACGCCGCGTCTGGTGCTGAAGCCGCTGCCGCCTCTTGGCAGCCTGTCAAGTCGGGCTGCGCGTTGGATCCGCTGGACGTGTTGCATTGTGGGTGGTGTGCAGCGAGCCGGGGCTCAGCTGGATGTGAATGTACAGTCGTCCTTTCATCTCGTCAGCCGCGCGCGGGATGTGACACGCCGCGTCTGCGCTGCCGCGCGCAGAGCGGATCGCGACACATCAATCACGCGCGCGCCATCTGTACCGGCCCCCCTTTCAAGTCCTGATGAGGACGATGTTCATGTGGAGACCGGTGTGTGTGTGTGTGTGTGTGTGTGTGTGTGTGTGTGGGAGGGGGGGGCATCACCGCTTTGTGTTCCCCGATGTTTGGAGATACGCGCAGCGCAATGTTCCCGTCTCCTAAAGGCCCTTTTCCAACGTGCCAAAACACAAACACACTGAACACTAAACACAGAAAACCCGGGATTGTTACCCAGCTTCATGAGCTAATATGAATATGGTGCGTGAGGCTGCCTGAGGGCCCTGAATGTGTGCACTGTGTGTGTGTGTGTGGGGGGGGGGGGGGGGGGGGGGGGGGGGCTCTGCTGAGGCGGTCTAATGCTGTGTGACTGGGGCCAGTGCTGTCAGCAGAGCAGAGACATGGACGCAGCACAAGTGCCTCCTTGCATGAGCGTTGGGGGGAGGGGGGGGGTCGGGATGCTCATCCTCCTCTCTCTGACACTTAAAGGTCCAATCCGCCGTTCCGGGGCGCGCGCATCAGTCATGGGTTCACGCACACGGCGCGCGGCACCCAGGTGGCAGAGTGCCGTGTATTTCGGTAACGGGGCGAGGTGATGCTGGGGAAAATGAATAAATGACAATCCGCGGTTTCCAAAAACGCCAGAAGAGAGGAAGCGATTAAAAAAAAAATGAATTTTCAACTTTTCCTCGTAAGTCAGAGAATTTTCCAGACTCTGTGTTTTTTTATTTATAGAGGGCTTTTAACAGACGGGACTGTCACAGTCTGTTGCAGAAAACAAAGCCGGCACGACAGAGAAAACGCAGCGAGGAACTCTTTTGAAGCTGAGTTGGTGTGAGAGGATCGATCTATTCTCAGCGTTCAGCTCACCTTTCACAATAAAAGCCGGAGGCGGAAGGGAACCTGCATGCAGGAGCTAACGGTAGCTTAGTCTGTGCAACTATTGACTGCTCTGGCTCAATAGGATCCGCCCCATGTTTTACAGGGCTGGATATGGTTTTTTAGAGGGGGGGGTTGAAACTCCCCCACTGACTACATCGAAAAACAAGGGGCGAACCGCATTATGGTCCAAAAATCAAAGCTCAAGCTAGAGACGCTAGCTATTAATATCTATCAAGCGTTCACATGGACACAATGTCTTCTGCTACCTACATAATGCTACACTGTAAACAACAGACAACACACAAACAAACAACAACAACAACCAACAAAGCAGGACAGTTGGTAGTGGTAATGAGGCTAATGAGGCTACATGAAGTACAGATATAGATTGACTAAAGCATGTGTATGTATGAAGATTGCAGACTGGGCCTTTAAAAACCACTGGACCAGCTGCAAAATTCAACCCCTGCTGTCACGTGAGAAAGGAGTATGTTAGTGTGTGTGTGTGTGTGTGTTGGTTTCCTTTAATCTGCAGGAGGGAGGTGGCTAGTTTGTGCGTTGGGATGATGTAGTTGCCCTCACTCACACTGGGAGAGAGAGAGAGAGAATGCTGACGAATACGACCCCTGACATATGCAAATGTCCACTGATTCACACAAGCAAGGTACGACGTGTGTGCGTTTGTGCATGCGAGCCACGTGTCCACACGTGGTGGATGTTCGTCGGTGCGTGTTTCTGTTTGCAGTCGTGAACGTGTGTGTGTGTGTGTGTGTGTGTGTGTGTGTGTGTGTCCGTGTCAAGCTTACTTGGATCCGACTTGGAGAACGTGTCTCTGTCCAGGAGGTTTCTGGAAAAAAAAACACACAAAAAACCCCCGTAAAGACACGTTGACAGCAAAGATCAATACACGTATTCCGTTATTACCCCGGCCCAATCAGCCGCGGCTGCTGTCGCACGATGGCGTGGGAACGGAGAGCATCGGCGAGCAGATGCTCGGCACCACCGAGGTCCTCGGCGATTGAGCAGCTCTGGGAGAATGAAACATGCAGGCGAGGAAGAAGACTCGGGGGACGGAAACCCGGCCGCGTGCGTCAGTGACGGCCCTTTCGTTTGGCCTACAGAGCCCTGGTGTCGGGGGGGTAGCAGGGAGGACAGTGTGTGTGGGGGGGGGAACGGGGGACAAACTCTCCACTCGCTCGCTCAGCTTGCACTGCCAAAAATCCCACAAAGCTTTCACAGCGCTAACCCAGAAAGACGAAACAATAGGAAACTAAAAAGTATTAAGCATAAGAGGATAAAAGAAAACATCTCCTCGGTGATTTGGTGATGAAACAGAAGCAGACACGTCCTCCCATCGCAGTCCCTGTACCAGCAAAACAAGCACTACACACGATGCACATGAATTATGTACTTTCCTCAGGACATTTCTTTGCACGATGTCTTGAAAAACGTTTTAGTGACGTTAACGTTCGTTCGAAGGAAAATTCCCTGCGAGTGTGAAGGCGAATTCAGAAACGTCTGCGATGATCCCTCTAAAACTTTGCACTCTGCGTTCCAAAGCAGTTAGAAACAACAGAACGAGAACGATTCGGAAGGAACGTCTACGCTCTCCGATCCGAGATCCGATCCATCGTAGAGGGCTTCATGTGCCGCCATGTCCTCGCCTTAACGGCCCTAACGTGCACGGCCAACTCCACGGGGCAGGACGCACGTGGGGGGGGCACCGACCATTGGAACCAGGTGTTGGTTCTCGCCACGTTGACCTCACGTGGACGCGACAAACAAACCGGTTTCCCGAGCTTTTGATTGCCGACAGCAGTGCCGGCCCGAGCCTCTTGGGGGCCCTAAGCAGAATTTCATTTGGGGGCCCACCTCTCACCACGAACAGTCACCTGTGCTAGAAGATTATTGGCACAAATGTCACAAATGTTATAGCGAAAATTATAAACAAATACAGTGAGGTTATAATACAAAACTAGGGCTGCTTGCAGCATAAGCGAACGAAGCGGCTGGAAGAAGGAAAGGGAGACCGGACTCGTTTGTTTGTGTGCGAACGTGGGCGGTGACCTCCCTCCGAATCACGCGCTCCCTCCGGGGGCCCCCCACCTGGCCCCCACCTGGCCCCCGATGGAGCCGGGCGACTCTTTAAAAAGCCTGTGCCACCGCGGGAAGGCCCCGGGAAGGCCCGGGCGGTCCGGGCAGAGCGCCTCGTCGTTCATCAAACATTCAGCAGAGCGGTCCCTCCTCGACACCAGAACCACATTTAAGATCCCAGCGGTTACATCACGGCCCCTAAACATGCCAGCTGCCACTTTAAATACCTGTATGGGGGTGTGGGGTGGGGGTGAACAAGGGACATTACTGCAACCAGACATATTTAAATGTGAATTTTTTATGTTGTTTGTTAGTTATTAATATTTTACTGCAAACGCCTTTGAAGAATGATCAAATCATATTTTGCTTTGTTGAAACCGTAACTTCAAAAAGTCCCCCGGTTTGGCCGCCGGCCTCCCGGGCAGGTTTGTTTGCCGTTGGAGAGGAGGCGGCGCTCGTTCTATCAAAAAGCTCCCCCCCCCGTCCCCCGTCCCCCCGTCCCCCTCGGTAAACGAACAGCGGGGGCTCGTCCTGCCGGGATCAATGAGGTCAATCGAGTCTGAAGAAAACTGTTTACGATCAATCTGCCTTTGACCCTCTTCTAAGTCCCAACGATTTCCTCAGGTTGAGTGTGTGTCTGTGTGTGTGTGTCCGTGTGCGTGTGAGTGTGTGTGCGACGCGCATCCGACGGGGGACCGAAGGAATCCGACGTCGATGAGAGCGAGGCAGAGAAGCACTCTGGGACGACGACCTTTGGGAGAACTGTCTTCTACTGTCTCACTGCGACGTTGGATTGATCTGGTGTGAAACACCTGCAGTCCACCTGCAACTTGAGTCAAAGAGCTGCTGAACAAAGAACTCGGGTGGAAACGTGTGAGAGCAGCTGCAAAGCTAAAGGGAATAATAAATCAAAATGAACAAAGGGATAAAAAACAAAATGGATTATGAGAGATCACCGTGGTGATTCTTGTACCATCTTCAGCACCAAAGCGTCGACGCAAATCGCAACAATCGAGTGATGGAAACCGTTTTTCCGCAGCGAGCCGCCGGTTCGCTGAGGAGTCGGCGGCCTTTCTGCCGCCAGACTCCGATGAGCAGCTTATGGTCAGCGTCGTGGGAGCGGAGGAGGGAGAAGGCCACATGACGCCACACACCAGACGCTCGGGGGAGCCTCGGGCGGCGCGGCGGCGCTCAGCGATCCGCTGACCCCCCTCCCACAACGGAGGCGCTCGGCGAGTGTTTCTCACATTGTCACGGTCAGATGTTTCATTGGAAACATGATTGCGTTGATCTGCGCTGGAAATAATCCTCCCTCCCTCCCTCTCCCCTCCCCCTCACTCCCCTCCCACCCTCGTGGGGAAGCACGGCCTCGAGGGCGTGACGCATCGACCGGCCTCACGGCGGGATGCTGCTCGCCTTCAATGCGCCGCGTCGATTCATCGACAAGACCCTCCCCCACCAGCCCCCGTCTCCCCGTTTCTCTCTCTCTCTCTCTGTCTCTCTCCCGTGTGCCCCAAAAGGTCACCGCGGTGCCCCCGCCCCCTCAGCTAAGTGGGGCCTGCTCGCTGTATCCACGAACGCCATCTGCTTGTGTGTGTGTGTGTGTGTGTGTGTGTTCGAGGCCTCGCCATCACAAGTGAGAGACCCTCATCACTCAAACTGCTGTCACAGCAGACGGAGGGTGCGGGGGACGGGGGGACGGGGGACACGGGGGACACGGGGGGGGGTGGATTTGCTTCAACATTGACTTGAGTTAATCAATCTGTCCGTTCTTCTGCTCGGCTCGTGGTTATCGGCTCCTCGACGTGCGGAGACACCCGAGTGGGGAAACCAAGGCGTCCGTTTTGTGTTGGTGTGGCATCGGCCTTTCAGCCCGGGGGGGGGTTGGGGAGGTGAGGGGGGGGGGCACCGGCCCACACGTGGCCAATTAGACACGTCGATGGATTTCTTTGGTGAAAACGTTCTTTTAGGAAGTGGATGAATACGGATGGAAGCGAAGCATTTCAGAGGGGAAAAAAAAGGAGAACAAGAAACGATTAACGGACTCGAAACGCTGCTGCAACCGTGAGAGAAATGTGGCCACGGTTTGTCCCTGAACGCACCTTTCGTCCCTTTACTATAATTCAACCTGCTCATGGACACATGGATGAGGGATGTCACGCGTTGCGCTGCAGTAGCAACAGCGCAGATGATTCAGAGCCTTCTCCTTGTGCATTATTTCAAATGAACACTCACATATATTTTTCGGGGCGGCTTCGTCTCTTTGGAACGCCGGCTCTGATCTCGGAAATGGCCCGGGTCATTACCGGGAGGACTCCTTCCGTGGAGTCATTATGGGGCTTTTATCTTAGACCGACATGAAACGACAACAACAGCAGCTGGCTGATTCTAGGTCAGCCCCGAGATAATTCAGTTCAAAGACTTTGTTCTTCGCCTCGGTATTTGTCTCATAACAGAATTACACGAGTCTGGAAAAGAATATACATCTAAAATTAGTCCTTAGACTGCGAGTATGGATTAGAGATAAATAAACGCATCTAAGTGCTGTTTTTAGAATATATATTGAGATGTTTTCAGCACCAGTGTATAGTGATGAGTGTGTGTATAGTGATGATAGTTTCAAGGTTTTCCATCTACCAGTCATGATCCCAAATAGATAACCAGGTTAAATGCACCAGCAGCTCCATGTGGGTCTTTTTCAAGCCTACGTTGACAGGAAGACCTCAAAGTGGTGACCTCAGGAGGGGTGAAGAGATGCTGGTTTGAGATTTGCTGAGAGAAATCTCAAACCAGCGATCAGAGATCGAAGAAAAATAACTCCATAATGGACTCGACAGTCTCCGGTTCCAGCTTCTCTTTATGTATCTAGAATATCGGTGGAACATATTTCTTATAAACAGCACTGTTGCATACGTTTTGATGATGATTTAAAGGCTGTCGAATGTTTCAATCGTTGAAGCGTCGCGTCGTTATTTTAATAGAAAATTGATTTCCTATTGTTGGTGAATGGCACTCAAATCAAATACCTTTGGTTGCGTTTGTCAAGTTCAATATAGGGGCGTTAGCTTGTGCTTAATGGAAAAGCACAAGCTTCGTTGTGGATTAACACCAAGACGCCTCCCAATAAAAGTCTCACACGCAGGCAATAACAGATGATCAGTGTTTGGATTGAAAAGTGAAAATGACTGTATATTAAAACTGCTATCGATTTATTTTCTGTCTCAGCTCTCCAGCTGTAGCATCCAGAACCCCCCCCCCCCCCCCCCCCCCCCCCCCACGACACTCTACTGTCAATTGTACAGTAGGAGAGCGGGAAGGAGCCGGTTAAACTCCGTCCGAGAAGGAAACCACGTACGTATTCCCCCAGATGTGCGTGAAGCACACGTCAGAGCCCTTCGAACTCCACATTTAAGTGAATTATAATCCAAGTTTCAGCAGCAGAGAGAGAAAGCTGCGCCCTGCAGGAATGAGGCTCGAATCCCACAGCGGCGCGTCTCCTCGTCCCTCGCTGCGCGGTGTCCAACGTGCCAACAACCGCCTCGCCTTCCCGCACGCAAAGCACGCGCGTGCCCGGCGGTCCGCACTCACTCACCTGCAGGAAACCGTGAGTTCAACTTTGGTGGCCGGTATCGCCGCGGTGAAAGGGTCCGCGTCCCCGATGCACGCCATGTTCATCCACCCGCTGCGGCTCGGTCACGCACGGCCCCGGATCCAGCGCCTTAGCGGCGGCATGAGAGGAGCCGCCACGGGGGACGGGAACGGGGGGGAGGAATGGGGGGAGGAAGAAGAAGCAATCGCAATGAGAAGACAGGGAGCCTTTGTTTGTTTTCAGGGGGAGAAAGAGAGAGAGAGACGCGGAGGAGCTGCAGCGCGCCGGAGTCGCGTCTCTGTGCGCCTCGCTGCTCCGGAGGAGAGAGGACGGCGTGAGGGGGGAGGACCCACACACGAACACGCGCACACGCACGTGCACACGCACACACACACACACACACGCGCACACCCCAAGTGTATACAGTATTTACGCACTTTTTAGAAACCATCCATATGATCAGGTGCAGCAGGCGTAACGCTGGTTCAGAGACTATTTAGTGGAACGTTGCACTGTAGTTTTGTGAGTTAAAGTCAAGTTTAAAACAAATGAACGTCAGCTAATGCTGAACATTGAATCGAGCTGCAACGTCTGGAGGACTAATGCAGAGGTCATCGAGGTCACACAGGTGACCTTGAAGGTTGTTTGGTCTATTATAAATATGTATTATCTCAAATAGTATCCTTCCCAACTGAGTTAGATTTATTGGTGAGAGAAAATAAAATGACCTGAGTTTTGATTTAAATGCAGTGTAAAACAACTAACAGTGGGATTTAAATTTCCTTAAATGTCAGAAACAATATTATAAAGCAAACGTTACAGCAGATAAATTGGGGGATCGTTTCTCCTGTGCTCACGTCGAGAGAGAAAAAGGGTAAAAAGGTGTGTCGCTGGTGCTGATGAGAGTCAGAGCCAGATGTCAAAAGACCACCTGAGGAGCCAAACCAACTCAATTAACCGGCCCAGCATGGAAATCAGAGCCAAAAACGGAAACGCGTGCGTCGGCTCACATTAATCTGAGGAAACTGACGGATGGTTCGACCTGCGGGTCGAACACCTGTTTGAGGAGCTGATGTGTTCCTTCGTTTTCACTGAACCAAAAGGCAACTTCTCCGTTTGTCTCAAAAAGCCGCTGAAGGGAAGTTCTAGTCTCTTGTTATTTGAGTATTTCTGAGCCTTTGTCAGCGCTAAATGCTATTTCGTCGCGCTAACATGACAATGACGCCGTACGGGCTGATGTTCAGCGCGTTGGACGTTCACCATCTTGTTTTAGCCATCTTGTTTTGCTCATCTGACACAAAGTGAAGCTGAGGACATTTACATATTTGACATTTAACATTCAAAAGACGATCGTACAAACATCCAAACATCAGTTCCGGAGGAAAAATCCCAAACTCTGGGAACAAGTCCGCTTCTACAACTAACATGGAATATCTTTACGTGTGACTATGCCACCCGTTTAGGATGAAGAATCAAGAAAGCAGCTTTAAAAAAGTGTCCTTTTCTGCCTGGAAAGATGCCAAGTTACAGCCATCAGCCTCATTTCTACCTGAATCCAGCAGAATTATTTGGATGTATTTTAGCCGTAAATTCTTGGAAACTCCAGGAATATTATAAAAGATGAATTCTTTAATATCTAAATATGAAGCATGAGTTGAGCGAGCAGTCAGACTTTAATGAAAATACTTGCACTACTTGTTCTGGAGTTTAATCCCTGGGATTGTGAAGTGGTTTTTGGTGCCTCGGTGGCACGAATAGATTTCAGATGATCAGAGTGTGAAGCTGCTCTGAAGGCTTCTAATGAGTCCTCGGCTCCGCCGCCGGATCCTCATTTAAACTCCAAAGAAGATCCAGAAGTTTCCAAAGTGTTTAAACAAATCAAGCATTCCTTTCAAGACACGAAAAGGCAGCAAAATACTCACTTTTATTAAAGTTCAAATGTTTTACTTGAAAATTGACTGAAACAATGAATTTGTTATTCAAATAGTTGCCGCAGTGACATTTTCTACTACGTTCGTTCCCAATTAAAGGGAAAGTAATCAAATCATTTAACAAAAGGTCACAACTTTCACAACAAAGACGAGGATAATAACGTCTTTCGGGTCCAAAACAATGTGGAAGATAAGTTATTCCGGTGCTGATTAAAGGGCACGGAGGCTCTAACGAAGCCCCAGCGTGAGAGGATCCCACCGCGGGAGAGATAAAACAAGTCGCCGGGCGAGATTCCACACGGCTCCCCATTAAAAAGGCTCTTTCAAGTGTAGTTCCTGCTGACTCGGGTCAGCGGATCTGCCAGGGCCCGAGTCACAGAGAAGTGCACATCTGGGCATCTTGAGAAACAGCTGCTTAGGCCGTTTTTAAATGAGGATTAATGGACTCGTTTCAGAGAGAGAGAGAGAGAGAGAGAGAGAGAGAGAGAGAGAGAGAGAGAGAGAGAGAGAGAGAGAGAGAGAGAGAGAGACTCCCCTGAAGTGGGTGTGAAAACTTCTGCCCGGTCGTCTGGGTCAATTTCACACACACACACACACACACAAGGAGGCCGGTGATTGGTTCTGCCTCTCGGATTTATGAAGCAGACCCCCCCCCTCATTAAGCGTCTCAGCGGGGGGGTTTCCTGGCTGGTTTTGCAGCAGCTTCACATCTGCGCTGATGAGACTTGTGAGGTTTCCGCTGCGGGGTTACTGGAGGTCGGGTCTTTAGACATCGGACGGATAGGATGCATCGTTCACGTCTGTAAGGGACGGTCCTCAGGAAGCTGGTGTTCCAATCGTTCCTTCATAGTAAGAAGAGATTCTATTCTGTGATCGTGATCTGTAGAACATACAAAAAAAAAAGAAAGAGCATCTCTAGAAAACTGGGCTTAAACCAGAGAATTATTGTTGGTAAAAAGAAGTAAATCAGTCGACCAAGATCAGTTTCTAGTGTTTGAAGCTGGACTCTGGGCCAAGCCCCCCCCCCCCCATAGGGCGAGAGCTCGTTATTCTACAGCACCAACCCACGCATCAGCCAGAGGATTCCTGCACAGCCGCTGCTGCCATCTGGTGGTCCCCCTTCAAAGTGGTGCTGTTGGGGGGGAAGGAAATCTAAAGATCTAAGTGGGGAGGTGCTGGAGGACGGAAACATATTGAACAAACGAGGAACGGAGGCCATTGATTGCATGCAAGTCAAAGAACGGTGTATTAGTGGTTATAACTGTACATCAGGAAGCACTCGTTACTCAACCTTTGCAGCGCACTACAAGTAACAATCTGTGTTGCAGAAAAACCTAATTGAGCGACAGAAGCAAGAAGAAACAAAGAGCTGTTTGTTTTTGCCAGACGGCGTTTATTCTCACCGAGGCGTCTGACATTAGAATCGCTACAGAGGCCGCAGAATCCCAGAGAGGGAAGAAGGAGTAAGAAATCTAAACACAATCTGCCACCTCATTGGAGCAGAAGCCCCGTGCCCTCCCCGACCCCCCCAAGTCCCTCCTCCGTGGTCACACAAAACTAACATTCATTTAGTTTACATACATCGTTTACACACATTAGATTTGTACTTGAATAAGGACTGCTGGTTCAGCGAACATTCAGAGGAGACTGTGGCGGCAGCGGAGAGACACCCCCCCTCACCCCCCGCCGCCGACCCCCCCTGCACGATGCACGAGGGTCGGGGCCCTCTTCTAGCGCGGGAGTTAAGACGACGAAGTGAAGATCCACATCACACACATGGAAAGTGAAAGGATTAAAGTGAAGGGTCAGGTGATACATGTGCAGCCAGTTAGCTTAGCCAGTTAGCTTAGCGTGGAGACGCAGAGTGGGAATTAATACATGTATAATGTTTATTGGGAGACACTCGAGGCAATAAACGCTTTGCCTTTTGGGGTTATTTTGCTTCTGTAATAATGTTTTATTTGACGTCGTTCATTTGCGGCTGTAGATTCACACTAAATTCACCAAAAATAATAACTAGATAATGTCTTAATGTCACATTGATTCGAAACTGACTAAAACATAACGTCATGAAACAAGCCTTTTTAATCGGGTTTTTGGCTATTTGGTTGTTATCATTTTGGAAACATAAGCAGATTAGCATATGCATTAAATTCATGCCCCATTTGCTCGTTTAATGCGGACAAACAATCGGAGGAAAGTGGAGCCGCGGGCCGGCGGACCAGCCACCGCCCCTCCGAGCGTCTGAGCGCGGTGGCGAGATGGGACCGGCTCACACAGGTCACGTTGCCGCGGCAGCAGGGGGAGCGTTCCAGGGGTCAAAGTGCAGATGCCGCGGCGGCTGAAGAGGCTCCCGGAGGAGCTCAGTTGCTGGCCACCTCGTCGCCGTCGGCCGCCTCTGGAGCGCTGTCCAGCCCGCCGCGTGCACGCCAGATCTTCACGGTCCGGTCGCTGGAAGACGAGAGAGAGAGAAAACGAAGAGGACGCCGTTTCAGACTTTTTCGCCGCGCCGGACATTTCTGCTTGTGCGTGCGCTCCGGTTTGCCGCGCGTTACTCACTCGGAGGCGGTGAAGAGGTGGCTGCTGTTGGTGGCGATGCCGTTGATGGGGCTCTCGTGGCCCTTCAGCTCCCCCAGGGTCCCCAGCGTGTCCGTGTGCCACAGCTTGAGCACCCCCCCCCTGCAGCCGCTCAGCAGAGCCGGGGAGCCGGGCACCACGCCCAGCGCGCAGACCCAGTCGCGGTGGGCGTTGGGGACTTGCTGTCGGAGAGACGGGTCGAGGGGGTGTTAGCGCCGGGGAGGCAAAGCCCCGCCTCTTTGGGCCGAACGGCATCCAATCAAACGGCAAACCTCGGGCCCAGTACCTGCAGCAGGTCTTTGCGGTCCAGGTCCCACTTCTTGATGCCGTTGTCTCGGGAGCCGCTGAACAGGATGTCCCCGTGGACCACCAGGGACTCGATGCCGTCGTAGTGGGGGGGTTCAAAGTTGTGCGTGGGGCCGATGCTCCCCAGAGCTCCCTCGGTCACGTCGAACAGCTGCGAAACAGCCACAACACTCTCGGTATCTCTTTACACTCATGGACACGCGCGTCTTCACGAGTCGATCCCGGGAGGGGGGGGGGGGGCACGCACCTTGATGTAGTGGTCCTTGGACCCGGAGATCACCAGGTCCTGGCTGCTGGCGGACTGATCCACAGTCAGGCACATCACGGGGCCGAGGTGGCCCGTAAGCTTCCCCGTGGACGCAAATCTGACAAAAGGGGGGGGCGGGGGGGGGATAAGGGTTCAGGTGCGTCTTCATGGGGAGGGAAAGGGTGAACAAAGACTGGACAGGAGTGATGACAATTGAGATTGACTCTCATCCTCAATCTGATCTCTCCATTAAAAGGCCCAAAGTAAGAAAAACTCCCTCAGAGACCTTTTCTGGCACAATTCATAATTTACAAAACTCAACGACAACCCATCCAGCAGTTGAGAAGGCGTCTACCTAACGGCCTAAACCCCCCCCGCCCCCGCCCCCCGGCCTTCACCGGGCGCCTCTGCTTACCTCCTCAGGTCCCACACTCTCACAGAGTTGCCGGCGGCGGCGTACAGAACCGTCCCGTTGGGGTTCAGGGCGATCTGGTTGATCTGGTTCTCTCCCGTCGGGATGGTGACCGTCCGGCTGGTGTTGGAGGGACAGACGTCCCCGACGTTCACCTGACCGGAGGACCTGCGGACACGCGCATGACGTCGATCTGGTGTTTTTACCCGTCACAGATCACGTGACCCCCGAGCGTCGCACTCACGTCAGCATGCGGATGCACTTGGCCGAGTCCCGGATGTCCCAGACCTTTATGTAGGACGTGGAGACGGTGAAGACCAGGCTGGAGCTGTAGCGCACGGACACCACGTTGTTGGGGTGACCGGCCAGGGACATTATCTCCTGACCCGTCACCAGGTTCCACACCTTGCAGGTCCGGTCTGCAGGGAGACACACAGTCAGTCATCTCAGCGACTGGCAGAGAGAGTCAATACAGAGGATGGACTCGAGGAAACGGCTTTTATAGAGAACGCCGCTGTTGGACATCAAGAGTCGTCCTTGAACCGATGAAAGACAATAAGGAGAAAAGAGAAAAATTCATACAGGAGCAACAGAATGCAGCTCAGCACTGATGGGAAATGGTTATTGCAGCGAAGCGTAAAACATCTGACAACAACAACGAAATAGAAGAATGAGCAGCTTTACTTTATCCGAGGATGAATGACAACCTCAATCTAGTAGACTGCCGATACATTTGCCTCCATCTGTCATCTTAAAAACTCCCTCACCGGGAGAGTTGAAGCGTACGTAGAATGCCGCTTCATCCCGTCGGCTCATTTATCCACACGCGGAGCACATGACAATCTAAATGCATCCCCGTCAGCCTCCATCGGCACTTATATTAAAGTACAACAGCACGTCGGAAGCTGAACGAATTTGCCGTGAGAGGAATGCTGAGGAGACGGAGAGGAGAGGCGGGTGAACGGGGGTCACGGGGGGGATGCGGGGCGGCACTGTGGCTGCTCCACCTTTGGATCCGGTGAAGAGGAGGTCATCGGTGCAGTCGACACACAGCACGGCTTTGCTGTGTCCCTCCGCCACGTGGACGCACTGCAGCGTGGAGGAGCGACTGCCTTTAGTGGGAGGCACCGGGCTGATGACGCCCCTGTGAACACACACACACACACACACACACACACACAGCTCCATCAGACACTGATGCACACAGGCACTACCGTCTGAGCGCAGCAGAAATCACAAAATGGAGAGAGAAGACAGGAAGAAGGGACACAGCGATGTCACCGGTTACCGAGCGGCAGTGAGGAGGCCGGTTGGGCTCGATCGTAATCACCCACCGGAGAGAAAAGGAACGCGTCCGCGAAGTGTCCGTGTCCCGCACCGGTTAAACCCACCGCAGCAGTGACCCCTGAGTGACCCCAACAGAAGGCCGTACTTGGATGGACGGGAGCGCGGAAGGGAGGCCGAGCGGACGAGCGGTTGGAGGAGCACATTCAACAGGAAGCTACTTTTCACAACAACATTCTCAAAATGAGAGCAGTGCAACCCGGAGCGCCAGGGTGTAAATGTGGCCCTCACGCCCAATTAAAGCGTGACGCTAAGCTGTTTAGGTCCCGCCTGGCGGGACGACGGCGCCGGGAGCGGGAGGCGGACGCCACATGCTGCATTCAGCTCATCCGGGCCGTTTATCAAACGCCATTTACTTATGAAGACGTCGTCCGGTCGATCTGCTGCCAGGAGAGTTACAAACGTCATTTTATCCGTTTTAAAAGCATCCAATCGCCTCGTTTCAGGACCAAGAAGCACACAACACCCGGAGAGTGAGAGACCCATCAAAGCATCTTGAACCCCACTAAAGCTCAGAGAGGCACCACGGATGGATGAGAATAAAAGCTGAGGCCTAAAAGCGCAGACTAAAAGTAAAGTGACCACCCCATTACAGAGAGAATTCAGCACACTCGGCAGGTCAAAGGTCATCACACCAGGCGCAGAGCATCCAGGAGGACTATTAGTGAGTGTTAGTCATTTGCCTTTGCCCCGACCTCTTACTGTTTAATCTCCTTGACCTTTGCCCTGTCGGCCGCCGCCTTGTCGTAGGTCTTCCTGCGGGCGAGCGGGGAAGGCTCCGGCGTTCGCTTTTCCAGCCCCGACGAAGTTCTGGAGCCAGAACTGATCGTTTTCGGGTCGATTAAGGTTATCCACAGACGACACAGGGACAGCACACGAAAACAACAACAAAGACAAAACAACGGGGAGGATGTGAAATCAAAGTAGAAATGAAGAGACGAGCAGGAGCAACACACAGAAACACACGTTACCTGATCGATAAAGAGGAGTTTAACTCATGTTAAACTGTCCGGCCTAAAGTCTATACTTCTAGTTCTTTCTGTTGTGTGTAGCCAGTTGAAGCAGCAGTCCATTAGTGTCGCTGCATAACAGTAAAGAATAATAAGCCATCCAGATGTTGTTATCGCCTCCTCTCCACATGCTTCCACCTCGAAGGACTCATCCGCTGAAGGGGGGGTACGGTCATTTGAGGACATGAAATGGAATGAACTAAAGCAGAGGACGTGGCAGCAACATCAGACGTGCAGGAAGGGAGGAAGGACGTGTTAGCCACAGAGTGCCGGGCCTGGACTTACATGCTGCCCATTTTAGAGGAAAAGCCGGGGGAGAGAGCTGCGTAGTCCCTGACCGATGAGCCCGACGAGTCCACGTCGCCTCCCCCGTCCAACGCCGCCGCCTCGGCCAGCGGCAGCAGCAGCGGGCCCGAGAAGTCTGCGGTGGGCGCGTCCGGGGCGGAGTCACTGTTGGCGTACAGCAGCTCCATCTGAGTGGTGGTCCTCCGACGAGCCTGAGGGCGAGGACGAAATAAAGACGGGATGATGGAACGGGGAGGAGGGGGGAGGGGCGAGAGGCGGAGCAGTACCTTATTTCTTGATTTGTTCTCTCCACAGAGCTTCACGAGGTCCGATGTCAAGGTGCTGACGGGAACACAAAAAGGTTCAGGTGTCGGTCAGACTGACTACGACGTAGCGAACAGGTGAGACGCCACATAAAAGGAGTAAAACTCACGTTCCCTCCGCAGACGGGCTCTGAGCAGACTCGTCGCTGCTGCTATCATCTCCGGTCTCTGTCAGAGGAGATCAATGAATCCTATTAAAAGGTTAGAGGAACTCCTCTGGGCCGAGACGTTCTAAAACGCTTGTCCTCCGCCTCGATGATTCATCTACTTCCTCTTTCCCTCAAAAAAGGGAGGAGACTTTAACTTTACTACTAAAGAAGAATCTGCTAAAAACAGGCGAGTAAAGGATGGAGGGCAGCGGATGAGGGCGGAGTCAGCGCGGCCATGCTGACACTTTCATCGCAGTCACATGGATGAAAATGAGGGGTAAGAGGTCAGAGAGATGATGCGTAGTGAGAGGAGTCATTAGTCCGTTGCTCCAGACGTGGGGGAGTGGAAGGGGGAGGGGGGGAGGAGGGTCAGGTGACCTACTGCATCCTTGCTGGGCCTGTGGAAGGGTCTCGGTGTTAGCGGGGTGCTAAAGCATGGCGGCTGCAGCACACAAGGAGCTAGGAGCAGGAAGAGAGGATCCAGACGAGGGGGTCGGGGGGAGGACGGGGGAGGGGGGGGGGCACCTCATGCACCTGTTCCATGTTATGTTGCGTTAGTGGTTTCTTTTTAAAACTGAAAAAAAGGGCGGGGAAGGAACCATGCGTTCATAAAGAAACAAGGAGTGTGATGGTTTCACTTACCGGCCGGGACGTTACCTAGCTCTGCAAGGACGGGAGAGGACAAGGGAAGAAAAAAAAAAAAAAAAGGAGAGGAAAACGTGGGGGAACAGAAAAAAAGGCAATACACAAATCAAAAACAGACGAAATAAAATAAAGTGCAGCTTCTGTCTACCGAGCGTCCGGCTAAACAGAGGCTGGGAAATGGATTCAAAAAGGAGTGCTTGTGTTATAACATATGTACCAGCTTCTGTTCAGCAGAAGGCAACGGGCAAAAGCGAGTCAATAACCCCCATCATGCAACAGAACAAGAACCCGCCGGACGTCCCGAAAGGCCAAATGATCTGCAACTTCTACCGAATCCATTTGTGGACGAGAAACATCGACCTGAAGAGCACTTCCAGGAGGCGAGCGGGTTGAACCTCATCTTTACTTCCAACTGAGGGCGGTCACCTTGCAGCGCGTTGCCCAGCAGCGCGTCCAGCTCCGGGTTGAACTCGGCCTTCTCCTTCAGCATGTGGAAGAGCAGCTGGTTCTGCGTGGCGCTGGTGATCTCCGTCTGCTTCAGCCGGCCCTCCATCACCTTCACCTGGGACTCCTTCTGGGCGGCCTGGAGGCCCTGAGGAGGTCAGAACAGAGACGTCATGCACGCCAGCATTATCATGATGTTCGTTGTCTAAATGATTATCATCATCGTCAGGTACCTTGTTGATGGCCATGGACATGAAGTGATCCAACAGGAAACGGGCCTCCGTCAGCGTGCAGGAACTGACGACGGCGGAAATGTCCACCGTGTCGCCTTCCTCCTGAGACGGAGAAAAGAAACGACATCAGCGAGTTCATATCCGGCGAGCGGGCGACCAGACGAAGCTCCTTCCCGTTCCCCACCTTGGTCTCCTCCATCTGCATGATGTTGGCCTGACAGTCAGCGATGCCGTCGTTGATGTAGTCGATGTTGGCCGTCAAAGCGTCCACTTCCTCGTTGAGGGGAAGCGCCGCCTTCTCCGCCTGGGGGCCCTCCCTGAGCAGACGGTCCTTCTTCCTGATGACCTTCTCTTTGCGCTTGGTCAGCTCCTCCCGTTGCTAAGGAACACAAAAAAAGACGCCGGCTGACCGGGGGGGGGGGGGGGGGAGGGCGCTAGCCGATGACGCCGGTTGTCGCGCAGCCTGCTGGCGTGGCCGTACCTTGAGGAGGCGGTTCATGTCGGCCTCCATGTTGGAGATGGTCATCCTCTGCATGATGACGTCCGTGATGCGGCGCTCCAGAGACTGCCATTTGTTGCGTGCGATCCGGGTGGAGTAAATCCCCACCGTGCGCCTGTAGGACGACCTGCGGACGCACGCGGCATCGCTCCATGAACACGTTCTGTACTCAAACCCATCGTGAAGGATGTGCAAAGAGGGTCGTGCGCACACACACACACACACACACACACACACACACACACACACACACACACACACACACACACACACACACACACACCGCGTGCCGTTGGGAGCAGCGTTGCCGGAGGAGTACAGGCGTCCGGATGGAGGTCTGTAGCTGGAGTCCTGCACCGGCTCCTTCCTGGTGACCTTACCGGAGGCGGGCCTGGCCTGCCTCCTCAGAGCCGTCACCTGACGCACAGGGGGGAGGGGGGGGGAACAAACCAATGTGAGCGTGGGAGGCGGTGGGAGGGGGAGGGAGGAGGGTCGAGGGGGGTTGGACGCCACACGTGTTGTTCTGACGCTGCTCACCTCCTCCGTCTTCCTCCTCAGAATGAGCTCCTGCTGCCGTTTCTGAGCCTCCAGCAGCTTCAGCTGGTGCTGTAACGCAGCGGGGAGTCAAACACAGTCAGACGACCACGACTGAAACTCCTCCATCGGATTGTGGTGCAGTTAAAAAAAAAAAAAAAAAAGGAACCTCTTGCTTGCGCTGGTCCTTCTTCAGCGACGCTATCTCTCGGTTTCGCCGAGACTCGTTCATCCTGTTCTTCTCCTGCTGCTCCTTCATCTGCTTCATGAGGCGGACCTGGAACACCACATCGGAACATGTGAGGCACTCAGACACACACACAAGGATCCCCCCCCCCTCCCGACGCTGGGACCCACCTTGGTCTTCTTCATCTCCGCCACGTCCAACTGAAGCTTCCTCAGCTGCTTCTCGTACTGCGACTGGTTCTTCAGGAGGCGCGCGTGCTCCTTCTGCGCCGACTGCAGCTTCTGGAGCTCCTTGTTCATCACGCTCAGCTTCTTCTCGTATTCGGCCTTGATCTTGCGCGACTTGTCGTCCGTGCCGGTTTCGACTGTATCTGAAAAAAGTTTGCACGGAAAACTGATATTTGCCTTTTTTTTCTGTAACGGTTTGAATCTGCTGTCGTCATCTCTTTTGTTCTCGTTTCTCATGAGGCGAGCTGAACACTTCTTGTGCGTTCAGAATCTGCACGCAGATTCACTTTAAAAGGATCCTCTGAAGTACATCAGGGTTTTTTTCCGATCGCAAAGATTAAATGCGCAGATCAAACATAAAGGCTGAGATGTAAATTCTCCCAGATGGAAGTAGGACACGCCGGGAACTTTAATGCACTCGGTTTCAAGTCTGGAAGGAGCTGATGAAAGAAGCCCCGCGGCGTCCTCAGAGCTCTTACTCATGTTCTGCAGCACGCGGTCCCTCTCCAGCTGCGTGTCCCTGATCTTGCACTGCAGCATCATCAGCTTCTGCTCGTACTGCTGCTTGAGCGTGTGCAGCCGCCGCTGGCTGTTCTCCAGCTCGTCGATCAGCTTCTGCTTGATGGCAATCTCGCAGGTGATGTTGGCCAGGTCGGCCTGGAAGTTCTCTGTTCAGAAAAAGACGCAATGTTTGGTTTGTGTCTCCTGTTACAGATGAACATTACAGCTAAGGACTGAGAAGAGTCTGAGACCTTAAAATGAGCATTGTGCATCCTCCTCCACCTTACCCTTTTCATCCGTCTCCGAGTCGGAATCATCCGAGCTCTCCTCCACGTCCATCTCCTCTTCCTCCTCCTCCTCCTCTTCCTCCTCTCCTTCCTCGTGGTCGCTGCCTTCCTGGACCTCCTGCAGGAGGACGGTCTGTCGCTTAGAAACACGCTCACAGGCTCCAATCGCTGCATTTTCTTTTTGTGGTGTGAAAAGGTGAAACAACAAACACTCGTACAGAGGAGTCTGCCTCCTCGGGGACTCGCTCGGCGGACTCCTTCTCCGCGCCCTTCTCCTGCTCGTTGTCGGGGACCTCCTCCTTGCCGGCGCTGAAACATTCAGACGGGTCAGGGAGTCGGAGGCCGAGGCTCACGCGCCACAACTAAGAGGCTGAGCATCTGCAGGGTTTACAACGTTTTGTAAATCGACGTCTTTTTGACAAACAAACTGTTTATTGAGCTGGTGCCTCAAACAGACACCATGAGATTGTTTGTGAAAAGACAAAGTACGGGAGGCTTCCGAACAAAACCAGGAGAAGCAAAATGAAGCCGGGAGGGAGTTAGGGAGCGATTAATAAAGTGCACCAAGCCGATGTGTTGGACTCATAGTTCATCCAAACACCAAACCGGGGGGAGCAGTGATTTGCCCAAAATCCCCTAAAATGTAAAGAAAAACCGGCAGATCCACGGCTTCATATTTGACAATTTTTTGGGAAGTCCTAAACCTTCAACACCAATCATCTAAATAGAAAGATCTTGAGAAATAAAAGGATCAGAGCGTCGTCGTCATCTGCCTGCAGGCCTGAACCGATGTTCTGATGGCCTGTTGGGAGCTTCGATCTTCCCAAAAAGGTGGAAAAAGAAAGCAAGGGGGAAGGGTGATGGTTCAAAGAATGAGCAGAAGCTCTAAGGAGAGATATATATATATTATATATATATATATACATATACATATGTGGGGGGAAACGCCTGCGCAAAATAATGAAAAAGTCAAATGAAACTGCTGCGTCGGGGTAAGCAGAGGATGGGGAGGTTGGGAGCTCCGACAAACCTGGCGAAATCAACCTCCTCCTCCTCCCTTTCCTCCCGCTCTCTCTCCTCCAACAGATGCCGGAGTCTTCGGGGGACGGGCGAAGGGGGCAAACGAGAGAAGGAAGCGAGAGATGAACGGAGAGAAGAAAGAATGGAGGGAACAATGGCCCCAAGAGGCTCTAATCCACCTCTACGGCGCCCAACAGCAACACAACCGGGACGCCAACACACAACGTGCACCAAAACGTGTTAAACAGTCCTTCCAGTTCCACACGTCTCCATCTGCAACAACACCTCCGATCTATTTCGTTTGTCTTAAGGTATCGCTACCTTTTCTTTTTCTTTTTTTCTCGCTTCTTCAGTTTCTCCAGGTCCTTCTTGGCGAGCTCGATGATGTCAGAGGTCTCCTTCTCGGGGGCCAGCAGCGAGGGCGCCCCGTACAGGGACTGCCGGTTGGAGGCGCGAGACAGGTTCTTCCTCAGGTTCTCGTTCACGGCTTCGCTCTCCAGCAGTTTGGCTCTGGTGGGATGTAATTAAATAATTTAATTGATTAATTTAAATCAATCACATTGGGGGAGACCGAGCATCAACATTATCTACTAACCTGAGGTCTTCAATCTCTTTGATGTAACCTTGGATCATGTTTCCGATTTCTTCCGAAGCCCCTTCACCTGGAACGAGAACGGAGACTCAGCGCGGTTCTGCTACTCGCAGACGAGCGGCATCGAGGGTTAAAAAGGACGCGGGACAGGCGAGAGGAGGAGGAGGAGGAGGAGGAGGAGGAGGCGACCCACCCGCCCTGGCGATGGTCTGGTTGGCCTGGTCGCTGAGCAGCTGGGTGAGCCGTGCCCTCTGAGCGTCGATGGTCTCCTGCATGGCCTTCACCCGCACCCTCAGGTTGCCGTTCTCCGTCTGCAGCATGGAGTTCTCGTGGAACATGTCGCTGAAGCTCTCCGCGCCGTCCTCGCCCGTCAGGCGTTTACCCTGCAGGCGGCGGGGCCAGGGCTCAGCTGGGATTTTTTCTCTCTCTCATATATGTATATATATATACACACACTCTCTTTAACTGCTCTTACCGTCTTGTACTCCATCAGCTCCATCTGCAGGCGAGCGATCTCCGTCCTGAGGACGCTGATCTGCTGGCTGGCCTTGTCCTGGTTCACCATCACCTTGTTCTTGATGTTCCGCGCCCGGTTGGCGTACTTCAGCGAGTTCAGCGTCTCCATGAAGTCCCGGTCGGACGGGCTGATGCAGGCGATCATCACCGTTTGGCTGGTGGTGCACGTTGCTGCGCGTTAGTACCGTCACGTCGCAACGTGCATTTTGAAACAAGACACGTGCATCAAAATAATCAAACAGAATAATCGAAACGCTTTTTCTAAACCTTCGACCACACAGACGCTACTTGAGGAAAAGGGGGAGGCCGGTTGACCACCCACCTGTTCCCCCCCAACGAGTCCTGCAGGAGTCGGGTCAGCTTGGAGTCCCTGTAAGGCACGTGAGAGGAGCGCTTGCTGCGGTCGCCCAGAGCGCTGATTACATTCCCCAGAGCGAGCTGCAGCAAAGAGGACAAACGCGGTTCAACGGGAAGTTTATTCCTAATGGTTTGTATCATTAAACAAACAAGTGTGTTTGTTAAGTCTCAAACAAATTAGTTTTATACTCTCTGCTTTATTAGTAAACTAGTTAAACTATATAAATGTCTAGTTTGTGCAGCCATGAATGGTGTTCATTTATGGGACTCAGCCACTAGGTGGCAGTCTTGCTCCACCTCTCAGAGCGGGGTGTTGGGGGGGGGGGGGGGGAGCTCACCAGTCCACAGTTGATGGAGATGCCCTCTTTGGCCCGCTCGCCCGTCGCCCCGGTCCTCTTCAGCCTCTCGGACCCGGCGAGGTCCACGAAGTGAAACTTGGCCGTCAGCGTCTCGTACTCGTCCACCTCGGAGTTTCCGTTGGACACCCTGTTGTCGCTCTCGCTTTCTTGCTGAGCGGACAAAATCACAGGAAGAAAAAAAAAAAAAAAAAATTAACGCTCGGCGGCGTTTGTGCAGCACTAACGGCCCGAGAGGCGGCGACGGCGTACGCACATTGTCGGAGGCACAGACGCGCACTTGGCACAGGTGGATGGTGAAGATGGCGTGGGACCGGGAGCTCTGGACGTTCATCTGAGTGCTGGCCGTGGTGCGGGACAAAGCCCCGAGCTTCAGGCACTGCATCATCTAAAACGGGCGCAGAGAGAGAACGAGTCATATCAACAAAACAAAGACAACACACACACACACACACACACACACACACACACATTACCTCGGCCTCGCAGGACACGGTCCGCGTGGTCACTCCCACGGTGTAGATTCCCCCGGCGGCGTCCTCGTGGATCTTGATGTGCGACTTCTGCTTCCCGTCTCGCGTGGAGTCAAACAGGTCCAGAACATCCTCATTGTAGAGCTGCAGGGAAAAAGAGACAAATACAATGAGACGATGATGATGATGATGATGGCAGTGAAGCCGCGCCACGCAAACCCCCTCGTTCTCAATCCTACCTCGAGGAACTGGGCGTTGATCTTGAACTCGGGCGGCGGGCGGCCCTGCTCCTGCGCCGCCCGCCGCCGCTCCTCGATGCCGCTGAAGAGGTGGTGCACGGCGCGCGGGATGATGCCCAGCTCCTCGTCCGTGATGTTCACGTCGAAGCCCGTCCCCATGGTGTAGGTCTTCCCCGAGCCCGTCTTTACAGACAGAAATAATACAAATAAACATACGATGTGCCCTGTGGGAAGAAGCCTCGTCTCATCTCTTAGGGGACGTGACATCAGCTCGTTGCATGAACCTGGGGTTGGATTTTATTTTCCCTGTGAAGCCACAGGACGGCGTTACCGGGCAGAAACAGATTAATGTGGACACGCGTTAAACATGCATCGCTGTCTAGAACAGGAGGTGCGCGTTTCACTCCCCTTGGAATCGCGTGCCGTGCAGCAGAGGCGGTCGCCACGGCAACCGTAGCGGTGAGGAGGAGGAGGAGGAGGGGCGAGGCGCTCTGAGGCCTGAACGTGCACGTTATTCCCGTGTGGGGAAGAAAAGGAGGAGTAACTGAGGAGGGGATTCTTTTCAGGTCACATCAACCTGCAGCTTATTTTCTAATCGCTCGAACAATGATTCAAATGATAAAAACAATGAAACGTGTCATGAACGGGACATGAAACGGCCATGTTATCTGTATAAGACGTGTCCCTGTTCATCGTCTCCACATGAAGGACCCTCTGGTGTACAAGTACAAACCACTCTTCTGTGTATCAGACACAAACAGTGAGGCCTCCCTTTCCTTTTTATTCTCCCACTGGGGTCGAGGCCTCCTTTTTGCCACAAACGTCAACGCCTTCCACACACACACACACACACACACACACACACACACACACACACACACACACACACACACACACACACACACACACACACACACACACACACACACACACACACACACACACGCACGCACGCAAGGACAAAAGACTTGCCTGTCCGTACGCAAAGACGGTGGCGTTGTAGCCCTCGAAGCAGCCCTCGATCAGCTTCTCCGTGCAGCTGGCGTACACGGCCTCCTGCTGGGAGTCCATGTCGAACATGTAGTCGTACGTGAAGGACTTGTCCTTGCCCAGGATCACCTGGGGCTCCCCGGGCATCACGTACGTGCAGATGTGACATCCCTCGATCTTCTCCCTGGCCAGCTGCGGGCGAATCCTGCAGAGAACAAACACAGGAACGGTGGCTTAGCGGCTCAACCTCACGTGGCGATCGCTGCGCCGCACTGGTGGAGGTTACAGCTGCATAGGTGTCATTTTTGCATGTTTGGATCAAAAAGAGAGTGTGCTTTTCCACCGTCCTCAATCTCAGGAACACGCGGAGCCCGTTTCTGTGTTCATCCGCTCCAGATGTGCAGCCCAAACATCCTAATCTGACCCAACACTTTGCCAGCTGGGTTAATATGTACTGCTTTAGTGAGTCTGCCTGTCTGCCTGCATCCCCTCCCCCACCCCCACACAAAAAGCAAAATGCTATATAGTAATAATAAAATAAAAGTATTAAATAAACCTAGTTGAAAAATATTTAGTTTTTAAGTATGTAAGTATGTAAGTATGTATTTCTTAGTGTATTGTATTTCAAGCATATGTTCATAATATAGCGATGAAGAAACGTCGAGGTCAGTAATCCATTCTGGGAGGCTTATTGCATCGCTTCATCCGATCAACGTCTCCTCACAGCGGGAGGAACACGGGAGGAACACGGATGTTCTGAAGTGTGTGCGTCTACTGACTCAATGAAGCTGCTTCACTTCCAACCTTCCTACTTCAGGCGCCGCTAAACGCAAGAAAGAAAGGCTAAGAAATACGTCTTTAAAAATGAGGCCTGTGAGCTGCAGCCTCTCCTGCACCTGACAGCGGCTCTGTCCTGTGTGCTGAAGGGCCTCATTGTGCCTCCGGGCTCGGGGGGGCAGGGGGGGAGCACAGTGCAGCCATTGTGTCCTGCCTGTGCGACCCCGGATCGCGGAGCCGACGCCGCGGGATTAAGGGAGGGAGCCGGGCTGCAGGTCGTGATGGAAGATTCACTGACTGGACGCGCGTCAGCGACGGGCGTCAGAGGGCTGATTGTTACGTCGCACTTTCTCTCAGTGGTGAAAATGTCATTACGGCAGCAGGTGGAAATGTGCAAAGACGGGTCTCAGAATGTGCTGCTCGGCAAAAATTCATGCAACAATAAAATCAAGAACAAGAAACCTCCATCAACACAAAAAAAGTGTCCAAAGAGCTAAACGACAAGATAAAACATGGACCTCAAAGCTTCCTTGACTGATCATGTGACACGGATCCTCAGGATACAAGACAAAGAGAGAAATGTGCTCTTCTTTTGTTGAAACGTCTCAGAATCAATTATCTCTCGTGAAGAAACCAATCATCAGTGGTAAATGGGGGGGGGGGGGGGGGCTTTGGGGGAACCGATGGTCGGAGCGAGAGAGATGAAGTTGAACTCAGGTGAACTTTTCAGTTCACGCCTTAGAGGACAATCCACAACTGGTCGAGTGAGTCGATAACTGCGTCACATTTGTAATTGTCCTCGTTGTCATTAGTCTTAATCGTCCTGTCATTCAGTGTCCTCCAGGCCTGAAGGTGAGTCCTTTTAAGCATTTTAAAATACTTAAACTCAAGTTAAGGCGACGTGGGATCATAAGAAAGACCTCCCCATCCTGGTAAAAGACAAACACTGACTGAAATACTTCATTCGAATTTGCCAATCTTTTATAGCATTCCATTGCATCGATGCAATTACACTACACATTCCGTGTGGCGTCGCACACTACTCGGCACCGCAGAGGTCGCATGTGACTCCTCTGCACACGGCGATCCGAGCTCGGCCGCTTCCTGCGTGACTCGATCCACATTCCTGCTGCGGTTTGGCCTTTAATTCGCCCCGCGGTGCGGCGAGGAGGCTCCCCGCTGGGAGGGGCCGGTGTCGTGCTCCCGCAGCGGCAGCAGGCCGACAGCGTCCACTTTGAACGCAGCGCCAGGCCGCGGACGCGCTGCCAGCGCACGCCACTCGTGCACGCCGGCCACCGACCGCGGCTTCAACTTCATCCGCCGTGACTCGGCGTTTCCTCAGAACGCAGACGAGCCTCTGCGTGGCATGATGGGGTTGCCGTGGTAACCGGTCACGGAAGAGGAGAATTAAAAGCCCTAATCCGATCCCGGCGGGGCATGAAGCCAGTCGGGGCGACTAAAAGACGGCGGGGGGGGGAAGAGGTGAAGCACGAGCACCAAAGATAAAAATCTATATAAAGATTTACATCATCATGTAATTATCTTTACCCACAGGGATGATTTTACCTTATTTCATATGTGACTGTTTGTGCACAAACATCAGTGGGGGTTAAAAATAGAACATTTAGAGGATACTAAGAGAATTAAATAGAACTTAAATTAAATGAAAAACACTAGAAAGAGGGCATTTCTTTGTGGAAGCTGACAAGTGTGTTGATTTTTAATGAAGTTCTTCATTTGGATCTTATACTCTGTTATTACACGAGCAAAGAGCGACCCGACTGCTGTCAGCTTCTAACCTTCACTTTTTCCAAAAACAAAAAACCACGGCCATGCCAAGTCCCTGTGGCACGCCGATGACGGGCCGACCGCTCCCTGCGGGTCAAAGGTCAGCGAGCAGGAGAGCCGTTTTTAAAGCCTCCATCCTTTTCTAGCCAGCTTCACGCACTTTATTTGTGGACACATCCTTTTCAGGAGTGGAAACAGGCACATGCGCGCACATGCGCGCACGCACACACACACACACACACACACACACACACACACACACAAAACTACAGTCAACATCTGTGGTCTATTTTATAACTTTAAATATTTCAGACTTACTGTTTAATAGTGAAGCTACAGTGGAATTAAATATTAGCAAATTCCTCTGGCTATCTCATTGTTTGCATAAAGATATGGACATTATCACATTTACAGTAGGTGTTTTACATAATTTGCATCTTTACTTCTGGGGTCAAACTAATGGAGCAGAATGGTTTCTACGTGTTGAGCTGCCACGGAAAAATGCCGGGAAATTATATATATATATATATATATATTTTTTAAATGTCTTTTTCTAGGGTTAGTTTTTTTTACTGCGCTGGTATTCATTTGCAACCCTTCACCTTAACGCGCTGAAATGACGCCTCCTGCGGGGGGAGACGGGTTGAACGTGTGGACTTTGCAGAGTCACGAGGGGACGGCGGTGTCATTCAACCGGGCCGTGTTGACACAGGAGTCCCCTCGCTGCACACACAACGTGCGTGTCCGTGTGCGCCTGCGTGTCTGTGTTTTCCAAAGCCGCCGTCGAGGCGGCCAGACAGCAGATAGTAGCTTTGGTAAACACGCCGGTGGAGGTCGTGGGGCTCCGAGTAGTTCGGCTCTGACAGATGTTCCTTGCCATCATCTCCCAGCAGAGAGGGGGGGGGGGCACACCGCAGCCCAGCGCTGATCACTAACCCCCCGTGGATATGCAGATTCACAGCTGTTAGGTGGTGTCAGCAGGCCTTTGCATACACCGCCTGCGTTTTAGAGGAGAAACAGGAAGGTGTGTGACAAGCTTGGGGGTGGTGGGGGGGGGGCGCAAGTTAATGACCTGGTCCACCAACTAACCCAACTCCCATTCATCAAATATCTCAATAAACGCCCCCCCGGTAGCTGCAGCCCCTCACATAAATAACGAGGTGGCAGCTCATGCTAACCGAGCTATTTGCGACCGCCTGAGGCCTATTTGTGACGTTCTGCTGGCAGTTTGATGATGGACGTTCAGTTACATCCACATCCACATTTAGAAGCCCCCCCCCCGCTTTCAGCCGAGCCCCTTAACCGGGCCAAGCCGTGGACCGGGGGGCCGGGGGGGGGTAACAAAGGGACAAAAGGCAGCAGCAGGGCAGAGAACAACATATTTACCCCAGATGATGCTACGTAATCACATCGTGTCATTTATTTTTGCAGGAGCACAGAGGAGGCGCAGGAGGAGGGGTTGGGGGGTGCGTGCGTCTCCTTAAGAGGCCGCAGGGTGGATCACCGAGGCCCTCCTGCCACGCTGCGGCCGCCCGGGAGTCTATTTCCAGGAGCCGGGCCGAGTCTAAGTGCAGTCTATGCTTAGCCTCCTCGCACAGAGGAGAGACACCGGCTTCTCCCATGTGGAAATGTTACAACGGCCTTTGTGTCGTAGTTAAGTGAATGTTTTTACATTTCTGTAGGAGGAGAGGAGTACGGCACGCGATGCACGGCTCCGCCTCCCGGACCGTTCCTCCAACTAGGGACCCATAAATGGGGAGGATGGGGGTCGTTCAGCCAGGAACTAAGAGGTTCTTCTTCTAATAGTAATCGTACACACACACAGCCATTGTCTCTTGTCATCCCCCCTCCGCTCCAGGTCAGTAAGTACCAGAGAATATCTCCTCTAATCATGCAGCTCATTCTAACAAGCTTCTCCTCCCAGGGATAGCCCCCCCCCCTCCCCGTCTGCTGAGCCACGACCGGGTGGCTGCCCCCCCCCCCCCCCCCCCACACTGCAAACACACGTCCAACCCACTTTACACATACGTCCAACCCCACTGCAAAAACACGCCACACCCCCCCACTTCAAACAAGCCCCCCCCCGGTGAACGCGGGCCGCGTTCTGAGCTTCGGGCTCCTTAGTGGGATTCGGAAAGAACAGGACGGCCTCTGTGGAGAAAAGCTCGGCTCTTGAACCGATTAACTACAACCAACCCCCGAGTGGACCCCCTGCCAACCCCCCTCCCGCCCCCCCAGCTTAGAGGGACTACGGAATCTGGGATCAGGAATTATGGATTGAGGTTGACTCAAAGACTCAAAGGCGAGCTGCACATTCCTTCCATTGCATTTACATACATACAGCCAAATGTGTCGAGTTCATTAAACCGTCACGCCATGTTTGCACTGGATGTGCACGGGGAGACTTGTCGCTGTGACAAACTGTTAAAAACATGCCACAGCAAAACCCCCCCCCCCCCTCTGGGACCAAAACATCCACCTCTTACTGGACGGATGCTTTCCACGCTGCTATTTGCACATTTTTAGAAGTCCTTAAATACATATATTTAGCTTCGGTTTAGACAAGCATACATTTTGTATGTTGATCATGTTGCTTCACACCCTCACTGATGATGATAAACTTGCTCTAAAGTCAGCAGTGAGGCACCATCAATTCCCTTTACGCAAAACAGCAGTGGAGCAGGTGTTAAAATGCTCTAAACAATGAAAACCAGCAAATCACTGGTCTCCTCGCTCCCACTTAAAGTGGAATCTTCTGTTTTGGTTCTGATTCCCACCATAGTTCCGGCTGTTCCATCATCTCGGACGTAAGCTCAAATCAGTCTCTAAATCCTCTCAGACAGAGCTCAGGAGGCCGCGGTGCCAGTTTTTGCTGCCGACGGCAACCAGAGGCCCTGAATTGTTTGCCAGTTTCTCGAGACGGTTGCCAGTGGCAACCTGAGGCCCTCACTGTCGAGCCCCGCCAGGATTCAGTCCAGCGCAACGACACTTTGAATGACCCACATTTGCTGAGAGACAGGAATAAAAACCTCGGTGGACCGTAGCCCCCACTTCAGAATGCCGGGGAGCATTAAACGGACAAATCATCAAATCCTGGGGGAAAAACGGACGAATGCAACAACACGGCACCATTTGTCATAACGGTCGCTGAATGGCCTTGAGTGGGAGAGACAGAAAGGAGGGGAGGGGGGTCAGAGGGGGAGAGACTGGTCTCCCATTATGTCACTGTGCCACCTCACCAGCTGGGATGGGAGCGGCCTCCTTCAGCACAATGGCCCATCAAGTGTGGGTACCAGGAATCGATGGAGACAGATAAAGCTCTTCTTCCATCGATCAGCTGTCTGCCTGCAGGAGGCTTTGAGCTGAGCGCTGTCGCTCTCCCGGACCCAACAGATGATATCATCCCTGCTGGTGTGTGTGTGTGTGCGTGCGTGTGTGTCTGTGCGTGCATACTGTGCATCCCGCTGGGGCCCATCCCTGCAGAGGCGCAAAACAGTCCGAAATCGTGTCACGGAAAGCCGGTGGAAGCATTAAGAGGTGCGCGGCTGGAACTGGGTCACGGGGAAGCGAGTGCGCGTGTACGTGGTACAGATGTCGCCGTGGACGTGCAGGTGTTTTGCCAGCGGGCCCGCGGCGCCGACTGACAGGTGGCGCAATTAAAACGACCCCGTTGCGCACCTGGCCGGTTTGAGGGAAGCGTCGGTGACTTACCTCAACGCCACGCGCACGGAGCTCTCGTCCTGCGCAGAAGTCATGGCTCCTCGTTAGGACAAAAGAGAACAAACAAAAAAAAAAGAAGAAGAAGCGAGAGTGCGCAGTCTGCGTGGAGCGAACGACGCAGCGGCTCACCTGCGCTCCATCGCCGCCATTTACTCTGTTAACTATTAGCGCAACGGGTTCCGTGAACCGCGATGAATCAGCGGGTCCGCGTGGCGCGTCTACGTGCGCCGCATCTCTGCGCAGTTCGCCCTCCGGTTCGAAGCCCGCGTGCGGGACAGACTCTTGCTGCTGCGAGGGTGAGCCGCTGCCGCGCGCGCACATACGACGCGCGCGCACACGGGTGCACTCGTGGACCGCCCTCGTGCCTCGCGGCAAGTTCAACGCGCCCGGGGAGGCAGCCGCAATGCGTCGGCCAGCCACGCCCTGACGTCATCACACGGGTGTCGGGTAGGTCTGCGTGAAACGTCAGGGAAATGCATTTAATTAAAAAGAGACTGATTTAGGTGAAAGAATAACCCTAAATAATCGAATTGTTTTAACGTAATTAAATGTGTTTTGTTTTTATCAATACACTTTTTTAAATTATTTTTGCACAGATACATTTTTTTATTTTTTATTTTATACCTGAAACACTAAGCGAGACCATCATACATCACAGGATGAGCGTTTTCTTTTATTCCATTCAGTAAACTACTCGTTCCATTTCTGTACAGAAAACAGGAGAATTCTTCCCATGAAAATGAGCTTTGTAATCAGCACGCTCGGTAAACACTGACCCGCAGGGTTCAGTCACAAGCAGCAGTCTGACTCCCTAAAAGACGCTGTAGTGCCACCGTGTGGATGTGAACCATCATGAAGCTACGCGAGGCAGAGGAAGACGCCGACGATGAAGTCATGGGACGGTTGACAAAATACATGGATGCCTTTCCCTTCTTTCGTTCCGGATGTGCACGTATTCGGAGTTGTGTGTGCACAGATGCTGCTTCCACGACATATTTGTGTGAGCTCACAATTCTCCCCCATAAGTAACGGGTCACTTGCATCATTGATCTTTATTGTGTTGTAACACTATCAGGCACAATGTCTGTATGTGTGGAACTATTTCCCTAAAATCACATTGATGGACAGAGATATAAGAATGTCTTAAATACAAAATGTAAATCAAGTTAAGTGGATTTAATGATTGATTAGTGCTGTCCACCTGTTCTACTAAGACCGTTTACAATAAAATCAGCAATACTTTCCCCCTTTTTGATATAACAAATATGACATGAGAAGGATAACTACTGGCCTTTTTGTTTGTTCCCATAATTGTGAGATTACTAAAATCACGACTAGTTCTACATGACATCTTAAAAGAAAACACAGAAAAAGCAAGTTTGTGCTTGCACTTTAACAAAAATGTACCCAAGAGCTTTGAATAAGGAATCTAATCCATCCGTCAGTCTTTGAAATGCAAGTGTGCATTAATAAAAGAGTCTTGGTCCCCATTACCTGAGCTGCATAAACCGAAAGCAAAGGCATATTATTTCATTAATTAAAAGGAATACACCAACCCCCCCCCCCCCCCCCCCCCCCCCCCCCCTTCGTTATTTCTGTAACACATTCTAGCAAGTTAACATCAACACTTTTTTTTTTTTTTACTCTGAAAACATTTTTAGTCTTTTAAAGTGCAATCTCTCCCCCGGTGTAAACAATCGCACGAGGCCACATCGGACTCGTTCAGAGATTAAACCCCTGCGGGCGGAAGAGACGTACGCAACTACAGTCTCAGCAGATTGGTCTCACAAAGTCACGAGGCCACAGTGCAAACACATTCCTGCTGGTTGATGCACGTTCACGTCAGAAGATCCCTCACAAAAAGACGCCATCTAAAAATGCCCCTTAGAGTCATTAAAACACAAAGAAAGCCTCTAATCCGTCTCTGTGGCGTCGTCGCCGTCGCTGTCGACGCCGTCGTCATCCGAGAGGGGGGCGTTGCTGCCGTTCAAGCGGCTGTACTGGACGTGGCGAGCGGCCGAGGAGGCTCCACAGGAGCAGAGCGGACCGGTGAACAGGCTCTCCACCTCCTCCAGCTGCAGGCCCTGGGTCTCTGGCAGGCAGCCGTGGACGAAGAGGAGCCCCAACGCCACCAGGCCCGCGTACATGAAGAAGGCCCCTGCGGCGGAGGTCAGAGCGGCGGTTACGTTTGCGCGTGCAAAGGCGTCGAGGGGAGGAGTTCATGTTTAACCTCATACTCGCGAACCCTTCTGCAGATCCTGTGCGGAGCGATTTAAAGACTCCCAAGGTCTCGCTGTCCAAAATATTGTAGAAAATGTTGTGCTTTTTATATTTGATAAAACTATGACCGACCCCCTTCGCGGCGTACGTGGCCTCGTCTCACCGTAGTACGTCAGGTACTGAGCGACGTGGAGGAAGGTCAGCGACACCAGCACGTTGCAGGTCCAGTTGACCCCGGCTGAACAGGCGTTGCCGGTGCTGCGGGCCCACAGCGGGTAGATCTCAGAGTTTACCGTCCAGGGCATGGTGCCCATCCCTAACACGCGCACACACACACACACACACACACACACACACACTCAATCTTTCAGTGCTTGACTTGAGCAGTAAAAGTGGCGCTTAAATGGGATTTCTTCCATTTGTCCAATTTGGAAACACTGTAACCAGCTCAGAACAAATCACAGACACTCAATATGTCAGATGAGCAAAGTGGATTCAGACCGGGCGCGAAGAAGGCGAGGTAGAGGAGGAGGCCCGTGAGGACCACCCAGGAGTAGGACGTGGGGCAGAAGTTGAAGGCCCAGGTGGGGCTGCTCGTCGCCTCCGACTGGTTGGAGCACCTGCGTGAAAGAAACAACGTCTCTCCACAGGTTCGACTGTCTCAATGGAGGCGAGCAAACTCTCATGTGTGCACACAGAGCAGTTTACACGTCACATGACTTTGCTTTGAACAGATGCTGCCTTTTTTTACTACGTGCTGTGCAGATTACAGGTGCTTTCACGCTCGGTAAATTGTTAAACGGAAAGGGGGCCCCACCTCCCCCAGGCGGCGTGATCCGCGGAGGCCTGACTCACGGGGACGCAGGACGAGTCAAACACGGCGCTGCCGTTTTCTCGATAGCAAAATCCACAGTCCGGATCCAACATGCACAGCTCGCAGGACCTGCAGGACAAAGAGACTCAGGTAGGAAAGCGAGACAAAGCTTGACTGCAGAGGAAAGAACAGCCAGGTGGATATTTGGACGCATCGTAAATGCAAAGTAAACCAGCAGGTGTCACGTTTTTCTGCACGTGCACATCATATGTGCACGGAGGGCTTCAAAAGCCATTTGTTAAAAAGAAACATTAAAAGATGGCATCAGTAATTTAAAGGTCTTTAAACCCGACTAGCGAGTAAATCATTACTGTGGCATTTTTCTATCCAGCCGCTCCCTGAAAAAGGGGCCCAGGCTTGAACAGCCGGTGAGTCATGCTCAATATTTGAAGCGTGAATCACGACTCTGGCTTCTGCCAGCGGGGAGCGAACGAGGAATCTCTCCCTTTACGATGCCACCTGTTGATGCGGAGAATACTGATAAACATCCAGCAATCGAATCGAAAGGGGGTTTTGAGACGGGCGAGATTTGGCCCCTCGTAGCAGTAACCAACGCAAAAAGAGGTGACGATTGAGGAGGGCGTGGCCTCTCACCCGTAGAGCCGGCAGGTGGAGTTCTGAGCGTCGACCGGGTGGAGGGTGGTGGGCGGGGAATACCGGGCGGAAAGCCAAAACCCCACCGCCAGGACAGTCAGACTCAGGCCGGTGCCTGCGTGGGAGACACACGTCAGCTAATGAAGACACAAAGCCACTAATCACTGGAGCCACACGAATGAGGACGCAGACCCAGCAGGCTGCCCAGGGTCAGCTTCCTGCGGCCCACGCGCTCCACCAGCCACACTCCCACCAGCGTGAACACAAAGTTGGTGGCGGAAGTCGCCGCGGACAACCAGATGGCCTGTTTCACATCCTGCACCCCGCCCATCTGCAGGATGGTGGCGCTGTAGTACCTGGAAACGAGGGGACACCTTATTGACAGTTGATGGAGGCGGGTCGGGGGGGGGTGGGAGGGGATACGAGGAGAGGGTTGAACTTACATGACGGTGTTTATCCCAGCCAGCTGCTGAAACATCTGGAGGCCGCAGCCAACGACGAGGGCCCTTCGTGTGGGACCGTGACCAAAGATACGCAAAAAAACAAGGCCTCCTAAAGAAGATAATTATTCAACTTTTATTTCTCTTTAACGTGACGTTGAGATTCATACAATAGAAATATCTCACCTGCGCCCGCCTCCTTCCCCTCCTCCTCGATGCTGGCACGGATGGCGTCGTACTCCTCGTCGACGCCGCGGCCTCCTCGGATCCGGCTGAGAGCTCGGCGGGCCTCGTGGCTGCGGCCCTTCTGGAGGAGCCAACGGGGGCTCTCGGGCAGGAAGAGGAAGCCGACGAACTGCAGCACCGCCGGGAGAACGGACAAGCCCAGCATGAACCTGCAGGAGGACCAGGAGGAGGCGTTAGGTGGGGAAAATAAAATGGAGTTTTCCTGAAGGTTTCGCGCTGCCTTTTTGAAGCCAAATCCATAAATGGATCCAAAACCAGAAGGCGAAATTATATTTTGACAAAGAGAGTCACTGCCACCTAGTGGGAAAAATACACAAGTGCGCTGTTAATGAAGAATTATAAAGTTTTGTGAAATCACTTGTTTTATTGTATTTCAGTTGGAGCATTTAATTCTTTTTTTTTTTTCACGCGGTTACCGGGCGTGCTGATTTATTTTCAGTCGTCTACCTGGGAGGAGCCGCGATCACAGAGGTCGAGGTAAACGCGACTAAAGCGGAAGGAGGCCTGTGGCTCGGAGACTCTCTCAGAGAAGAAGCGGCGCGCACCTCCAGCCGCTGCGGCCCACGTAGCTGAAGGCGCCGTCGACCACGCTCGCGACGAACTGCCCGCCGGTGATGAAGAGCGAGTTGATGGTGACCAGCTGACCTCTCCTGTCAGGGGGGGACACTTCGGCGATGTAGACAGGAACCGTCATGGAGGCAATGCCTGATGGGGAAAACACAAGAAAAGGGGTTTTGTTGCGGACAAAACGCAGGTCGGAATACGGAATAATTAACGTGAAACGGTGTGTTTTTTTACCACCTCTTCATGAAACAACAGTGAACAACTCACCTATGCCCAAACCGACCGTGACCCGGCCCACCAGCAGCACCACCTTGTCGGGGGCCAGGCTCATGATGACGCCCCCGATGCTGAAGACCAAGCTGGCCAGCAGGATGCAGGGCCTGCGCCCTAGCCACCCGTTCAAGGAGCCTCCGCCCAGGGCCGAGAGCGCCGCGGCCCCCACGGTGCTGGAGACCAGCAGCTCCTGCCACAGGGCGCTCAGGTTCATCTCCCTCTTCAGGAGCAGCATGGCGCCGGACACCACGCCGGTGTCGTACCCGAAGAGAAACCCCCCCAGGGCCGAGAAGAACGCCAGCACATAGAGAAAGACCGGCGGGGAGGCGCCTCGGTCCGGAGCGCCCCCCGAGGGACGCCTGATGACACTGCGCTCTCCATCATCCACCGCTTCACGCGTCCGGCTGTCCATGGGGATCATGTGACTCACGCCATCTTCATGGGGCCTGCGGGACTTTGGGGAGACCAGGGGTTCAGTTGATGATAAAAATAAGACAAAACATACTCAAAACATAAGAGTTGAGCACAAGGCGAGGCCAAACACCTCGAGGTTTCTTTTTAACATCCTGATAGTTACCAAAAGACATGTACTTCCGGTCCAGGTCGAGAGAAGAAACGGGGGACAGCTGTTGTGTAACAGCTGTCAGCTAAGCTACATGCTAACGAAAACATTCGGCCATAAAGCTCCTGTGAGCTTCTGTTCCAATAGTGAAGAAGATTTCAATTCCATGTCGCCGTAGAAGTTCCGCTTAAGCTGAACAGCGCACTCTAATGGCTTCAAACGCTACCACCCACAGTGAGCCGCCATCTTTCATATTTACGTCACGTGTCTCACGGATGAGTCACGTGGATTGCTCTGGGGCAAAGCGCTGAATAAGAATGTTGTCACATGACTTGCCATGAAAACCTACCCCAATAATTCACAAATAACCCTGATCATCTCCATTTTAAATCTTTTTAGGGGATTTGGAAAACACGCGTTTGCAGTAATCAATGTATTACTAGGAGGAAACTGCGATCCATTTTTATAAAACCTAATGTATCCGTGAATGTTTTAAAAGTTAATGTATGTACAACATGTATTGCTATCTTAAGCAATTCGGCCTCGCGGGGGTGAAACATGTTTCATAATTAGACAAACTGAAACCAAAACAAACAAAAGGTCAAAGTTTCAGCAAATCACACACAGCCTAAGGTTAAGCAAACAGATGTTAAATGCGCAAAATAAACTCGACAAAACGTCTGTGGTGTCTACCTGTGTGAAGTTTATTCTGGAGCACCGCAGCAGGTTTTCGGTGTCGTGTTCAACAACCGGGAGATGTCGTCCGACGGCCACGTATCACATGATTGAATTACAGGAAAAGATGACACGCCCATTACATTAAATACACAGATAAATAGATTTTCATAACTTTCTCATGTTCACAAGACGCTGTCATTTATTCACCTGGGAAGACTGAATCATGAGTGTCAATTTGGGTTTCATTTAAAAAGTTAGGTTCATAATTCTTCTCTTCTTTATCAGATCACTTGAGTGGTTTGTATTTGCGTTGGTGTTGTTAGCGATGTTGTTGTGTTGTTAACGTTTTATTGCTGTTTGATTTTTACTTAAACACTAAGAGTTGTTAATCAAATCTAGCCAATTTCCATTTTTGACATGCAACAGACCTTCATTACAGAAATAGCGTCAAACAACGACAACGAAATGCATTTGGAAATAGTCAAATAAAATATAACATTTGAAATAAAAAAATATTTATTTACTCAAATATAATCAATTAATAACTAAAATGTCTTCATCCTGCATTTTTATTTGTCTATATACAAGGTAATATCACCATTTGTATCCTTCACGCTGCCAGGGTTTATACCGTAAACACAGTACTAGACGCGCAGCACAGAAACACACTTTATAATGTGTTAAATCAATCACATCACACTTTCGTGTGAAGTCATTCACGCCGAATGTGGATGATTTCATTTGCGTTCATTTGCCGATTCACACACAAACGTTAAAACGTAGATTTCTTTAACGCAGCACGAATTCGTGCCGCCACAGACACCGGGAGGGGGCGGGCCCTTTAAAACTGCGCCTGTCAATCACAGCCAATGCAAGTTGCGCGTTTTAACCAGCAAACAAAACGAGGCGGGGATTTACCGAGAGTCACTTCTCCGCCAACACGGCTTGCAGTTTCTTCTCACACGGGGACTTCGATTTATTTTTGCTTCCCCTTTCTTCGCCGGTTAAGGGGGGGGGGTTGAGGGGGGGCGAGTCATAGCAGGAACCATGACCGCAGACACAATACAAAGCCCACAAAGAGGAACACGTCGGGGGGAAAGTAGTCCGAGGACGTGGTGAAGCGGATCTCCGGTCACGTCGTCAACACCGGGACAGCGACACCGGGAGCCCGACTCCCCCCCCCCCCCTCTCCTCAAAGAAACAATGACGTAACCGACATCGCTGGTATTCGGCGACGTGACGTAAGGACAGTGGCCATGGTTACCGGAGAGGAGCTGGAGGAGAGGCTGAAGAAGCTCCTGGTGAGGCTGAAGATCCCGCAGGAGGACCGGCAGCTGTGCACGCTGATCCAGATCCTCCAGGATCTGCTTTTCCTGGCGCACACCGACAACGGTAGGGCAAAAAAAGAGAAAGAAAAACCTAAAAAATACATTTAACTTTAGTTAAAGTTAAGTAGTAAGTAACACCACGGCGGGAAATGGGGTATTCAACATGTGTCATCGTTTTATTCAGTTTATGTCATGTACTGTAGGCAGTGGTGGGAAGAAGTACACGCGTTTTACTGCATTTTAGGAAAAGAAATGCTACTACTGAATTAATGAGTAAAGAGTATCACTGGTGTTTTCGCAGGTTGCTTCATACACAGCAGTGTCCTGCTGTACTTTTACACACGCTTTTATTATGAAATCTTTATGCCTTTAATCCCTCAGAGCATCATCCAGTTGTTAATATAAACACTTGTATGTGTGTACTTTTCCACGGTGCTTCAGTAGAAATCAGTTTTCATAATATTGATTTACATTTATTTAGCTATATATATAGTAAAACAAGAAAAAAACGTAAAAATCAATCATAATAATCAGTTTCAGGCTTTCTCGAATTTTGTTGTGTGTCCCAGTGAATTGAATATCTTGTGGTTTTAGTGTTCTAACACATGTTGATGTTTTATTTGAATAGCTTCTCCAGCACTTGGCTTCATCTCCGCTGACTTTGTGATCGATACCAGATGATCACGCCGAGTTTGGTTCAGTTTAAAAATTCTAAAGCCAACTCCTCACAGTTTTCTCTCTTTGACGTCTGTCGCAGCAGCCGAGCTGTTCGAGGACAAAGACGTCCACGGCCCCCTCGTGGCGGTGCTGTCGTCCTACATCGGCAGCCGAGGCGTCCAGCAGGTACCCTGAGACCCCAGAGGACCTCCGGGGACATCACATCCGTCTCCTTGTAGCTCTCCTTGTCTTTTTTCCCCTGCATCAGCAGTTTTCGTTATCCTGCCAAAAGAAACGGACTCCAAGCAGCAGCGGCGGCGGCTTGTTTTAATGACATCACATGCTCACCGTAGCCGCTGGCGTTGCTTGGACCCGACCTGGCGTGTTTTTTACGGCGTCTCGTGACCGCGGCTTATCAGAAGCGTGATAGCGGCGCGACGCAGACCCGAAAGTCAACACTGCGAGTCAGGCGGCCGTGACGAAGTGCTCCCCGCTGAATGAAACGTGAAGTCGTGTGTTCACAAATTCCAGGCCAAGGGGAGATTATTTTAACGTGTGAATCGCACCTTTCGGAGATCATGAAGGGAACCCGTGACCTCTGTCCGTCATGGACGACGGAAAAGAGCGGGAACCTCGGCTCCTCCTCGTTAGACCCGTAAGCACACGTGAGCAGCGTCCGGCCCGATAGTGTGAATCATTTAAAGCCCGTCTGTGATGAAGAAAACGACCAGCTTCCGCCGCGCGGCAGTCAAAGCTTCGTTCGGGTGCAGAAAGTGAAGTTGAAAGTTCTCCCCCTTTTGGTTCCTTTCACGCGTCTTTTGTTTCTGTGCCGTTGACGTTTCGGGGGTGTCCTCTGCTGCAGACGGGGTGGTCGCTGCTCTGTCGGCTGATTGAAATATGCCCCCGCTCGCTGGACCAGCTGACCAGGCCCCCGCAGGCCGCCAAGGACTGGGAGGGACTGGGAGTGCACCAGTAAGTGAAGGCCTGACATTAGCATGCTAGCATTGTGCTTGTAGGGCCTGTCAGCATGCTCCTGTTAGCATTTAGCTCAGAGGACGCATCCTGATCACATTTCCTATTGATGGTCACATTAGTAAGTAAGTACAGTGTTGTTGGTCTGCTGAGTTTCATGGATGTCAATAAGTCATGCTTGTAAAAGTTGTGATTTCTCAAACATGTCGGTAAATGTAGTCAGGAATGTTTTCTTCCTCCCACACACGCTCACGGTTTATACATCGGCCCCCACAGAGGAAACTCATTCAACTTTAATTTGAGCCACCTCACCTCTACATCTACATCCGTTTTCTCCGTGAAGTTAATGGATTTTGACTTTCAGAAGTTCCAGATTGAAATTATACAAAATAACTTTCAGGTTTCAGATCCTGTTTATTGCCCAAGTGGCCATTTCAGTTCCCTTTTGTGGAACCCGACATTTGTGTTCCACCTGTGCTCGATACTTCAGTTCCTGAGAAACGCATTTTTTTTTCTGAGGGCGATCCTGAGGGCGCTGCGTCATCACGCCGCAGACTGGCGAGTCACCGCGGTGGGACTGCGAGCTCTGGCCCTGCTGCTCCGCTCAGGTACGCGGGGCCTCGTTAAGCAGCTGGGCGGGACGTTTAAAGGTTGATGTCAGCAGGTCTACGTGAAGGGAAATGAAATGATTCACAACACAAGCCTCCCTTTTTTAGGTGGAAGGAATCTTAAAAAGCAAAGTAAATAAACTAGTCTGTTAATGATCAGAAGAACTGCAGTCAATGTGTCATTTTCTGTGCAGCCCGGAGCAGCGTTTCATTTTTTTAATGGTTATAATGTTTTCCAATGCTTTGTTAAAACATTAAAAACAAGCTCCTGAGAAAGCCAGAGATTAAACTTGTAAACTCTGACATTAAGGCTTCAGACGTATTTTATGTTTTATGCTTCTTTTCATCACGACTGCGTAGACCTGATTCCTCTGCTGGTGCTGGAGGAAGAGGAGGAGGAGGAGGAGGAGGATGATGTGTTCGGCCTGGTGCTGGAGGCTATGAAGACGTTTCCTGCCATGGAGGAGGTGCAGCTGCAGGGCTGTGGAGCCCTGCAGGTCCTGTTGGAGAGAGGTGAGAACACGCAACAACATGCTACTGTGTGTGTGTGTGCGTGTGCGTGTGTGTGTGTGCGCCAATCGCCGGCCAATCGGAGGCAACGTGGTGCGAGCCTCTGCAGAAACGTCGCCTTTCTCTTGCGCTCCCAGTCAGTGACGACCACCTGGTGGAGTTCGTGGAGAACCGGGATCACGTTGCGGTGCTGGCGGCCCTGCAGAGGTTCCCAGACAACCCCGAGCTGCTGCTGCAGGCCCTGAGGGTGATGCTGCCGCTGGCCCGTCCCGGTAAGACCTCAGGCCCCGCCCCTCCGATACACAAAGAGAATATCCTGCATTCTGTGACACGAGCGTTCACATTCACTCCACCTCGCACACAGTCTGATTCACGGCTGTTTTGAGAAGATCGTGGTGGTTTTCCCCCTGCAGGCAGCAACGTGGAGGTGTTGATGTCGGGAGGCTCTCGGTTCTACAGCGTGGTCATCGCCGCCACCGACGCCTTCCCCGAGGGGGAGGAGCTACAGGAGACGGCCTGCTGTCTGCTCCGGAGGTTCACGTCAGGTCAGCTCCCAGGATCGGCTTCTTACAGAACGTAGGAACGTTGACGCTTACCTCTCAACCGTCTCCTGCCCAGAGAGCTACTACGACATCCTGGTGATGAACGGCGTGCAGAGGGTCGCGCTGAGAGCCTGCCGCACCTTCCCGGACAACGCCAGGCTGCAGGCCGCCGCCCTCTCCTGTCTGGCCGACCTCAGTGAGGAAACGCACACACGCGTTTATTTACAGGCGGGTCAGAGAGGGAGAAGAAGCGGCGTTACGGGCAGGAAGATGGAGTTCAGGATTTACGCTCACAGGAGCGTAAGCGCTTTATGTTTGTGTGCTGGAGGTGTGACCCGGTTAGACTTAGAAAACAGCAGGTCGTCATCGGCTTTCAGGGGAAGCGAACCGTGAAATGATCTACTAGCGACACCGGCGGGTTAATCGCTCAGCGGAGTCACAGTGTGTCCCGAGGAGGAAGGAAGTCACAAAGCCACAAACGACCAGAGTAGAAGCACCATCTATCTACCTTTTATTTTCTTACCGATGGAAGGTGTAGTCGGCAGAGACGTGTTTGCAGACTTTGTGCCTCCGTCCTTTCAGCGGCGACCATCGTGCAGAGCAAAGTGGTGGCGCAGCAGGGTCTGGAAGAGGGAGAGCAGGAGGAGAACCGGGGCCGGGAGCAGGTGGAGGACCTGGGCCTGGGCTGGATGGAGGCCTGCTGCACGGCGCTGGAGCTCCACCCCGCCGAGCCGGACGTCCAGGTCGGTCGGGTTTTTCTTCTTCTTCCTTCACGTGTTTGGGACCGGTGGGATAATTCTGACCCGTGTGGTTTTGCTCCGGCGCCGCCGCAGGAGGCCGCGTGCTGGGCCGTCCACGAGCTGTCGCTGCACGGAGCCGCGGTGAACCACCTGGAGGCGCAGCGGCACCAGAGGTCGGCTCGTGAGAGACGTTGTGGAAACGTTTGTGTGAATCTGCTGACGTCCTGTTTGTGTTTGTTTTTTTCAGGGCTCCTGTCCACAGACAGCTGATGGCGGCCGTGCTGCTCCACCCCTCCTCCCCCAGCGTGTTCCAGGCCGCCACCAGCGCCATCGCCTCGCTCCTCGCACGCAACGGTGAGGCCGCGAACGCTGCTGATGCTTCCCGAACGCCCTCAGCGAGCGTGTTCACGTTGTGCAGTTCGGAGGTTAAAGATGTCAGGGATGTGGGTCACAATAGGCGGAAACCAGACGCGGTGGAACATCCTGGTATTTCTTTAGCATCCTGCCTTTGACTTGAACACACTAGATTGGCTAGAACTTTAGGTTAGTGTGGGTAATGGAATGCCCTCCACCCCCCTCTACTTCCCCCACTAGTCAACAGATTTCTTTTTGTCGGCTCTTCCAATGTGTCGGCAGGCGAGACGCGTCCCCTGCTGCTCTCCAGCGGCCTCCACGTCAACCTGGTGGAGATGATGAAGAGACACTCCTGCCTCGGCCGACGTGTCCATCAGCGCCTGCAGGCTGCTCAACCTGCTCTTTCGGGGAAGGTGGGTCGTCCTGAGACGGAAGGAACCCGATCGTCCACGTTTGTGTGTGTGTGTGCGACTTGTTTTCTGAGGCGTGTCTCCCGGGGCTGCAGGGACGCCACCCTGGACGAGCTGAACATGGCCATGAGTCAGATCCTCAGCACCATGAAGGTCCACAACTTCCAGCCGGAGGTTCAGCTGGAGGCTCTGCAGGCCAGCCTGGTCTTCCTCTGCCCAGGTACCAGATGGGTGTTCAGTTCTAGTCTCTTCAGTCTTTGACGCCCTCACTACATTCACACCGCTTTCAAGTCAGTTGTGTTCTGAAAGTGTCGGCTCCGTTTCTCGGATGTCCATTAGATCACATGATTCTTAAATCCCAGACAGGAGCCTGAGGGAGGGCGGCCCCTCGGTGGCGGACCCCGACATGGCCGACGTGTCTCTGAAGGTGCTGAAGACGCAGTGTGTGGTGGAGGGAGCTCACACAGTCTACCTGGAGGTTCTCAACCGGGTACGAGCCGACACCCCCCCCCCCCCTCAAAAGGACCCTCTGATAAACACTTATTGTTACCTGTAGAAGTAACTATTATTAATCTATCTATCTTTATAACCTTACTCTTTTAGTTCCCCCCCAACAATGTGCCTCTTGAGGGCTTTCAGGGTGTCAATATTTTCTAATTTGTCCTGCATAGCTTTTTAAAACGGTCTGTGCTGATATCATTTCCTTAAAGGCCGCAGATATCACAACAAAGAACCCAGCGAGCTTCAAACCCCCTGATGGGACTTTGTTTTGCAGCAGCAGGAAAAACACATCGTTCTTTCATTTGATGCTTTTCTTGCACCCAGAACATCGTAAAGGGTCTAATTACATTTTCCACAGATGTTTGGTCTGCAAAGAATTTGACTGATTATTTGATTAAAACTATTTCTAGTGACTATAAAATCAATATCCCAAACAATTCTGGGCCGTGCATCAAAAAAACGATCCTGCTGCCTCAGATGATTACAACTCGAATATTATCCACTTGATAGTTCTTTGAGTTCCTTATCATTTCTTTCAATTTAAAGGTCTGTTTTTTTATTTTGGTTGCCAATGTCACATCTCCTAATGTGTGTCTGCGTGCGCGTGCAGTTCATCAGCAGCGCCATCATTCAGAAGTCCGGTCTGAAGGTTCTGTCCGCTCTGGCCGACTGCTCCGGCGCCGTGGACCTGCTCTGTCAGCAGGGCGCCATCGACACGGTGCTGCACACGCTGCAGATGTTCCCGCGGGAACGAGGTGACCGCGAACGGCCGGCGTGAGTAAGCGAGTCGTGCGATCGGGTGCGACTTCCTGCCAGAGCGTTTTTTTCCCCGCAGAGATCCACTACTGGGGCTTCACGCTGCTCACCCACCTCGTCTCCAAGAAGAAGCTGTCGAGGATGATCGTCCCCGTGCTGGCCTCCGTCGTGGTCGCCTCCCTCATCCAGTTCACAGACGACCCGGAGATGCTCCTGAAGGTGAGCTCGTCAAACGCAGCGGCTGTTTGCAGGACGCAGAGCGCCGCGGTGACTTTGTGTGGTCCCGCAGTGTTTCCAGGTGGCTCTGCGGATGATGGACGCCTGCTCGGGAGCCGCCGCCGAGCTGCAGAGGGAAGACTTCGACCGGCAGATCTTCCAGCAGCTCAGAGACGAGCGACCCGACCAGAGCAGCTACGCTGTGAGCGAGATGGACAGACGCGACTGCAACACACTCCGAAAACCCGATTCACAGGTTGAGCCAAATGATGGAAGCCTTCCAACCAGCTAAAGTCTCCGGGGGGGGGGGGGGCTTCTCATTTAATATTTGTACCAATTCTTTGCAAAGAGCTTTGCATGTGGAAATCCCCAGACATTTGGATCTGGAGGTCCTCGGGGGGGATAAAGAGGCCAGAAGCTCCCTTTTTTTTCTTACCGCTGCATTTAGGAAACGGTTTCTCTCAGATCTGTTGTCCTCCAGTTCCTCCCGCTATCGTTCACTTGACGTAGTCAGAAGGACGAGTTGTTCTGTCCTCGGTGGCACACAGGCCTTCCTGTACCACTCGCACAGAGGGACACACAAGTAGCGGACGTGCTTGAATGAGACTGTATAGTGTAACCCTTAACTCGATAAACCAATTTGTGCTCGTTTAATTCCCCTCCCCTCCCTCCTCCCCCCCTTTGTCAAGCTGCATAAGTCGGTGTGCCTGGCCCTGTCGAAGATGTGGCGCGACGCGCAGCTGCACTACGGCATGCTGGAGAAGGCCTGCGAGGACGGGGACGCCGCGCTGGCCGAGTGTCTGATCGAGCTGGGCGCCGACGTCAACGGGAAGACCAAAGCCGAGTCGCTCATCTACCAGGTCAGAGGTCGCCGAGGCCCCTCCCCGGTATTTTGCCCTTCGCTGACATTTGACCCCCGGCAGGTGTGCGAGCGCGGCGGCCCCCAGGAACTGGTGGAGCTCCTCCTCGCCCGAGGCGCCCAGGAGCAGCACCTGCGCCGGGCTCTGGCTGTGAGCGTGAAGCGCGGCGAGGGAGCCACGGTCGTCCAGCTGCTGGGCCGCCTGGGCCTGGACCTCCACAGCGGCGCCCTCTGCCTGGGGGGCTTCAGGCTGGGCCGCCTGGACGCCGCCTGGCTCAGCCCCCTGCTGGCGGAGCGGGGCCGCGCGCGCAGCCTCCGTCACAACAACGGTGAGTAGCGCGGGGGGCGGCACGCTGTTTAATGACACCGCAGGGTGGTAGCCCCTCCCCCATCACCGCTGCGCTATTGTCTCGCAGGTGAAGGCGTGAGTCTGGCGAGGTACATTCAGTCGCTGCGGAGGTCCAAGAGCGCCGGCGGGCCTCCTCCCACATCGCCGGGCGAGTCCGATCTGACCTCCGGCTACATTTCCGACGAGAGCGACGACTGCAGCTTCAGCTTCGCGTCTCTGGAGGACAGTTTGTTCTGCAAAGAGGACATGGAGAGCGACGGTGGGAAGGGGGAGCGGAAACCTCCAACTATTGTGTTCTGTTAATGTAAAAAAATATATGAGATGATGATGATGGCGACGTCCTGCTCTTCCTCTTTGTAGGAAGTGACTCGCTGTCGGCCGCTCCGTCTCCAAAGCCCCACGGGGGTTCGACAGAGGAGGGGAGGGGCGGGTCCTTCACAACGAAGCAGGGACGACGCAGACGCGTCAGTGCTGAGGTAGAAGAGCCGCTCCGTCATGTGACACGTAGTCGGGACAAAGGATGCTCTCATCCAGCATCCTTTTGTGTATTCTTATCATCATTTTGATCGGGTCAGCCGGAGAATTCAATGTAAACTGTCGATGAATGAGGAAAGTTATTCAATTATATTAAAAACATTAGCGCATTATGCATGAATGGGGCATTTGTAGGTCAAATTAAGGACTAAATAATTCTGCAAAGCCCAATCGGACCATATCGATGGTGTATTTCTAATTGTTTGTTTGCTTTGTTGTGCTCAGGCTGAGAATGATCACAGTGATCCTGCACAGAGGAGCTACGGGAGGACCGGCTCCAGCCACAAAGGTTTCAGTCCGACCTCCTCCTGGTGCTGTCAAACCCGAGCTGCGGGAATGACGACCTTCAAATGCAGATTAGTGACAGAATAGAGTTTCTCTGCAGATCCCATGAGCCGCGCTGCCGCTGTTTCAACCCACTTTTCTATTCATTCATTCATTCATTCATTCATGCATTCATTCATTCATCCATCCATCCAAGCTCCACCTAAAGAGGCCCAGAGGATCGTCCTGCTGGACCTGTCGGGGAACGAGCTGGACTCTCCGTCCTGCCTGATGGACGACGGCTCGGTGCTGCAGCAGCTGGGGCATCTCCTGCGCCTGGACCTGAGCCACAACGGCCTGCTGGCGTTCCCCCCCGCTCTGTGCCAGGTAGCGCGGCGCCCACCCGGCACGCCTCGTCGTGAAACTCACTCGGACGCTGAAGCTTTTTATGTTTTTTTTGTTCTGCAGAGCTTGAGGAGTCTGACCCGACTGGACCTGCAGGGAAACCAGCTGCGGTCGCTGCCGGCGGAGCTGCTGACGCTGCGCTCGCTGAGCACGCTCAACGTCTCTCGCAACTGCGTGGGTCCCCTGCTGACCTTTGACCCCGCCGCCCGCTGCCCGTCGCTGCGGCAGCTCAACCTGTCCCACAACCAAATCGTGGCGTTCCCTGGCGATCTGGGCCGCGCCGCGGCTGGCCTGCAGGAGCTGTCCATGGAAGGGTGAGCTGCGGGCAGGGAGGGCGGCGGCGGCTTCGAGGCGCTTTTATGGCGATGACAAAAAGGAGGACGTGGTCACAGAATTACACGAGAACGCTCTGTCAAAGTGCACTGAAGTGTTGGTTCCTAAAGCCTCGGTAAAACGGACGTGTTTGGATTGTTTAGGATCATTTGAGGGATTTAAATCAGCATCCCTCGCCTCTGATTGGACAGCTGGGAAAGGGGGGCGGGCTCAAAAGGCTGATAACCCTTTGCATCCTTATAAATTAATGTCAAATTGATCAAAAAGTTTGCTTTTCATTTAATCTCAATTTGAAAAAATGTTTTAAAATCCTAAACAGTTTTATGAAATGATTAATTAGTTTTGAAAGTAGAAAGGTTATTGTGACAGGTTTAATCCGTAGTAAGTAAAGAGACTCATTGTCAGTTTGAAATGTGTCAAGGCGTAAGCATGTTTTTCCATAAGCGGGATTAAAATCCTAATGGTTGTTTCTTTCTAAAGCGCCGAACCTCTAATGTCTTTTTATTCTTGACGGATCCGGATGTTGCGTCCTGACTGCGCCGTGCGGCCGCGTGTCTGGCTGCAGGACGTTGAAGCGCTGTTTTTTTTTTCGCTCCCTCCTTTCAGGAACCGCTTGAGCGAGCTCCTCGCGCCTCTGTGTCTGCCGGAGATCCGGCTGCTCGACGTGAGCAACAACGCCGTGGAGAACATCTCTCCCGACTTCCTGAGCGGCTGCTCCAAGCTGGAGACGTTCAGCGCCTCCGCCAACAGAATCCGTGAGAACCGTCGACCTCGCTGTCGCATTTAAAAACCGAATGTGTCTGCGTTTGGATGTTCTTTATCTGCATAACGCACTCCAGCATGATTCTTCTCAGCGATGTCCTCCCGACAGTCTGCAGTTGTTCAGCGTTGTTTTGTGACGTGGAGACGCAGGAACCTTCTTCACTGTCCCCTCCAGGTTCTCTGTCACGTCTCCCCTCGAAGATCATAACGCTGAAACTGGCCGACAACCTCTTCGCAGATGTTCCCGAGGCCGTGCTAGAACTTCCCAAGTGAGTCGGATCCCTGTTGGGGAAAGGTCTCGGTGTCGTGGATCCTCAACACACTCACGCGTCCTTCTTCTTCTTCTGTCCAGCCTGCGCTCGGTGGACATGAGAACCAACCGCATCGCCGCTCTGCCCGGCCCGGGACCCTGGGCATCCGGCAACCTGCGGGAGCTGATGTTCAGCCACAACGCCATCAAAGTCCTGGACCTGAGCGGGCCGATCCACAAGTGGTCCGGGCTGGAGAAGCTCCACCTGAGCGACAACGAGCTCACTCAGGTAACGACGTGTCCTCCCTGACGTTCTCTCCGAACGGCTCGGCGCCGGCGGCGGACCACCACGGTGTGTTTTGTCTCTGCTCAGGTCCCCCAGCGGATCGGCCTGCTGGAAGGACTCACCTCGCTGGACGTGAGCCGCAACGCCAACCTGCGCTCCTTCCCCGACGAGATGGGCAAGCTGGGCCGCCTGTGGGACCTCCCGCTGGACGGCCTGCGCCTCCGGCTGGACCTCAAGCTCATCGGCGGCAAGACCAAAGACATCGTCAGGTGGGCTTCCACAGACCCGCACCGCCGCTTTGCGATGACTCGGGTTCCTGGATCATGTAGAGGAACCCCCTCCCCCCCCTCCTCCTCCCCAGGTTCCTCCAGCAGCGGCTGAAGAAGGCGGTGCCGTACTACCGCATGAAGCTCATCGTGGTGGGGAACCCCGGCAGCGGGAAGACCGCCCTCATCCAGCAGCTGATGAAGCTGAAGCGCTCCCGCGTCAACCCCAAGATGGCCGCCGCGGGCATCGACGTCCGCGACTGGAGCGTCAGGGAGCGGGACAGCAAGAGGATGGTGCTGAACGTCTGGGACTTCTCGGGTGAGTCGCCGTGGAGGCCGGAGCCGTTCACAGTGGTGAAGAGGTTCAGAGATCATTCACGGTGTCGTCTCCTTGTCCCCCGCAGGGGGGGAGGAGTTCAGCGGCTCTCACCCTCACTTCCTGACGCCCAGAGCTCTGTACCTGGTGGTGTACGACCTGAGCAGAGGAGCCAGCGAGGTGGACGCGCTGAAGCCCTGGCTCTTCACCATCAAAGTGAGTCTTTGTGGGTTTTACATTCTGAGTAAAAATGGCTCCAAGAAACAATGACTCACTCACTGACACTAAATTCACTGAATGAAGTGCAGCGTCTTTCTGGGTGAGGATGCACCGTCCTCGTTACGCCACATTGTGCCTTCACCTAATCAACACTATAATCAACTTTAGCAATCAAAGCCATCGCAGAGCTACAACAAGACTCGATCCACTTGCTTTTAAGACACAAAGTGAATACGTGGATTTGTTCTCCTCGTCCAGGCCGCCGCCCCTCTGTCCCCGGTCATCCTGGTGGGAACCCACTCGGACGCGAGCGACGAGCTGCAGCTTCAGGCCTGCGTGACGAAGATCCGGGAGGAGCTGCTGAGGCACCAGGGCTTCCCCGCCATCCGGGACTACCACATGGTGTCCGCCTGCGAGGACTCGGACGCCATCGCCAAGCTGCGCAAGGCCATCGCCGCGGAGGTCACCGCCTTCAAGGTAAAAAGGACTTTGCGAGGTTTGTCTCGCTGCCGCTCGCCGCCCCCCCCCCCAAACCTCCTCCCATCTCCTCCCCCCTCGCTCGCACAGATCCAGGGCCGGCCCGTGATGGGCCAGCTGGTTCCGGACAGCTACGTGGAGCTGGAGCGCCGGGTTCTGCAGGAGAGGGCCAGGGTTCCCCCGGAGTTCCCCGTCCTCGGGCACCGCCGGCTGCTGCAGCTCGTCCAGGAGAGTCAGCTGCAGCTGGAGGAGGCGGAGCTTCCCCACGCCGTCCACTTCCTGAGTGAAGCCGGTGAGTCAGCACCTTGAGACCAAAGATGAGATGTTCCTATTTTCATTTTTCTTTTCATTTCTGTGGCTGAAGGGGTTTTACTGCACTTTGATGATCCTGCGCTTCAGCTGCAAGACCTGTACTTCATCGACCCGCAGTGGCTGTGCAGCGTCATCTCCCAGGTAGCGCCACTCTTCTTTCCCTGCAGCAAAGTTATCTTTTTTTTCTCAAACAATCTGACTTACTTTTGCAACCAGAGGAGTCAGAGACCCCCTGATGGTCGGTAGAGAGAATGCGGGTTCAAAGCAATCGGCTTCAGTCCGTCGTGTAAAACGCAGCTGCTGTCCGTTCTCTCTGTGCAGAAACTCGCCCTAAAGAGCTGCGGCCCCTGGGAGCATCCTAAAGGAGTTGTCCAGCGCTCGGTGGTGGAAAAGTCTCTGTCTGAGACCCAATGTTTCCCCAAGAGCCACCGGAGGCAGTTCTTCAAGCTGCTGGAGAAGTTTCAGATCGCGCTGCCCTTCGGCGAGGAGCAGATGCTGGTGCCCAGCAGGTACGTTCGGTTTGCACAGAGGCCGAATCAATTCACCACGTCACCAAACCGGCCTCCTCCCTTTGCACAGTTTGTCCAAACACAGACCGGTGATCGAGCTGCCTCACTGCGAGAACTCCGAGGTGATCGTGCGTCTCTACGAGATGCCCTACTTCCCCATGGATTACTGGTCCCGCCAGATCAGCCGCCTGCTGGAGGTCTCTTCCTACCTGCTGTGTGGGAGAGGTGAGCCGAGCGCTCGTGCCGCAGCGCAGGCGCGACTTTTACAGAAGTGAGTCATCTGGCCGTGTGTCATGCAGGGAAAGCGGTGCGACCCAACCGCATCTACTGGAGGAGAGGCGTGTACCTGAGCTGGTCCCCGGAGGCCTACTGCCTGGTGGAGGCCAATTCGGGGGAGGAGAGCCCCTCCTGCTTCGTCAGGATCACGGTGCCGTCGTCGCGCAAAGGTGCCTTCGGCTTCAAAAAGGAAGAGGTCGTATCAGGCCGGACGCGTTTGGAGTTAACCGTCGGGGTTGTTCCCGCAGGCCGCGTGCTGCTGGGTCAGGTGGTGGACCACATCGACTCCCTGCTGGAGGAGTGGTTCCCCGGCCTGCTGAACACCGACGTGCACGGCAGGGGCGAGCCGCTGCTGAAGAAGTGGGCGCTCTACAGCTTCGAGGACGGGCAGGAGTGGAGACGGATTCTGTTGGAGGACCTTTTCAGCTGCTTTGATAACGGTACAGTAACAATAAAAAAAAAATTAAAAAAAAAACCCACGGTATTTCCGCTTTGAAGAAACAAGTAACCCGGCAGTCCAGAGGCGGAAGGAAGAATGAGCCTCAGACCTCATAGCAACGGCCCGACGACGCATTCATTGATTGACTCCGTCGCGTTCTGGTTAATGGTTCCGGTTGGATGCGTTCGTTCTCCGTCCTAGACTGTCTGCTGGTGAACCCGGAGGATCCCCGCTGGACCCTTCCCATCTCGCAGATCGCTCCCGACCTGGTGCTGAGCGACCAGCCCGCCGGAACGATGCTGCACAGCGAGGAGCTTCACATGGACATGTGCCAGGAGAACCGACTGGGTACGCCTCTTCTCTTCTTCTCCTTCTTCTTCTTCTTCTCTCCGCTGTCAGAAATTCAAGGAATAAATATTAGTTTTGGACTGAAGGCACGAAGCCGTCGTGTTTCTCTCTCACAGGGGACGGCGGCTTCGGGACGGTCTATCGAAGCGTCTACAGAAACGAAGAAGTGGCCGTGAAAATCTTCAACAAGCACGCGTCCGAGCTCTACATCCACAGGCTCCTCAGACAGGTGACGAGCGCCGCTTCCAAAACGCCACAAAGGCCCGCCCCCCCCCTCTGCTGCTCACTTCCTGTCGGTCCCCAGGAGCTGGCGGTGCTGGGCCGTCTCCGTCACCCCAGCCTGGTGGGCCTGCTGGCGGCCGGCGCGTCCCCTCCGGTGCTGGTGATGGAGCTGGCTCTCAGCGGCTCGCTGGACGCCCTGTTTGAGCGCGAGCGCGGCGGCCTCAACAGGAAGCTGCAGCACCGAATCGCCCTGCAGGTGGCCGACGGACTCAGGTACCGCGTCCCAGAGGGGGCCAATGCTCGTGTTTTGTGAGGTTTGCAGCATAAATATGAAGCAATACGATATAATCTAGTTTTATATGCATTATAGTCCTTGTTAAAAACATATTTATAATGTGTGATAATCTGTTATAGATCATGAATATGCTTTATAACTATAACCATGAAGCATTCATGAATAGTCAAGCATAATGTATCATACTGGTCATCATTGTTTGCTTAGCAGTGTTTGCTTAGCAGACTTTCTACAATGAGCAGCCCGCCCTTCTATACAGGTACCTTCACTCGGCCATGATCATCTACCGCGATCTGAAGCCCCACAATGTCCTCCTCTTCAACCTGAAGACCGACTCCGAGCTCATCGCCAAGATCACGGACTACGGCATCGCTCAGTACTGCTGCAGCATGGGGGTGCGCAGCTCGGAGGGCACGCCGGGTGAGACGCCTGCTCCCAGTACCCGCATTCCAATAGCTTCGCCATTTATTTGACGTAAAGTCTTGATCTTGCAAAGACAAATGAAACCGCTGAAAACTGCGGTATGTAGTAATTAATATAGTAAATATGCCATAAGAATATTGCTCATATCTCAAACTGTTCCTTAATCGTGGTAACAACACATCGTGGGGTCTCGTCCCTTTTAGCTCAGTGTCGTCCTGACGTTTACGTCGCGTCCTTTTTGCAAATGCGTCAGGTTTCCGAGCACCGGAGGTCGCCCGCGGCAACGCGACCTACGACCAGCAGGCCGACGTGTTCTCCTTCGGCCTGCTGCTCTACGACCTGCTGACCTGCGGCCAGCGAATCTCCGACGGCATGAAGTTCCCCAGCGAGTTCGACGAGGTGGCGGTGCAGGGCAAACTGCCAGGTGAGAATCGAGAATGCGTTTTTTAGGGACGGGTTTGCGCGTAAGCTCCGATGCATTGAACCGGCGCCGCCCTGAACACAGACCCAGTGAGGCACTACGGATGCTCCCCGTGGCCCGGCCTGCAGGCGCTGATGAAGGACTGCTTGAGGGACAGCCCTCAGGGTCGACCCACCTCGGCTCAGGTGAGGCCCTGGACCCCCAAACCCCACCAGTGTTGGCGCCATCACAGGGAGGCCGCTTAACCCACGGCGCGTCCCCTGGTGTGTGCAGGTGTTTGACAGGCTGAACTCGGGGCAGATGTTGTGCCTCATGAGGGAGCTGGCGGTCCCCCAGGTGTTCAACGCCGAGTGCCTGGCGGTAAGCGCCGACCTCCCGAACCGCCACCGCGCCTGGTTGGGTGGAGGCAGCAGCGCCCGGAAGCTGGGCTCCGTCACGGCCGTGCACCTGGACGGCAGCGGCGTCACCACGCAGGTGTTTGGGATGAGCAGAATGGAATGAATACAACAAAAAAAAAGTATTATAAGAATTCAAAACAACTAATATGTCGCATAAATGATGCCTTTCCTCCCCTCGTACTGCAGGAAGTAGACACCAGCCCCGTCTTGTGTCTCGTGACGGTCCAAATCCCCAGCGAGGCGTGCGATTGGCTGGTAGCCGGCACGCAGTCCGGCTCGCTGGTGGTCGTCAGCACTCGGGACGCGTCGGCTCGGCACCGCCTGCAGAGCGTCACGGACGCCGTCACCTCGCTGTACTTCCACGTGCACCCTCGCCGAGCGTAAGTCTTTGTCCCCCGGCGTGCGGCGTGAGAGACGGGCCCGGGCGGCGTCCAGCCATCAGTACTCCTTCAACTAGGCCTTTAACTTGAATGGCATCATCTCTTTGATTAATGGATACCTGGAGAAAGAGTGTGAATTAAGACCGTCAGGCTACTAGTTCACTGAAATCCGCCTTCCGTGTATTTTCAGTCAGAGAAGGAATTACTTGCTGGTCGGGACGGCCGATGGCGTTCTCACCGTTTACGAGGACTCTGTTCTCGAGGTGAGCATCCTAAGAAGAATCCCGTTTCCTCTCACGCTTCACCCTGCATGGCTCCTGCGTCTGATTCCCTTCTGCCCCCTCTCTCCCTCCCCCCCTCCCTCCCTTCCTTCCTTCCTTCCTTGCAGCAAGAGAACGGGCAGCCGGTCAAATCGCTCGCCGTGGGCAGCGTCAACACGCCCCTCGTGTGCCTCGGCCAGTCGTCTCACCCGCTGGACGGCAGGTCCGTGTGGGCCGGCTGCGGCACCAGGATCCTCTCCCTCGCCGCCGACTACGAGGTCGGCAGGAGCATCGACACCAGACCCAAGCTCGTCCTGCAGTGAGTCCCCGAGGGTCCCGAGGAGGAAGGGGCGGGAGTCAGGGCGGCGAGTCAGGGCGGCGAGTCAGGGCGGCGAGTCAGGGCGGCGAGTCATGGCGTCTTCGTGTCTTTTACGTTGTCCAGGCGGCAGCAGCAGCAGCGGTCGGGGGAGGTGGGCGCGGAGGCGTGCGTGTCTCGACTGGTCGTGGATAAATACGTCTACCTGAGCAAAGCCGGGGCCACGAGCGTGGAGGTTTGGGACAAGAGGGCCGAGAGGATGGTGGACCGCGTCGACTGCGCTCGGATCATCAGGTAGGTTTGTTACGTCACTTTGCTGCGGCTTCGCAGCTGCGTTTGATTCAGGTGTTTGTGTGACTGCGCCTGTGTCCTCCTCTCCCTGCAGACGCGACTCGGCCGGCGACGCCCAGGTGAAGGCCCTGCTGGTGCAGAGCGCTGCAGCTCTGTGGGTGGGCACCAGGGGGGGCCACCTGCTGCTGCTGGAGCTCTCCAAGCACCAGGTGCTGCGGGTCGTCGGCCCGTGCTGCGACTCCACCCGCTGCATGGCCTCCGCGCTCACAGGTGGCGGCCGCCTCCGTCTCTTTTAGTTTGTTCTGTTGGAAAAGTGCCGTGTAAATACTGTGACGGCATCAAAACGCAACCTTTAAATGATGTCAACGTGTTGTAGTAGAAACCCCAAATCCAAAATGTCGTGTCCCCGCCGTGTGAGCAGGAGTATGTTTATCGGAAATCTTTCTTTTCCATGACTAGAAACGCTTAACTGGAAGAACGTGGTGCTGGTTTTGGGCAGGAAGTTTCCGCAGGACGGCGACCCGCTCGGTGAGTCCGCCGGTTCGGTTGTTTGCGGTGCGCTTTCTGCGCTGCGTGTTTACAGTGTGCTTGTTTCCCTGCTGCTCGCAGACAAGGAGTCCGTCCTGATGGTGTGGAGCAGCTCCCTGCCGATGGAGGTCAAAGACTTGAACAAACACTGTGAGAAAAGAGAGCAGATGGCAGCCAGAATGAGGGAGCAGCTCCATCAGGACTGAGGTAGCTGTTGTTATTTTATTTAACGTTACTTTTTAAAGGTCTTTTTAATTCCGACGCCTTGGTGCTTTTGTTGTTGGTGCCACTGAGTCGTTATCAGTATTATCACTGCGTCCCGGGTGAACCAGTTTGTTAAAGGGTCTCTGGTGCTGTGGGACACTACCACCTCTGTCCACACGGAGCGCCAGAAATCAACACACAATTACAGTCCCTCACTGCGACTCCGGATGTCCGAGATTGTTACACTGATGTTTTACACCGAGTGGCTCTTAATGTTTCCTGCAGAACGTTGTGGAAAAGGGATCGACGCCCCCCGGTGGACATTGAAGGCCACGTTCTACCTCATTTTCCTACAGCCACTGACCACAAAGCAACCAGGAGGTGGGCGGCACACTGCGATGGATCTATTAAGAAATGGATGTGTGTGTTTAAAGGGACACGGTCTGATCAGCCGAGATGTTCTGGAAGACCTCACGAGCAGAGACCGTTCACCGCAGTGTGGTTTTAAAAAAGAACAACACGGAAGGAAAGCCAAAGGAAGGAAGCCTGTAAAAAGTGTTGATTTGATTATTTATTCTCACGTCTGTGTGTTTTCACCTGAGAGCTCCTTCACTCTTTCATCAAATTATTGTTCTGAAAGTTAATAACTGATGCATTGTGATGGCTCTGTTAATGTAAATGAACACAGAAGGAGAAATACTTAGATTACATGTTTGTGGATTTTATAAATACAGATTTTCTTCTGCTTGTGTTCTCACATGTGAATTTCTTTACGTTTTGTGTTGGCGGTTGAATATTTGATGTTACACTAGTGTTCCACATTAGGACCATGTTCACGTAGTTTTGTGTATTAGAGGCCTGAACTGTCGTAAAGAAACAGCAAAGATAATCACATTCGATTCAGTGTACGGACCATATTTGATCTTTAATTTTTGACGGGGGAAAAAGAAGAACATTTCCTTTTAAGCCATTTCATGTAAAAATTATGTACAATGAGGAGTCGGTCCTCACAAACATTGACAGCACATTAGTAAAAAACAAAGAGCGTAGAGTTAAGGATTTGAAGTACTTCTGAACCTTGAAAAAACCTGATGTTCTGATATCCAAACTATCGAGATAAATATATTTATAATATTTATATTATATTTACAGAATACCTTAAATGTACAACGTCTCATGTATTCTATAAACAAATATAAATGACTCAGGCGCTCAAACAATGGCTGGACCTGGAAAAAAAGGCTGAGCTGTTACTGACGGGGGGGAATCAACGGACACAACCATATTTCACAGCTGGCTCGATCTACGGCCTTAACGTGACCTCGTGACCCCTTTGCAGACCCTTATTGCTCACAGCGGGTAGCACAGGAACGCGGTCGCAGGGAGCCGGCGGTGCCTTCAGGGACACGCGGAGGACGGCGTTTTCTCCCACTCCTTCGTTTTAGATTGATTTTAAAGGTGGATAGTTTTATATAAAGGTTCAGAGACGACAAATAAGAGCAGCTACGATATCTACAGAGAATATACAGTACAAGAGAACTATACATCTATGATACGGCCAACTAAACGCAGTAACTGGGGGGGAGGCGGGGGGGGAAGCCGGTCAGTCTATAAGTCCGACTCGGGGATGTCCGGCATGTCGGCCATCAGGTAGCCGACGCCGTAGTGGCCGTTGGCTGCGGTGTCCGCACCGCCGCCGGCGCTGTGCTTGCGGTAGAGGTCGTTGCCGGGCATCGGCGACGGCGCCTCGCTGGGCGACCGGCCGTGGATCAGGCTGGCGTCGTCGTCCTCCCCCCCGCCCGGCCGGGCCGCCTCCTTGATGATGCGGCCCTTCTTGTAGGAGACGGCGGAGAGGCCGCCGGCGCCGTCGTCGATGATGTTGAAGTAGCGCAAGCCGAAGACCACGGGCACGGGCATGACGGCCATCACCACCAGCGAGATGCAGACGGCGATGCCCCACGGGGGGAAGGGCAACACCTGCTCCTTGGCCTGAGGGGAGGAAACGGCAGGTTGGTGATGGTTAAGAAATTAAACGGCAGAGGAGGTAGAACACGGGATCGAAGGGACCGTGGAGTGTGGAGAAGAAGTGGCTGAGTCATGGTTACGGCACAGATGAACATCATGCTGAAGAGACACTTTTGTCCCCTCCGCTCCCGTTTGCTCTTGATGTGATCAAACACGCCGGCGCATCCTGTCGATCGTCCACTGCCTCGCTTACTTTGATTCCCCTTTGATTCTCCTTTTTCCTGGTTGCAGGTATTTGAAACGAGGGGGGGTGGGGCGGGGACTCACCTCTTCCTGTATCCAGGCGCTGTAGCTGGGCGGCGTCATGGACAGCTGGATGAAGCTGGCGCACAGCAGCACCAGCAGCAGGGTGGGTGTGATGTACTTCCACATGTAGTAGTAGAAGCGGTACGGCGTGAAGCCCAGCATGTCCTTCAGGTCTTCAAAGAACCTGGAGGGACAACAGGGGGGGTGAACTCACAGCTCGCGGCGTTGTGCCCAAACATTGCAGCCGGGTTGAACGGCGGGTTTCACTCACCTGTCGATCCCGTAGACCCAAGCGACCGCCACGTTCTCCAGGACCACCACGATGAGCAGCGGCAGCGTGGCCGAGTAGTCGTCGAACATGGCCACGAAGTAGTTCCCCGAGCGCTGCACGAACAGCAGGCCGATGGAGAAGGCCAGCACGCAGCATCCCACTGCGGGAGACATTGCAATGAGTCACAGCGCGGGCACACGGGCGGAGGATGCAAGGGAGGAGATGCACCTGAACGCTGAGGCCCTCTGGAGGTCGTTCTCACCTGTGAGGAACTCCTTGCGGACTTTGAAGGTGTCGATCAGCGGAGTGAGGATTCCCTCGATGGTGCCGAACATGCTGCCCAGGCCCAGGTTGACCAGCATGAGGAAGAACATGACGGACCAGAAGGGCGAGGCGGGGAAGTGGGTCATGGCCTCCGTGAAGGCGATGAAGGCCAAGCCGGTGCCCTGGACCGCCTGTTGGGAGGGGCAGAAGAAGAAGCGGTTGGATAGTGGCGGCATGGGGGCCTTCTTATTCCAGCTCAACTGAGGTGGGCTGTGTGCAACATTTATTTCTAATACCAGTATTGTGCAAGTATAATGAAAAGTCCCCACTTATCTGTTTCACATTAAAATCGCTTCAGCAGTTCTGCTGAATCCGTTCCCTTTTCCCGAAAGCTTTTATTGTGAAACATTAGCCGTAAAGCATTGATGCCATTTCATTTACCGATCACATAGGACTCATCAAATACTCAAACTATTCTGAATAGACTCTTCACGCAGGTCACCAAGCGGTACGAATGAATATTTGGGCCTCTTTGCACCTTGTTGAGCTCCAGCTCGATGCTGCAGGGATCCAGCCCCAGCGCCTGGTACTGGTCCTCCTTCACTACTCTGATGATCCCGATCATCTGATGGTAGTCTTCAGCACTGACCTGGTTGACGTGAGTGAGGTTGATGTGGTGGGGGATCAGGCTCCTTTCAATGTCCGTCCCCAGCAACCCCACGATCTTGTTAGTGTTTCTGTCAAAATACAAAAATGAACACTGGAGGGAGTTATTGACAGTTACTGCGGTGGAGTCTGGGCAGGCCGACGCCGCGCCTCTGCGGGAGGGCGTGCGCGTCTTAAAATCTACTCACAGCGCGACACACTTGCTGATCATTATGTTGGCTTTGAAGCCCAGCACGGCGAACACCACCAGGGTGGCCAGCACCGAGGTGAAGAAGTTGATGAAAGACACCAGGACGGCGTCGAAGTGGCAGTTGTTGTCCCGCTTGTTGTAGCTGGAGAAGGCGATGACGCCGCCGAAGCCGAGGCCCAGGGCGAAGAAGACCTGGGTGGCGGCCTCTCGCCACACCTTGGCCTCCAGCATGATCTCCAGCTGAAAGGGACCACACAGGGACACGCTGTGTTATCCGGTGCATGTGAGAAGAAATACATTATATGAACAATCGCATTCAATGGACCGTCTCGCCGAGTGACAGCTTTCCTCCCGCGGAGAAAACAGGTGCCTGAACGCACCGTTTGAAGGCGCTGGCGGTGTCAGCCGAGGACACTGAGCAGACTCGGGCGAGACAGGCCGAGTCCGCCTGGCGGGTTCGGTTACATAAAGCCTCAGTGACTCCTGTTTCCATGGCGACACGCTCCCACAGCCAGACGCGCCATTGGCCCGTTGCTGCCGAGGGGCCGGCCCATCACGCCGCAGACACCTTTTTTCCTTTCCTTTAAGGTAGTGAGTGGATTCAGCTCAGCAGCGGCTGGTTGATTTTACCACATATATATTTATTTATTCTGTTTCTAATAAGAACACCTAGTATTTCCTACATTTACTAATGTTACAAAGGTTATAAATCAATGGGAATTTCACAATATATTGACATCTGGGAGAAACTCAAACGCTTGTTTTAATTCTCCGTATGTAACAAAATCCTTCCCTTCAGTCAGCTCGGTGCTGGTAGTTTTCCTTCGCGTTACCTTGGGCGTGAACATGTGTCGAATCCCGTCCACGGAGCCCTTCAGGAGCAGCGCGCGGACCAGGAAGCAGATCAGCACCACGTAGGGGAACAGCGAGCTGAAGTACATCACCTGGAAGCAGACAGAACCTCCGGTTGGACCTGGACTCGGATACAGTGCCTCTGTCCAACTCATTACAGGTTGAGAAGACAAAATGTCAAATGCAACCAAGCTGTTGATGAACACGAGAGGTACTATATATGTTTTTACTGGTATTGATTCTTGGTATCGAGATGACTGCTGTTCAGTTCCGTTCAGAAAGAACCAGTTTCAATAGATTCCTGCAGCGTGTCCTCATTTCCTGACTCTGTCTGAGCAGTTCCTTTTATCACAGCTGATAGAACGTTTTTGTTTCTCATTAACGGCGAGTTCAACGTGTCTCTTGTGCATTTGGACGGTGAGAACGCGGCTTCGATCAGCTGCGAGTTTGATTCCTAAACCCTGAAATGACAACTTCTGTCTCAAAGTCCACGGGTATTAAGGGAACTCCTAAGAGTCATCACAGGAACCGTCGGCAGCTTAGTGGTGAAGACGCAAAGTCATGTGACGGTGGTGTGTTTTTTTATTTTTATTATTCACATTAGCTTCCTGTTTCTGCCAGTTGCACTCATGAAAGTGTCGGGTACGTGTGACAAATAAAGCACGATAAGCTGAGAGTGCGAGCAGCTTGGTTGTCACTCTCAATCATGACGAAAGGATCACTGAAGAACGCAAACACACCTGCAGATGTACTGGATTCCACTCGAATAAAAAGCTCCTGAATGCCTTGTTGAAGAACGCGGCGGCGGCCTTGGCCAGCACGAAGCCAAACACGCTGCTCTTTGCTCCTCAAAATACTTTTATTATGAAAGCGTTTGCGTCGTGGCCGATAGCGTTGAGCACTGAGAACGTCGTAGTATGACGGGTGTTCATCATTTCACCACTCGGCGTGTAAAGCGGTTACGCTGTGCAGCAACTTTTAAATAATAAAGACTTTCCATGAATCCCCCCCCCTTCCTCCTTTCATAATCCATCAATGCATTCCCTGCACTTTTTTTTTTTGGGCCACACTCTTGACAATCAAGCCAAGCCAAAAGAGTGTAGCCATGGAAACCGGAGAAAAATGACCCGATCCCTTTGACGCCCACCCACACGCGCGGGGGGAGGAGATGCAGATGGCGGTGGGGATTCTCCTTGGAAAAGGAGGCCATTAATATTCTTTTGTGCCGCTCGGCGCTGATTGAACTTTAGAGACACGTGGAGCCCCCCCCCCCCCCCCCCCCCCCCCCCGCCCGCCCGCCCGCCCGCCCGCCCGCCCCCTCCCCCTTCAGGCCCAGTTCTCCTCCGGCCGTCTCACAGGGCTCCTCGCAGGGCCGGCTGGCTTCGTTATGCGGCGATGGTGGCGGAGCGACACTGTCACAGTGATCGTGACAATGATTGTCGCGATCTGTGAGGTTTCTGTTAACAGCAACAGCCGCTTCTTATGTTTTATATTTTACTTTCACAGCTGAATGTTCCACTTTCCTCACAGGCTCGGAGCTCTCTGCGGTTCGGCGATAGATTCAGTACGTTTGTGTCTTAAACAGTTGCGTAAAGCAGCAGAAGACGGTAAATGTGCCATGAAACCAAAATAATGAGCTAAAAGAAGCTTAAAGGCCCGAACGAGCGTTAATTCTTTGGCCCCGATACAAAGGTTCATTTCATGGAGTTAAGTTGATTGAGATTCCGTGAGACGCCGCTTATTTCGTAGACGGAGTGAAACTGGCGTCCATGAAGTTTACAGTATTCCCTTTGACACAAACCAGCCCAGGAGGATAAGACCAGAATCAAACGACCTCATTCCTGCAAGATCAAAAAGAACGGTCGCCCTTCTTCCAATTAGCTCGACCTCGGACGCAGCCCGGCTAATGCTCGCCATGTGACGCGAGAAAGCAGCGTGGAGCGCCAAAGAGCACCTGCAGGAACCCTCTATCGCTCCCTCACCTTCCCAGAAGACTGGATCCCCTTGATCATGGCGAGGCACACCATGGACCAGGCGATCAGCAGGCACACCGTCATCTTCCAGTTGAGGCCGCCGCCCTCCGAGATGCTGTCGGAGATGTTCAGGGCCTCGCGGTACCAGTAGTAGGTGGTGGCCGAGCTCTTCTCGCACTCCGGCTCCCTGTCTGCGGACAGGAGAGGTGGGACGGGGGGGACGGGGGGGGGGGGGGGGGGGGGGCAGTGAGGGTGAGTGCGGCGGGTCGAGCGAAGGAGCGCCCGGACGTGCGCGGCGGCGTCTTACAGGCGCTGGTCTTGTTCTTGACGAGCGGACACTCGTGCCACGGCAGAGGCTGCTGGAAGGACTGGGAGAAGTAGAAGAGGCTCCAGCCGATGATGACGTTGTAGTAGAGCGCCACGAAGAAGCACACCTTTCACACGGGGGGGGGGGGGGGGGGGGGGGGAGGACAGTTCCACTAACGGACAAATGTAAATCACTACCTCGAAGAGAAGAAGCTGAACTGTTTCTTCCCCTTTTAGACGTCCTCGCGCGACTCGGCACCTCTTATCTTTTGCTCGCTTTCTGCAATAAACTCAAACAGAATGACCTCGGCGCTCCGCGAAAAACGCCAGCGCGTCAGACCTCCTTACTCACCATGCAGCTGGCGAAGCCGATGCCCCCCAGCCGAGGGCTGATGTAGTTCCACACGCCGATGCTGCCGCGGCGGATCCGCTGGCCCACGGCGAGCTCCAGGAAGAAGAGCGGGATGCCGATCAGAACCAGCAGGATGAGGTAGGGCACCAGGTACGCACCTGCCGGCCAGAGACAGACAGGACGGCGTGATTCCCCTCACACAGACAGGGGTGTGTGTGTGTGTGTGTGTGTGTGCGTGTGTGTGTGTGTGTGCGTGCGTGTGTGTGTGTCGGGTTGTGAGAGTCTCAGAAAGACTGATATTACACATATACAGAAACTATTGCATCATTTCCAGGCTGCAGCGCCACTGCTTTAAAAAAAAAAAACACTTCAAATCAAACTTTTTTGAAGTCAAAACAGTAGTGATCATCTGTAGAACCCCCCCCCCCCCCCCCCCCCCACACACACACACACACACACACACACACACACAGACAGACACACAGACAGACACACAGACAGACACACAGACAGACACACAGACAACCCTTCTCAAAAGCTGCACCTCAACTGTGATGTTTACTGAGAATCACGATGAAGGCGTCCGACTTCGGCCTCGGCTGTATTGTCTTCACGATGAGTCTGTTTGTTGTTTCACGTGGAGGGGGGGGCGTTCGTCCACATCCTCCAATGAGTTCCGCCCCCCCAGCTTTGGCTCGGATGCGAGCAGCTTTCTTGGCGGGTTTGTTTGTTTGTTTGCGTGTGTGTACAGTACGCGAGTCGGCTTCTAATATTAAAACGTCTAATTGTGGCTCCCAGTAGCACAAAGTTCACTATGGGGGAGAGACTTCATTAAACCCCCCCCTCTCCCTCCTCCATCCCCCCTCACCTCCCCCGGCCCCCTCCTGGTTCTCATTGTCTGGACATCAGCATCACTTTGAAAAAGCAAACAGAGGCCATTTCATCAGACTCTCTTTACTTACAGTTACAGCAGGTTCTTCCTGTCCACTTTATTCTGCTATTATTGTTTCTAGGCGGGTCACATGTGCGGGAAGTAAGGGCGGGGAGGACACCTGAATGATTCACACACACACACGCACACACACACGCACACACACACAGCTGCCAGAGGAACGCAGCAGGGCGACCACAGCTGTTTAAAACTGACACACAGATATGGGCTTCCTCCCAAGACGTCTTACTGTGTGTTGAATTAACTAACGTTTGTATTAAACACTGAGATTAAAAGCCTGTCGTTTAGATTTTCACGTCTACCGATCGACGCGTCGTCCTCACAAGTCTCCTGTGAGACGACACAACGCAAAGTAACCAATAAAACAGACACACAGGTGAGAAACATTTGAGACACCCACTTAAATAAAACACACAGTCAATCTACTCTTCTATCCTCAATACACGATAATAACATTATTGTGTATTAAGGAGATATCTACAGGAGGCTTCCCTCCATTGTGGTGTTTTTTTGTGGCATTTTACCTGTGTTGTTTTAGACTGTTTTTTACCGTGGTGGTTACCAGAAGCCGCGGATACACCGAACAATGACCGGCTACAAAAACACACTTCACAGCGAGATGATATCGTGTCTGGACAACCTTCGTGGGACGGATTCATTTAATCAGCTTTGTTGAGGCACTCAATGGCTTTGTGTAATCTCCAGGTGGGAGATGCACCTTCTCACACACACACACACACACACTAAAGCTGCAGTGAGTCCTCATCCTGACCCTCTACGAGAGAGTCAAGCAGGGCATTGTGGGAAAAGTGGGGGTTGAATGCCGTTTTTCTTAGAGCGAAACCATCAGAGCTTCTCACAGGCCGACAGTACAGTTATAATATATACAGTATATTAACACATACACCGAGAGGCGGATGGTCACGTGACTCTCATGCTGACCCTGAAGGTCAGAACAAGAGGCGGGGCTTAGAACCTTCATGGCATCCAGGAGTTGAAGCTGGCTGAGGCTCTGAGACGTTCTGCAGGAGATCTCTGTCTCTGCCACACTCCCTTTGATAACAGCTACACCATCGGTTGGTGACACGGGGGGTCGGGGGGGAAAGAGGAAGAGCACACCTCTGGTATCTGAGAGCGAGCACACACCGAGTGCCAGCCAACGTGCACGCGTGATTCATCTCGAAACCCGTGACGCAAACGAGGCCACCGACGTGCCTCACATCCATAATTGATTTGATCTGTGGAAATTAGAGAAGAGCTCTGAAGTCAACTGGTTTGCTCTATTTCCAGTGTTTTGTTCTGCATGCGGCCCTTTCGGTGGGCTATTAATACACGACAGCGGCCTGTCTGCTTATGAGCACACGTGAAATGCTCCGCTAGCTCTCTGCTGTAAAGCCGTTTTTTGTTTGAGAAGGGAAGGGAGCGGTGCTGTCGCGTTCCCAGGACCATTAAGCCGTCAAAATAAGACGATCGTCAATATCGATTTATTTTTTACACTTCTATGGTCTCTGTTACGTGAAAGAACACCCGTGGAAGGATAAGACATGTGTATTAAACATATCAGCTAGGGTTATAGATCGTTTCGAACCATCAAAGTGATCATAAAGAATTAAGTAAAAGTTCAATATGTTTCCGTGAAACAGGCTGAGGATGCTCTCATGTGACTCACCCCCTCCGTTCTTCTGGCACAGGTAGGGGAACCTCCAGACGTTGCCCAGCCCCACGGAGAAGCCCACCTGGGCCAGGATGTACTGCAGCTTGCTGTTCCAGGCCAGGGCGCTCCTCCTCCTCCTCCTCCTCCTCCTCTCCGCCCGAGCCCCCCTCCTCCACATCGCACTCTTTCCCGCCGCCGCCATGGGCGCCGACGATCAGCGAGCTGGTCTTGAAGGAGTCGTCGCAGGCGTCCTCGTTGGAAAGCAGGTCCCTGGCGGACTCCGTGACATCGTCGTCAAGCTCTCTCTTGACGGCTTTGCCGTTTTTGGGCATTTGATAAAGCGAAACAAGGGGCCGAGGGGTGGAACGTCTTTTCTAGGGGGGGCAGAGTTACTTTTTTGAACTTTGACTGGGGGAAAAGCTGCAGGTCTTGAGACACTTCGTGGAGGGTCGAGTGGTCACAGGAAGCGGTTTATTTCGTCATTATCACCAGACGTCTGCGAGGAGAAATATGACAATGAGGACGATTATTGTGCTGAAGAGTCATCGGTTTGCCGTCTGCATGCGTGACCAAAACAAAACACCTTGTTCCAAAGATCCAGAGAGCCAATATCTGACCAAACAGCTCACAGAGATAATTATTGCTTTATGCCAGTTATTTCTCACATGGAAATCACACGACCGACATGGGGCAAAGGGGATCATGGGACAAATCATGTTATTGTCCTGAAAGAGGGAATAAATGAGCAGCGGCCTGAATTATTGAAGGGAGGAATCCATCCGAACCCCGCAGGACGGGGGAAGCCCTCACGTGTGTCTCATAAGGAACATCAACACCCCAAAATACAGATGCGGGGCACGCGCACGCGGGAGCAGCCAAAGCGCGGGCTCTTTTTTTTAATTGTTTTTATTCTCATCTCATATGAGCAGCGTTGGAGGAGGTTGTACTCATTCATCGATAAGGCGGCTTACGGTGCATCGTAGGTCCGAAATGATACAGCTTCATTAGAAATACCCCCGGTATGGGCTCTTCCGATGCCACCATGTTGCAGAAACAGGCTGCACAGCGTGCCCGAATGGGTCGGGGGGGGGGGGGGGGGGGGGCACCTTTCACCAAGCAGATTAAATGATTAATAGATTCCCTTTGCCGCCTTCAGATTAGCCCGGGCTGCATGAAGCAAAGGCCGTTTGCCAGTGCGCAGTCCGGAGGATGCGGGTAACCTCCTTTCCACGGAGGCTGGAAGCGGATGGATCGTTGCATGCGGATGCGGATGAGATGTCAAAACTGGACGATTCGCACGAAGATGCGACCCCTCTTTCTTTCCGCGTGCATGTGACTCCGGGATGACGAGGCCAGAAAATGCACGGGGAGATAATAATAATAATAATAATAATAATAATAATAATAATAATAATAAAACAAACAATGGTCGCACCGGTGCCATGCGGGTTCTGCGGGCACAATTTGTTCTGCGCGTGCATGTTCTCCTCCGCCCACATGTCTGCATGACATCCGTACGAAGTGTTTCATCATCCTGCGCACCTCACCCAGCCCTCCTCCCCCCTCTTTCCACACACCCACAGCATGCCATGCCTTTTAATCATACACCCATTAACTCCCACTGGGGGGAGGGGAGGGGGATGTGGGGGGGGGGTCTACTCACCAGTGTGGGAAGAGCAGTGGTCCTTCAACGAAACGACGCGTCTCAAGGAATGAAATTGTGAGAGCACATGCACGGGGCCGTCATTATCACTGTGCCGGGTCGCGCTGTCAGCCTCCTTCTGTGCATCGACTGCTTCTGTCCTCAGCGACATGCACCGCTAAGAAGAGGAAGACGAGGAGGAGGAGGAGGAGGAGGAGGAGAGGGGGAGGGGGGAGAGAGGGGTCCGCCTTCGGCGCGCCCATCACAGGACATTTACTCGCCTTTTCTCCGCGACTTGTATCCATGGATGCACGGTACATGCGACACTCATACGATACTGTATAGTGTACGAGGTAGCTTTATTAGAAGTAATGAAAATAAATATGTTTGGGGTTTCCATCCCCCCCCCCTCTCGCCGTACTTGGGACGGCCCACTACTACAGGGAGAGGGCGGGCTTAAGGAGGACTCGCAATGTGCCTCTGTTTATAAACGCTCGTTTACCCAAAACTGGATAATTATACACATTCACACATTCCGCTGGTTTTATTTAAATGGGATCGTTAGACGTTAATTCTGTGTTTATATTTCGAAAGACAAGCACGTGGTCTCGACAAAAACAGGGGAAACTTGTAGAGTAAATGAAATCATTTTGGGTCTAATCAGGTAATAATGTAATATTTCTTGTATAATAAATGCAGTATCCCAACTAGTATCATCAAACTAAACAATAAATATACAACAGAGTGTGAAATTAAAGGCTATGTATCACAATCAGAGACAAAACCACATTATCTTTAACATAGAATGGTCATATTATTATTTTCATATTTTAGGTCGTTTTTTTACTTAGTAGTTACATATTGCACATTTTCTGGTGATTTTTTGTGTTATGTTGGCAGCACATGCTAACACCTCTCAGTGAAACGGTTTGATTTAAAACAAAGGTGCAACTGGGTGTATGGAGAGAACTGAGTGAGTGCCTTCCTCCTCCTCCTCCTCACATCAGGGTCACACCTCACAAAACCCTTCACTTTCTGTGCACACATGCAGGACTTGCTCTCCTAATTCATCTAGATTTAAGAACAAAAATTCGTGCTGATCCGTCTCATGTGTCCTTCCTGTTATTTTTATGTCCTTCCTGTTTTCATGTCACACTCTTTGTTCACTGTTTGCAATACGTGTTCAAACGTGGCGTTGAAATCCCCAACTGGCCTTTTGCAAAAGCACTAATAAAAAGAAAATGTAGTAGCTGCGCAGAATAAAAGGGCAATGAATAAATGTAACCATGAGATGTAAAAGTAAAGCCCTTTGCAAACAATGAGAATCTCCTCATCCAAATCACTGAGGACGATATGGACCTGAAGGCACAGTCACTTTTTGTTCCCATGCGTTTTCCTCACATTATCTTTTGATCAAATAATGATTGGAACTCCACTGTAACAAGGAGCATGATTAACCAATGTTCAAGGTCTACGTCACACAAGCCCCAACCAGACAAATGGCTTTGTGTCAAAGTGGAATCTGAAATGGCCAAACCTGCCTGAGAACAGGATTTTTTGTGGAGAGACTCTTGTGTGTATAAATCACAGAATATAGTGTGTGTGTCGGTGTTGCAGGTGCATGCAGGACATCCGTACTCTCACACTGGACGTCAGCAGGTCGTTGTGTGTGGGAGTGAGTGTGTATCTTTAAATCCCATTGCTTCCAGTTCACAGCGCTCATCTCCTGCAGGACGAGGAGCATCGTGTGCTGCATCAGCTCCTCCTGACGTGGACTCGTACTGAATGTCCGGGATGCTCACCGCGCTTCTTCCTCCTCGGGCCCCTTGACTCCTGCTGGAATCCTCCGTCTCCTCCGCAGAAACCTGGAGAGAGGTGGAGGCGAACCGATGCTCTCGGTGTCATTGTCTGATTACATAACCTATTCAAGTCACGCTTTTCTCTGCCGTTCCTTCCATTTAGTACTACGGGAGAAAAGGATTAAGGATGGCCACATCCAATAATAAGGGGACATCACCACCATTGGTTTGTGCACTGCCTCAAGTTGCTTATTTGAAACACTTCATCTTGCTGAAGTATTTATTGATACCTTCCAAACAAGGCTGCTTTGTTTTGTTCAGTCCCCATGGCAACGGTTGCATTCATCAGTGTTGTATTGATGATGAACCAGTCTCTTGTTTTGGTTGGATGAAGTCAACAAGCAGGGATTATGTCGGGGGTGAGAATGACAACGTATGTGTGTGTGTGTGTGTGTGTGTGCACGGTTTGTTTCTTTGTGTGAGATGACGGTCCAGGAGTCAGCAGCTTTAGAAACATCTGTGATGTCACTGTGCGGCGGGAAGACAGCAGAGTGGGACGACTGGATGACTCCCCTCATGAGACCAACGGTGTCCCCGTGACGAAACACGGGTTTATTATGTCCTGATCACTGTTCATTCATGCACTCACGTCGACTACTACTAAGTTAAAATAGCAGCAAACCGTAATGTATGTGTATAGTCATGTTGTAGCGTTCGCTAGCCGGTCTCCACATGGTATTTTTCCAGGGATTTTCCATTTACTCAGTGGATGAGTGTGTACTTTGTGTGTACTTTGCCGTTGTAACACAATGATCAAAGTCAAACATCAGTAGAGAGAAAGGCAGATACGAGGTTGGAACCTTGTTTTTGTGTCATTTATTGGACATAAACTAGGGCTCAACTTGGCTCCCTGAAAGGAATCCATCAATGGGGATGCTGCTGAAATTGGAACGCCGCGTGTGATTGGTTGAGGCCCCGTCGGCCTCCATCGGGGCTGCTGTTTTGATTTTGCGATGGTAAAACGGGGCCGGTCACAGACGGCGGCTCACCTCGCCCAACTGTTGAATACTTCATGAGCCAACGCTGACTTTGGTAACGCGAGCTGAGCGCTGCCGGACCTCCGATGGAAAGTTAGTGCGTATTAGTTTTCACCGCGTCGCAGAGACAGCGTCTCACAGTCAATAGGAATCACCCAGAGGCACCGCCATGTTGTCTTCTGTTAGAAGGGATCTTTGAAGACACTTCCTCATGTTCTCAACACTAGAAGGAACCCTAGGAGACACGTTATCTCATTTTGTCCACTTGAAAGGACCCTGAAAGACACGCTTTTATGTCTGATCCACTTTAGAGCATGTTGTGCATGCTGTGTTTCTGAACTCAGGGGGGCAGGCTCCCCACCATTATTTCATCTCTCTGCATCACAAGTGATGGAGAGCCACTTGACTACTTTTAAAAGTGGCATTTGGAAGTAAAGAAACAGCAGTAAAGCTTAAGAAGAGAAAGCCGAAGCCTTGTTAGTTTGTTTTAAGCGGAAACATCCGGCAACTGTTATGATGTAAGTATATTTAGATGAGCTATTTATAACAACAGAAACTCTAACACTTACAGACCCTGAATGTGCGCTATTGTCTTGAAAGGAGCACTTTTCACCCAGGGGAAACAACGTGCACTTCATGCGCTGTCTGGTGGACAAACAAACAAAAGGCCTGTGTGATATAAAAGGGACTTTGCAGCTCAAACACGCTCTGATAAAACAAAAGAAAACACACCCTGACAGCCTTGATTTCGGTTCTGTGTTTTCTTTTCCAGCGAGTTGAGGCCATGAGAAGCGCTGCTGGGCGAAATGAGAATGAACACTCGACGGCGAGCGGCGCTATCGCCCCCCCCGCGTGTTGTGTCTTGTCTGAGTCAAAGCGTCCCAGTTTCTTTATTTTAACTCCAGGTTACTCGAGGATGTGTCTTCTCTCTCCCAGAGAACGGTTTTATACAGAGAGGGGAAAGAAACGCTTTGAATTGGACGGCAACGTCGGAGATTTGAAAAGTTTGGAGAATCCATTTGTTTGGGTGCACACAGGTGAAACCCTGATACAGTATTATTATAAAGGTATAAACAGAAGTGCGACCTGGGCATTGATTTCCATACTTATTTGAATGGGCCTTTACCTCATATTACCACATACCGCAAAAAGTGAGAACTGATTCCAGTTATTCCACAGTCATTTGAAGCAGATTTAAACGCATTAGGGCACGCTGGCAGCGTAACGGTGGTCAAGTCACACTGGAGGGAAAGATAATCTCCTGGAGGAGGTTGTTGAGGATGAACCGGTTGAACTTCGCGAATCCAAGACAAAGCCTTTCCAAGCAGAGCCTGCCGGAAAAAGATGGGCTAAAATTTGATTTGACAGAAGATAACCACAATAATGCAGCATAAAAGAGATTAGGCTTACAGCAGCATTCGTGCAGGATTAGTTGGCTTGAACATTTCCCCCTCAGCATGCGCCTAATATGTTTGAACTACCATCGGGTCCTCAACCGAGGTGCACTGCTCTCTGTGGCCTTTAATCTGGCTCAGCTCATTGAGAAGAATCATCGCCAGCATGAGTTCATGGATGATATCTTATTTCTGGAAGGTATTTTCATTTTAGGTTTCAGTGATTGATGGTGAACAACTACATTCAACTGCACAAAAGCATCATTTTGTATCACGCATTGTTACATGAATGGATTAATGAGCAGAGGCCCCCATGACTTCTGCTTTCAGTTATTTCAGTTATACAGTTGAGAAGTAACGCAGAGACATAAAACTGGTGAATAAAGAGATGCTTAACTACCACAGAGACATGAAAACCTCGAAATGCAAAGAAATGTTAAATTACCGAATACACAAAACGGCAACAAAGATGTCCAAAAGAGCTGAAAACAGATCCAAACTCAGAACAAAAAGATGCAACATAAGCCAGAAATTGCGCGAAACTACCAGAAGTAAGTCTTTAAATCTCTGTGTCTTAGAATTGGTGGGGCCCCTCTACATTTCTGAGACCAGGGGCCCCTCTGTCCCGTAATCGGCTTTGGTGATTCTTAACATCTTGAAATTGATAAATCTGTGACTAGCGACCTTTTCCTTTGACAGGAAGCTAACAGGCAGCTCGGGGTGGCTTTTCCCCCCTCTAATCGCTTCCTTCATCAAAGCCCCCCTCCCAGATGGAAATGATAGGCTTCATGGCCCCAACGGTTGCCAAGATAATGGCAACAGACGGCCGCTATGCAAACCGCCGCGGCGTTCGGGCCGGAGCCGTAATCTGCCTCGTTAATCTGCAGCTCGGCCCTGTCTGGCCGCTGTCTGGGTTCCGTGCGCCGGGACAAAAGCGACGGACACCTTGCCCACTGACAAAGGGCCGGGCCCTAATCGGAGTGGACAAGGCTTGCTGATGGAGCCTTTTTGAGCAATTGAACTTGGTCAACGGATCTTAGAGGACCTAATGAAACATAAGCGACGGCCAGTTAGACTCCACGGAACTGAAGCCGTGCGCTGACCCGCGGTGACCTTCGTGAAAGCATGTCGGTGTCGGACCTGAGAAGATTGCGACGGCGCTGAGCCCGCGGGGGCCACATAGGTGTTGTACATTTGGTCCCTTTCATTGTCATTGTGGAATTCAGTTTCGGGCTTTGAAGGACATTTTAGTCTGATGTGGCGCCATTCGGCCGCATTGTTTTCTCCCTGGAAAGCCACTGACGGAGGAGAACAGGCCTCGGTGTGTCTCCGGAGCGGACCGCTTGGGATGGAGGACATGCTGTTCTTCTTTGATAGTTCGAGGAAGGAGACTGGGTTCCTTTTAGAAAGCCCCCAGGAATGTGTATGGGAAAGCCTGTGTGGGCCACTGGAATCTGCTCAAAGAGAAGGAGTAGAGCACGAGTGCAGGGAGCTCGCCGCGGGAGAGAGGAACTGGTCTTTGTGACCAGAAATGCTGTGGAAAAAAGTGCGCATTGTTCCCAGCCAGGCGTACTTTCTGTGATTCACCTACAAGGTCTCAGGCTCACTGACCCCTTGTAGCTGGATGCCCAAGATGCCCACATGAGTCCACGACTCTGCATTTCATTCTGCAAACAAACCGCTTTGCTCTCCCAATGTTGATTATGGTGTAAGTGTAGACCGTCGGCAAGTCAAAAAAAAAACTGTCTGTGAGAGAATTATGGACGTTACATAGTTTTATTTGTAAAGATCAGACTGTTTCCGTGTAAAATCAATTGGTAGATTACGAAAAAAATGTGTTTACATATAATAGAGAACTTAATCAATGCAGAATGTAGAATCCAAATGTTATTCCGAAGTTAAATGCAAAGCTATGGGAGGTGATTGATGTTCTGCTAAAGGAGGAATATTCCTTTTCGCCTGTCGCAGTTTGTTCCTCTCGACGTCCCGTAGTTCAACCCGGCGTTGTTTCCATGGTTACTAAAGTATCGGCCGGAGGCGGACGGACCTTGTCGACTTGTTTCCGCCTCCCAGCCAAACGTCAAATGAACAAGTGTCCGTAAACGACGACAACAACGTCAGGTATATAGAAAAAAACAAAAACGGACGTTTTGAAATGGATGCTAATGAGATGTTCGACACAATTATGCGCGAGTTGACGTTAAGTGAGCGAGTCACGTGTGAGCCCGGTGACGCCGCAGAGGAGCAGCGCAGCTTCTGGTTTCCCGGAGAGACGGTGAGCACGGAAAACACCTCAGATGATGGCGGAACCTTTTTAAGTGCACAGCAAGCTACGTGTGGTCAGCAGCTACCTCTCCGTGCAAGCTAACAGTTAGCTCGTACCAAAAGTAAACCGTAACAATGATAAGAAATATCAAACATGCCTCTTAAATAGTCACGCGTTATGCAGTGTGCACGTTGTATATGTTTTATTGTGTTTATTACTGTAAACAGCCTGTGGGTTGTTATTCTCTTCACATTTGGATGTTGTTGCCATGACGACCAACACAAACCACCTTTCTGACAACAGGACCCGGATGACATTCCTCCATCGCTGCTCAGCTACTTGCACACCTCAAAAAACAGAGCAGCAGTGTGTGAGAAAGTCCTCCAGCAGGACCTGGAAGGTGAACGAAATACCGCGGGGTTATTAATGTTGTTAATAAGATGTTAATATGATGCTTAGCTGACCACGCTTGTGTTTTCTGTGAATTGCCTCCCAGACGTCACGGCGTCACGTGCCACCGAGGACGCGACCTTTGAACTCCATGAGGAAAAGAGACGGAATGAGCAGGTAAACGTGTCTCTTTACGAACAGGTATCGAGCCTCTGACTGCACGTCGCACCACGAATAGTTGTGGAAAAAACAACCTTAAGTTGTGCTGTGCCTGAAACAGGCCGGCGAGGAGGACCGGGCCTGCGCCGACGAGGAGGACCAGGCTTGCACCGACACCCGCCTCCTTCCTGCAGCTCACGGGGAGTCAGTGTGTGCCAGCGATGAAGGTACACGTTCAGAAATATCACATAGAATATATAAAGTGTAAATGTCCCGGTTACAGATTAAAAAGTACATCTTTGTGGATTAAAAAAACAGGTACATGGTGAAACCCTGTTTTATTCAAGACATGCCAGGTGGTGAAAAAGAAACGTTTTTTAAATGCACATTTCCCAATCCTAAACATTCTGGGTTACACATAAAATAAGAAAGATTCATTAAAACATTTTTGTTTGAGCATCTACTGTGTGAACCTGAGGAGTTCCAACACAATCTAAACTTTTTTTTATTTCCAACTAAGGGAAATTTCTGTTTATTTGTTCATAACATAATATCTAATAGGCTTTGAACAAATATTGAAAACTAAAAAAAGTATTGCAAAAATGAAGAATTCTAAATATAGAACTAAAAAGAGTCACAGTACAAAACAAATACTACTTTATACTTTTTAAATTCATCTGAAAAAGAGCTGTGCCGTTTTTATTCGGTGTGAAAGAAATATAGAAATTGGAGGTGTTAATGTAACACATGCAGGCCGATTTGAAGAGGTTTTTGTGCCACACAGTGTCTATGAGAGGAGATAAGAGGCAGAGTAAGTGAACAAAGATGGCATCAGGTGTAAATATTATAGTTTTTGAATGACATCTTTGTGTTTTCATTGCACTGCTAGACGTTGCTGAAGGTCTGATGGCTGTACAGCAGCTGGCCGCTAGAGGGCCCTGTTGACTCGTTTTCTCGTTAATCACTTTAGTGAAGTCGAGTAATGAGGAAGATGTACATAATCCAACAACAGAGTTCCATTTTAGAAGTTTCTGATTATGTCTAAGTTTATTATTATTATAGGAATTTACCTCTTGTGTTTACTACATATATATCAACACTAAGAGGAATACAAAAGGAGGCCAAGCACTGCAAAAGTCTCAATGAAATAAGATAAATAAGCAAATGCAAACTATGTTCAATATAACAATACACATAGTACATCCTACTTATCAGCCGTACATATTTGTACTCGTCACAGTTGAATACAAAGAAAAGGAGAAGCATTTGGAATACAAGGCGGAACAGATGAAAAAGGAGGAGCGAAAGAGTCAAATAGAAAGTGACTTCCAGGCGGAGCTGAGGAAGTTGATGGATGCAGAGAAGGTGAGTCTGTCTGGACTTCCTTTATTCAACAGGTGTTACAGCGCCACAGCGGCACAGGGCATCCACCTGTAAAACGTCATCATGGTGATTTCTCTCTCATTGTGTGCAGCTCCAGCAGAAGGAGCTTGAGCTGATGGGGAGGAGAGCGCAGGAGAACCTCAAACAGGAGTTTCTGCTGCAACAGGTCAGCCTGAATCTACTTGTTCAGCCTGCAGAGAAACCACTGAAGTTCTTTATTAACCGCACGAGTTAGTCATCTCAAATTATCAGCATTTTTGCTCTGTTGTGACTTTGGTGGCTTTCTTTAACCATTAGGAACTGATCAGCAGTTTACAGAGACGAGTGGAGGAAGAGAGGAAGAAGAAGGAAGAGGAGCAGGAGAGGATAATGGAGGCACAGATGAGGAGGAAGAAAGAGGAAGAGGACAGGAAACTTAAAGAAGAAGAGGACAGGAAATGCAAGGAGGAAGAAAAGGTGAGAGTGGAAAGGGAGGAAAAGAGGAAGAGAGAAGATGAAAGAAACAGGAAGGAGTTAAGGCTGGAGGATGAGAAGAGAATTGTGAAAGAGAAAGAAAGGAAACAGAAGGAAGAGGAGGAGGAGAGAAAAAGGGAGGAGGAAAGAAAGAAGAAGATCCAGGATAACATGAGAATGATGAAGGAGGAAGAAAAAAGGAAACAGAAGGAAGAGGAGGAGGAGAGGAAAAGGGAGGAGGAAAGAAAGAAGAAGATCCAGGATAACATGAGAATGATGAAGGAGGAAGAAAAAAGGAAACAGAAGGAAGAGGAGGAGGAGAGGAAAAGAGAGGAGGAAAGAAAGAAGGTGGAGGATAAGATGAGAATGATGAAGGAGGAAGAAGAAAGGAAACAGAAGGAAGAGGAGGAGGAGAGGAAAGGTGAGGAGGAAAGAAAGAAGAAGATCCAGGATAACATGAGAATGATGAAGGAGGAAGAAAAAAGGAAACAGAAGGAAGAGGAGGAGGAGAGGAAAAGGGAGGAGGAAAGAAAGAAGAAGATCCAGGATAACATGAGAATGATGAAGGAGGAAGAAAAAAGGAAACAGAAGGAAGAGGAGGAGGAGAGGAAAAGAGAGGAGGAAAGAAAGAAGGTGGAGGATAAGATGAGAATGATGAAGGAGGAAGAAGAAAGGAAACAGAAGGAAGAGGAGGAGGAGAGGAAAGGTGAGGAGGAAAGAAAGAAGAAGATCCAGGATAAGATGAGAATGATGAAGGAGGAAGAAGAAAGGAAACAGAAGGAAGAGGAGGAGGAGAGGAAAGGGGAGGAGGAAAGAAAGAAGGTGGAGGATAAGATGAGAATGATGAAGGAGGAAGAAGAAAGGAAACAGAAGGAAGAGGATGAGGAGAGGAAAATGGAGGAGGTAAGAAAGAAGAAGGTCCAGGATAAGTTGAGAATGATGAAGGAGGAAGAAGAGAGGAAACAGAAAAAAAAGGAGGAGGAGAGGAAAAAGGAGGAGCAAAGAAAAAAAACAGTACAGGAAAAGAAGAAACTGGAAGATAAGATGAGAATGATGGTGGAAGAAGAGAGAAAAAAGAAAGAAGAGGAGGAGAACAGGAAAAGCGAGGAGGAAAGAAAGAAGAAGGTGGAGAAAAAAACCAGAGAAGAAAATAGGAGAATAGAAGAAGAGTTTGGAATTACTAAGAAGATAGAGGAGATGAAGAAGCAGGAAGCGATACAGGGAAAGAATGAAGAGGAGGCTTTGATAAAACTAAAGGAAGAGAGGAGAAGGAGGGATGAGAAGGAGCATGACGATCTAGATGAATTATTGAAACTTAAGAAGAGGAAAACAAAGGAAGAGTCGGATGGAGAAAGAAGGGAGGAGAAGGAGGCAAGCAAGAAGGAGAAGGAAACAAAATACATTGAGGAGAAGAAGGATCTGACAGAAGTGAGGAGAATAAAGGGAGATGGAGATGGAAAAAAAGACGAAGAACCAAAACCCGTCAAGGAGGACGAGCAGAGCAACAGGAAAGATGAGAGGAGACTAAAAGAGGAAGAACAGAGGAGAAGGCTGAAGGAAGAGACGAAAGCAGAGGACCAGGAGGGTTACAGAAAATCAGAGGAGGAAATAAAGCCGCGGGAAGAGCAGGCGGGCTGTGAAGGATACCAGGAGGACACCAAGATAGAACAAGAGACCAAAACAAAAGAGCAGAAGCTCGAGGAGGAGAAGAGGAAGATGTTAGAGGCAGAGGAGCAGATGAAGGAGGAAGGGGAAATAAGACTCAAGGAGAGGGAGGAGAGCACACAGAGAGCAACTCCCGACCGGACTGCCTCCGCCAGCAGTGCTCCTTCACACCCGCAGCCTGCAGCCAGTGGCACTGGTACCGGAGACGAGGAGAACCTCAGCCGGACCTCAACGGGGGGAGCAGCGCACTATGCAGCGTTCCTCCCACCGCGCACGGAGGAGAGGAGGCTGGCCTGGATGAAGGACTGCGTCTCCTGGTCCAAGCTCTCCCTCCAGAACAGGAGCAGGCAGGACGGACCTGCGCGGCGCCGGAGAGGGCCCGGAGGGGCCCCAGGGTCCGGAGGCCTGCCCCCTCTCTGCCCGGACTCCGTGCTTCGGGCCGCGGGCCAGAAATCCCTGCAGGAGGTGAGATTGACGCGGATGCTCAGGCCCGGTACCATTCGGGGGAGGGGGGATGGAGTCACAGAGGAAAACTGTGTGCAGCAGCAATGAAGCATTGTGGGCTCTAATAGAGCTTCTCCCCCCGTGAAGGAGCTATCCTCCATGTGCGGTACAATGATGACACGCCCCCTGCCGCCCCGCCTCTCTTCCAGGTGACCTCGGTGACCCTGCAGGACCTGCCGGGCCGATGCCTGTCCACCCTCGCTCGGTGTGATGGCCTGCGGACCCTCACCCTGCGACGCTGTGGCCTCAAACGCCTGGACGCCATCAAGCAGCTGCCGCAGCTCTGCTGCGTCGACGTGCAGGTGAAGTCTTCCATTTGGCAGCTCTTTGTCACCGTATTTTAGCATCCTAGCGTCTTCCTGACGTCTCGGTTTGCTTCGTCGCAGGAGAATGACATCTCCTACGTTGACTGTGAGAATATGAGCAGCCTACGGGTTCTTCAGCTCGGCCGCAACAAGCTGACGTCCATCCACGGTTTAACCGGCGCCGTCAACCTGGACCTGCTGGACCTGTCGCACAACTCCATCACCCGCATTGGTGCGACCTGGTACCTTCAACCATCTTATGAAACGTTGACTTTGGTGTTTCCTTTAAAATAACGGAAAAGCGATTGTTGTCGTCACAGCGAGGCTGCAGCGTCTTTGCACAACGCTAGTCCTCCACCAGAGGGCAGCATCTCTCCTCTCTTCAGCTCCAGCCTGCGGTCCATTGACTGCGTGCATTAAAAAGTGATTTGAAGTGACTGAAGCTGAAGCTTAAATAAATATTGGCCAGGCAGGAGGTCATCCGCGTGGAATTGTATATTAAGCTACCATAACAGTTTTTTTATATACAAGCTGAAGCTTTATTTTACACAGCTCATGTATAGTCCGCATAAGTAGCCTCTCACTTTCTCATCCCACCTCCAGCTGGCCTGGAGTCCACGAGGAGGCTGCAGAGGTTGTCCCTGGACCACAACCATCTGATCAGCACCAAGGGGCTGAGGGACGTCTACACGCTGCTGCACCTGAGCTGCTCCCACAACCACCTGGCCAGCGTGGAGGGCCTGGAGAACAGCGCTCTGCTGCACACGCTGGACCTGAGAGGCAACAGCCTCGCTGAGGTAAGAGGACGCCGATCTGAGGGTTTTCAACGGGATTCGCGTGGAATCCGATTCTGGATCAAATTGTTTGTGCACGTGCAGAGAACAAACAATCTAAAACTCTCATCATTCTATTTATTGTTTATATAATTACAAAACCACAATATAACTTCCAACAAGAGCGGATGTGATTAAAGAATGATGATATACAAACTAACTTTATTTTCATTAAGGGTTGACACAAAAGAGATTTTGATTATTTTCATTTTGTTACCGTGATGCAGAAGCACACAATTCCCTTTATTATTGTAAATTACCAACCCCAAATTAAAATGCTGACAGATATCAGTTAGAGGAAAAAACTAAATGAAAAAATATTTATGCGTCAAACCTTCAAAAAAAAACAACCTAAAAGTGTGATGTACGTATACAAATAAGGTTTTTAAATGATTGCCCCTTTTGGACGCGCTTCATTTGAACTAAAAGAGAGAAGCCAGAGAGCCATAAGCACAAAGCCTCCGGGACACGTTTAATAAAATGTTGATAACGATGTTATCACTAACACTAGTTAAATGTCATAACTAAGCTCTGAAAGCGGCAGTTTGAGAGACGCCGATGTCTCGTTCTCTCTCCGGGAAAGCAACTCACTGCTCATTGATTGATGAGGCGACGTCAAGAAAAAGAAAACCTGCTAAACGCTTGTAATAACGTTTATTACTTCATGATCGCGGCTCAGCAGGGCTCCGACAGGCGACGTTGATGGATTGGGTCATTTAGCCGCCGCCGGAGCAGCAGAGAGTTAGTGTAACCCCACCGTGCGGCCGGTGCTGTCTGACAACTTCCCCCTGTGCTCCTTCCTTCTCCTTCAGCCCCCCAGTCTGAAGAACCAGGTCCTCCTCAGAGAGCTGCGTCTGGACGACAACAGCCTGTCGTCCCTGCAGGGCCTCGCTGCCTGCTGGCTGCCCCTCATGCAGCGTCTGTCCGCGGCCCAGAACAGGTCGCTTCCCCTCGGCTCCTCTTTCTTCTTAACGCCGATGCGCTTTGCATTCGGCTGTAGCACAACGTAATGAGTAACATACCCCTCAAACTCAGATTGCAGTTGTTTATTCGCTATATTTACATATACAGCTTGTGAACATGTTCTAGTGAAAAGCCTCAGATACCCGAGGACCTAAAAAGGAGCATGACGTTTCACATCAGAGGACTCGGTCCTACTTGGTGTCTGTCTTTGCGTGAGGCCTGATTATAATAAAGCCACAAATACCAGTGTCACACAGGATGCATTTTGTTTATTTCATTCTGCATTTTTCGATTTAACATTGACATGAGTATTAGCTTAAGATGTAGCATGGCGTTCCTGATTTCTTTTTTCCCCTCTGCGCCTCCTAGAATCACCCAGCTGCCCCCCATGTCTCATTCTGTGTCCCTCGCAAGTCTGGACCTTCGATTCAACTGCGTGTCAGGTAACAGCTCGTCTCGATTAAGCCCCTTTCCTCCTCTACATGTGATATAGGACCTGCGTTGTTTTAGCTCTTCCGGTCCCTCACTCGGACCCGGATTGGTTCCACTCACCAGAAGCAGCTCTGTGACCTCTCAGCCGCTCTGTGCGCCTCTGCGTAACAAGAGTGTGAACAGCTTTTCACCGTTTTTCTCCCTCAGAGCTGCGGAACGTGTGCGACAGTCTGGAGGGATGTGCGTCCCTGCGAGAGCTGCACCTGCAGGGGAACCCCGTGCAGCAGGAGCGCGGCTGGAGGTACCGAGACCGATCAAACAGCTGCGATTGGACTGAGCCGATTCGAACGAGCGACCTGTTAGAAATTCACGCCGTTCTTTTCGTGAACTCTCGCTTTTTCGAAGGCGACGTGGATGTTCGAAGGCGAAAAAAAGGCCGCTTTTTCGTTATCCCACGTTCGGTCTCCTGGCTCAGGTAGTCTAAACATTCCAGCCGAACACAGGCCTTCCTGTTCGCTTCCCGGGGTTAGCGCTGTGATCCGCGTCCGCTATTAGAGTACCGCGCCGCCGACATCTGTGCTTACGTACGCCGCACTAAGTGCTCCTAATTCCCAAAATATTGATACAACAGAAAAAAATCAATTATCTTTTTGGTGTCAATTTGCTCATTCACTTATCATGCCTGAAAGTTTCACCGACGTCGCAGTGAGTTTATATGAAAAATATGCAACAACCATTGGCGTCCTTCACGCAGCTATTGGTCTGTCATGAGCTATGATGTCAGTTGTTGCTCACAGACGCCTACTAACAGCAAAATAGGAAAGAATGTACTTCGCTCAGCTTGAATTCTTAGACGTATTGTTTGATATTATGCCAGAGAATCAGTTAAACATGTAAAACATACCTGGCTTTTACACAACTTTTTATTGAGCAGCTAAAAAGCTAACGCAGTCTGAGAGTGTGTTCTCAGTCTGTTTTTATTTGTACATTTTTCATGCGTCTGTGGTCATTGTCTGTGCAAAGATCCACCTCAAAACACTGGACATTTTTCATTTCCTTGAGCCTTAATATTTGATTGAACCTTTCGTAACCTCCAGTGCCAACAGTGGCATCAACCCGACTCGTGCCGCCGGCCCTTTCATCCCGCGCCAGTGAAAACACCGAGAGGCGACTTACGCTCCCTGATCCAGGAGACGTGGAAGAAGAAAACACTGGGCCTGATTGATCAGCGGCACTTCAGGAGCGTGTCGGTCAGAGGAAGTCTTCACTAAATGAAATACGGACTGGTGCTCGTACGAGCCTGGAGAGTTGGGCTGGAGGAATGTGAGCCAGGAACACGGGCTGCTCTCAGGAAGAAGGTTGGAAAGGATCAGTTTGAAAGTTTGATTCAGCTGCGAGCCGATTCATAGCATCTTTGGAAAAGTAACATTTTAGTTTTAGTGAACATAGCGGAGAACCCGTCTCCTGGAAAAAAAAACTCCCCAATTATTTAATCCATTGTAAACATCCGCGTGGATGGCATCCAATCATTGGAACGCAGGTCTGCTCTGCGTCCTCCCCAAGTGTGTCTAAGTGGCGGCCATTCCCAAATTGAATTACACTCCCCTCCTCAATGAGCTCATGTAACCATCAACAGGTCCTTCTTGGGTTCGGAGCTTCGTTTTGAAGACAGCCAGACGGACGACGTGCCCGAAGGGTTGGAATCTAATCCCTGCTGCGTGTCGGAGGGACCAAGTGGGCCACATCAAAACACGGATGCCTCTGACAGAGCACAGAGTCCGCGTCAGGGCGGCAGCCTCCACATGCTCCGTATGAACCATTTAGACGGCCCCCGAAGAAAAGGGCTTCGTCGTCCAAATGGGAATCAGGCGTTTGCTTCACCGTGCGCCTTTTCCCACGGGATTCAGTGCTCCGCTTTCCGCTTCGCCTTTTATTCGACGGCCGATGCAGTAAAATGCAGCTGTGTTTTAAACAATCCAGCAGCATCTATGCGTACAAATCTAGCACGGGCCTCTTGGTAAAATACAGAGATGCGATGAACGGAGAAAGGCTCAAACGGTGCTCTGGGAATCAAATCTTAAAATCCCCCAAATGTAGAAAACAGAAATGGAGCCCGCGGCCCGAAGGCTGCTCGTGTTTGGGTTCTGCTGCTGCTCCCTGGTGTCCTGCAGAGTTTCAGCCCCACGTTTTCCCACAGAACACGCAGCGCCGGACGCTCGGAGACGCTTTCTCTGGCCGACACAGTCGGGATTCCTTCTGCTCGGACATCCTGAGCCTCAGGCGGCAGTTACCTCTCCCCCCAGACTCACCCCCCGACCCCGTGACCCCTCCAGCTTCAAGGGGCGGATGCTGCGTAACGTAACTGAGCCACAGCGGCAGCGTACGGACGCTTTTAGAGAACAGCGTCTTCCTTAATTCAGTGTTTGAAGAACGTATTTGCTGTAAATAAATGAGCGTAGAGAACCTCGCTCATGATAAGTGTCACCATGAGTTCATTGATTCTCACTAAAGTGCTGCAGACTGCATTATGAAATGTGGTAGTTTTATGTAGAAATACCAGCAGTAGTTTAGTTATTTAAAAAGACCGAAATGTGAGGTAGATGAGTTTTAAACTATTGTTTAACCAGCTCGTCTGTTTTGTTTAGTGCTTCAAAAAATATATATAATCAAGTAGAGTTTAGATAGTAGTATCCATTTTGAGAAGGCTGCTTGTAACAGGACTTCTTCCGGATGTTACGGTGACTTGAAGATGAGAGTGTGACACCATGTCTGTGATCCCGTCGGCCCGTTTCTTAGGGCCGCCCTGCAGAGCGCCGCGCCCGGCCTGATGACCATCGACGGGCAGCGCGCGGACTCGGCTCCACGGCGCCCGGCGGCTCGCTGCGCCTCAGGCGGCTTCCTGGAGCTCTGTCAGGCTCAGCTGCAGCGGACGCTGGATCTGCAGCGGCAGCACAGCGGGGAACTCCGGTAAGAAGCCAGAAAATGCCTCATGGCAGAGAAGGAGGGAAATGATATGAAAAACCAGACCACCGAACGGCTGTTTCATTTATCCATGGCGTACGTTTCAGGAAATAAAAAGAGAGCATAAAGTAACAAGCACGAGAGGCGGAGCCCCGAGGGGAATTATTACACACGTGAAAAGAAAAATGGAGTCGAACCAGAGTAACGTTTGTGCGAGGCCACCGGATCCCACCGCATGAATCAGCGTGTCCCTGTTAGCACGAGGTCACGCTGCAGGTCTCCCCTCCGGACGCGCCGACACGCAGCACTCAGGAATGTCAGCCATCTTCTTGTTATGTCTGAAACAACGGGGCGCGGCGAGCCGAAAGACAACGTCCATCTATTTTCACAAGTCCTTCGGTGTCCCTGGCCTCTGCGCGGCCCGCCAGACGGACGGTGGGCGACTCTCTGCTTATCTGCAGCGCCCCTCCCGAATTACACCGCGGCGAGAGATGAAACGCCGGCAGGTCACGCCGAGGACTCCCATGGCTCGAGGGGGCGGAGGGGTGGGGGGGGGGGGGAGGGGGTAACGTGGCGCTCCTTTGGCTTCACCCCCAACTCTATGCCTCCCTCCATTCAAACCCCCCCCAGGCCTCTGGACAATGAGCCCTTTGCAAGGACCAGCACAGCCATTTAACCCCTCGGCCCGACCTTGTGTCTGACGGAGGTTTGGAGGCGAGCGGAGCGCCGCCCTGCTGGTGGCTGTAAGGTGGGGGGAGCCATGGGGGGCACCAGGGGTACAGTTTCACAACAGCGCACAACGGGGGGCCTCCGTGCCCGGCATTCGACACCCACCATGGAGCTTTTTATGAAGAAACAGGTTCGTATAAAGGAACATTTATGGTGGAGAAAACTCGCATGTAAGTGATTTGCGAGAAAAGAAATGTCTTGAGATATAACTGGATGTTTTCTATGCGCCACACGTCCCATTGAAAACAATCGCATATAAAAGCTTTAACATTTGAGAATGTTTTTTTAAACTTCACTGGCATCCATGCTGGCGGTGACCCTGCAGTGAACCAGCAGGTACGGGGGGGGGGTCGGCGGGGTCACCGTCCTCTGGGACCTCCCGACTGCCCTCTCTCTTGTCCCACTGAGACCGAAGAGCCGGGTCTTTGTGGAGGAGAAGCTGCACTACCTAAGGCTACTGGCCCTCCAGACCGGCTGGGCACTGAAGCCCCCCCCCCCCCCCCCCCCCCCCCCCCCCTCCCTCAGGGAGCCGAGCTTTAGCTAATAGATTAATTAAGTTTCCAATGAGGTGGCTTTGTAGTCTGTTTATCCCCTCAATGAAAGAGACATTATGTGGTATTAGGGGACACACAGGGCGCGAGATACTCTCTCTCCCACACGCACACACACACGCACACACACACACACACACACACACATAATTCACCTCACCTACGATGAACTGATCAGGACTCGGGAGCATCTGATAATTCATTAATAACATTTTACCGAAGGGGATGAATAACAGTATGCTCCAAACTAAATCACTCTGAAAGTCCTTCAGCAATTAACCCAAACAAAGAAATAAATAATCCACCATACAAAATACTGCTTGTGTAGATTCTGTAATGGGATGGCTTTCTTAATAAAGCGTTAACATGGTTTTATTTTGCTGTAACTATGATGATTTAATTTCAACGGTGCCTCATACAGGTTTTTAACAGAGATTCAAAGAACATAAATGAAGTCCAAACTGCTGCTCCTGCTGCAGGTCCCCTGTCGTGTGCGTGCGGCGGTTTGGAGAAGCTGGAATCAGACCTTCTCTAAAGGCAGAGGCCTGTGTGTTTTCACAGCAGCGCCGCGTCGCCCCTGGATGCCGCGCGGATCTCCTGCCGCCACCTGACCGAAGTGCTGCAGCTGGCTGAGGACCAGAGAGTCGCCCACGAGTGCGGGGACGCCGCTGTGGGGGACGCACACCCGACAACAGCTGGGGAAACCATCGGCCAACAATCACAACAGTCCAACAATCGGCCCCTGGCCCTTCAAACGTGAGTCAGCCGAGGCTCCGAGGCCCTTATGCCTGGTGGATGTTCGGACTCTTTGAGTGTGGAATACACTTGGTAACAGCAGAGGAACAGCAGAGGAATAAGTTTTTTCTTCCCACAAACTATTCAAAATGCATTTTTAAAAGGTCTGTAAGTCCAGCAGTAGCCATTACATTAATTGTAATGCAGAGAAATGCTGTTCTGGTGTTTCCTCTCGTTGTCCTTGAATATCGGCTGTTTCTGAGGCCGAGAGAGAGGGAGAGAGGGAGAGAGGGAGAGAGGGAGAGAGGGAGAGAGGGAGGGGCTGGTTGGCTGGTTGATATTCTTCAGGGGGATGTGAGTCATCGTATTGTTAGCATTGGTGGCTTGTGTTGCCTCATTTTTCCTGTTTGAGTTTGTTTGTTGGATGTGTGTATTTACTGTCGACAGCTGATCAGTGACATCGGCCGACTTTCTGTTTGTTCCCGCTGAGCAGGTGGCCGCTGCTGGATTAAAGCAAACGCCCTCTTTTATGTATTCACCTATCGTTCTTTTTATAGCAGCGTGGCGCTTTATTAGTTTCTGCTGCAGAGCATTTGTCTCCGTTGGAACCTCCTCTGTGCGATTTACTGCACGAGCCGTCGAGCATCTTATTCATTCTCACACGCAGCTTTATCATTAACGGCGATAGATCTCTGATATGAGGGGGGGCTCTGGACAGGCTGGACCCCCCCCGAGTCCTGCTCTCCAGATGTCCGCTCGGGAATAAATTCACTTCTCCTGAACGACAATGGTGCTGTGACATCATGTACATCCCTCACCTCGTGTGTGTGTGTGTGTGTCCTTTTTGGAGCAGCACAGCAGCAGTCATGATTCAGCAGCTGTGGAGGAAATATAGACAGAAATGTGGGAACATCAGCAGCTTCGCCACGGCCGAGAAGGGAGGAGGAGGAGGAGCAGGAGCAGGAGGAGATGGAGGAGGAGGAGATGGAGGACAGCCATCCCTGGCGCCGTCCTCCGTTAGCGGCAGCGTGGTCGGCCCGGATCGCGCAGCAACTGTCATCCAGGTGAAAGCTCCCGTTCGACTCACTGATCAGATGGGAAGTCCAGAAAAAGAGTAACAATGACTCTATTTGTTTCTTATACATTTATTTTTACATACTTACACTCATTTGGCCATTTTTGCGTCATCCACCTCTGATACACGAGTGTTTTGAACAGAAACCGTGTGGCAGCTACGTTAGAAAACGCTTCATCCAAATGAATCCGAGTATACGCACCAATCAAACGCCGGAGATCATTTACTCATTCGATTTAATGAGAGTCTGTCCAAACCGAAAAATGATTCAACTAAATTGATTACGAAAACAGAAAAGGCCATCTTAATATTATATCAACCTAAAGAATAAAAATAATAGTATTTAAGAATAAATAACTAAAAAATAACTGCAAATGAATAGCTCCCACAATGCTGTTCTGCAGAACATGCTGCTCAACACTTCAACACAGAGAGTGTTTGATGAGTCCTTTAGGGCCCTCGGGGGGGCGGTGCACCACAGCAGTGTGTGTGCATTTTGGGGTCGGGCGGGTGAGGGGGGGAGTACGGAGTGATTCATTAGATTCCAAAGAAGTGCGGTAGTAAGAGCTTTGGGATTCCTGCTCGGCCGTGGCTGCTGGAGTGGAGTGTGCCCCCCGCAGCCCGCTGGGAGTTGCAGGATTTAGAGGCACACTGGAGCTCCATTTGTCTCCCGAGCGCCGAGTCACGCAGAGTTCAGACAGCAGAACACTCGGCAATTAAAAGAGAGCTTAACATGTTTTATTCCTCTAATGGGAAAGCACACAATATTTACGTTTTCCTTGTGATTCATGGCTTTTTATTCTTTTTTTTTCCCTCTGCCTTTTTTTCTTCTCACCATCTCTTCTCCGGGTACCTCCAGGCCTGCTGGAGGGGCGGCGCTCTGAGGAGGAGGCTCGCAGCGGCCCTGGCTGCGGTCACGCGAGAGGACGACGCGTTGGAGGAGGTGGACGTGCAGGATTTCGTCTTTGACGAGGTGTGGCCCGTGCCGCCTTAACGGAGGGCGATGCAAAGATCTATAAACGCACACACGCGGCTTCCCATAAACAGCCACACATCCCGCACACTGCCGGCTGCACCTGTGTGCCGGGAGACAAACGGAGACCAAAATAAAGAGAATTTTCCTACACTGACAAGTATACGGATACATATGTGTATGTATATATATATATATATATATATATAAATATATTTATTTTCCACCAGGACGCGCTGGAGGAGCCCTGGACCTGGTCGTCTTCTGAGGACTCCCCTCCCAGACGTTGTCCTTCATCAGAGTCTCTGAAGGTAACGGCACTCTGCTCCATGCTCCTAACCTCAAGCTAATTCAGTGAAAATGGCTGAAAGGGAATTTGGGGAAACACCAGCCCCATGTGTGATGTCGATGGAAGAGTTATGCCCTCGCCCCTCTCTCATCTGGGTTATCGCCCCCTCCAGGATTTGTCTCACTCTCCCTGATTGATCGATTGATCTTTAGATTTAGTCTCTTGAAAAACAAGATTATTTCCTGGAGGGGCTGGAGGTCGCTCCGCACCAGCAGATGTCATTTTTCATGCCGGTCGACTGTGGTCCTGGTTTTTTTTTTTCTCCGTCTTTACCTCCCGTTGGATCTTTTCTTTGGAGCGTGCTCAGCGCCGTTCATCATGGTGGCCGGTTCGGGACGCTGAAGGGGCGCAGCTGGCCTCGGCGCGGCCGGCCTCGGCGTGTTGACACAGAGGTGCACATCAAAGGCGCCGACGAACAATTCAGCGCTTCCACAAAGAGATACCGGGCTGTTACTTTGACTTACTTATGGCCATTCCTTGAGTGTGAGAAGTCTGTGAGCCAAATGCCTCAAAAGAAAACATGGAGTGGATCCACTATATTTCATTTTCCTATTTATTCAAAATCCACTGCGGACGGCACGTTGTGCAGACAAAGGTTCAACTTTTCCAGCAGCCTTACTGAACACAGTCTGAACACAGTTTTTACTCTGGCAACGTTAAAATGTTAAAACTAGAAGTTAACAACTGCAAACCAAAGTAAAGTAAACAAAAGCCTCTTCGCCTACTAAATACTAAATACAGGACAGACACATATACTGAAAAACAAGTTTACAGCTGTAAATGATGTCTTTCAGCTTCCCGGCTGCTTTCCTGAATCCTCCACGTTGATCCTCCCACCGCCGCTGGCACGGAGGCCGAGGGAGGCCTGGCTGCCCGGAGAACAGGTGGAGGCTTCCCCAGACACCTCCGGCAGGTAGACCAGCATTTAGATCCTCGCATTCCCACTCGGTACCAAAGTACATGCAGGTACAGGAGTAAAAACAATTCCAAAAACAATTGAAACAAGATACACATTGAACAATGAACTGACGATCAAAACCATGACAATTTTTGCCGTAACCTTAAAAACGCTTAAATTACTGAATTTAAAGGGGCGCTAAAGTCATCAAATCCTGTCAAAAGGAGCAAAACCCCATTTGCCCAATGCAACTCCTGCCGTCAGAACACCCAGATCTGTTTCTTACGTTGAATTTACAAGAGTTGTGTGTGTGGTCATGTGGTAAAGTAGGAGGAGTTTGTGAATTGCTGCGTATTGTTTATTCCCTTTAAGCATAAAAATGTCTTAATGATTTCAGAAGGAAATCTACTGCTTCGACCAGCGAAAGCAAAGCAGAGATCCTGGAGGAATGGTGAGTCCTCTGTTCCTTCTGTGCACGTGGGACTGTGCGTTTTTTGTTTTCTCATTGTGTGACCTTGCGACCTCGCCGTCTGCAGGGGCTTCACTGACAGCAACACAGCTCTTCAGATGCTCAAGAGAGCTCAGAGGATGAAGCGCACAACGCAGCGGCAGAAGAAACGTCAAGGTCAGCACAACAGCACGGACACAAATACAGTTCACGATGATAATGGCTGAAACCTTGTACAAAGGTTTTAACACATGTGTTGTCCTTTTTGAATATGAATGTACTTACAGGTGTTTTTATTATTGTGCCCACCCAATTCTTTATGTGATATACTATTTGAAAATATGAAGGTGATGTGAGGTAAGAAGCCTCAAATGTATGGAGCCAAATCCAGGTCAAAAGTTTTGTTCATTCGAAGAAAAAAATGTGAAGCTGTGAACAAAAATGTGAACAAGTTTTGTTGTTGAACATTGAAAAATACAACATTGTGTCCAAAATAAAAATAAGTGAACGAAAACTATTTTCGGGTCGAATATAGTTTTGACTGAGTTTAATTATTTTTTTGAATAAAATAATTTTTTTCATATTTTCAGATTCAAAATTTTTATTTTCAGGTTCAAAACACATTTTCGAGTCAAAACTATATTCGAACCGAAAATAGTTTTAGGCAACTTATTTTTATTTTGGATACAATGTTGTATTTTTTAATGTTCAACTTTCAGGTTCACATTTTTTTTCACCATATACCTCGTCCCTAATCTTTCATCACAAAGAATTCTCCTAATATGCAAGCAACTGCTGTTTGGACATGAATCCATTTTAAAAGGCGAGTGGGGGAGTAGAAACCTCTTTTCATCCTCGTCTGTGTGGCGCGCTGCAGCGGCGAACCTTTCCGCGCACCTTAACGAGCCGTAACGTAGCCCTGTCGCCTCTCGTTGGCCGTTACACCCGAGAGCCGTGGCGCCCGCCGACAGGTCGCCCCGCTCGCTGCGGCGGTTGAGTGAGCTGGCCTCCGCCCCGCCCCCCGAGGAACGGTAGCCCCGCCACGGATATCACGCCACCGTCATGGGGGGGGGGGGCGCTCTTTGATCACAATTGGATTCCAACAGCGGGAGCTGCCGTCATCTCGCTCCGCCGACCCACAAGGTCAATGTCGCCGCTAATTCCTGATGGCATCTGCCGCGGTGCAACCAGGGCGGCGCTCCAGTTGTTTGGGCCTGGTCCTCTGCTTCTGCTTCCAGGCCTGCCTCGTCCTTCTTTAACCCTCTCTCTCTGTGTCTCTCTCTCTGTGTCTGTCTCCCTCTCTCTCCCTCCCTCCCACCTTCTCCCTCCGATGCTAGATACCTCCGGCCGTCTTGCCTTCAGAAACTGCGGTTACCCGCCGGGTCCGATCTCGGCACGAAAGCGGCCGGCGCAACACAACAGGAGTGATGTGAAAGGTACGATTCGAGAAGACCATCTTCTTTACAACTAAGAAACTCGATTCAAACGTAATGGTCTTTGCGGTCAGTGACGATCGCATGGAATCTCTGCAATAATAGAGAAGATGCAGCAGCACCTTTGTTTGTTTTGGCCACAAACAGGATTATTGCCATGACAGCACATGGAAACTGGATTTGTCTTTGAATGTAAGTGTGAGTAGAACCTACTTAAACAAGTCTTGTGTCTTAGTGGTTATCAAACACAACATTTTCTCGATCATTACGGGTTTGAAGGCGACCGCCAACAGAGTTCGCAGGTTGCCTTTGGTGGGGAGCTCGTTTGATGGTCGGAGGAGACGAGAGCTTCCTGCCGTGGCCTCCTGCCCTGCCCCCGAGGTGGAGAGACGATTTGACATTGTGACATCCACAGCCAGACTTTAAAGGGAGGAAACGGCTGGAGGGAGGGAGAGGGGGGGGCTTTTATCATGCCTGTCTCCGTCTTTCCTCTCTCCCCCCCCAGCACCACCAGGGTCAAGGCCTCTTGTCCACAGAGATCCTCCTGCAGTCACAGAAAGGACTGCCATGAATTACCCCTCGGTAGACCAAAGTTCCAAAGTGCAACGCAAAGAGCGTAAGGAACGTTCCTCGTAGACGATGGACGGACTTCTTTAGCGTTCGGCAGCAATGGTGGCCGACGGGTGTCCACCTGCCCCCTTAGTAACTGTCTGCACCGAGGCACTGAAGCTGAGCGCCGAGGATGTTTCCTCACCGCGTGTTTACCGTGACCTTCAGATGTCAAGTGAGATATCTCATCCAAATGGCAGATATTCTTATCTCTCCGCTCCAGCCACCTCTCTTGTGTTCTTGAGCAATGAGGTGAAGCCCCTGGTAGCGGGAGGGGGGTATGTGGGGGGGAGTCCGTTGTTGCGACATTGGCCTCCCATCCTCTGCTTAATGCTCCTTGTTGTTTTTTTTATATTCAACCCGAGAGGGATCCTGTAAGAGGGTAGAGCTTTAAACAGCTCGGTAGCAACCTCCCCTTTCCTGCTCCCCTGGTCCTGACCTGTGGGAGGCCCCCCCCCTCCTCCGGATCCATCCCCAGTGCCCGAGGAGCACTAGCCGGCCCGGCCCATCCAGCGCTAACATTTCAGGCTCTGAGTCAAGTCCTCCTTCTGGAGGTGATTAGCCCCAAACCCATGACAGATTCTTTCCAAGATATCCGACGCGCCGTGTTTATTTTATCCGGGCTCTCCGTGTGGATGTGCTGAACATGAGTAACCCACTTGAAATGGGTATCGGCTTACATACCCGGAGAGGGAGATAGAGAGGGAGAGCGTGGAGCACCGCCACCAAACAAAGAATGTGGAAATACACCACCTTTTTCTTTTTCTTTTTGTTTGCTAGATGTTTGGTATCAGGCGGCGTCCGTGCGCTGCAGATGTTGAGGATGTTGCGTGCCTGCGAGCGTTCCTCTCCAGCGACGCCTTGCACTCGCCCCCCCCCCCCCGGGCTAACGCACACCCCCTTCCAGCCTCCATCCGAGCGGCGATCCAACCCCACCAAGCATCCGTCCCCCTGTCAGAGGGACGCACCAGCATGTATTTTTTATTTCAGCCTGGAAACCCCGAATCTCCTGAGCACTTAACTCGATTTCACACTTCAAGTCGCCTACAAAGTCCGGCTGAAACACAATCATCTTGTTTACCCTCCGTCCTCCAGAGCAACTCAATGTCAGGCTGTTTATTGCCGTTCATGTGCCTTCAATTTCAGCCGCGCCCTCACAGCACTTCTATTTATCCCTTCTCGTGGTATGTGTTTTGAGGAACACAGTGTGTGAGTCACTCCGGGCGCAGACACACGGGACTTAAAAAACGCACCGTGATCCTCCTTCCGTGCCTTGGAAACTCCACCACGCCATTTTGTTGGCGCGACGCAGGACGGGAAGGCGGCCGCAGAGTGCCGGGCTCTTTAGGGCCTGAACGAGGATCATGACGAGGGGGAAGTCTGAATCCTGGCTGTCGAACGCAGTATTTTCTCATCACAGTGGTTTTTACATCGTGGACAAATCATGTAAATATGCCAAATAAGGAAATGCAGCCCATCAGGACTCATGGTCGTGTTTGGGGTGTAATGTTTGTAGAGAAACACAAAATGATCAGTTAAAGACGTCGCCGCACATCAAATCAGACTTTTTTTTGGTGACTTAATACTTCAAAGTATCCCCCCCCCCCTTCTCTCTGATAGTAAGTCCGAGCTCTCTCCTCCTCAGCAGGGACGGGATCGACTAATGAGCTTAAGAGCCTCTCTTAACAGGCATGACTCCTGCACCCCCCTCCCCCCTCCCCCCCACCGGCCCGATGTCCTGGAGGGGGATTCAGGGGGTTGGAAGGGGTCAGGAGGGGGGCTCCTGTGGGGAGTTCAGAGGGGGAAAGTCAGAGGAGACCACCTGACCAGCAGGTCCACGCTGTGACTGTTTGCAAGCTGCATGTTCTTTTATTCCTGAGGAATCAATTATCCTGTTTTTCACCGTCACTCTTTGAGGCGCCGCTTCCTGCCTCTGCTGGGGGGGGCGAGGGGGGCGGGGGGGCATCTATCACTGGACGTTGTTAGTGGGGCTTCTCAATTAACCAAGAGCTTTGTAACCTCCTTTAAAAAAAATCTGTATTTTCACAGCTCTTTGAAAGCGATTAAGTGACGTGAATAAATGCGTCACTGGTTGCAGCATTCGTCCACATTCGTTATCGGCTCACGCCCGTCCCCTGTCAGCGCTACGTAAATGTTTACTTTCAATTACCATCTTATTATGGGATTTCTGCTCAGCTCGTAAATCAGCGGCCTCCCAGCCGTCTTTCTTCAGCAGACTCTCTTGGAACATTGCTTGGGTTCAATTCTTTGAATCGCCTCCTGTTGCGTCTTTTCAGAAACAGGTCGGGAGGCTGAGCCGGGCCTTCGGACCGCGGGGGCGGAGCGGGCGGAGTGGGGAGGAGCTCAGGCCGCTCACTCTGGCAGCGACTCGGAGAGGTGAGAAACACACCGAGGGTCACCAGGTGCTCTCATTTTTAAGTTCTCTTTTTTAACCTTGTGTGTTTGAACCAGTCTTTGTTATTTCCCATTTTATCCTTTAACTAAAGGCCGTCGTTTCTGCTGACTAATCAAACTAAACATTTTGATTAACACAATGTTTATTCTTTGATTGATTTCTTGAAACCTGTGAAAATAGGGATTGACAATATATGTTAGGAAACCATTTGCATGTTTTTTCATTGGATAGAGTGAAAAACAGTTTTCATCTGGAAAGGTTTTTCCGCTGCGTCTCTTCATGCGGTGAAGGCCGAACGTCAATGTAACAACAAATGCTTTTTAAAAAACAAAGTCAAATGTCTCACTTACGTACCTCAACATGTTACAACATTCCTTCTAGTAATTATAATTGTTTGTAGCATTGTTGTTAAGGCCTTTGCTATTTTACTCCGTTCAGTTAAAAGGTACGGAGTGAGCATGCCCCCCCCCGCCGGCCCCCACCTGACAAATGGACTTTAGGATCGCCGTGCTTGTTGTCTGTTTCTGCGGTGTCGATGTTTGAGTGTGGCGTCTCGTCCTCAGCGTGCGCTTCCTGCCGCAGATCAGCCCCAACGTGCTGAAGGGAGGCCGAGTGCAGCTGGTGGTGAGTTTTCATAGATGTGACATTATACTCGCAGTCATGTTTCTCTCCTGCAGCCTGTCTCATCCAATGAGTAAAGGGGGGGGGGGGGGGGGGGGGGGGGGGGGGGCGGTCTGAGGTTTAGCTCCACAATGACACTTTCAATTGGATCAACTAGCTGCAATTTCTTCATCTTGCTCGCAGAAATCCCAGCGTCACTTTGGAGCCGTTCGCTCGGAGCCCGAGACTGACGGTCCCCCCCCCCCCCCCCCCCCCCGATGTGACAGAGCGGCTTGAGTTATGATCACTTCCGTGTGTGTCTGTGTGCAGGGCGACCCGGGACACACGGCGGCGGCTGCTGCCCGGCCCTCCGGAGAGTCTCCTGGCAGGACCTCCAGCGCCCCCCCGGGTGAGACATGTCACACTCTGTATGCGGGCTTTATTTGCAACAGTGTGGTGGTTTCATGTGTTCGTCACATGTTGTTCCAAGGCTACGCCAATCATTAACAAGCTCAAGTCACAACTTCTCAGCAGAGCGGCACCGATTCGTCAATAAGTCGTTTTTTTTATTAGCAATTAGTTGGTTTCAATAATGATTTAAATAGAATTAAAAAAATCTAAATTTGCTTGATTAAGACAATGCAAAATATTCGTTATTCGCAGCCCAACTTGTGACTGGGTGCCTATGTGTGTGTGCGTGTGTGCGTGTCTGTGTGCACCTTTACATTCAGCGCGTTTGTGTACAGATGTTTCTATGTTTGCACACTTGCACCCGTGGCTCTCTCGCACAGACCCGGGATAAAGGCTGCCGCTTATTCAGCCTGAACAGAGTCCATCGGGTCGGCTGCTTGGAGAGGGACGAGGGGGACGGGGGCACGGGGGGACGCGGGGGGACGGGGGGGTGCGCAAGGTCGGGCCGGGGACAGAGACCCCGTGAATTTCTCCTCTGACAGGAAACTGGGCAGGAGAAGAAAAAAAAAGCAAGTCCTTTCACTTTGGAATGACTGGCCCTTCTGTCAGGAGACGCGGGGCTCAGGAGCGACAAAGATGCCACTGACACGCTGACGGCAGATGAGCACATGGGCCGAGCCCAGGAGGCCCAGTGAAGGAGAGCCCTGTCCCGGCCTAACGAAGCCAAATTGGATTCCGGTGATGATCTCGGAATGATTTGCACGAGGTGCGGCAGCGCTGTCGTGCTAAGCGGGCAGACCGGTGTCCTCCTGCTGAGGAAGAAAGCCTCTTTGTGTGCACGACGGAGACGCCAGACGTGTGTGTGTGTTAGGCCACAGCGTTTTCTCAAAAAGCCAATCAAGTATTTGTGAAGTGCAAATGGTCTCATCGGTTTATCAATGTCATTCAAAGTCGGCACACACGAGCCTGTAAAAGGGCAAAAGTAAAATGATTTATCAAACTGCTCCTGAGGTGGCAGCCGAGCATCAAAGCGAAGCGGCGGTTCAGGCGGTTCACCTCTCGCAGTAAAGACGACATGAACGCTCAGCGAGCCGCTTGCAACGCGACACCCACCGCTCGCTGTGACGGGGCCGTGAAATGCGTCTCCTGGCCCCCGGAAAATACTTTCATTACGTGCGCAGAGGAAACCGCCCGCGTCGCACATCTGCCCCCCCTCGATGTCGGCCGGTGGCGGCGGTCGGGTCTGACGTGCGGCCTCTCGTGTCGCCTCCCGGCGCCGCTGCGAACGGTCGTAATGCGCCGGACAATCCGACAAAAGAGGACACACCGTCCTGGGGGAGAGGAAAAAGGATTTATTAACAGAATACAAACGATCCAGAGGGGTGCGATGACTTGTTCCTGGATGGATGTCCTATACAGAGCCCCTCCCCGTCCCCCCGTCCCCTCTGCCGCCACGTGGCTCCCTGTGTGGCTGCGTGGAGGCCTCATCCCACACGTGGAACTTATCATGAGAAGCGCTGCCTTTGTACTGGGTGTTTACAAGCTTTGTGCTGATCCCCAGGTAAAGGGGAAGGATCCCCCCCCCAAACGCCCCCCCCAAACGCCCCCCCCCTTGACTCTGCCCCCCAATACTGTGTGAAACCCAAACTCACACGACTTAAGTCGTGACGGTGAGATTAGATATCGCGTCGTCTCGAGGGACCAAAATGTGAAAAGGGGCGGATTCCTGGTGGTCGTCTCGCGTGAGACGTTTTGACGCGTTTTCCGTCTTCGTCTCCGTCTTTGTCTCCAGGCTCCACGGTTGCGTCTCCTCGGCGGCTCACCTCCGCGCCGTCGAAGAGGGAGCGCATGTCCCACAGAGACGCCGCGGTCCGGAGGAGCGGCGGCTGGGGAGGGGGCAGGAAGAGGGACGGAGTGAACTAGACTAACTCTTCCACTGGCGTCCTCCTGCTGCCGGGACACTGGACCAGGCCGAGTGTCGCCGCCGCCTGGACGGGATCGCGGACGACCGTCGACGAAATGTACCATCGCACAACCGCCCGCTCGTTCAAAAGGACTCGGCCGAGTCCTGCTGGTCCTCATGTCCTTCCCGCTAGTCCTGCTGCTTCTCATGTCTCCAGTCTCAACTGTAGTTGCCTTACCTCAGGACTGGTTTGAATACTATGCAGTAATGTCGGCTTAACAATGAAAATGTAACCTTTTGTGTGTTGTATGTGTTATTTCCCATATGGAAAATAGTATAGTGTTTATATTTATACATGTATTTGGGTGTAAAGTTGAATAAAGTCCCCGACTCTGCGGCCATATTTAACTCCAGCTCGGTACCTTCTTGCCTTTCTGGAGCCGAGCAGAGCTTCGCCACGACCTTCAGAGCTTTTCTCGGCTTTGAAAGGTGTCACCCACGAACGAGGCTCCAAACCCAACGATCCCACCAGGTGCTTGCTGCTCTTCTAAACCAGGCGGCCGTCGGTGTCCATTCATTTATCTTCGGGCAAAGGGACACGCTCTAAAAGGCTCCAGTTCTAAAAATGAAATTTTTCCCAGTCAGAGCTGGACGTTTGGGGCCCCTGCTGGAGCTGTGGCCCCGTGACCCGACCCGGATAAGCGGTTGAAGATGGATGGATGGATGGGTGGATGGATGGATGGATGGATGGATGGGTGGATGGATGGGTGGATGGGTGGTTGGATGGGTGCATGGATGGATGGATGGATGGATGGGTGGATGGGTGGATGGATGATGGATGGATGGATGGGTGGATGGGTGGATGGGTGGATGGATGATGGATGGATGGATGGATGGATGGGTGGATGGATGGATGGATGGGTCGATGGATGGATGGATGGATGGATGGGTGGGTGGATGAATGGATGGGTGGGTGGATGTATGGATGGGTGGATGGATGGATGGGTGGATGGATGGGTGGATGGGTGGTTGGATGGAGGGATGGATGGGTGCATGGATGGATGGATATATGGATGGATGGATGGATGGATGGATGGGTGGATGGATGGACGGGTGGATGGATGGATCACACAAACAAACACATTCTACACATGGTTCTTGCAAAGCCCTTTCAAGTTCTACGAGAGGTTACATGAGAAAATGATTCAGTGTATTTTTGTCACTTCGACCCTCACAGGCTTTCACTTCATTGCATCATGATGTCATGTTTCTGCCTGGAGGGGGGCGGGGGTCACACAGAGACTGGAATATGAATACGGTTGTAGCTCTGTTTAGTCACACTTGCATTCTTTAGAAAGGAGGGGGGGGGGGGGGGGTCTCACACATCGGCTGCAGCCTTTGGGCCTGATGCCGACCGAGCCCCAAACAGACCACAGTGAACTTTTCACATCTTCTCCCCAGCGTGGGCCCACGTATGGCGAGGTCAGCCTGGAATCCCAGATCATACCCCGACCCCCCCTCTATGAGAGCACCGCTGTTTATTTTGACTATTTATTTCCCTCCTCCGGCGGCCCGTAAGGCTCCAGGTAACAGCTACTGACCCCAGAGCGAACCCAAGAGAACCCAAGAGAACCCAAGAGAACCAAAGAGAACCAAAGCACACACCGGGCCGCTTCGCAGGTGGGGAGGAGATCCTGGTAACGGGATTCCTCCATCGAGAAGAAATGGAAGAACCTTGCTGTGTGTGTGTGTGTGTGTGTGTGTGTGTGTGTGTTCTCCTCTGGGCCGCTTGGTTAAAAAAGAAGACTCTGCTTGCACAAGGGGAACATTTGGTCTTTCTGTCAAGAAAAAGGTCCACATCTCATCTATGTCAATTTAAATATATTTATGATTGTTCCATAGTTAATTTACAAAGAATAAAAGTTACTGTTCACTGAGCAAAGTAGCAGAAATTGTATTTTATTAAACGTGGTTACAATAAACTGTTTTGTTACAACTGCAAAAAAATGAAATCAGAGACGGTAATATAAATTATTAACTTAATAACAAACTTCTTCAATTGTTGTCTGTGTGTGTGTGTATATATTTTAAATATATTTACATATATAAGTTATATAAAACGTGATATATATATAGATATACATAAATATAATAATGCATGGATATATTATTTAAATATAAATCATAAACACACATATTCATTAAATATGATAATGTATCCATGATTGATAGTTATTTAAATAATCTAAGACCTGCTGATTTTTGTATCAGCATCATTTTCTTTTGTATTTTGGAATCGTCTTGTGTTTTTAAATATGTGTGTTTCTTCAATCCTCGTTTCCAATCTCAATGCGGAAATAGATTTCAAATACATTTCCAATCTGTTACCAAATGTTGAACATCTTCAGCACATTCAGGGATGAAATTAGTTGAAATATACAACGCGTTAAACATCTTATTGCGTCTTAAACAACATTAATTAGTTTAAGTCGCAATGGCCATCAGAACATCTCTGTTAATCCTCACGCGTCAAGATGTCCGAACTTTAATAATATAATCTTGCTTTATAATATAATCTTGCTTTATAATATAATCTTGCTTTATAATATAATCTTGACTGCAAATGCAGGAGAATTGGTGCACGTGTCCATTTCCTCCAAGCTGCACACGTGTTTGTTAAACTACTAAAAACCAACAATTAAACATCAACATTTTATTCCACAGATGTGCACATTTAGAATTAGTGACCTATTTTAATTATAGATGGTTTCATAATACGACTTGTGAAAGAAGGTCGCGGAATAAAGTCCGAATGTTTCCTGTTCGCCTTCATTCTTCATGAATGGAAGAGTCAGGCTGCAGAATCCCTCCAAACTGCTGCCGGTTCGGGTTCGGGTCCGGGACGTGGGAGGAGCTGCTGCTTCAGAGTCCGAGAGGAGGGGGGAGGGCGGCTGAGGGGGGGTCTTTAAGGAGCTCACTCTCTTCGGGGCTATAAAGACGTCGTGGCTTCAAGACGGAGCGAATGATCTCCATCGGCAAAGAAAGGTGGCGTTTTTACAAAACGCCGTAGCTGCTGTAGTGGTGTTGTGTTGTTGTGTTGTTGTCTCGCTCCTTCATGGTGACGGCTGGTTGAAGCGGATTCGGGGTTGAAGATGATGGAGTTTATGGACGATAAGTTTGCGCTGAAGAGCCACGCGCTGAAGGCCGGCGATTACTACATGGACCAGGTGATGGAGAGCCTGGACAGCGCGCAGTACTTCAGCAAGTCCTCCCCGAAATGCGCGCAGGCCTTCGGGCTGCAGAGCGCCGAGCACCGGCCCCCGGCCTGCGGAGACCACGACGGTGCGTAGCGCTTCATTCCGCTTCCTGCGCGTCAGTATTACAATGGGACGCGAACGAACGTGTAAAGAATGTATAAAGAAAAAAAAGGAAAAACATTTTTACGATGTTGTATTTTAAAACGAGCAATTAACACAATTTATTCCCAAGTTAATTGAATTTCCACATGTCGTTATTATTATTATTATTATTATTATTATTATTATTATTATTATCATTAATACATTGCTCCTTTATTGCAGCCAATTACGGGGCGCCAAAGACGGACGAGGACACTTTGCACGCGGACCTCGGCAGGCCGATGGACAGCTGTTGCACCCTGCGCGCGTCCCCGGTGACCAACGCACAGGACAAAACGGATTTGGACGACATGGGGGACAAGTGCGACAGCAACGTGTCCAGCAGCAAGAAGAGGAGACACCGGACGACTTTCACCAGCGCGCAGCTGGAGGAGCTGGAGAAGGTCTTTCAGAAGACCCACTATCCAGATGTTTACGTGAGGGAACAGCTGGCCATGAGGACGGAGTTAACGGAGGCCAGAGTGCAGGTTATTAAGACTCTTATTTTGTTAACTGTCAATGGTGGACGCAATAAATTAGAATGCGAACAGCGAGGCTTAAAAGACGCGTGCACACCCAAAAACATGCGTTGAGTAAATAAAACACACACACACACACACACACACACACACACACACACACACACACACACACACACACACACACACACACACGTCTGTTCTCACTAAAGCAGAGCAGAGGGAATTGTTTTAATTTAATGGAGTTTGCTACAGCTTTTGTTTTATTTATTTTTTATCAAGCACATTATCTTTCCATAATTTACTTGCACTTCCATACAAAGCAAATGCCTCTTTTTCTTTTTTATTTCGTTGGTCAATCACCTGCTGTTGATGTGTCACGTGTTCTGCGCCCTCCCGCCAGGTGTGGTTCCAGAACAGAAGAGCGAAGTGGAGGAAGCGGGAGCGTTACGGGCAGATCCAACAGGCCAAGAGCCACTTCGCCGCCACGTACGACCTGTCGGTGCTGCCGAGGAGCGACGGATACGCGCAGGCACGTTACGCGACGCCGTCCGAAAGACGCTCGGTGCTTTTTTAATTGGTCACGTGTCGAATTTGTGAGTTTTTTTATGGAAAGAACATATCAAAGATACTATTTTTTGTTTATTTGAAAATTATTGTCGGTTTCCCATGAATCAGCAGTTAGATAATGCTTTATTTGCACGTTTAAACATACCGTTTTAAAAAATGTCATGTGATATCTATAATTTAATTTGGGTTAACCTTTCAGAATAGTTGTAAAATATTTATTTGAACGCCATTTGGTTTTTTTTAACAACCACTATCTTTATAGTTTTATTCTGAGGGGCTTCACTGAGATATTTGTTCAAATATCATTCATAGCTGCATTTATATTAGTATTTTTTTATTCTTTCCATTTTTGAAACGGCATTGACAGTATTTAAAAAAAAGTTGCACTCGGTTATGTCAACAAATTGAAAGAAGAATTTTTTTTTAACTTTTTAGGCTTTTCTCTTATCTAAATAAATGAACCACATATTTAAACAGATGATGCTTAATTTACATAAAAATGGATCGTCGGGGACGTTTCGGGGACGGATTGATATCACCACCTGCAGTGTCTCCCCTGGAAGGTTCCCCGATAACGGCCCTCCCAAAACACCCGTCCGTCTTAGTGAATGCTGGCGTCTGCGTGAGTCACCGTGGTGAAATGCGCCTGCAGATAAGCGGCTCGCGCTCTGATTGGACGCCCCGCGAGGCCTCGGATCACATTTCGCGCTCGCTGCCCATTCGTCTTGCTGCTGGGGGGGACAAAGGTCGGGGACGAGATGAGGTGAGACGAGACGCGCAGCGAGATTACTTCAGACGGAAGTATGCAGCTCGGTGCAGCAGTGTGAACGTTTTCGGGTGTGCTGAGCTCCATGAGGTGGGGGGGTGCAGCTCGTCTGTACGCCCTGGCTCAAGCCCAGGTCACAAATGTGCTGGACGGCCTGGTTTTTTCCCCCCACACATGTTTCTGATAGGACCCCCCTCCCCACCCCCTCCAGCCTTACACCCTCCATCCCAGCTGATGCACATTACTGCCATTAAACGTCCCGTCCTGCTGCCGGCGGGGGTTTGGTCCCCCTGAACACTGTAGACATTGATTGCGTTTTTTTTATTTTTTAAAATTGGGTTGTTTGACGTTCCGGCCCTCATTGTTATGTTTTGAGGGGGGGGAGGCGGGGACAGGGGGGGCGGATATCTGAGCCAGTGCTCGTGGATGGCACATGTGCCAAGGATCCTGCCGGCAGAGGTAGAGATCCCTTTTGTTTTTGCACTGAGGGAAGAAGTTCATTAGAGGAACCTCAGCGGCTTCAGTCCTTTGGCCGACTCGCTGTTCTGCGGACTCGAGATCCCACGAATCGGTCTGGTTGTGTTTAGGGGGGCGGGACTACAGCTCCTCTCTTATCTTTTTGGTCATCACACATTTAAAAACGGTGGATCATGAAATGACCTCGACTCCGTCTGCTGTCCGTTGCGCGTTCGAGACTTTGACCTTTTATTGGGTCAAGAAAACCTTTGAGACCTGCTGATAGTGATGTTTTTTTCGGAGGCGGAGGACATTTTGTATTTTAAGTGCTCAAACAAAGTGTCCTTGTTAATCTCCCCTGTGAGTTTTACAGGGGAGATTTTTTCTTCTGTGAAGTCCGCTTGCCTACAAACGGACATCTCGAGGATCTCCAGCCTCAGCACTCAACTTCATATCCTCCCCACTAAAGCCTCCTTTTCCCCCCTGCAGATTCCCAACAACCTGTGGCCGAGCCCGGCCCCCGGCGGCCCCGTGGTGTCGTCCTGCATGCTGCCCCGAGGCTCCCCTCCCTGCGTCACCTCCTACTCCCACTCCCCCCGCTCGGCCGCCGCCGCCGAGCACGGCTACGTGGGCTTCCCCAACCAGCAGAACCAGTTCGGCCACGTCGCCCTCAACAACTTCTTCAGCGCGGACTCCCTCCTCACGCCGCCCGCCGCCGGCCACCACGCCTTCGAGGCCAAGCCCGAGTTCGAGAGGCGCTCGTCCAGCATAGCCGTGCTGCGCATGAAGGCCAAGGAGCACACGGCCAACATCTCGTGGGCCATGTGATGCCGTGCGTGCCTGGAAGCTCGGGATCGTGCGTGTGGAAAAAAAAAAGAAAAAAAAAAAAGAAATGTTTCTGCTGGTCCACGTCCTGAGATTAGACGATGTGTTGTTGTGGACGGAAGTCGCATTCTTCTCATTCAACATGGCAGCCGCGCCATAAACGACGGTTAAACCTTTGAAACGAGGCCGGAAACTTTTGAGGAGAGTAATATGCGATTCAGTAGGAGAATACGAATGTTTGAGGTTCAGAGCTGCGATAGAGAATCCTTTGCTGGAATCTTGAACCTTCCATCAGAAGCACTATGGGGAAGGAGAGGAACCTCGTACATTCTCACAGATTATCTGACATGCGCTGTCAGGGTCCGAAGTAGAGGACATCTGCCATCGGTTTGTGCAACCTTGGGTGGACTTACAGCCGTCGCCATCTTGTTTTTATTGCAACCAGAAGTGACGGTCTGGTTCAGTAAAACTGAGAACTTTTTTTGTGACCAAAACGTGAAGCCCCATCAACCCCCACACACCTTGAAAGGGTTCTTGAAAGTTCTTTGACCAGAACACGGAGAACTCCCAGACCTGTCAATGACGGAGTAGCCCCGCTTCAGAGCGTCCCCTTCTTTACGGCCTATTTTACTCAGAAGTGGACCATAATTCACTAAATGAGCATCATGCTGCATTGAAGAAGACTTAAAACTCACATTTACAACGTTTACTGAGGGAATAAACCAAGTGAGAATTATCCACAGACTCGCATGTAACCAGACTTACATCTGCGACCAGAGGAGTCGCCCCCCGATGGTCATTAGAGGGAATGCAAGTCTCCGGCTTCACCAGAGAACGTCGCCTCTCAGGATATAAACGTTATTTATATTAGAGTGACCGGCTGAAGCTTTTCGGAGTTGTTAGAATCCCGGTGACCTGCAGGGAGGGGGGAGGAGGATCCGGGGTCCGGGCCTTCGCCTCGCGGCCCGCAGTCCTTTCTGCTCAGACACGGCTGCGGTGAGAGCAGTGAGGGGGGAGAGGCTCCAAACCACTACGGCCACTTCTTGGCAGTGTGAATAAGCCCCCCCCCCCCCTCTGGCGATGGGCAGCATGGGGACAAAACAACTCGACGTACCGACGCGTTCGTGTGCTTTGCAGCAAAGCTTTGTCATCTCTGCGTCTGATTTGTATCTCCGAGGAGGCGTGTTTAAGATAATGTTTGTTCCGTTCATGTATATCTGTTGGAGCTGTAATAAATCAATGTGACTTGATTCCAGCGTGGCGGCCCTTTTTGTTTTCTCAGAGACCTAAAATGCAGAAGTAGATACTCTGCCAGCACATGTTTACATGATTTAAAGGTGAAGGTAGCGTCCGTCTGAAGCCATCCGTAGTCCTGCCGAAAAGGCCCAGTCTGCCCTGATTGCCTGGCGAGAACAACGTGGGGTTCTCAAGCTGTGGGTCGGGGTGCCACATCAGGGTCGTTTTATTCGTTCCCTTATAGAACGCGGTGTAGCATCTCTCGCCTAAAGTTTCCACGAAGAAGTTCTCGCTCAATACAAGGATAGTCCTTTCAAAATAAAAGTGCTTCATAGGTAATATATATGTTGGGATGAGGCAGAAAAATGGAATATTTAGGTTTAGGGAAATAGTTTTGTTTGGATCAAAATAAGTAAATGGTTAGAACAAACAACCTTCTCCTGGGGGTTTTGGACCTTTAATATTGACCTGTGTCCAGATGTGTAGAGAAAAAAAAGGACATGCCATTATATTTTGAAGGTATATTTTGGAACAATGGATGATACCACTGTTTGGTTGGTAGGAGCTACACATCTATGTTAACAAGCAATTCAAAAAAGATAAATCTTTACTCTATGTCCCCTTTAGGAACAATTATAGACAAAGCTAAAAAAACAACAATAAATGCAACAGGATACATGGCTGCAGCGTTGGGGTGTTTCTAATTTTGCGGCGAACAACAGAGCTCTTTGTGTGAGATTTATGAAGCTTCAGCTACTTGATGAAAGGATAAATTCATGACTTCTAAATCGGGCCTCACCTATCATTGTAGTCAGGAAACAGTCACTTGAGATGCTCAGACGCTGCTAACCTCTTCGCTCATCGATAGAAGCCTCTTTCCAGGGCCGAACCCCTTTGATCGGCTGCACCGTCGCGTAATCGGGAGCATACCCTCGCCTTGCTTTTTCCTGCGCTGACATCATCCTTTTGTTTCGCTGTGATCACAGTCAGCGGGCGGATAGCATCTCAGGGAAGCGCCGTCCATAGGAACGGTAGGCTTGATTCAATTAGGGACTTTAACTTGTGTCAGATGCTTCGGCTTGAAAAACAAGCTGGTTTCCTTCGGGTACTTCCTGCTTACTGCCACGCAAAAGAACAGACCCGAGTGTCTGCAGGCCTCAAGACACAGAGGCGTCGATGACGAAGTGTCCATGGAAACAACGCTGGATGTGTTTGCATAGAAGTCTGTGGAGGAAAATGGTCTCAATCTGCATCAACACATCAGGTACGGGTCCATTTGGAGTCAAATAAACCGTGAAGAAGAGTATGCTCTGGGGCGGGGCTACTGTGATTGACAGGTCGCTGCAGAGGCGTTGTTCGCTATAGTAATTTATTTCAACATTGCAATTAGCGTGTGTCACCTCGGGATGCGAAAACCAAGACGGCGACGCCCAAAGCTCCAGTTGGGTTTCCAGTCCGCTTCTCATGTGCAGCCTCTGCTGGAAACACTGGTTTTGTGGCTCCGCCCACTGAAGTTGACCTCAACCAGTGACGTTATTTCTCAACTAAAACTACAAAATGCTCTCTTTTTCATCCGCCTTCTCCTCCCCGTCACCTCCACCCCTCTGCCCGGCATCATCATCACCGCGCTGTGACTGATGGTCATGGGCCTGCACACATGTGTCTGTGTACACGCGCGTGTGTGTGTGTGTGTGGGGGGGGGGGGGGGGGTTTAGAGAGAGAAAGTGAGAGAGAGAAAGCTCCAACAGACCAGATCCATCAACAGCTCCAATGGGTTTGACCCTCGCAGGTTAACCGCAGCCATTAATTCAAGAGGCTCCCTCCCACTCCTCCCTGCTTCCCCGCACTGCCTCGCATGGGGGAGGACAGACTTGTGTGTGCGTGTGTGCGCGTGTATGAGAGACACACACACCAGATCAAACGCTGTGGGAGTTGTGCAGCAGAGATCCACACTTCTTTGACTGCTGTTGTTCCAACTTCTTCTTCTCCTCCTCCTCTGGAATGGATGGAGCGGGTCGCCACCAACTCGCCCCCCCCCCCCCCCCCCCCCCCGCCGCCCCTCCTCGCTGATGTTCTCAGCCCCATTTGTGCTCCTCCAGAAGTCCGCTGAGGCATTAAGAATGAACACATGTTGTTCCCTGCTCCATGTGAAGCGTTTTATTCATCATTTTCATAATGCATCCGTTTTCAGCCAATAACGTATAAACAGAAGCAAAGACCTTCTTGTTCATCCTCTTGTGCTGCTAGTTTTGGCAGAGAACGTTAACGCTGATCTGCTGCTCTGCTCATCCAGGGAAGGTCCACAGACTCTGTGGTTTGCTCTTCGCCGCCCTCTGGTGGTTTGCTGAGGTGCAGCTACAATTTCTTGTCAATCAAACAATCAAATGTTAAATTAAAAGCAAGCCCATTTCATTTTTGTTAGATTTCTTTTCATTGATAATAATATAGTGTAATCATGTATTGAACGGTTTCATCACACACCTTATCTTCATGATGTAGAAATCACACCTTTCACCCTCCCTGTGAAACTTCTTCTCACCTCCATACGGAAGTGGAATCACGCGGGCGAAGCTGCACTGCGCCGACGTGAACGAGGCGAACGCACGACGTGTCGACCTCCTGATGTGCGTTCAGCACGGGCTCGTTAGATGTTCCGTTCAGAATCTACACGGGCCCAGCGCGTGCAGGCCGCCGGGCGGGCCCCTCGGGGGAACCCGTGTTCTCAGCGCCGGCTCGGAAGCTGTTGGCCTCCGGCCGCATGCCTCGCAAATCGAATCAGCAACTGTGTGCCGCCCGCCGCTCACAGCCGGTGTCCGGTTACCACACATGTCAGGCTGCGTGTGCGTCGGCGGTGTATTAATGCGCACCACGTGTGTTGTTTGAGTTTTGTGTGCAGTGACACGCGTCACCAGGGGAGAATCAGAAGGCGCTGAGGTCGTCTCCCTGCCGAACCCTCGGCGCTCGGAGGCCGCCCCTCTTAAGTCGAGTCGCCGAGCGCTGCAGAGGTCACGCATGTCGGCCATCGCAGGAAGGAAGCGTTACTCTGGTTCGTTTGGCAAAAACCCTGAAAGCTTCAGAATCAAAGAGACGGGTGTTCGCAGGTCTTTTAAGTCGTCTTTCACCTCGGCCGTGTCAACCACAGAGCTTATTTCAGCCATCTTTTTTTATACATGTCATTCATTCATTAGGAATAAAAGCCTTTCTATATAAATGGTGCTTTATTTCATGACTCATGGGTCCATATGAAATGGAAAACAAACACTATACAGGGACGACAACACTTCCGCGTGAGAGCAGTTCATCCGAGTCTGTGCGATTCTCTCAGCGAGCCGCAGACTCCTCAGGAGAGGCCTCGCAGGTCGGTCAACGCGCGACCTGAGACGAGGTCACACGTTGCAGTGAATAAACAGGAAAACGTTGGTTGGAAATGATTAAAGCCACGGGGGGGTGAAAGGATTATTTAGTGTCTAACTGATAAAAGTCGATATCGACTTAACGCTGTGATGATGTCATTGACTTGGCGCCGCGGACTAAAATATGAATACATGTAGTTTACGCGTCATCTGGTAAAAATAAATTCAGCTCGAGACCACCGGGTGGCAGCACAGGATCAAAACCTTACGTTTCCCGGATCAACATGCAGCTGCAATATTTGCACACATGTGAATCACAAAATATGAATAAACAAAGAACGTTTCAGGGTGACACAACTCATCGTTTCTCACATTGAAGCCTTTTTTTTACTACACTCAAGTGGATCGAACCCAGAATGCAGAGGTCAAAGCAGCATTGAACGTGTTGCTTAGTGTTTTGTGGGAGAAGCTGTCGAGGCGGCCGTCCTTCCTCTCCCGAGGGGGATACTTATCGGGAAGCGTTGCCCGAGTGGCAGATGGAAGATTGCCGAGTGCAGCAGTCACGAGGTCGACTCGGCCGAAGCGCGAAAGGTAAGATGGAGGCTCGTGGAGACGAGGCGAAGGGCAGCTGAGGCTCGCACACACAGAGTGCAGTTGGTATTTGTCCGCCGGGCCCTGGATGGCTTTTAGGATACACACCTCCTTGCCTTCAGGAGAACACTCTGTTCTCCAGTGGGCGCTTGTCTTTTCTCTTGAGTGATTTCAGTGGGTCGTAAATCCATCCCAAATACTTACATCCCGTTTTACAGCCGCTCCTTGTTTTGAAATTGCAAACCCAGTAAGGCCTCCAGCTCGGGGCCTCAAAGGCCCACAAAGGTAGTTTCTGGGTTCCAGCCACAGCTTTTTAATGCAAGCATTTGAATACGAGCAGCTGTTCATGGGGATTGCAACCGCTGACAGTCTCATTGCCGATCTCATCTAACTGAGCTCTGCAGAACTACAAATTACAGCAGCTGATAAATGATATAATTGTATCCAGTGAAATATCGGTATTTGAGTGAAACTGTGCTTGAACACAAAATGGAAATCAATAGACGAGGAGGCGAGTGCTGAAATCACATTTCTATTAGCTTGTTCTGCAGGATTTCTGTTTTTTGTGATTTATGGCCGAGATGATTTGACTGCTCTCGCAGGCTGAATCAAGTAGATTTAAACATGCGGCGCTTCTTTGAAACGCTCGCCCCAGGAAACGCGTGACGCAGGAACCTTGTTTGTGTTTCTGTTGGAGACGTAAATGTTCAAAGTCCCGAATCCTCTGTTCTCTGACTGTAACACATTCAGCACCCAGATTGTTGGTATTCAATAAAAAATGATGTCAAGACATCGAGGACGTTGTGTACGGCGGATTGTTTCTGGTGCGACGTAATTGACTGAATCGCTTTGACATCTTCCTCCTCCCCCTCTTTCGTGCTCGTACGAAATAGTTTAAGATGAATCATCAACGTACAGTTCTCAGTCGAGCGGCTGGTTCATCAGGCTTCGTCAGCCCAGATGAGCAAAAGGTGGGAGGAGAACATGAACTGAACCAATACAAATAACTCCATGCAAGAGGTGCCGATAACAGGAACTCACTGAACACTCAAGTGAAAAGTTAGAAGCTAAAATAGATGAGAAATGTTGCATTCCTATTTTTTCTTTGAAAGCTTCTGCATAGTGGTGATATTGAAAAAAAGAGTCATAAACAAACCAGGCAGCAACTTATGGTTTTAATACGTGTTTAGCCATCTGGCAAGGAAGGAAAAGACAAGGCAACTACAAAGAGACTCAAATTAGCTACAAAGAAACTAAAAGCAGCTACAAAGAGACAAAACGTGTGCAAAAACATAAAATGCAGCCAGTATTGCAACACACGCATACAATCACCCCGGTTCTCAAAAGTGAAATGTCGGAGGCTACGTGTCTGTGTCTCTTTGCTTCGGCATCCTGCATCTTCCAGCACGTCGGCCGGTTCTCTTGCTCCGGTGTGCTTCTTGCCTCTGTTGCTGTGACAGATGTTGCACCTCAGAATCCATCATTTATCACATTTTAACTGCACGACTGATGATGTCTTTTAAAGGTCGTAAAGAACCTGCACAACTCAGGGTCACTTGAATATCCGGCTGCCGAATAACCGGTTCTGCTCACTAACTCAAGTTTGAGTTTACGCGCTTTCCCTCTGAACGAGGCCGAGACTTTAATCCGGTTTATTCAGTCGGTTCATGCTGGCTTCCTTATTGATAATTAGCCTTGTGGTCTGTGTACTAACCAAAAGAATAATGAGCTGGTGATTCATTTCAAATGTTGGACTATTGTTTCAGAACGATAGAAACACGTTGATATTAGGTAACCTGAGCTGCTGGGCCTCAGCTGGCGCGCTGCTCTCCAGAGGATCCTCGGCAGAAAGCAGCGCATTACGATTCACCGCTCAGCGCCTCCGATGACGTCGACACGTCACTGATGGCTAGTGGGAAGTGTGTCACACCCACACGTTGATGGCAGACACACAAAAAACAGACCTGCATGTAGGTCCATGATGACGGGAACCTTCCCTCCTCTGATCTTACAGCAGAAAGTGATGCAAATCATGTGAACCATATTGCTGCAAAGCTGCCAGTAGCAAGCATCAGATTTAGATTAACCTAAACAAATTGATTGAGAGGCTGTTCATCCGTCTGCAGAATATCAAGTGGCCGGACGTATACGAGACGAGTAACGAGCAAAACTGTCCAAAGACGCCTCCAACACGTTACCTGTGGTTATTTGCACATTTATTTCCTTTTCAAATTGGCCTCTGCAGAGAATCCGGTGTTATTTAACACGCTCAGCAGCCGCCAGCCGCCGACGCCGGTGGTGTTCTGGTTTAACGAGCGGCCGTGTTAACTCGTGACTCTCGAGGGAATTCTTCCCTCGGTTGCTCGTGGCGACGGCAGCCGTTAAAAAAACACAAGATGTAACTCGCTGGTGTCGTTGTGACAAAAGGCTTTCAGTACAGAAAGTCCTGACTGCCGCTGAAGCCCGGCGGGTAGAACGGAGCCGCCCGTAGGGCGTTATGTGACTGCGAGGTGAGGTTAATGCCCCGCAGCGCTCCGGAGGCGGGGCCTCACACAAGGTCAAAGACGCTCACCGCCTCTCCCGCCGAACCCAGGCCTTCCACGGGCCGGACCAGAGAAGAACAAAAGAACAACACACACGACCGCGTCTCTAAAAACGCTAAACATTCCAATGACTGTTCGTACCGAGGAGGCCCGACTCTGCCAATGTCAACTTTTGGTTGAGATAAAAATGAGAAAACCTGTGAGGTCTGTGGAATGTGAGGTATGCAGGCCGGCCGGTACTCGACGCGTCGAGTGCGAGTGGAGAGATTAGATGCCCTTCTTTGGGGTTCGCACAGAGCAGCGTTTGGATTACACTCTGCATAAAAGTCCTCCATTCTCATATTTGTGGTCAACATGGGTCATTGTGGGCTCCTCCAAGCCGCCAATGATGAGTGCATCTTTTTATTTCATTAAATGAACACACGTACGACCTAAATGACACCTCGGAATATAAATACCAACTTGTTGTTGTTCTAAAAACCCTCCTGTGACATGTTTGACGGATCTCACAGCCACAACTACAAAACAGGCCGCATGTATTAATCCGCCACTGAAAATAGTTCCAAACCAACGAAGTGGTTTTCTCCTAGTGGTTTGAATAATGTGCAATCTAAATGGTCATTGGTTTACATAAAGAGATGTGAGTTGTGGCTCAGTGCCGCATGCAGGCAATGGAGATTTACTCTCTTAATCGTTAAGGGGATTTGTTACAGTAATTGTGTTAATAATGACTCACCCGCTTTACACTGGAGCTTTCCCCCAATAGATAATGACGCTTTAAAAAGAAAAAAATGCACTGACACCCCCCCGTTCTGCCCTCTGGTGCAGTCAACGCCGGCGTGCAAAGTAAATATAAATGTGGCCATTGTTGCTTCACTGCTTTGGCGGCGCTTTCGCTGTGTGACAGATTTATGGAGCTGCTTAATAAGCCTCTTGGAAATCATTCAGCAGCAGCTTTTGAAACCTGATGGATGAGAGAGGAAGGTTTATACGGTTTATATCTCATCTCAGGATCCTCTGGCCGACCTGCCTGTTTTCACAACACCATAATTGCATCTTAAAGGCTGGATGCTGGTGCCAGACGGAGCCTCAGAACTAACTGCAGTGGAATTAGAGCCCGACTGAGGCTGTTAGGCCGACGCGTTTACTCTTAAAGCAACGCAACCTGGGAGATGGAGGTCCGGAGTCTCTTTTTTCTTTTTCAAATCAATACTAACAGATCTAAATACTCAAGATCCACGTTTTCTCAAGCATTCTGTTCCAAAGCGGCTTTCAATCATTTGTGCGTTTGGGCTCGACTCCTCCCTCCTTTTAAATGTGGTTTCAGACGCGTTTGGACCCAACGTTTGTGACTCGACGGTGACGGCGACCCGACCCGGTGAATCATCGCCCTTTCAGTCTTGACACACACTGAGAATTACAACGTAATTACATGAAGTGTTTCCTCCCTCGCTTTTACTACTCAGCAAACAATTAAAGGAATTAACGTGAAGCGCTTTGCATAACGCACACCTGTGTGCCTCAATCAACCCGACATCTGCCTCGACACACGCGCACTGATTGCAGCGCTGCTTTCCTCGCAGGACAGCGGGATAATATTTAGGCTGCGAATAGAACCACGTCCCGTCTCAGCTTCTACTCCTCAAAAGGCCTCCTCTTGGTCCGAATGAAGAATCGAAGCGATGAGCGAGTGCTGAAAGGATTCAGGCAGAGGGAGAGCGCTCGAGTCGCTGTTACACAACAACGGGGTTTTAATGCAGGTCTGCATTTATTTATTGGTCACAAACAACCGGACGCTGCTTCTCTTCCCTCTGAATCAAAGACTGAAAAGGTGCAGTTAGAATTAACAATTTAATCATGAGTTCTTAGATTTGACCAAAGTATTAGACCGGTAAGCGTTCCATTCATTCGTTAATTTACAATCATGTGTCCTACTGAAAAAATGAAAGAATAACAGCGTCACTGAAGGGAAACCGCAGCCAGAGCTGCTCGGCATACGTGACCTGCAGCACTATAAAAGGGCCTTTTGTGTGAAAAGCAACAATTCAAACACTTGTTGCTGAGTGCCGGCTGCCAGGAATCTTCAGTGCTTTCAGTCTCAGAAAAAAAAGCGAATACCACCCGAAGCACCCAACGCGTCCCCGAAGGTGCAAACAGGGAGTCTGAGAGGAGGTTGGAGGTATATTATTCATGATGCCTGAAAACCTTTTTGTCGATGGGATGCAGCACGTTTAGCGAGCGGTCGGCTGGATCTCCTCGAGGATTCTCGACTCTCGACTCGTTCAAGTCCCCAACGAGCAAATCCAGATCCTGGAACGCATCTGGACCTGGTGTCCCCTCCGACACACAACGCACGATGGGATTCACACGATTCACGCAGCCCCTGCACGTTTTCCGCTTCCCGGACTCGAGTGGAGACAAAAGACGAAAACGAATTTGTCGCCGTGGCACCATTTAGTATCAATTTTCTCCTACAAGAGCTGCATGCGCTTCCTCCGGTTACTAATGAGGTGGAAGTAATAAGCTTCTGGATGCGGTTTCTAGTGCCAGTCGTGCGTTATGAAGACGCACTGCGTCAAGCTTTCACATCCCCGAGACGCACAAACACAGAGAAAACATTATTACACCCAGTCGAGTAATTAGAAAAACATCTAGTATGGGAATGAGTCTCCTCAAAATGATGTTCTCACATCAGCTTTGTTTTTGACTTATTCGAATACATTTCGGAGGACAAACCAGGGACTTTCACCCCGGAGGCTGCTGTCAATGTACAATCTACATTTTGGCTTCTACCCTTGTGGCTGAAATGCACTTATTGAAAGTGGCGTTGGATAAAAGCGTCAGCTAAATGACACGTGATGTAATGTAATGGTGACGTTGACTCTATTTTGGTAATTGCTCCACACTAGAACTTCACTCCAAAAACGATATCGCAAAATCAACCAACTAGCAAGTTGCTCTTTAACCTCTGATTAACTAAACTCAACTAACTTTTGTTCTTTCAGGTTTCAAAGCTGCGAAGCCATTAATTCCTGCGTGGACGGGCGGTGGGAAGCTGGGATTCAGGGCGGCGTGTTTGTAAAGCGAGGCCCCTCTTTTCATGTGCGATAGAGTTTCTCTCCTCTCGCTGGCTTTGAATAGGATTAGAAGGCAAACCCGGTCGGCGGTTACTTGTTTGCCCCCCTCCCAACCCTCCGAGGAGCCAATCCTCGCTCTCCCAAGACGTATGGCCACTCACTCCAAAGCCTCGGGGCTGAAATAGAATCTTGAGCTCTTCACAGCAAATCACATGGGCCCTCTGAGCAACAACACACCCGGTGCGGCGTAGTGGGAGGGGGGGAGACGGTGGGGACGGAGAGGCCCCTCGTGAGACAAAGTGGATGGTATGAGCTCCAATGGATACATGCAGAGTTTGGACAATTTTAGGATTAAAACAATACATCAGCTGTGTCACGTTTGGCCTTGAAATGGGAGGAAGGATCGTGTGCTCATCGATCAGGTGGGAAACAGCTTTCTGCAAATGGAAAGCTCTCGATAAAGACCTTTACAAATGTGTGTTGTTTCAGCTGAGTATGCGCAGGTGAATGATGAACACGTGAACGGAATCTCTGCGCGGCCAACGAGGCCAGATGAACGCAGCCTGCTAGCGAACGCGGCCGTTAGCAAGATGCTCCTTATAGCCTCTTTATTCTTTTCAGCAGTGACGTTGTCAGTTTGTATGTTTCCATGACAACATTAAAACCTGTCTGCTCAATCTAAAAGGAATTGCATTTAAAGTAAAAAAAATATATACAATTTCAGCCCAATCGCCAAATAACCAGCTAATGCTAGCTAGCATGTAGCGCAGTGCAGTTAATTTAAAATACACAAGGCAGATGCTATAGATTCTATTTCTACTTGGGACGTTTATGAGCATTGGGATGTTATTTTAGTTTCACATCGTTTTCTTCCTCCTCCTCCTCCTCCTCCTGTTCGATCTTGTCACACTTTAATCACTTTACCCCAAAAGGCCGAGAGGTGACCAACAAGTACAAACACTGAACGGCTTATGTTTACGAGACGCTACCCAAAGGAGGAGAGGTGTGTGTTCTAAAGACGACTATCTCACACCCGGACTTCACAGGGGAACGCTGCGAATGTGGGTTTAGTTGCAGAAGGGGGGGAGATAAGTAAGAACAAAGCGAGCTGTCCCACGGTGTCAAAACAAGACCTCCCTTCTCACCCATATGGAGCCGGCAGCCTTGAACCAGACACCAGACAAGTCTGCAGACAAAACTATCACACGACCTGCTCTGATAACCGGCACCGGCCGAGCTGGAGACGTGCTTGTTAATATTTGGGACGATATCTCTGCCTTCCAGAGACGTTTGAACGTTTGGAAATTCCCTCTGCAGGAGCAAAAGAGGTTTCATTACCGCTGTACGATGACCCCGGGGTCAGAGTGATAGCCCGGGGGAGGGGGGGAGATCTTACAGGCCTCTTAAAACTTGACCACAAAAACTGGGGAGGCGTGAAAGGGCTTAAAAATCACACCAGCCACCTTCAATCCCAAGCTTTGTCTGATCGGATCCTAAATAGAGTCCCTCTGCATCGTCTCATGGGCTGCTCGTAGTAGTAAAGTTGTTGCATAAATATCCACCGTTCGTCATTTGTCAACCCACAATCCGAAGCTTTAAATGAGGCCAAGCCTTTCCAGTTGGAGTATGATGCAGACGCACGTATGACACTTGCATTTAATGGTTGGTGCAACCATTAAACAAGACCTTGGCTTTGAATGTTCCATGCTCAATGAGAAACTGGAGCACGATGGGCAATAATCAGCCTGCCGTAAAATGATTTCATTTTAAAAGCTTGACTACTTTAAATTATTTTAAGGACAAAAGACCTGCAAACCGGCGACATTTACGTTTAGTTTATTTAACAATTAGAAAACCTTGATTGAAGCTGCTGTGGGTAATACAGTGAAATGCCTAAGATGGGAATGGAATGTAAAATGGGACAACAGAGGCTGCACAGAAACACAAGCCTGTCTCAGCGATGAGAGACGGGTATTTTAGCACGAGGGGCAGGTCGCGGGTTTGCCCCCGGTGAAGAACAATGGAGGGCGTTTCCTGTCGGAATCGAAGCACCTCTGCAACCAGCTTCCTCTGATTGCTGAGGGCGTGTGGACTGAAGGGACTGAAGGAGCATTGCACAGAGCTCACTTTAACATGACTTTCGCTGCCGAGGGGTCACATACAGTGTGTGTGTGTGTGTGTGCGGGTGGGGGGGGCGGGACCTGGGAGCCAGCGGCGTCCAGATGCATCCACACGAGGGCCGCTGGGGGTCGTGAACCCTTCGGCTCGCTGGCCGCCTCCGTGCGTAGATCCACAGGTGCTGGCCGCGTCTGCGCTGACGTCACATCCCGCGGCGCGGCGAGTAAATCCGAGCGGAGACAATGTGGGAGCGAGAGGTGAAAGCACACGTGGTGGAGCAGCTCATTAGCGCTTTGACGTCACAGGCAAAGTGCCAGCGGGACGCATGCAGAGCGCCATCGTATTTCGTAAAACATAAAACAATCAGGCTCACAAAACAGTTATAAACGTTATAAACGACCCTGAACTACTTTTTGGACAAAGGAGTTCCAGCTGGTCAGAGAGGGACGTCACATTCCAGCGTTAAACCTTCTCTCACTCTTTGGGGAAAAACGGGTTTCAGAGGACGATGAGGAGATTTTCTAGCAACAGTAAAACGTTTGGGCTTTTTTAGATGGGGTTTCCCACTTTTCCAGCTCTGTTGGTCCAACTTCTCCAATTGCACTTTTGTAGCGTCGCGATTTCAGGATATCGAATCAAATCAATGAGAAACTACAGCCTGTTGAAACGTAGTCACTTTATTAGAAATAAAGCTTTTGTGGCGAAAGAGCTCTTGCATTATATGTACCAATGAGATAAAAAAATGATTGCTGTTTACTGTTGGGAGCAACCCATTTTGTGAAGCAATGAACTTTCGTGATGAAGCATTATGTTTGCTTACTGTCTGCAGGGGGCGTTCATCTCCACTGTGAAGCGGCTGCAGCAAAGTGGTAATTAACGCGTGGGGGCCGAGGGCCGAGGGAGGGGATGAACAGATGAGACGGTGATGTCATCGGCCCTGCGGGGGGTGATGTGTATGACTCACCGCCGAGGAAGAGAGGCTGACATCAGCTAATGGAAACTCTGAGGACGTCCCACCAGGTCCAGGAAAGAAAAGCCTCTGAACTCAACAACCAGTCGGCAGGGAAACATATTGGCACTTTAAGTTTTGGCAAATCCTCGGATAACAGAATTCTTCTCCCGCGGTTCGCGATATTACGCCGTCATAGTTCTCTCCCTGAGTTCTAGAGTTCTTGCTGAATCCAACAGCTGTACACGTTGTTCAGTCCTGCTGACGTTGCCTAAACCAGCTTAGCTAGCCGCTAAGCTCTCCTGCAACGTGCGTCGCATGTTTAGCCGCTCCTCCTTAAGCCGTAATGGTACATGATGACCAGGTATATGTCATCCAAAGCCATCACATCATCCATCCATCTAAGCCCGTATGTCTTTCAAGTTAGTTGTCACAGCGACTCAATCGCAGAATTAACTATCGAAATGCTAAAATACCTGGAGGCTGAAACACAGACTAGGACCAGAAACCCGAGGAAAGACATTCACATTCAGGCAGAAGCAATCAGGCACACGGCAGAAAGTCACAGGGGGCAGGAAGTGCAGCTAAAGCAGGGACACAAGAGGCAGGAAACTACAAAATAAAACAGGAAACAAACCCAAGCCGTGACATTAGTCTGCCACAGAACCTCTTGTCCTCTCAGACGTTTATCTGATAATGTATTAATTCTTCCAGGTGTGCGCTGTAAAGCGTAGAACCTTTCGTCTATCGCGTAGTTCTGCAGCTACATCTTTAAAGCAGCAAGTCGATCCACACTTAATTCATTGCAAAATCGTGATACAACAGAGAACTGCCACTGACCTTTGTCTCGCTGTGTGATTCTTTCAAAACAAATGATGTTTTTAAGGTTTTTTTGTTGCCTTAACAGAAACCCAAGGTTTCAAAAACAACAAAGTACTTTGTAACGCCATGAGTACGAGTCTCTGGACGTCATTGGATCTCCACCGTGTTTCACTAATAACAGCTCTAATAAAAACTCCAGCCAACGCCGCTCGTCTCACATCTTTTCAAAGATGACCTTCTAGTGCTTCTATGCTTTAATGTGCGGCTCGGCCCATTGTGCCACGCAGAAACACAGCGGCGTGGTTCTGGAAGTGACATAATGGGGAGTTTATAAAGTCCCATTTCCTCCATAACCAAAAGGCCATGTTCACTCTGAAACAATTCACCTTCAAAGGGACTCAGGATGTCGAACGCAAACTTAAACGGAGGAGATCATCAGGAGATCATCACAACTGCACTGAACACTGAAATAAGGATTTACTCTCGCCTGCGATCTGCATCCGCCTGCCTGCTTCCCTCCCCGACGTTTCTGATCAGGTTGATGATCACTGTAAATGATACCGCAGCTTAATGCCGCTCAAGCATGTGGCCACCAATCTAATTCACGGCAGATTGAAAGGGAGGAAAAAAGACCTGACCTGCATGTACGGCCCTCTTAAAGGTTGACGCTCTCCATTGTTCCTGCTGGTGGCTGCACACAGTCCATGTCAGTACCGACTGCAGATTAATGTTGCTCTTTACTCACTCGAGCAGCTGTTACATACTGGACATATACATTGAGTCTATTATTAGCGTGCAGCACTGTTGACCAATGCATGATTTATGAAGACAACAATCGCAGCCCCATTGTGAGCACTGACCTCTCTCTCTCTGCACAAACACACCACTTCCCCCACTTCCTGCGCTACCGGGCGACACACGTTCGGTTCGCCACATTCTCCCACAGCTTGTGCACATCTCTGGAGATGTAAAAATGACCCAAGTCTGTGGCCCCCTGAGCTCGCTCGTCATCTTTCACGTTGCTACCAGCGCTGCTGCCCCTGAAAGCCGCGTCTGACAGGAAGCATCGCAGGAAGCCGCTGCCCGGTGGACTGCAGCGGGGCAGCGGGGCCCGGCTCTCTGCAGGGCCGCAGGAATGCAGCTCCCTTTGTGCCAGAGAGAGTCAACGCGCTGCGACTCCAAAGCAGCCTCCCTGCCCGCCGAGAGTCTGCACAGCTAAACAGATCACGCATCCCGGGGAAGATTAACTTTAGAAGGTATTGCATCTTCATGATAAACAATTCGGCCAAAAACCAATAAATATGAGTGACAGTGGGGAGAACTTTGGCTTCCGTCAATGTAACAGGGAACAAGGTTGCTGAGTACGGTGGCAACTTCCAAGGAGCTGCGCTTTCAGTTTCCATGGCAACGCGCGATGAAAGGCACACTGGCAGTGGGGTGCGGGTCCGAGTGTGTGTGTGTGTGTGTGTGCTTCCACTCGTACGTGCGCTGGCACGAGGGACCCCTCCCAGGACATTAGCCCAGAACCACATTAATCTCACAGACAGACCGGTGCCTTCAAAGTGCCCGGCTCCTGCAGGGGAAGAGAGCTGGATTAGCGCTTTCATCCGTCCTTCATCCGACGTGGCACCGGAGACAATGAGAGAGCCTCTCGGACGCCATCAAAGGCAGCAGATCTGACACGGGCCGCGTTGGTCGTCAGCAATCCGCCACTTAAAAACCCTCCACGAGCCAAGCTGCTCCTCCAGAGTCACGAGGCGAGTGTCCCCGGAGTGTCCCCTGCTGTGAGGATGCGTCGTTGTGTGTCTCTTCATGCTTGTGTTGCCGAGGAACGCAGCGGACCTGCAGGAGGGGAACGCGTCGAAACCACCAACAGGGTGGAAATGTGCAGAAAACCTATAAACTGTGTTTAAATATCCTTTAATACCCAACAGAAGTGACCCATGCAGCCGCAGCTCCTTCATGAGAAATCAAGAAGGGAATCTAAGCCTCATGGTCGACCAACACGTAGAGTGGATATAAGACATTTATCATTTCATTTCCTTTAGTAGCAGATGGGAGGCCTTGATTCTATCAACTAAAGACCTTTCAAGTTGAAATTACCAAATGACGCTCTGCTACAAAACCAACGCTAATTGGATGAAAGCTGGAGCCTCACAGCAGCGTTCTCAAGAGGAACTCATTTGAGAGCAAAACGCGCCTGTTGATCTTTTTGTTTTCCCTCATTGAGATGAAAATCCAATTTCCACCAGAATTTACGACCTGGAAGCACCAAAAAACCCCTGCTTTCATGTGTAATATATGTGCGACGCTTCCATTCTCCTTCTGCAGACTCACGCTGAGAAGCTCCTCAACGCGACTCGGGAGCCTCGAGGTCACGCTTCAGGTTCGGCGAGGAGGTGAAGAGACCATCGTCCTCGTCCTCGTCCTCGGGGGACAATCGTCTGCCGGCGTCGCTTTGGTTTCACTCGGGGCAGCGCTTCGTGCTCAACCAATGAAAACGATTTAATCACGCCGAAGGCTTTCATAGTGTACGTGACCTTTGAAAGGTCGACACTCGGACCCGATGGTGTGCACGGTCCGGGTCGAATACCAAAAGAAAACCCGACATCCATCGTTTGTGAGGAGGAGGGCGCGCGGACTGAACAGCGTGTGCGTGTTTGTGTGTGTTTGCGGGGAAAAGGTTTTTCATTTGGTGAACACACAATATTATGTAAAGTAGTGTCAGAAACCCTCAACGCAGATCATATTTCTGAAACTCCTCTTCTTTAAAAGAGCAGCCAGGAGGTTTCACACCATCTGCCGTACAACAAACACACACCTGCACACACCTACACACACCTGCACACACACAGGCCGCGGCGTCGCTGCCTGGCAGCAGGGACCGTTCATTGCTCTCGGGCTCTTTTCTATCGAATGATTCATGCCTCTTGGATGGGATGAGCCTTCTAAACGGGCTTTGATTGAGGCAATTAGGCCCGAGGCCCTCGAGCTGCTCTCGCAGGTCCCGACTCGCCGCGGTCGAGTTCTGGTGCGGAGCCGCCGCATGAGGAGCATTTAACGTCGCCGGCGACGTTCCTGTTTGTGGTCCTCGGTGCGTCACTCAGAGTGTGTTAAACGCGGCGAGATGAAGGTTAAACAAATCGGAATGATTGATTTGTGCTTCCAGCGTGATCATAAAATAATCGGGTTCGCATCTCGGAGCAGATGCAGTGCAGCATTCCGGCACATGCGCGTCTCTCCTGTGCTTCCTGGGGGCCGACTCGTCCGCATCAACAACGGACTCCAGGGACGACGACTCGACCAGCAGACGAGCTGACATGACGCTTCGTTGCTGAAAAGGCCGTAGTTTTAGTTGTAGTTTTGTGCCACTTTATTGTTGCTTTTCACCTGTTTTCTGAGTCATTTGTGAGTTTCAGCTCTTCATCGTCAGCACTTAAACAGCAGCTGATAACCAATGATGGTTTACTCAAGCTGGCCAGTCAGCGTAACCGGGTGGGGGGAGGGAGGGGGCTCACATGCAGCCTAATTGCCACGTTGGTCAGTGTAATTATTGTTGTCTGGAAACACACTTGGCAAGTCTTTGAGCTGTTGATCCGCTGCAAAGGGAGGCGCTGAACATCGCTTGAACCTGCTATTTACTATTTACTCATTTAGAAACAAAAGAATAATAATTTAAAAGCTATTCCAAAGAATAACACTGAAATGTGGCCACACACACACTACACACACCACACACACCACACACACCACACACACCACACACACTACACACACCACACACACCACACACACACTACACACACCACACACACCACACTGCACACCGTGGGTTTGGCCAGACGCCTTTGTGTGCCGGTGGAGTGCGGGTAGGCCCTTCAGCGCTTCATTACGTGTGTTCAGTTGCTCTGTGAGAAACGGCAGGTGCCTCAACATGTCTGTCAATAAAATAATGAGGCGAGCCGAGTGTGTGTGACGGGTTTTGAAGGCCTCGCTCGAACAACAGGCTCAGCTACTCAACATTCCTTCGCTTCAACGTTTCCAGCAACTCAGACAGGTCCGGTTTGCATGAAAATAACCTCCAACAGAAGGCCTGTTTCACCCCCACCCCCCCTTACCCCCCCCCCCCCCCCCCCCCCCCCGACCCCCCCTGGCCTGGTGCCTACCTGCTGGGAAACGAGCTGGAGCTACATTTAAAAAACAAAAACTCTTGAAAAAACGAAACCTCCTTGATGTGTCACCAGGCGAGGCGGCGGTGCAAAGGGCGTCCGCGGCGTGAGACCTCTGGCCCTCCATGCCTGCTGGAGTTACTTAGTGGCTTAGTGGGGGGGGGGGGGGGGGGGGGGGGATAGACATTTGCCCCGAGTACAAAGTGTCAGTCAGTCAGCAGGGAGAGATGCTCGCTGCTGTTTGTGCCTGTCTGCATGGCGACCATCTTTGTCTGATGGGGGGGGGTCTCATTTCTCTGTGCTGACTCTTTAAGGGCATCTACTAAAGAAATGTGGCCCCTTGACTTGTGGCCTCACCATTAACACCTTGCAGTGCTCGACTAGGGATCACTCGCTGCAGCATTAGTGTTTATTAGGAAAGACACACGCGATCAGTCGTGATCCTGAAACACGATGACGTGAGAAAATAAATGTTTGCTGTTATTTCGATCCAAATATCTTTACAAATTGTGTCAAAACAACAATCATTTACAGGGGCTTCGGCAGCATATTTACAGAGCAGTCGGGAAGAATCTTTCAGTTTAAACAAAGCTTTAACTCTAAACTATCTGTTTTAATATAAAACAATGGTGTGAATAGACTTAAGTGTGTTCAAAGAAGTGCAGGTACATGAATAGCTTGAGAACATATAAAGGAAGAGAAGCATTGACCATCATGAACATGTTTAAGTCACTGAAGAGCTGCACACGCCGCATTTGGGTCACACGTAACTGCAGCTTTGTGCCTTTATGTCTTAGCGTTACTTTACTACGTCTTATAGTCACAGACATCAACATCTCTGGAGATTTCTCTCTTTTCCTTTTTCAAATCATCAAAATCAATCAACAAATCATTGGTTTAAAAATAATAAACCAATAAATAATGTGATGGAAATTTAAATTTGGGCCACCAGCATGATTTATAAAAATAAACAAATTTCCCGACATTTTTTAAAAACCTTCAAAGATGCAAAACCAACCAGTTTAATAATTTCCTTAAGACTATCATGTACTACGTCATATGTGACTGAAACGGCAGATGGTTTTAACCAGTTTCTATCTATTATCTCTCATTGCCGTCAATAAACTAACTGCAGGCTCCGGCGCGTCGCTCACACGTCCGTGTCCAGCGGCGGCGGGAAGTCGCCACACGGTGACAGCGAGTCCTGACTGTGTGTGGAGCTGATCCCCGTGTCCGAGTCCGTATCCGTGGCGTCCGCAGGCGCCTTCGCCGCCTGCGGGACGCCGCGCCGGGTCTCGCTCTCCGGCGGGACGGGGACGTGGTCGGACCCCTCCTCGCCTGCGTCGTCCCCGACCTGCAACGAGCTCAGCTGGGCGGCCAGCTGCCGGCACTCCTGATCCTTGGAGGCCAGCGTCGCCTCGTAGTGCTTCAGCTGCCGGTCCACCTCCGCAGCTTGGCCGTGGAGGGACACGCCGGCGACGAGGCTGCGCTGCACCTCGTCCCGCAGGCCCTCCAGCTCGGCCGTCTCCGAGCCGACCCAGGCGGCGGCCGCGGCTCCTTCCTGCTCGCCGCCCTCGTGCGGGCCCCGGGGGAAGTTGGTCCTCAGCTCGGCATTGATGTCCCGGGTCAGCCTGCGGATGAGCTCCCGGTGCCTCTGAACCTGCAGCTCAAGCTGATCCAGCCCGTCGCTGGCGTGCAGGTACTCCTGCAGCTGCTGCTGCTGCTGCTGCTCGCCGCTCGCCGCCGCCGAGGCCTCGTTCTGCGCTTGCACCTCAAACTCCTCGATGTCCAAGTCCAGCTCCCTCATGCGTCGGATCTGGTCCCGGATGGCGTGGTCCTGGTGGAGGATGAGCTGCACCATCCGGTCGATCTCGTCCGCGCCCGCCGCGCCGCCGCTCTCCTTGTGGAGCCTTTCGAGCTTCCGGAAGGCTTTCTTTACCACTCGCTTCTGCCTCTCCGGCGGCAGCGGCTGGGTGGACGCGGCGCGGCCGTGCTCCCAGCGCTTCGGCTTGGCCCCCCTGGTCTTTGCGCCCTTCTTGGCGGGCTGAGGCACGAAATCGCTGGCCTTGACGAGGGTGAACTGGACGTTGGGTCTCTGGTCGCCCCAGGCGTTCCAGAGTCTCAGGATCCTGGTGAGAGGAGGCAAGGCTCTCTCGAAACCCTTCCACCGCTCCACCAGACAGAAGTCTTTGGCGTCCCCGTGCAAGAGGCGCCGGCTCTCCGGGACGGACTTGTGATCGTCCAGTAGCGCCTGAATCAAATCTGCGCACGTAGTGTGCTTCGTCACTCCACAGACGACCTTGTCCTCGTCGGCGACCGTAACCTGGATCTCCTTCCCTTCCGCTGGCTCGGCCTCTTTTGTCCTGGTGATAGGACAGAAAAAAACCTCATTAGTTCCATTAAGGTACCTCTAGTGCCACAGCCAGGTTTGTCTCGTGAAATATGTCAACATCTACCAGATGGTTTGTAAAGGTCGGTAGAGACATTGGAGGATAAACCTTATGGACTTTGCCGCCACGAAAAGGTGGACTTTTGTGCTCTTTTAAGACTTTTCGTCATTTATCTTCCCCCTTCGCTCGAGCAGCATGTTCAATATCATGAGGACTGGAGCGCTAAATCAAAATATCGGGTTATGAGATGTTGTTTATGAGCCATCTTGCTCAATACTGGACTCTTCCTTTCTTTGCATACCAGATGGTAGAGTAGTGATAGTAAACGTGGTATGTTGGGATTGCATGCGTTACATTGCGTGTCTTCCGCAGACAATATTAAGTCTGTAAATAACCAATCATGTGTTAATTGCAGGTTCGTCAAACTGGATCCATACTTTAAAAGTCCCTTTTCTTTCTATCTATCTAATGTTGCTGGTTTTCCATTAGGTCAATGAGCAGAAAACCACATTTGCTCATTTTGTGCTCCCTGGCTTGATTCTATTAGACTGTTACTCATCACTGATGTTCACTTAATGGTTCAGTTCTGAGCTATTTAACCGCGAGGCCCTCATTAGCTTTCCCTTTGGACCGTAAAACTTTGTCCATAAAATTGACCTGTGATGGGCCGATGATATCCATTTTTTTTCGTGCTTAATGGAGCACCGGTAATATCCAGGACCTAATATCCAGTCCTTAAATGATCGGCACCGGCAACGCAGACATGCACAACACAAACAAGTAATCCGATAAGGAGCACGTAGATAACTTTGCCAGACATTTCAATTTGATTTCAAGATAAAAAATGATGTATCATATTAACGTTCACATGAAAGAAATGTTTTGATCTGACTCTGATGTGCTGTATCCGACCGTCGGGGAATTACTCCTATTTAAAGTTAAATCCCGCTCTGATAGCAGAAAAAAAAATGTGACATCTGATACTCATGTAATTGCAGACAGACGGATGGAGGAGACAGAAGGAGAGTTCTCTTCTCTAAACCTGTTGCAAAACCGCAGAGCCGCGAAATCAGGCAGACAAAAGCTCAAACTGCGAACCGCGAGAAACCAGAACAACGTGCCTGGAATTCTGCTTCATGTTGCGTTCGCTCTGCGGTCCACGAAGGGATTTCAGACCCTGACATCGTTTCCTCGTGACACAGACAAAAAGAGGCCAAAATTGTAGAAGAAGCAACATTTCTTTCACTTTGAGGAGGTTTTAACTGCTGAACACAGACCCTGAAATAAGCCATTCATTGTCTCCGCTCAGGATGGAGGAGCTCCGCGGCGCCACGGAGACGACCGCCGCCGTCCTCCGAGGACGCGGCACCGCCGCGCAGAGAGCGCCATTACTGGATCAGAGCGCACAAAGGCCTTTATCTATGGAGCGTTTAGGCGTTCGGCCGCGCTATCGAATGTCGGGCGGCGTCCCTCTTCTCTGCCTCGGTGTGCAGAAAGGGCGTCACTGCCCCGTGTTTATCCGCTGCGTGCGGCCTACATTTACCGAGGGAGGACACAAGCCCGCGTCCTCTGGAGACGGACACTTAAAGGGGGGGGACGACTTAAATGCTGCATTATCTCACAGTTAGCTGATTTTACTATCTGATATCGCTCTGTTTGGGTTCCCACACGGCACAAACACAACACACAACCGGGACGTTGTGTAAGCCGGCGCTGAATCAGGTCTCAGGAATGCGATACGTAGGCGACAATGCAGCCGGCTGGTTAATGGTTACGGAGACCCTGAGAGACGGACAGGGCAAAGCAAACGCCGCCGCAGCTATGCGCAGGCCAAACAAACGGAGAACGCCCAACGAGCACGACTTTGACCTCGGAGCTTCAGGCCTCCACCCGCTCGAACCCCCACTCTCTGTTCAGTGCAAACACTAAAAGATGGCCAGTTTCACAGTTATTAATACTGAGGAGGAACGAATAACGACTGTTTTGGTCAAATAAAATGAAGCATAAATAAACCAAAAATAAGCAACTATAGTCATAAATCACAGCACAAACAAATTATATTTTAGATTTTAATAAATGGGGATTGACTATATTGCATATTGATGTGCAGAATGATCTTCGCCCATAAGCAGCTAGCTGCATTCACAGTCCAGCAGAAAAATGTTCTGCATTGCAAAACACGGATCTAACAGCGGCCTACACGTGTAACTGTGAGCTCATATCTGACCAATCAACACGCCCTCTGGACAATGTGTTTATTCCAGGGGTGGTGGGGGGGGCAGGAAGAGGCTGCAGCGAGGCGGGGAAACACCTGTATTTGTCCTGGGCCACAATCACCAACGCGCACACACAACATCCTGCCCCCACAGATCAGGGAGGGAGGGGGGGGGGGGGCGGAGGGGGGAAACGGGGGGACGGCGGCTGTGTTCGGTTTGCAACGCTACTCTGATGGGGAGAAAGGGTTGACATCGTCATAGTGAAATCATTGACGTGACTGCCGTAGTGATTAGTGTCACAGTGTCTCCGGGGTCGTCCAGTCGACTCCACCAACCGGCAGCGTGTTCGTGGGCGCCTGTGACGTCACGGTGGCCCCCAGTGGGTCAAACTATCACAGGTGCTGTGATCTGCTGGCGGCAGGAAACCTGAGCAGACCTGCTTCACCTCGGCCTGAACCAGCCGGCTCGGATCCCGAGTGGCAGATGTGTCAGGAGGAAACCACATCGCCGTCACGGGGGCGCGGCCCTCTTCCGCCGCAGGGCTCGCTATGACTACCTCGTGGAGGTCAATAATTGTCTGTGTGTAATAAATGAGCAGAGGACTGCATGCCGGTGGCTCGAACGAGACAAAAGACAGAATCGTGGCTTTGCAGTGTCTCCTCAGATCAATAGTAGATGTTGTGATGGCGTATCAGCGCGCGTTTCCTGTTTCAATTAGCCCAGTGTTGTTGAAATTTAGGGTTAAGGAAGGGTTAAGTGAATAAAACCTGTTAAAAGCATAAATAAATACTTCTTGTGTTGCCTCACTGAAGAAACAATCGAGACAAAGTGATTTCCGAGGGAGGCAGACAGACGGTTACGCGTACAGTTTGTGTCATTTCAGACATTTCCATTGGTGATATTCCTAAAGCGATTAAAGCTCTGATATCTAGGATAAGGAAGGTGTCTTGTGTGTCTGTTTACGGCACCGGACGAGAGCCGCTTCCTCTGCCTCCCTCTTATCTGACAGAGGATGAGGGATCGGCGAGGAAATAACATCATTCCTCTATCTGCACACGCTGATCTCTGGGATGAGTCCCCCTCATGATAGGCATCTGTGCACAGAGACACAACACACCCACCGCTTCCCCTCGTCTGAGGTCCCGCCCAGCCTCCCGTAATCTCCCCGTAACCGTCCCTTCAACTCCAGGATGAAGCGCTGCGATCCTTTTGATGGCTCCGGGCATCAAAGCCGCTGTAATCAGCGCCGCGTTTACTCTGAAGTCGGGCGACGTTCTCGAACGCGTGTGATTCTTCTGCAAACATCCAGCTCCGAGAGAAAGAGCGAGTCTCTGTGTTGAAGCGTTTGACATGTCTGCAGATCTAAACACTCGGGGTAATTATAGGTGCTGCGATGGTAATTACTACACAACATGAAGAAAAAAAAAATCAAAACCCCACTGGAGACAGCGTCAGTCGGACCGTTTTAAAGTTATCAAAGCTCTGTGTGTGAACATACATCCATTCTGCTGCTGAACAGCCATTCAGCATAAAGGCCTGTTTTTATTTCTGAACTTAATCCAAAGCCTTTTCAAGCCGATCATGGTGGTAAGTGAGTCTTCTTTTGAAAAGCTACTGAAGACATTTCTTTACACGCCATGAAAAAGCTCACTGCTCCTGGGCCTCGCAACATGAAACCTGGAACGTGACCTCGGCGCCTCGAAAAACAGAGACTATGTCTGCAAACTCACTGCAGTCAACAGGCCGCGTAGAACTTAGTAACTGAGTGAAGCTGAACAGGGACATGGACATGGACAAGCAATAGTGGCAACCAACAAGAGGTGAAACTACAAAACAAAACATGGACCCAAACCGCGACAGAAGCCACATCAGAAGGCCGCTGGAGGTCACCTGAAGTGACGGTGCACTTTGGTGTCTCGGATGAATTGAGTAGATAATAAAAAACATCTTCACAGTAATTACAGAGCAGAGCACAAGCAGTGAAATGTACTTTAACAAGAAAGAGGACCTCTATCAAAGGACAATATCAAATAACCAAGCAATCCTAATTTCATATTCGCATGAAACATACCAAAGAAAATATAGATTATATTCAATTCACTGAATATGACCCATGATGCATTTTGCCTTTCCATGGGAGTATTTGGGAGTTATAAAAATAAATAGAACACAGAACAAGAACCGTAATTATTCCTTTATCTTTAGTTTGCGACCGTTTCGTTGCGTTCGTTGTGTTTTATGGAGCACTGGTTTCACTCTGGGGTGTATTTCAGGCCTCAGTAGCACGTGTCGCTGTCGGACTTTAAGGTTCTCAAATAAGTCATGCAATTAAAAGCCAAACTGCTTTATTAAGACTTTCCCGGGGGCGCAGCTCACCCGGACGCGCGATGCGCACCGCGCCGTGCGCAACTCTCCCTCCTCGGCGCCACTTCCCAATCACCCATCTTGGAGGAGAAAAAAAAAGAAAAACACTTCCCTCTCAGCGACAATTTACCTGTTTTTCTGTCGAGCTTTAAGGAAGTTTTTCCCGAACGGAGCCATGACGCGGCAGCGCGAGGCGGCGGACGCGGAGCAGATATCCGAGATGCGCGTTGCGGCCGCGGCACGGCACGACGCCGGACACTTGGTGCACTGCTCGGGGGGAAAGTTACAGGGTGTTCTGACTGCACCAAGTCTGTCCAGCCCCATCCGAGAGGCGGAGGGAGGTGTTTCCCACACGGTGCTGTCATGCATGTGTGTGTGCGTGTGTGTGCGTGTGTGTGTGTGTGTCTGCCTCCTCCGCTTCCACCTGCAGGGGCAAACTTGGAAACTATACACCCAGAACATGAAATCATTCTGGCAATAACAAGGCCTCAAACAGCAACATTATGGTAACAGAAAGATCAGGAATCCAACTAAACATGGTCCACTTTTTGGAAGGTCTGTAGTTGCAACTAAAATGCCAATAAATACATTTTTTTTTTTGCATATGTCGTTTTTTTTTTTTTTTTTGCATAAGTCGACACAAAAGCACCGAAATCATAACATGTTGTCAAAAGTCACCGCAGAAATATCCAAGCGGCTGTAAGAAGAATGGATCTAGAACGAATCCCTGTGGGACTCCGGCAAATGTCTAAACATACACTTGTAAGCCCCAAACGACTGATGTTGCTGCCACTCAGCCAGATTTCTGTGTTTTTGTTAAGGAGCTGTTACATTCCTTGTGTTTCTTTATTCACTTTGAACCTGCAGGTGGAGCCTCATGAGAAGGTGTCCAGGAGAAAGACGGGAATGTAAAAATCCTCATTTTATGACCACTGAGCAATTCTTATAAAAGGATTATAGGGTTTTATCTTATTTAATGTGTAATTAAAAATGATCTTTAAGACTGTCACTGACATTTTAAGTATTTCAAGGATCTTTTTAATAAAAAAGCGTGTCGGACAAGCATGCATCTACTTTGGTTCGGCTTTCCTTCGAGAATCCAGACAATCCTCTGTTTTTTTTAAATGACACATCATTTGTCAAATAAAGAAACCTCAAAAGATGGAATCTTTGTCGAACATCCTCCCACTTGAGCCTAAATCACCGAATGCAACAAAGCTCGACGCAGGAAACCCCACGAGTCTGTGATGCCCAGGTGACGTCGCTGACACGGGAGCAGAGGGACTGACGGGTGGAGGAAGGTGGGGGGGGTGGGGGGACTTGTGGGTGGGTGGGGATGAGGAAAGAGAGGACCGATCCTCTGACATCACATTGGCTCTTATAAACCGAGGGGGAATGGAGCCCACCGCACTGCACGAGCAACCAGGACACGGCGAGGACGCGTGCAGCGAGCCGGAGGACACCAGGACGAGGACGAAGCCGCACGCAGCAGCATCTCTGCCCAACCGCCTGCTGCTGTCCGAGTCTGACCTTTAACCTCGTGGACTAGATTCCTCCGTCGGGTGAATTCGTGAGGATCGGTTTGACTTGGACCCGTTGTCACGTCAACATGCAGGCGCAGCTGGCGTGTCTGCTTCTGCTCTGCTTCACGTGCGGTGGACTTTGCACAGGTAAGCCGGCTGTGATTTCATGATCAATCCAATCTCTCCTTTCACGGCTGCTGAGTAAACTCGAGCGGAGAACGAAACAAGGCTTACTTTGTGCAACAGGTGCCGTGTTACAAGACTGTGTTCTATAAACAGCATGACGGTTGTAAAATGATTTATTGTAGGAAAAAAGTAATTGTTGCTTTTTGTCTGGTCTTCCAATTGATTAAAAAAACGTTCAGGAGGCTTATGAATTAGGAGGCATTGTGAAATAATTCCAGTAAAAACATATTTTAATGGGATCCTGCATGTTGTCACACAATGTGAGGCTCTAAACAGTCAGGAAACCGTGTGTATTCATGTAAAATATGCCTCCGTAAGATGGAACTAGAAGGCTCGGATGCGTTTGGGATCACTCTCAGCCACGCGAATCAACATCGTGTTCATCCCTTAAAAGGCTCAAACAAACTGATCAGAATGCGGCGGCTTGAGGTGTAAATGTCACAAACTCTCTCTGGTCTCCGTTTATGAGTCAACGATTCTACGGAATTCGTCTATTCTATCCTTCGCTAGAGTTGGTAGAAGATTATTTTACCGATGATTTTTCTGACCGACAGACGTCGACCGGGATCCGCAAGCGCTGGAAGAGGAGCTCCTCCGCAGCCTCTTCCCTTCTAAGGTACCAGGTCTTTCTTCCTCTCGTTTTTATTGTAACATTAGAGACCAAAGACCTACAAACAGCTTGTGACCCCTCGCGTCTCTCCAGCTGAGACGTGATGGACGCAGGACTCTCAGACCCGTCTCGCGTACTTTGTGACCTGGTTTTGTTGGGAATGAGGGATTCGTTTATACGGAGCAGAAACACAGTGCTGCACCAGTCGGGCGTCCTCCTTCTGAGCGGCAAACCCTCGGTGCCGTCAAAGAGACGGCGTTGGTACCCAAGTGGGTACGAGGGGACGGACGGCGCCGGCGTGACGAGACTCAGGAGGAGCCGACTGCGTCTCGCAATAAAAAGGACGCCCGACTGCTCAGCTGGCGTCCCGTGCTGCTGGAGACGAGGGGAACAATAACCAGCCGAACGTGCACCTGGCGCTCGTCTCTCACCGTTAGACAGGACGGGCGATGTGGAGAAAGTCACTAGTCTGGATGTCTTTCACTAAATAGAGTTGATGCTGTGCCAGGTGACGATGTCCAGGATCTAAGACGACGTCCAGCCTCGTGTCACAATATCGACAATTTCTTCAGCCGACGGCGATTGATTGATCTGCTTTTTATCTGATTCCATGCTGGAGTTAGACTTCCTCTCTGGCTCTCATGTCGCCATTGAACACGATATATTATCCCAAAGGCGGAGTTCATCCTTCAATCTGGCCCATGAAGCCATTTCAATGTAGTCGTTTTTAAACATGTCCGTCCCTGGGAGAAAATCCTACCTATCTGTTAACAACAACCGACACCCTGCGTTTGCTCGTAATCACGTCCCCCAAAAGGTATTAATTACATCCAGCGGGAGGATGCTGATGATCCAGCGGGAGGATGCCGATGATCCAGCGGGAGGATGCTGATGATCCAGCGGGAGGATGCCGATGATCCAGCGGGAGGATGCTGATGATCCAGCGGGAGGATGCCGATGATCCAGCGGGAGGATGCCGATGATCCAGCGGGAGGATGCCGATGATCCAGCGGGAGGATGCCGATGATCCAGCGGGAGGATGCCGATGATCCAGCGGGAGGATGCTGATGAGGCCCTGATGCCGCTCGCGATGCCAGAGGCTCTCTGTCTGGTTCCAGGAGCGTCGTCCTCCATGAAGTCTTTCTCCCGGCGGGCGAACAAAAGGAACGCGTGTTCGTCTTAGCTCCCGTCTTTAGGACATCAGAGGAGACTCTATTCCTCGAGGGAGGGCGGGGGGGTGGGGGGGGGCTCCATTGTTCTCGGTAGCACCCAGAGGTCGGCGTTCTCATTATTGTGTCCGCCCCGTCTTCGTCTGGAAATAATGTTCCAGGCACCAAATCCACGTGAATTTGATTTTGTGGAGAAAAAGTGTTGAATGTTTGACGGTGAAACGTCTTCCTTTGCAGGCCAAACAGAATAAGCAGAGTGCCCCCTACTGGCGCGTGTCGCTGGTCGACCTGTGCAGGATGGTGAACGGCCTGCGGGAGGAGGCGTGGAGCGGCGAGGAGGAGGAGGACGAGGAGGAGGAGGCGGGCGAGCTGAGGGAGGGGAGCCTCCACCTGCGGGAGGAGCTGTACAACCTGCAGGTCCTCTGCAGAGCGCTGCAGAGCTGGGAGGAGCGGGTGAGCACACACACACACACACACACGCATACACACGCATACACACGCGCACGCACACACACACGCACATGCTCACCCACTGGTGGAAAAAGGTGTCATCTTGTATTGACGATTGTGTCGATAATTGTATTTTTTTCACTCGTTATTAACATTAATTTCAGGAAGTGTTATTTCCCTGCACTCTTACAAAGGTCTTAAATATTCCTTCAATTCTATTTAGTAAATTCCCAAATCTAGGATTTTCCTCGGCGGCTTAACGGTCTGTTCGCCTTCGAACAATTGAAATAAACTCTTTGAGCCAACATTATTAACCTTATTTATTTGAAATAAGAGCTATTCTTGCTGCTGTGGGGCTTCATGGAATAGTTGTATAAAAGACTTCACTGATTGAAACTGAAAAAGGAAGCTTGTTTTGGTTCAGATGTAAATCAGGAAATGAAGATGAAATGAGGATGAAATTAAGGTGAAATTAAGGTGAAATTAAGGTGAAATTACGGTGAAATAAAGGTGAAATTACGGTGACCGCTACAAGGAGTTTGTATTTTTCCTTTTACTTCGGTAAAGCACCTGAAAACAGTAAAAATAAAACTACTGATAATAAGTATTAAATTAAAAGAGAGGCTTTGTTTTTATGTCAACATGTGTGGTACATTTCTATATTTCTAGCTGTTGAGCGAAAACCAATATCGGACATCTTTGGATGGAGTTTCTACTGTTTTCAATCTCAGCCACTTCAAAATCTGCTCAAATAAGGGGGAATAAGTGCTCGGGCCTTAACGATCCATAAACACACACTCATCCATCCTCCTCCTCCTCCTCCCCACCTTCCTCCCTGGCTCTCCCTCCACAGAGGCTGCGCGGCCCTCAGGACGCTCTGGAGCGGGTCCGGGACAGTCCGCTGAAGCGTAAGACCCCGTACATCCTGAAGAGGCGGGCGGCGCACACCACCAAGTCCCGGCGGCCGTACATCCTGAAGCGGAGCGCGAGTGACTGACGGGCGGCGAGCTCGACCCCCGCGGAGGGCCGAACGTGGGCCCAACGCGGGCTTTCCTCCTCCTCCTCCTCCTCCTCCTCCTCGCAGCTGCCATGTTTGTTTCTGTTGCTTTGAACCGGTCCGACCCTTCGCTGGTGCGTCCAGCGTTGAGGCCTGGCTGTAATTCTGCTCCTGTCAAATGCAGGTTGTGAAAATAAAACCTTGAGCATCAAGCCAAATGTGTATTTCTGAGAAATTATATTTATTTACTCTGTACTTCTTCACTGCACTCTGAGTCCATCTTGTTTTGAGACATGATTAAAGTCTTCGTGTTACAAAACCACTGCGAAGTGCCCATTTCTTTCTGCTCCTCGCGCGTACAGGAAGTGCGTGGTCAAATGGCCCCGCCCACGCTTGTGCTCCCGGATGTCAGCGTTATCGTGGAAACCACTAACTGCCGCTAATGTTACTCACGCTGTAATCATTCTTTCCAAAACGAGATTGATTCAATATCAGACTTTTGTGGTGGACCGTAATGTTTGTGGTGTCACGTCTTTTGCATCACAATGTGTTGTGTAACCGTCTGAATGATCAATAAAGCATCCATCCCATCCAGCCATCCGCCCCCACACATCCATCTCCACAGAGGAGGCCGGGCGGCCGCTTCCCGTCTTTGTGTGAAGGATCCACGGGGCCTCGCCTTCGACTGATCCTCGGGTCTGTTTCTGCGCTGAAATGAGATTTCAAGGAAAAAGCTGAATTGTGATTTTCCAGCTCTTTGAGCCCCGGAGAAGATGATTACGTTCACCTCCGTGACCTCTGAAGGCCTCTTCAGGTACGCCGTCTAACAGCACTGCTCATATAGGTCCCCTGAATGCTTCTAAGTGTGTTCGTGTGTTTTGATGAGTCCCCCCATGTGGTGAAATATTAGATAAACGACTTTCCCCCCTCCTGTTAATGGGGGAACACGATTAAGCCGCGTACCAGCAGGTGGCAGTGCAGTTCAACCACAGACTTTGGTAACGGAATATCGCCCCCTTCAAAATAAAGGTTTAAACTTTCCACTGCATTCTCCCTAAATAAAACCTAACAACAGAGAAAACTGTTCCGACCTTAATTCTAACAGTCAGTGCATTTTAATCATGTTATTCAGAGACCGCATTTATCTGTACAGCTTTGCTTGTAAATGCACTTCAGAGTTGTCAATTAGGTAATGAAGTAATTCAATTGGAGTCTTTAGCTGTCAGAAACCTAAACCCCAATTGAATAGCACTCCTTTAATTCCCAAATAAATCTGATAAAAATGCTGCACATTCTACAATCTGAATTGTTTTACTGCTTTTGGAAGAGTTGCCCCTTGCCTTTTATTGATAAACTAACCTTAAATATATGCTGAGAGTCAGTGGCACCCAAATGGGAGGGATGGGAGATCTACGGCACGGCTGTAAAAGGTTGATCATCGATAACAATGGTCTGGATTTTGCATTTTTTATTTATTGAAGATAAAAAATGCCTTCTTTATTCTTCTGCGACCTTGAGATGGACACAAACAGAGGGTTTGTCCCGCCCACATGTCACTCATCAGGACCAGATCAGAGCTGCCAATCACACACCCGCTTATGATACAACCCTCATACAACAATTTAAAAACAAACTCATTGCAAAATGTACACTTGAAGTCACAATATGTCTAGTACCACTAACTATTTCGCAATTAACAAGAAAAGAGTATAAGTGGTTCTTTATTTACTGAGAATAAACAAACAAATCTCTATTCCCAACATCGCAGGAATGCAATCTATCATTATCTCCGCTCTCACGGCGGATCTGTCAGTTTTCGCACATGGACACGCTGCCTGAGCAGATGACTATCGACGTAACGACTCCCGTGACCCTGAAAAGATTGGGGCCCACATCTCGCCGCCCACACCAGGACGAACGGCGCCCTGCGCGCATTCATTCAACTCCATTAGAGACCTTCGTCGGCATCTGCCGCTGCCGCTGCCGCTGCCACGCGGCTCTGCTTGTCTTGGCCTTCCTCCAGCCGGACGCCTCTTCACTTCAACTCCAATTTGGAGCCGGCGGATTTTTTGGCTGACGGCTGGGAACTTTGCGGCGGGATGCTGATGAGCGTCCTCGATCCCGCCAAGGGAAAGTCATTCTCTCTCATCTGGACGGCATTGCAAATTGCGCGAAAAGCCCGGCCCCCGATCAAGATAATGGCTTGTGAAGGAACGAGATTAGCTCCCTTTTGTGAGGGATCTGATTGCATGGGTGGGACGGCGGCATAACAAGTGCGACCTTGTGGCGGGGACCAGCTGAAAAAGTAATTAGGCTTCACATATGGGCAGAGTTTTTTGGAGCCTTCAGCGTTGGCAGTGAAGGGAAGAGCCACGTCGGAGCGGTTTATTGTCACACACACACACACACGGGTCCAAACTTTCAGGTCATAAATATCAGTACACTGGAAAAAAAACATCATCATGAGACGTCGATTTGGGCTGTGAGTGCTGTGTGGCTCTTTAACTGATCCTTAAAAGACGCAGGTCAACCAGTTTCTCCCAATGGGGATGCTGAGGTCACATTGATGAATAAATCCAATTTAAAACTAAATGCACAGGACTTCCTGTGTGATTATTCACCCAGCGTGTGGGCGCAGGCATGGGAGCGATCCTCGCTGCGTTCCACTTGAGGAACATTCGCTGTCGCAGACGGCCGGGGTCATCGGCCACGTGACTTATAGTCACGGATTCATTTGTTATTTCTCGTAGTCGTGGGCTAAATTGTCTTCTGAAATGTCCCCTGACTGTGGGAAACAGTCCAATAGGAAGCTGCAGATGTCTGCAGAGGCCACAGGTCGCAGCATTTAAATCGTTCGTAGTAGCAGAAAGCGTCTTCTTGACTCTCACCTTTCCACACTGGCTGTTTATTCCAGGTTCACCTTTGACCTACAGACCCACGCACAGCCGTGACCTTTGGAGAACCAGTGCCCCCCCCCACCCCCTCTCTCTTTCCCCTGAGGTGTGCGTGACCTTTCTCCCGCACTTCACAGCCTCCATTTATCCAGGGAAGCCTCTCTTTGGAGGGGAGCTCCGCAAGCTCCACATTTATACAAAATTCCCACCTGAGAGATGCAAAGGGCAGCCAAAAGTCTCCTGCCTTCGGCCAACAGGCGCCACGGGAGCAAAAATCCACTCTGGAATATTTCAGGAGACCAAAAGATAAAAAACAATGCATTTCCTTTGGTGGTTTTGCTGCTGTTAATCCTCCCAGAACATGAAAACGATGAGGAAATTATGGCTTTCTGAGAATCTGCCTTTTTACAGGGACATTCAATCACCACTCATCGAGGAATTACGATGATTGCACCATTTATCATCAACAGCAGCCTCAATGGAAGCTATGAGCATGTGAAACTGTATTAAAGGTGAGGCGTGTGTCTCTCTCTTCTGTTCACCAGAAGGGGAACGGGGCCGTATAGCTGTGTGTGACCCTTTAATCCGTCCCCGTCCACACAGGGGCTTTTGTTCAAATCAAATATCCCATTCCCAGGCTGCCCTGCCGAGCTGATGATAAACTGCCGTGTACGTGGCCCTCTTCACATGCCGATCAATAATGTTCTGCGATATCTTCTCCATCGCCTGAGAGGCTAATCTGAGAGGAGGCGTTCCCGCGGTGGCCAAAGGAAAAGGCTGTGTGGTGCTGGTGTGAATTACCGCGCGGCGCACGAGGGCCAGATGACTTCATATCAGATCTCAGACTCCACGAGAGCAGGAATAATTCACCCTGCGCCTGAAAATCAATATCCAGGCCGTGTTCTCTCCAACCCGCCGCCAGCCTCGGGTTCGGCACGAGGCGGAGATTTGTTGGGCAGACTTTTCTGTAAAACTTCTCTAAGTGGAAGAATTGATCACTTGTCAGAGTGGAGAGCAGCCGATTAAGACCCGGCCGGAGATAATTACTCCACCGAGCTCCACGCAGAGGAGAAGGTGGGGCACCAGTTGTTTTTGTGGCCACGTTGTCTGCAACACCTGCATTGGGTTTTTCTATTTTTTTTTTTGAAGAAAAACTTTTCTGCAGGATTCTTTTCAATGTTTCATGAAAGGAACAAGAACCCTGTTTGTTTGTGTGTTTCCTCCTTGCCGAGGATCTCTCTGCGTCTTGGGACTGCAGGATTAAAATATTAGCACTTCCTATTCAAACTCTTCCCTCTAGTTCAAAACAAAAATCAATACGAGCTCCATTGTGTGAAAATGTTCAAAGCAACCGGGTCCCAGACGGGGGGGGGGGGGGTCTCTGTGAGCATCCTGCTGTATTGAGACCTCAGGGTATGCGCCCCCTCTCATACAACCACAATGACTTTGCCCTGGCATTTTTTTATAAAGTTCTCTTGAAGATAGAGCTTGTGGTTTTGTTTTCCACACACGCAGTGAGAATCTATTCCGATTGTTTTATGCTAAGTGTTCACCATGCACATGGTCGCTGCGTGTGTCACAGGAGGCCTCCCGTCCTCCGGGGTGCGATCGCTCCCTTCACACAAAGGTCTTTGTGCACGGGGAACGTCACGTTCCACTTTGCCCGTGGTAGATGCTGGCAGCGGTGGAACATAATGCTAAAAACCTAAACGGTGCATCGGATAAAGCCGCCCAGATAAAACGCTGAGGTCGAGTGCAGAGCTCCGAGATATTCATGGTAAGCTTTCCCACGCTGTGCCTTCCAAGATGGTGACCTTAAAAAGTCTGAATATGAACACACCTGTGTTAAAAAGGAGTGAAATAAAAAGGAAAACACTGTGGTGGCACAAAATGGAAATGGAACACAGCGTTAGTGTGAAACCTGAGCCAATTACCGCGCCCCCGTCCTTAAATGGCCACCGGCAGCAGCAGAAGCACCAGCGGTGACGCGGGCCGAGCAGGAAAAGCATCAGAAGCGAGCAGCACAGCGGAGAAGCACAGTCACGCGCTCACACGCTTCGGTTGCGATGGACTGGCGGGAGGCGCGTCTGGTTAGACGCCACGGCGCCGGAAACTCCATCATTTAATGACTCTTTATTAACTCGTTGAACATTCTCTTCGATACACCATGATGTCAATTGAGGGAACTATGATTCCATTTACGCATTTTCGCTTCCATTTAACGGTAATTTTAAACAAAAGCATGGTGTTTTTTTTTTTTACTTAATCTAAAGAAGTGGCTTCATTTACTCAAACAAATCAGTTTTAACATTTGTTTTTGTCTTTGGTTTCAATCAACCTGCAGAACCCAAACGATGTGATTCCTGTTTTACATGTTTAATTAAAGGAGCTACACACAATAAAGTGGACCTCATGTTTTTAATGTTCCTTTTCCGCCGTGTGGATTAGTGTTTGTTCCTCGTTTTGCTCATCCATCAACAAAGCAGCACCGACGCTAATTAACATCGGCGCCGCCGTCCACCAGGAAGCCCGCCTCCCCTTTTTGTTTCACATTCTCTAACAAATTACCACCTGACCATTTTCACATTTACACTTGAAAGAGATGTTTTTTTCTCCTCCTCCTCCTCCTCCTCCTCCTTCTGATGAAGGTACTTTCCGCATGAAGAATCAAAGCTGTGTAAACAAAGGGAAGAAGTGGATGAGGAAACGTGGACTCGTGGAATGGAACCTCCCTGTCGGATGGGATCGATCCCAGGCGCTTTGATCCAGGTGCGTTTACCTGTGTGATGGGATTGTATCATCAACGAGGCCTTTTAACAGAGTAAATGTGGTCAGCTCTGCGTCTGATGGACTCCTCCCGGGGTTTAGTTATTCATTCAAATGCCAACAGCAGCACTTTACGATACATCATGAAGGTTTTTGAAGCATTCTTGGAACCTAGAAGCGCCTCGAGGTGCCTCGCAGGTCCTCAGAGCCCACCGAGGGAAACACGGCTGCCTGCAATTACCCCGTAAGCAGACGTTCAGGCGCTGCACGAGTAGCTGCGTGAGGTGTGTATCAGGTTCATTATGAAGACATGCTGAACAGAAACACCTCCTGTCATTGCTTTGAGGAATCGGAAGGATCTGAAGCATTGGAGGAGAAATGGAAAACCTTTCTTCTTCAGGAAGAGCGCTGCGCTCCGCTGAGTACTGAGTGGTTGCAGGACGAAGGCAACGGCGGGATGCTTTCCAGTGGCCAGCTGGAGGTTTCCCTGATGTTGATCTGGAACATTCCTTCATTTTGCCGATGAGCTCGATCTGAGTTGTGTAGCATGTAAGTAGAGGGTGGAGAGTAAACACACGTTCTGTGTCCCTGTTTCCTCAAAATCATCTGGTACACTTTAGGTTATTAGTCTTCATTATTACGGATTAAATGTGACAGAGGCGCACGTCCAGGGGCGAGACCGTGGAAGCGGATGGATGGGCCAGCAGGGCCGTTGCCATGGTAACTTTGGAGACGGTGATATAAAGCAAATGAATGAATGAGAGCCCTAATTGAACACAGAGTAAATGTGAATAATGTGAAATGGATCCTACTGTGCAAGAACTGTGACACAGTGATTATGATGAGACATCATGTGATCCAGAGAAAACATCGTTGAAATGAAGTTAGAGGCTAATTCGGCCAGAACTAACTTGAGGAGCTCGTAAAAATGATGACGAGAAACATCTAGTAGCTTTAACGTTTTACTAAAAAGTTTAGCACACCAGTAACTTTCCCACATTGATGATGACGTCATTTAAATCCAAGTCACGGAAAGAAATTCAGTCACTAACTACAACTGAGAGACAAAAGCCCCCCCCCCCCCACACACACACATAGTATTCCCCAGAAGGGAGCATCAGGATGAAGGATGTTGTTTTCTTTCCTCCACCAGCAATAAATAAGTCATCAGGCAGCGTGAGGATTCTATTCGCTCAGCTCCGGCGCACAAACACAATGCAAATGAAGTGTTGGCCAACGTTTGTGCGACTTCCCCTTGCATCCTCCGCGTGTTCAGTCCTGGCGGAGGAAAGACTTACCCGAGTGGCTTGTAATTAAGATGTTGGGCTCCGATAAGAAATCTCTCCCGAAGTTTACAAACCGGGGCGGCACGAAAAGCCGATGTTTAATTTATGTCCATGCCTTTCAACATTTAATGATGTCCTCAGATGTTCTTTAGTGGGGAAAACACACATATTTCCATGCAAATGAGAGGACAAACACAAACAAAATGCGCCGGTCTCTTGGATCAGCGCGTATCGCACAGGACCAGACGCTCCGATTATCCCGACTTCTGAACACGAGTGCCCTCTCCTTTGTCAGGGCCTCGTCCTGTTGTGCGTGTTTGGTTTGTCGCCCTGTTTGTTTGATGCGTAAAGCGTTTGTTCCGTTCCAACAGACATCCCGCCCACAGCGGCCCGAACACAACTCGCCCGCCGTCGCTGACACACACGCACATAAAAACGAGACTAATGTGTGATTCATCTTCAACGACAACAAGGGGAATTAAACGCCCGTGTGCGGCGTGAAAAGGTGCGATAGCAGGGAGGATTAGTCCGACTGGCTCGATGACACGCGGCGGGCCGCGGGGGAGCAACCCGCTGCAGATTAGCCGCGATTAGCTGACGTCTGAGCTGCGACGTTTTTTTATTATTTATTTATTATTTAAAACGCCCCGTCGACAGCGGATCAATGACCTTTTTTTCAACCAACTGAATAAAGCAGCAACGGAATGATATTTTGGCTTGTGCTGTTGTTGGCCCGGTGAGAAGAACAATGGACGCCAAGGTGGTGGCTTCCACAGTGTTGGGTGTTGCACATCATCATCCACACCACCTAGAGTAGCTAATCTTGTAAAATAAGATTTCCCTTGTTGAAGAAGCACGTCAGTGGGCTTTGATTCATTGTAAATGTGTGAGGGAACTTGCTTGTGGCTACACACAACGCCCTTTGGCGAGCAACGCCGACTTAAAACGCATCTTTCTGTTTGTTAACAAGAAAGCGCCACGGGGAACCTTTTAGCGCCGGATCACACGCCCGTCTGATGTGAAAGGTGCCACTCAAAGTTCACCAACAGACTCTGCACCTCCCCTCAGCTCCAAGCGGCCTTCTGAACAACCGCCGCACAACGACTATGTGGCGTAGACAAACAGGGCTGTTATCACACGATATCTGACAAAGCATGGCGTCGATCTTTCGCCTGCACATGATTACTGTGTTTTAAGAAAGTCATTTCTAAACTAAAAATAACACCATTGAACTGCGCAGTGCCATTAAACAACGCACAAGTGGGCTGAAACACAATTAAAGCTGTGTGTGTTTGCCAAAGTGCAAAACACTTTCTTCTGACTAATGCCGGCGTCCAAGGACAAGCCGCCGAGAAACCCAGTTACACTAATAAACCTCACCGCTTTCAGCATTGAAATAAGAAACATGAAATCGACTGAAGGCTAAAAAAAAAACAGCCCTCAATGCACACAGAGTGACGCCGATCTGCCCGCTGTGCCCGAGGACGCGTCATGGCGGCCGAAAAGTTGATGTTTAAAGGCTGTTTTGCTGCGGTGCGTTTGAGAATCACTCGTAAAGACGGGGCGCTCCTCCGGTAATGAGACGCGCCGCCAAGTTGCACCTCCGCTCGCCGCAGCGATTAATCATTCGAGGGAGAGGGAGCGTTGTCTGTTGCTCTCTTGTTGCAGCACTCGGCCCGGCACGCCATCCCCAAATCAAAAGCCCTGTCAAACCATCCATTGGGACTACAAGCCAACGGCAACAGTGGGTGGCAATTTAAGGCTTCCTTTGGTTTCAGAGCGGGCATCAGGTGGTTGGCTCCCACAGGGTTTGACCCCCCCCCTCTCCCCCTGACACCTCTCGGCACACACACACACACACACGCTTCCTCCCATGATCCTATAACGTTATATATATACATACATGTATGTATGTATATACATACATATATACACATATATACACGTATGTGTATATATATATACACATACATGTATATATGTGTATATATGTATGTATATACATACATACATATATATATATACATATATATATGTATATATACATATATACATGTATATGTGTATATATATATGTATATGTATGTATATATATATGTATATATGTATGTATATGTATATGTATGATATCATATATACATGTATATGTGTATATATACACATAAATATACATATATATATGTATATAAATATATATACAATATATATACATACAAATATATATACATATATATATATATATGTATATATGTATATACACATATATATGTATATTTATGTGTATATATATATGTATACATATTTGCTTGTGTCGTAGTGAGCGACACAAGCAAATCACCGCCGTGGTTCCTTCGCACCCGAATGTGACCTGTAAGTTGTCGGGGTCACGTGACACAGTGTGACACCTCGCGCCAGCGGTGGCATGCAAGTTGCCGTGTGAATTGCTTGCAGGCCTCAGGAGCCCCGCTGCTTCACAGCAATTCACACCTTGGCCTGGCTTTCACAGAAGAGACATCGCAGACGGGTCGACAGAGGTTAAGAGACCTGAGACTCGGTCGCCCGGCGAGCGGCAGGTCAACGCGGTCGCCTCGGAAAGGCTGTCGGCGGTCAGATGGATCCTGTGAAACTGTAGTTCTACAGAAAAATCTCAACAATGGCAGTGGAGAGGAAGCCTAAGGTGAGTTCCATTTGACTTTTATTACCACATATGTCCCGAATGGAGCCAATATTATGACGTGTGTGAGAACGTCTCAGGGCATTCACTATGCATCTAATAGTTTATCGTCTGGTTAGTCTTTGTTTTGTCGCTTTTAGAGGTTTTAAGTCTTTGTCGTGAATCTAGTCCAGTGACCCGACCCTCGAAAGCTCCATCAGACCAACCAAAGACGATGAGCTCATTGACTGGTGGACATGGACAGCAGTTAGTTCGCCACGGTTTGTAATGCTGTGGATGGGTAAAGTTGGAGGAACCCACAGCTCGTTCATTCAGGACGGTGTGTTTCCACTCTGTTTCCGAAGGAGACGTAAGATCCAGGAACACTTCAGTTGTTACTGCGATTCTGAAGGGATTAGACAAAGGTAAAAGTAAAGGCGGAATGAAGCTCCCCGTCTGACAAACTCAGAGAGCAGCCAGAAGTTGCCAGCGTGTCCTCCATGCAGATGGGGCGTGACTTTGCCTTAACAAATGGAAGGAGTAAATGAAGTGGACAGTTCCTCCCAGCCGGAACATCCGGGAGGTTCTGCAATCTGGGAGAAAATGAGGTTCACTTTTACTTTCACCGGTCCAAGTGAAAAAGTGTCCCGACTCAGAGAGCCCGACACCCTTTGGACGGAGAGCCGACAGCACTTTTAGTGTGGTCAATCCTACAGCTGCTTCAGCCGCGGTGTGCACATTCTCCTCTCAAAGCGAGACAACGTGAAGTTTTGACAGGTTAAAAAAAAGGCAAAACAAGATGGTTTTTCAGATTCTATTTGTGAGTGATTTGTGTTAGCCAGTAGGGCGGTCTGTTTAATTAATCAGGATTCAATTAGCAAAGCGAAAATGTCTGCACTATCTCTGCTGCTTCAGACAACGCCGGGAAGCAAAATTAAAGGAGGATCAGCACTTGGGTGGAATGTTAATGCCTGCTGACCGCCACAGCGAAGATCACTGTGGGAAGGATGATTTATTTTATTATCCTGATTATTTGGGCCTGAGCCGACTGAATGTCGGGCGAAGCACTAGTGTGTTTCGAAAGATTATTATTATTATTATTATTCTTTTGCTACTTCAATCGCACTTTTGAGGCCTTTGTCATACTCAAAACTTTTGGTGAGTGATGAGTGCGAAAAATATTAATATTTCATGGGATGGCTCTCTTGCGCCGCCTTTACATGTTTTATTTTAGCTTATTATCACCGATTGACCTGACATTCTGCACGCAGGTGATCTCGGACATGCTCTAAAAGTCAACCATGGCGTGCAAATGCACCTTTTCAGATTTTCCGCCGTTTTTAATGTTGTGAAAAATACATTTTTGCAGATCCGGTCCAGTGCGGCCCGCTGAATGATTAAGGTGTGAAAATGAATATTATAATGACTCAAAGAAACATTTAATATCCCAAAGAACCATATTAAAACCATTTAGAACCATATTATAGATAAATGGTTCTTTAGAAGGTGACGGTTCTTTGTAGAACCACACTGCCTTCTAAAGAACCATTTAAGAACCTTTTGTTCCTGTGTTTTGGCTGTCTCGTTTTATTTAAACACTTTTGAAATATAGATAATAAGCCGTGAGAGCCATTTTATTATTGTTTAGTTTGTTTTCACGTTCCACAACGTGGGGCCGCTAAACTAAAACATCGGGGTTTTTGAATCGCTCTTAGTCTGGACTCTCCCCTGAGACCTGCTGTCCTCCGGCCGCCCTGCAGGGGGCTTCTGCCTCAGACAACAAAGGTCACAGGGTCACTGAGCCACGCAAACTCCTCCACCACGTTAAGGTGGCGATTCACGGAGGAGATTTTTTTTTTTTTATGTGGGAAACCCAAGAAGGGAGGAAAACCCACAGGGGGGGAGGGGGGGGGGGGCAATTTAGATTTTAAACTAAAAAAAAAAAATAAACAGAAAAAAAAAAAAAAAATTAAATTGGGCCAGGCCATATATAAGGACTTGCTTCCTCATTCATTGGTTAATGTCATGCTATCCAGTAGGTGTTTTTTTACAACTCTACAGCTGGAAAGTAGCACTGCACAGGTCTGAGGAACGAGAGAAGAGAAGACAAAGGAGGACATCCAGGACGTGAACATCAACGAGTCTGAGACGGGACCCCAGTGAGAACACCTTCCCTCATCTCCCACTCCTCCCTGCCTCATCCATCTACCCCCGCTCCCCTCCTCCCCGCTCCCTCTCCCTGCCCCCAACACTCTCCCCAACACTCCCCCCAACATTCCCCCGCCAAGTCCAGCCATGGAATCGCCTCCTCCTCCATCAGTAAGTACCATGCTAATAGGTATCCTTTACGCCCCGTGTTCCAGTAGGTGTTTCTTTCCAACTCCATTGGCTGGAAAGTAGCACGGCGCAGCGTCTGAGGAATGCATCTTTTTCATCTCCTCCATTTTCTTCTCTGGCGAAATGCGAGGCCGCAGATGAAGAAGAGGGGATTCCTGTATTAGCGCACATCCACTGAACCCGGTCATTTGGCCGATGTTTGGATGAACTACGACGGCTGGTTCGACGAATCAATGGTGAAAACATGTTAACGTAGTCCAACAGTTTCATTTAGCCGTCATTAGAAAATGGGTTCTCAATTGAATTTTTCAAGTTATACAGCGTGCAAGGTAGACACACATGTCCCCCTCTATAGTTTGTCTAAGTATTAAAGGCATGGCTAGAAATATAGCATCTGTTATATTATGATATTATGTTATATATTAGAAATATGAAGTCTGATGCTACATTTGTGATATTAGTCTATAATAATGTCTTAAATTATAATAGAACTATAATGCTATATTTATGCTATTAGTATGATATTAGACATATAAAGTATAAAGCCGTGTCTGCTATATTAGTTCTGCTATATTATGTCATATCAGAGTTTTCCCTAGGTTTCCAACATTGGGGGGCGGACGTACCGGAGGGGGTCATGGGCGTTGGGGCGCACCGGAGGATATCATGGTAGGGAAAAAGCTGTATGATATTTTGTAATATAATATTAGAAATAAAACTATAATGCCATGTCTGCTATATTAGTTCTCCTATATTAGTTTGGCTATATTATGTCATATCAGTGTTCCCCCTAGGTTCCCAACATTGGGGGGCGGACGTACCGGAGGGGGTCATGGCCGTTGGGGCGCACCGGAGGATATCATGGTAGGGGAAACACTGTATGATATTTTGTAATATGATATTAGAAATAAAACTACAATGCCATGTCTGCTATATTAGTTCTCCTATATTAGTTTGGCTATATTATGTCATATCAGTGTTTTCCCTAGGTTCCCAACATTGGGGGGCGGACGTACCGGAGGGGGTCATGGGCGTTGGGGCGCACCGGAGGATATCATGGTAGGGAAAACACTGTATGATATTTTGTAATATAATATTAGAAATACTAAGTATGATGCCATGTTTGTTATATTAGTCCTATATTACTCCTATGATATTCGTCCTATATTATATTCTATGATATTAGTCCTATATTACTCCTATGATATTAGTCCTATATTATATTCTATGATATTAGTCCTATATTACTCCTATGATATTAGTCCTATATTACATCCTATGATATTAGTCCTATATTACTCCTATGATATTAGTCCTATATTATATTCTATGATATTAGTCCTATATTACTCCTATGCTATTAGTCCTATATTACATCCTATGATATTAGTCCTATATTACTCCTATGATATTAGTCCTATATTATATTCTATGATATTAGTCCTATATTACTCCTATGCTATTAGTCCTATATTACATCCTATGATATTAGTCCTATATTACTCCCATGATATTAGTCCTATATTACATCCTATGATATTAGTCCTATATTATATTCTATGATATTAGTCCTATATTACTTCTATGACATTAGTCCTATATTACTTCTATGATATTAAATAAATACTAAACTAATAATAAATATTAAGTAAGATACTGTTTGTAATATTGGCATGGCATCACTGTGTTATTGGCATGGCATTACTAAAACTAAAGATGGGGACATATGTGTCCACCTTGCACGCTGTATAACTTGAAAAATTTAACCGAGAACCCATTTTCCAATGACGGCTAAATGAAACTATCGAACTACGTTAACATGTTTTCACCATTGATTCGTCGAACCAGCCGTCGTAGTTCATCCAAACATCGGCCAAATGACCGGGTTCAGTGGATGCGCGCAAATACAGGAATCCCCTCTTCTTCATCTGCGGCCTCGCATTAACCAAAGAAGAAAATGGAGGAGATGAAAAAGATGCATTCCTCAGACGCTGCGCCGTGCTACTTTCCAGCCAATGAAGTTGGAAAAAAACACCTACTGGAACACAGGGAATAAAGGATACCCATTAGCATGATACTTACCAATGAAGGAAGAGGTGAGTCCAAGGCTGGACTTGGCGGAGGAATGTTGGGGGGAGTGTTGGGGGGAGTGTTGGGGGGAGGGAGAGGGAGCGGGGAGGAGGGGAGCGGGGGCAGATGGATGAGGGAGGGAGGAGTGGGAGATGAAGGAAGGTGTTCTCACTGGTGTCAAGTCTCAGGCACGTTGATGTTGACGTCCTGGATGGTCTCCTTTGTCTTCTCTTTTCTCGTTCCTCAGGCGCTGTGCCGTGCTACTTTCCAGCCGTAGAGTTGGAAAAAAACACCTACCCAATAGCATGATATTAACCAATGAATGAGGGGGCGAGTCCATGCCTGGACTTGGCGGGGGAATGTTGGGGAAAATATTGGGGGGAGTATTTGGGAGAGCGGCGGCAGATGGATGAGGTAGGGTGGAGTGGGAGATGAAGGAAGGTGTATCTTTAATTCTTTGTCTCCCTGTCTTGCATCTTTCGCCTCATTTTGTCAATCTCCGTCTGCCGGTCTTGCATCCGTCTCCCAAAAATGCCTCTACTCTTTTTTTTTAAGTAGAGGCAGATGTTCTCAAGGACGGTTTTGTCGTCCTGTAAATCTTGGATCTTGCTGATGAGGATCTTATTTCCATTGGCGATGGTATCCTCCATCAGGCGGATCTTTAAGGTCAGGCAGGACTCACTTAAATCACTAAGAGAGCTTATCTCGTCTTGGCTCTTTTGTAAAGTCTCTGTCTTCACCTTGAGCAGTTTGTTTTCTGCTCCCAACTGGTGGTTTTCGGCCTGTAAATCTTGGATCTTGCTGCTGAGGATCTGATTTCCATTGGCGATGGTATCCTCCATCAGGCGGATCTTTAAGGTCAGGCAGGACTCACTTAAATCACTAAGAGAGCTTATCTCGTCTTGGCTCTTTTGTAAAGTCTCTGTCTTCACCTTGAGCAGTTTGTTTTCTGCTCCCAACTGGTGGTTTTCGGCCTGTAAATCTTGGATCTTGCTGCTGAGGATCTGATTTCCATTGGCGATGGTATCCTCCATCAGGCGGATCTTTAAGGTCAGGCAGGACTCACTTAAATCACTAAGAGAGCTTATCTCGTCTTGGCTCTTTTGTAAAGTCTCTGTCTTTATCTTGAGCAGTTTGTTTTCTGCTCCCAACTGGTGGTTTTCGGCCAGCACTTTGTGCAGCTCCTCTTGGATACAACCGTTGGTGGAGAGTAACTCTGTTACTTTAGTCTCCAAGGACTGTCGTTGGTTATCCAGTTCTTTGAATGTCTTTTCTTCCAGTTGGTCATACTTCTGCTGCCAGGTCTGGTTGTTGACCGTGAGTTCAGCACTTTTGACAGACAGTTGTTCTGTGGTCTCAGTGAGCTTCAGAGATAAACCCTCGTTTTCCGTGATAGTCTTCGCCAGAGCCTCTGTCTCGATCTTGAGCAGCTTGTGTTCTGCTTCCAACTGGTGGTTTTCGGCCAGCTGCTTGTGAAGCTTTCTTTTTAGAGTACCGTTGGTGGAGAGTAACCCTGTTACTTTAGACTCAAAGGACTGTCGTTGGTTATCCAGTTCTTTGAATGTCTTTTCCTCCAGTTTGTCGTACTTCTGCTGCCAGGTCTGGTTGTTGACCGTGAGTTCAGCACTTTTGACAGAAAGTTGTTCTGTGGTCTCAGTGAGCTTCAGAGACAAACCCTCGTTCTCCATGATGAGGTCTGAAAGCTTTGTTTTTTGCTCACATACCATCTTCTCATAGACCAGATGTTTTCGGATTAAATTGGCATTAAGTTCTGCCACATGCCTTTTCAGGACGTGCACTTCATTGTTGGCACGAGAAAGTGCGATATTCACATTGTATCCAGTCGGAGGATACCCGGGCTGTGAAGCGCCAGCTGCGGGTCTCTGGTAGTTTCCGCGGTACATGGTGAATATCACTTGTGTAGTCTTTAAAAAGACTGTTAATAGTCGATAAACGACAAAAAAAAGGCTGGAAGCCTTGAAAAAGGCTGGTGTTTGTCGGTAAACGACTCAATGTAGTCTTTGAAAAATGGTGATAAATCTTTCAAAAGAACAAATCGCAGATAATTTCTCTCGAGAAAATATCCAACTGCACGGTTCTGGTATCAGAAAGGCAATGAGCTGATTCATGTGATTTGTTTTGGAAGAAAGATAAAAGCTTTGATGTACATGCATTCCGTTGTGACGTCACAGGCATTCCGTTGCCATGCATACAGGCATTCCCTTGCCAAGCATTCCGTCGCCATGGTAAAACAGTTTTCATAAAATCGCTCTCTAGCGCCCCCTTTACATGTTTTATACTTTGTCCCCCCGATCACCGATTGACCTGACATTTTTCACACAGATGCTCTCGGAAATGCTTTACAAAATCCTATCCAGATTTTCTGCCATTTTTAAAGTTGTGAAAAATACATTTTTGCAAGCTCCTCCCAGACGCTGGATCCAATTCTCCTGAAATCTTCATGGAATGATTATTGGCTTAATGTTTTTAAACTGTAATTATTATTATTATTTTTGATAACTCATTTTGTTTAGAAGTTATGGACCAAAGAAGTCTGTTAGGGTTGTGGCCTGATAGTTAAAGACTATTAAAAGTAACTGGCTTGTCGTCACCCAAAAGTCCCTGAATATACCCTATTTTTGCTGCTTGCAGCTTTAATTATTTCTATTGGCATTGATAACATTGTACTCACAGACGTAATTGTTGAGAACTGGGAACGTTGCAACTTAAATGCGTAGTGACTTTACAAAATAAACCTATAGTGTTTGTATTCTTTGTGTGCCAGAATGATCCTATAAGGTACCTGTGCATTACTTCTGCTGATAGCGCTTTGTCAATGAGGACTGATGGACATGTTGCTGCATGAAGATTCAAGTAGTCTTGGGACATCCGTAAGAAAGAAGTGATGTTTTATTTCCAGCTCTTTCAGCTTTTTAAAAAATAGGCAACACCTGTAAAGCAGCATTTGCTAAATTGCATGTCCACAGTCAGGGACACGCAACCCATGCACTGATAACAAACGCAAAGTCACATCAATTAGTGTTAAAGACTAGGGGCAAGGCTTCGGTGGTCCACGACGTCGTCCTGCTGGCCAATCGATGTGGGCGGATAAAGATGCTGAGGGAGCAGGAGGCCGCAGGGAGAGAAGCTGGATCACATGGTCTCGGACCGATACTCAGCACGTAATTTCACCTCCGTTAAGACACTGGCACACACGCATCTTGCTTCAAAAGCCCTTTGAATGAGATTTGGGATTTAACATTGAAGTTCATCGCTATGCAGACGGGTGTTTCCCGGTGTTTTTCCACTGGCGTGTCCCTCACTGGAGAGAAATATGGAAGGTTTTTGCCATATAAATTACAGGTGCACAAGTGAGGATGTTTACTTGGGCGAAAAAAAAAATCAATAGATCCAATCTCTCACTGGCCGGGTGTGCTTTACTGCGCGTTCACAGCAGTGGCCCCGCACACATTAGACCCTTGAGCTCCTTCTCCTGCCCGGAGGAATCAACACCTGCGAGCTCCAAAGCATCCAGGACGTGGATCTGTCACTCACTCCTTTCTTCAGATGAAGGGTTTCTATCGTCTCAGGAATTAGTTCACATTTTGCCGAAGCAAAAACTCACGAGCCAATGCGGGCCCCTTCCTCGGAGAGAGGGAGATTGATTAAGGCCGTGGGTGCAGTGGAGAACGACAAATGAACTCGACACCGACACTGTGGTTTTTTTAAACTTTTGATCCTCTTTTATGATTCATTTCAACAGCAATAAAAAAACAAAAATAAACTTGGAGGGAAGAGAGAAAAATCAATGCACCTTGAACAGGAAGCACCTCCCTGCATGCACGGCAATCCCACTCACACACACACGCCCACCAGAAACACATCTGAGGGTTACATAAGGTATCGCTGCTGAGCTGCAGTTTGGACTGGAGACTTTTCTGCACAGGCGAGAGAAGTTACCATTTTCCTCCCAAAGAGGGTAAAAGCTGATTCAGCCTGTGGGGATTAGGCTTCATGTGTGGATTCATAAAACACTGGCTTTACATTAGTGCGGGCCGTAGGTGGGGCTTGGCCTTCGCCAGGGCTGCGCCTTATCACTTATTCATGGACAGGATATCGAGGCGTAGTCGGGGATGTCATCGCTGGTTTTTGCAGATGATGTGGCATCCTCGGTCTGCGGCCTCCAGCTCTCACTGGAGCGGTTCACAGCCGAATGTTAGGATGAGGATTAGAACCTGGGGTAGGGAATGTGTCCTTACCTCAAGTGAAGGAGTTCAAGTACCTCGGGGTCTTGTTCACGAGTGAGGGGAAGATGGAGCGTGACCTTGGCCGGAGAAACGGAGCAGCGGTGGCGGTATTCCACTCGCTTTACCGCACCGCTGTGACAAAAAGAGAGCTGAGCCAGAAGGCGAAGCTCTCAATCTACCGGTCAATCTTCATTCTCAACCTCACCTGTGGTCATGAAGGATGGGTCATGACCAAAAGAACTAGGTCACGGGTACAAGTGGGCGAAATGGGTGTCCTCAGGAGAGCGTCTGGCGTCTCCCTTAGAGATGGGGTGAGAAACTCAGCCATTTCGTGAGGAGCTCGGAGTAGAGCCGCTGCTCCTTTGCGTTGAAAGGAGCCAGTTGAGGTGGTTTGGGCATCTGGTCTGGTCGAATTTGTAGTTTACGGAGTCAATACTTTGAAAAAAAACCCCGTTTCCATGCCGATTCAGAAAGGCCAGAACATTTGTTGCTCAGATGGGAATAAATAAGGAACGTTACTGGGAAGGGGAGCATAAGAGACCACTAATGCAAACAAAACATTCAGGTTCCATCTCATCAAAGCCAGAAGGGAATAGGAATTAAATCAAAGTAGCATCATTAACACCTTTCAAAACCGCTTTCTGAAAATAACTCTTCTTTAACCGGACAGTTAAGGCATTAAATGGGTCACTAATGCAACTTGGGCTGAATGAGAATTACCCACAGAAGCAGAAAGGGAAAGGCGCTTTAAGGCGCTACATGGAGAGGAATATTCCCTAGTTTTGCCGGCGTGAAGCCCTCCCTCCACTCTGCCGTCCCTCTAAAGCAATTTGTAGTGCCAGATTGCCTGTGTGCAGTGTGACAGGGAGAAGAGGCTGTTTATCAGGCGAGCTGGTATTTAACTTTCTAGGACACATTCGTATTGATCAGGCTTTGTAATTTTCTCCTGAGTAGATTGAGCCGCCGCTCGCAGGCTAGCGTGCATTAAAATGAACGGGTTATGCCCCGAGCATGGCGAAGCGATGCCACGGCGCCGACAGCCACCCACCATTCACGCGGCTAGTCGGGGGGGGAGATTGCTGCAGGAGAGCCATGAGCGTTTCTTCCTCGTGCTGGGTCATTTCTATAAAAAACACTAAGCTCTGCTCTTGGATTTAAGATGTTAAGATGTGAAATATCATTCGTACCCATTGGGGAGGTTCACGTTATGTTAAATAGGTGCTGCTGTAAAAAGGAAATGAGAGACTCTGCGTAAGTTTCTGGTAATGAAGGCTGCCTGTCAATCACAGTAAGTCCCGCCCTAAATCTCTTCTCATTCAGATTTGAGAGGCCCGACATCTTCCACACGCTGCTTCTCTCAGAAGAGGGATTTTATTTATTTTTCTGTGAAAAAGTTTGAGGAAATGTGGAAAAAATCTGCCTATGTCTGCTGTCTAGGGCTTTCATTGTGAAAGGTAGAGTGGATCTGGTCCATGGCGGCCTTCGTCAAGTTTCGTCGTGCAAGTTAGTTGAAGAGAGCTAAACGTCCTTGTGGTGTAAATCGGTCGTACAGAAACCTCTTTCAATCTTCCAGAGGTTACACACTTAGAGCAACCTTCACTTAAGGAACAAGCCCGAACCAGAAGTGGACATAGCAAAGCCCATCGTGGTGATGACATCATGGTATTCCGAGGAATCCCTGAATCCCTGAAAGCAGCAGCTTTAATTGGCGGGGCAGTGAGGGCGGCGGGTCGGCGTGTCACAGTGGCCACTGGAGGTAAGTGAGCAGAATGAGGCCTGGATGCTGCTCGGTCGCATCGCGCCTGCACTCCATCCTCCCCCGGCTATCCGCGTCTAACAAGGAGCGTGAGTTCTGCTTCCTCAAAACAGGTTCCGGGGTCCCAGCGGGCCCCCTGCAGCCCGGCGGGGGTCCCCGGGGTAACCGTGTGTTATTGCACCTCCGCTGCGGAGTGGTGCAGAATGCAGAAAGAAACTCAACAATAGCCCCTTCGCTCGGGCGACCTTGATGGAGAAGCGGGCGGGGAGCCGGGCGGGTGTGGGGGGAGGTGTGGGGGCTTATCCACTCACGCTCGGCCCCCACAAAGTTGGAGCAATATTGTGTAAACCTTTCCCATCGATCGTGCAACTCCGGGGGTCATTAAGCGGCATTGAATCGCCTGCTGCAGCACCTGCATGCGTCCCCCGCTCCTCCCCCGCTCCCCTCCCGTCCTCCCTGGTTGCTCCCTCCGCTTGCTTTGCACCAGCGGCCATCGCTCAGAGGCGTGCGTAACCCGGGGAGATAATGAAACGCGCCGAAGCCCGGGCCGACCTCGGCGGGTTAATGGCGGCGCCGTCTTCACGGGAGGCCGGTGGCAGATGTGATTTGACGAGGCACGGAGCAGTTCGCCCCCCTCCAGTGGTAACGACAGATAAGCAAGTAGGTCGCGTCCGTCTCCCTTGAGAGGGAGAAGCCTTGCACATCCCTCTCTTTGAGGGGAGGGTGTCTCGTGGCCGATTACAGTTTATTTAGTCACAGACAAGTTATTGTTTGTCATTGTTATTTTTCTAACACTACCCATGATTTGGATGGTAACGTAATTCACAGGAGACGGGCTCGGGTGTGAAGGGACACCTGGTGATGCAAACAGGGCTCACAGTGAGACAAAAACCCACAAACCTTCTTTGTTTCTCCTTCCATTCATTGAATTCTTCCCTAACTTCATTGTCCGTTGCTTCGCACTGCGATCTTTAGTCTTACAAAACATCACAATAAATAAATGTATTTCCATCGGTTGTGGCGTGTTCATGGCGCGCGTGCATCTCTGGGTCCGTCCGTCCTCGACCATCGGGCATTCCCTCTGACCTCTGACCTCTCGCGGTTGTCTCGTGTGCCTGCGGTGGACGGGCGGTAAGACGGCGTCACCCTACACGCGACGGCCTCCAGTCACCGGGCAGAGAGAGCGAGGGGAGTCAGGAGAGCAGCACAGCAGGGCTGAACCAGCCCCCCGATCCTCTGATCAATTTGCACAGGAAGAAAACAAACACAGGTTCTCCCACATTCCTCCTGGTGCTTGTAAATTGCTTATAAATTTGCTGGATTTGTATCTTACGGACAATTTAAAGAAGATGCCATTTGTGTCACAGACTGTTTTTTTTATTTGTGAATTATAGGACACGTTTGGGTTTTTCTTTCTGTTTTTCTGGAGAAAAGGGGAATCAGACTCCTGGCGAGTAATCAGGTCAGAAGATATTTCACTGGCGACCCGTATATATTTAAAAGCCGTATTGTGCCATAATGAAACATTCAAATGCTGCCGGCGTCCGGCGCGACGGGACAGGTAAGTCTGACGTAACGGCCCGGCACGAGTTAATGGGATTTGGAATCGGAGTCTGGGGTTCTCTCGCTGTGACTGATGAGGCCACAAAGTGGGTCAGAACCGCCGGTCGGCCGGTCGGCTGCACAACCAGTCGCTGTGATGGCGTACCGAGGTCCATTACAGATGGAGGCTTAGCGAGCATCATAGCTATTACAGAAAACAGTTTATCTCAAGCGTCCGACCTCGGCTCCAGGAGCTCCAGCCGGTTCTCTCAGCTCGAGCAAAGGACCTTCGTTTGTTAATCGGAAGCAGCTCCATTCAACCACCTTTGACTGTTTTTCCCACCGAGTCAGACATTTGAATCACCCGAGCCAAGCAATTAATCACCGAGTGTGATTGCAATGAATATTCAGTTGCCTGCTGAGGTCTTTACCCCCGACCCCTCACCTCTCCCCTCGCCCTAATGACGTCCCCCCTCCGCCTCCCCTTCGCAGACGTTAAATGACACAAGCTCAGCGTGTTCGAAACAGGACACACACCTGCTCGTGTGAGAGTCGTGAATCATCGCGCACGCCGCTTCCCAGCGGGGGAGAAGCACAGCGGTCCGTGCGAGGCGGGAGGTCTTCATCAACGTTTCCACTCGGACCACTAAGAGCTCTGCAGCCTGGTTTGGTCCTCGTTAGATGCTTCCGCCGTTTAGCTCGTCATTAATATTGGCTCGTCACATCTGCACCCGTCGCGTCGTCATCCAGGGAATCAAAGAAAATAAAAAGAAAATGTTCTTTGAAACCTTTTTTAATTTGTGATTCACAGTCTATGTGGAATGAGCAGCATTGAATGCTGTGATAAAGGGCGGCAATTTCAGATACGAAAACCGAAGCGTGACGGAGACCGGATGCCTTTTCCAGAGGACGCGCAGCGTGTGGTCCCAGCGCGCAGCCTGCGGGTCCTCCGAGGCTTTGTTGCCACGTTTCCAGCAAGCACGACAGGAACAAAGAGCACAGTTATGAAAGCTAAAGCCAATTTGTACTACAAACTGAGACATCGTTTAAAACCGACCTTTGATGGCAGAGTCAGTTAAAAGCTTTTTTGTCTCCCAGCTACATCGAAGGAATCTCACAGAAGTTGGCTTGAAGGTTCGTCTGATTGGAGGTCTTAATGCAGGACAACATCATCCGTTTGGCTTTTTGAAAGCGTGTTTTTCCTCCTTCAGAGAGATCTACTGTTCCTCTGTAACGCTCTGATATCGGCTCTCGTCACCTCTCAGATCTCAGGCGGCTCCTCCGACGCTCTTCGTCACGAGCCGGTGGCCGTTGGAGCTTCTAACTTGTCTGAACTGAGACTGTTAATGCCCCCGAAGAAGAGGCATCCCAACACGTATTGCATTTACATTGCTTATTATCAAGAGCACCAAGAGCTAATAATGAGCCCGAAGGGGCCTTTTCCATCTCAGAGGCATCAAAGCGGGTCACCAGAGGCCAAGTGGAAGCGAAGAGAGCAGCCGCCTCTGATGTTACTCAGAAGGAAGCCCATTTCCAGCTGCGAGTTCGGGGCGGCGAGGCGGCGCATGTGGCTCCAATCAGCAGTCTGATGCGTTTCTAATGGACAACAAGTGAGGTCTTTATATCGCTTTCATTAACTCGGGGTTTTTTCAAGATGCGAGATTAGTCCGAGGAGAAAAGTTCTGCGAGAAACATTTCTGATCGTTTAACGCAACCAGCAACGTTTGCATGAAACGATGCGAGTGCAATATTCACCCGGCGCCATCGCGCGGCGCTGCGTCCTTCGCCTAACGATGCACACGGCCTCATCGGGAAAACAATGTGCCTTCTGGAACGGCAGCGTCTCACCAGTGAAATGATGATGAGGATTGAGAACGTTCCTTAATCGCTCTCGGTGTCACGTGACGCCGCGTCAGCAATAGATTTCTTTAATTCCTTGCGTGGTCGAGGCACAACTGCTGCTTCAAAGCTCTTTAGGATTTGCGTCCACAAAAAGTCAATTGGATTTTCAGCCTTGACTTTCAGATCAGGCAGAAAAGAAACACGCGTATGCATGAAGGCATCTTACCAAAAGCCCATTTAATTCACTTTTCAAATGTCATCACGAGGGGGCCGCGGGTGATCGGATGTTGACTACACGTTAAACGCAGATATTCCAAGTCAACTGTTCTTTCATCAGCCGCCACTTCCTGCAAGACTCCTCCTCCTTTTATGAACACAACGTCACGCTAAACGCACCGACTCGTCTCCGCTGAAAAGCATTTCATCTTCATCTCCCGTAGTGGTCGTTAATTTTACCAATAGGTGTGTTTTGCTCGGCAGGTAAGAGCTCTGCTGGCTGTCCATAAGACGGATGGTTATCGACCCGTCTCCGGCTCGGATGGAGGGATGACTCAGATAATAAGATGTCCCATGGAGGTCCAGAATTAGAGGGACGGATCGATGTGCGAGGATCCCAGGAACATACATCATCATCCCCAAGGGGCAAATCTGATGACAGGTACAGAAATAGTGAAATAACAACAGAAGAGACGCAACAAGTTCTCAACGTCCAACTGGTTTCATATGTATGCAACAGTATGTTTTGCTTGAGTTGAATGTAATATTATTAATAGAAATAAGGGTAAAAAAGCTGTGAGGATGTTAGCATGTCAACGATAGCATTTAGCTCAACACCCACAAGCAGCCGTTTGAACCCAAACCATGAACAAGTAGTTTAAGCTAAATCCACGGCGGCGGAAAGTCCATGAAATGATGAACATGGTTTGAGGGACTCGCTGGACCCACATTGTGAGGCCCGAGTGCTGATCCGGTGCCCCCCCAGGCATTTGGTTCCCTACGCGCAGTGCGTGATGTGCGTGTGCGGAGCGCCGGCACTGAGCATATCGTCTTCCTTTACAGGACCAATAATAAAACAACTAAAGGAACATTAAACGTGTTGCCATGTTGTGATGGGGACTAATCCACGGACCCGAAAAAGGGCCTGTCTAACCTTTGCGTTCTTCTCCCTAGTTATGCAAGATAAAAGTCACATGTTCTTGTCTATGAATAATAATTTTTTGTCAAATGGCACCTTGGATACGCGCACGTCAGCAGGGAGGGGTGGGGGCTTTTCTCTTAAGGATATATTTAAATAAATGATGACAGATGCTAATGATGCTTTTAATGTCATAAAAAGTGGCAGAAGAAGCACAAGCTGTCCTGTGTGTGTGTGTGTGTGTGTGTGTGTGTGTGTGTGTGTGTGTGTGTGTGTGTGTGTGTGTCCATCACGTAGCTTCCACAGAACAAAGCAACCTCGTCCGCCTGATTACTGCCTCTTTCTTTTTCACGTTTTCACGCTGTATATTTATATGTATGTGTGATATCATGCAGCGTGATAGTGTGTGAATAAATGACTTCATTCAAACGAGTCACTAACACCTCGTCTGGACCGAATCACACATCGCAAAGAAAAGAGGATCTTGTTTTCTTCAGTCGGATTGAAAATCCAACGTGATTCTGATTTTCTTGGACGAGATGTTAATTAGTTTCTTTTTTAATGAATTGGGCGTCGCTGTTAATCACTGAGCCTTTTTGTCTCTTTGGGACGCTGACAGCTGAATTCTAAGACATCACAACTGAGCACTCTCAGGAGGGAGACACACTGATTGCGTAACATGCATATTGTATATGTTATTGAGCAATAACCGACACGGTTTAATGAGGCTTCCCTGACCTCACGTCCGTTTGTCCTTTCTTTCCTCTGTTTGACGTTTTGGGCTCTTGGGCCGCGCAGGTTGTTTTTGATCAATGGGAAAGGCGTCATAATAATACGGGGCACTTTCCCCAGAAAGGTTTCCAGCACCACGAAAAGATCAATTCACGCCTCTTTGTGTCGCACACATCGCTTTGCGGACATTGATTTTTTAATTGTCCTCCTGCTGTGCGTTTGACTTATACAAACTCTTTTTTTAAAAGCATGTTATTTTTAGAACCTAAAGGGCCCTGTGAAGTAAAAAGAAGCTCATCTGCTGCTTTCAGTCGTACGCGTGTAACCAGGAGCTCTCATGCGTCTCCCAGCTCTGCAGGCTGAATCAAAATGGAGATCTGAGCGTTCGGGTCAGCGACACGTTCATTTGGCCCGAACTTGTAACAGTTGTGGTTCTGAGCCGGTAGAGACAAGGACACATGGTGAAGGTTCAAAAGGACTTCACCGCAGTTTTTCTGCTCCTCTGTTGTCTCCCACGCTTCCTGCCTGGATTTGATGTGTCGATTTGGACTGACTTCCTGCAGTCAGTCTAAATCGACACATCAAATCCAGGCAGGAAGCGTGGGAGACAACAGAGGAGCAGAAAAACAAGGATGCAGGTGAGAAACGAGGAAGCGTGAGACAAAGAAAGAAATAGAACGCACGGGTTAGCGTGGAGCTGCAAGTCTCCACAAATGGCCTCAACCTTTGGAAGAGATGAAGTCACTAAAACATGAGCACCTGCAGGGAACGTTCCAGTGGAGGAAAACCACGGGGCCGATTCTGCCGACTCAGCTCTTTTGTTAGACGGTAAATCTCGATGATTCTCACCAAAAGGCTGACCGGCCCTGCATCTGCTGCTCCAGCCATTAATGAGACGGGTCTCAGAAGTCACCGAGGCAGATCCCCGGATAGATCTGTCCTCTTTATCTCGGCCCTCCGCGGAAACGTTTGCAGGCCAGACAGTGATTTAGTGGCCGGGCCTCCGAGAAAGGTCACAGCTTCCTGCAGCACAGCGCGGGACCTCCGCTAGCGGAGCCGCCAAAGAGTAATGGGGGCCGACTCCGCGCCGCCGACATTTACATTCTTCTTCTGTGACATGCTTTGGTACACTGAATCCACACACACACACAGACACACACACACACACACACACACACACACACGCACACACACACGCACGTTATCGTTCTCTCCACATGAACACAGCAGGTGAGCTGGATGCAGATGCATCTATTTGTTTAACTCTGAAGAACAGGATGTCACAGAGATGATGCATTGTGGTCAGCCCCCCCCCCCCCCCCCCATTCATCAAACCACTCACATCAGGCCATAAAACGGGGACAACTCTCCAGCTTTTAAGAGGGAAAAACGCTCTCAGGAACGCTGTGGAATCTATTCAATGTAACGCCCATGAAACACACACACACACACACACACACACACACACACACACACACACAAGAAGGTAATAAGAGGGAAATCCTGCGGAGGTGAGATGATCCGATGCTCGCCGGGCGCTGGAGGGAAAAAGTCTTGATTGCGATGAGATCGCGGCGTCTCCTTGGGGGACGCGAGCTGCACAGCGAGACGGTGGACGGCGCCGGAGGGTTTCCATAATAAACCCAAAGCTCCGTCCTTAATGAATTGACCCGAGGTCGACTTCAAAAGGGTCCGCATCCATCGCCCCTCCGCCGCGTGTTGAACTTCCATGGGATACGCGAGACGTGACGGTGGGAGGTTGGGGGAGACGTTTCCCCTGGAGGTGTTTGTGCGAGTTCCACACAAAGCGCTCTGGCATTCGAGCCGGTATTGGTCGAAGCCAGCGGACGGGTGAAATGTGACCGCGTGGGTGTCTGAACCTGCACCAGCAGCTTTCCGACTGCGACTCAGAACCTGGCCCCTCCCCCACCTTCCTCCCCCCTCTCTCCTGACTCCCTTCCGGTCCCCTGGGACACGGATGGAAAACGTGTCTTTGAAGGACTTTCTGTTCTGTGAATGATTTGGAAACTTCAACAAACTGAACCTCTGCTTATCTGTTAGCGACACGCGGCCCGTTCAGAAAGCTGATGGGCCCATAATGCATGAACCCCCCTCCCCCCCCCACGTTCAGTTCAGAATCCCCACTGAGAGTTTAAAGAGGGTTTAATAGTTCATAGATCATGAAAGACGCAAACCTCGTGGGTTGAGTGGGGGGTAGGAAGTCAGGAAGGGACCATTTGCCCCGACGCTTTCTTTTATCATGTTTTCTGTTGCGTTTTTAATTTATCGGTTCCCTAAAAGGAGACTGAGGGGTAGAGAGTCCATTAAAGGTGGTGTTTGCCCCCCCAGCAGCCGCAACGCGTAACAACGGGAGGATTGTTAGCGAGGTGGGAGCGCAGGCCGGGTCAGCGTCCAATCTCCTCCCCGCTGAGTCCGCGGCGCGGACGGACGCTTCACAGGCGAAAAACAGGAGAACACAAAGAAGCAAATGACGGAGCCGGGCTGACGGAGCCGGGCTGACGGAGCCGGGTCGGCGGTCAGGTAATTGGGTTCCCAGCATGACAGCAACACGGCGCCTCCGTCACCGCGCTGCTCGCTGTCTTTGCAGAGCTCCTGACACGCGGTATGAAGAGGTTCCATTCGTTCCAAGACTTTGAATTGATCCCTTCTTTTTGTGTATGTACACACACACACACACAAACACACACACACGCACGTGTATTTACGTGTATTCACTTCTTTCACTGCTTTATTTTAGTGAAATAAAAGATGGAGACATGATAAAAAAAGAACCCCACTGGGTCTCCGTGGAGCTACATGCTAACGACATCATGCTAAGTTTGGTCTGAATCGGATCAATAAAAGCTATTTAGTACTAAATACTAAAACACTGACAAAGGTTGGTTTTTTTTTTTTAGTTCCGTGTACGATGATGCTTTTAAACGCCATATTTCTAGTCATTTGTTGCATTGTTGTCTATTTCCAGACTTTAATTTCACGTTCAATATCTTCTTTGGAAATAACGGACCTCAGGATGCCCTCACCTGACAATCACAGCAACAAAGCTGTGTAATGATAATGTTCTAAATTTCAACAGTCAGTCTGTCACTTTAAAACCCGTGTTTATCCAAACACACGAGCAGCTGTGACCTTCTTCTCTGCTGTGCTGACCCGGGATCAGTGCAGGTAGTTCACGGATTTGCCTTTTGGTTTTTGTAGATAATAAGTGAATGTTGGCGGCTCTGAATGATGTCTTGTGATCTCTGTAAGTACGTTTACCGTTGAACACACTTCAGGGCGTCCAGAAGGCAGCGACACACACTGACTGGCGGGCGAATGACGGGGACCCGAGCTGTTGCCTAGCAACGCGAGTCCCGAGGAAGCGCCTGCAAACAGAGCTGCAGGACTCTCAGAGGACTTCAGGATGTTTCTTCTCTTTTTACAGCGACACCACTTCTCTTTCCCCTCCGTGTGGGATTATTAAAAAACAACAGCGCATTAGTCAAGTAATAAGTGAACGAGTGACGCAACTTTGAAGCGATCCTAAAATACGCCGCTGGTGCGAGAACAAAGTGACAGCCGTCAATCCATCATTATTGGTGGAGCATCTTCGACAGAGGTGCTACACAAATAACTGACACGCCAAAAATAAGACAACAACAAATAAAGCGTCAAATCGATTCAACAATTTGATGTAAAGACTCAAAAACTAAGAGGCACGATGACTTCCATGAGGTACAGAATACGACCTGCTGTAAAATCACACTCATCACAGTCACGTGTGTGTCCACGTACGCGAACACAGAAGCAACTTCGGAGACACTTTGTTCCTTTTCCTCATTAAGGAGCCGCTGGGTGGAACGTTCTAGTTTATTGCTCTTGGAATGCTCACTGGGGTCGTACGCTCGATGGAGCTGTTTCCATCATTAACGCTGGTTTTTAACAGGAGTTTGCGTGTTGAGATGGATTGAAGTTGAAGGAATGAAGATAAATGACCACGCTGGACCACCAGGACAACGAGTTCCTTTCTTCTCACAGGGGAGCGAGGCCCAGTGGTCACGTGGGGCGGATTGGATTTAGACGGCGTGTCTGAAGTGAGGTGTTATTTTAAAAACCTCTGAGCAGCAGCCTGAGGAGAAATCTCGCACGTTCCCCTTGATGACTTTTTTGTTCAGTGAGGCCAATCGACTTCGATTTCAGCCCCGAGCCTCTGGAACCTCGTTACGAGCAGCCGGCTCTGTTGGAAAAAACACTAAAAAGAAACCTGCAACCACCTGCGGCCGCAGCAGGAGGCGGGACTTCTGCCTGGGCCGACAGCAGTGGGCCCGTTTCGCTGGAATCGGGCCATTTGCCGGCGTTTTAGCACCCATCTTAAGTTCCCTTTTTTTGTTTTCGCATCACAGATGGAGGAACAGGAGTGTTTTCCCAGCCGCCGCCGAGGCCACTTTAAAGCGGACGATGTTCACGGATCATCTAAAAAAAAGATAAAACTTTTGATGCTGCGTCCTCAGAGTGACTCCTTTCAATTATTTTGGCGGCATTTGAAAGAGGGAGGCTGCCACGCTGCCGCGATCTCTCCCTCCGCCCGCCTGTGTCACAGCCTGCGTGGCACATTTGAATTTCAAAAGGTCGCTCTTCCCAAGGAAAGTTTCCAAAGTGACTTTCAGAATAAAAGAAGAAAAAAAAGCTGCAGAGAGGTGTCTCCCCTCCATTATTCACCCAATCGATTCCCGAGAGGTGCTGTTTGTCTGTGAGTCCCGTCACGTATGACGCTTTAAAAGCAGGAGGAAGCTGTTAAAATAACACCTAACTTCAGAAACACAGTATATGTATGTCCTCTGAAACGGTATAATGTGTGTTGGGTAAAACTATTAGCTGAAGTTGTATCCATCTCTTTATTTTGTGCTAAAGAATGTTTTCTAAATGTCCATCTGTTGAGTTAATTTGTTAAATATGAACATATTTGTACATATTGTGATGTAAGGTGATAATTTGATTATGTGAGTATTAATAAGGTGGCTAACAACTACAGCCAACATGTTTAAATGAAGTAAAAATGTAGAGTAGTAACATCTCGCTCTCACTTTGTTTGTGACTCATTTGATGATACATTTCATACATCATTTATTTCAGACAGCTTAATAAGTCTGTCTCCACATGCAAATAATGATGATGATCCACCATTAAAAACATGTGAGCGGCTGCATTCCCACACCGCTCCCCTGCACGACATTTCACAATAAAAGCCTAACAAATAAAGGCATCCACTAAAAAGGAATGGCTTTTATGTCTGAATACGACATTTGATATATGACAAAGACATAATGTCGACACGTAATTTTAAAATTGGGTTACAGCCTGCCTGACCTCTGACCTGCACTGCGAACTGAACAGCGGGTCAAGCAAACGTCGTCCAGTACCATTGGTGATTGCTGTCTAGAAATGCTCTGAATGGAGAACCTGTAAAGTAACCAGACACATGTATAGATTTATTTAAGGTAAGGAGCCTCAGAAAAAGGGCTGATTTGCACCACTGACTAGGAGGAACATTTGCCCTAATTGGGAAAATAACCCCTGCACCCTCTCACACCACCAAGTCCAACCGATTTTCTATTTATTCATTTTATTCCTCCCTCTGCTCCTGAAATACAGCGAAGCAGCTTCCAGAATGCCCCCCCCCCCCCCTTCCCCACTGAGCAGCTGATAGACGCTGCTGCTGCTGCAGACGTGTTTGTTAGTGCACGTGTGCACGTCAGCCCGGCTTCATCCGTCTTGCTCTACATGTCGAGGGCGATGACTCGTGGCACGGCGAGGGCCGAAAAGACAAACAAGGCGCAGGCTGGAGACCTCCTGGGGTGAGGGGGGGGGGCTCTGATTCATTACCGTCCTTATAGGAGCAAAAAGGTGTGTGGAAAGAGCATGTGATGCATTTGCCTCCCCCCCTCCCTTCCTGCCTCCCCTTCCTGCCAACTCTAAGCACTGTTATTTAGGGAGTGATGCATTCGCCTCCGCCGCGCCGCTGGAGTGGCCCCTCCATCACCTGCAGGAACACAAACACGTGCACGCCGAAAAACCGGGTCACGTTGCCCCAGAGTGTGTGAACGCGCACACACGCACGCACGCACACACACGCACACACACACACACAGCACACACACACACACACACACACACACACACACACACACACACACGTCTCACAGCCTTCTCAACACGTTTCAGGGTCTCTGGCAGCCGGTGAGACACTTTGTGGACGCTGAAAATGCTTTAATGTCTCAGGGCTGAACAGGCAGCTATAGAAATGTAACCCAGGGCATATTTAACCCTATTTAATCCCTGGTCAATCAGCGCGGGCGATTAGCGTAAACAGATTAGTCCGAGCCGCACTCACCCATTAGAGGGCGGATCAATGTCCGTCCATCTCGCCGCAGGAGACCTCGGACATGTGACTCGCTGTTTAGCTTGTCACTTACTACAAAAAGTAGTAGTGCCTGTGTAACTTTAACTCCTTTTTGCTACCTCGGTCTGTCAAACTCAACCCACATGACCCGCAAACAAAACACAGTCTGAATAATATAAAGTTTTGAATTATTCGTTTACCCTTTAACCAAATCTTGTGGGCTCAGAAAATGTCTTCAAATGAAAATAAATCACCCAGTAAACAAAATACTCGTACAATCCTCCAGGGCTGGAATCTAAAGGTTCTCTCACAACAACAATGGGATGAATGGTGAGTCCGTCGTCCCATTCGCGTCCCACAGAGGCCCCTTCGGTCTCGCTGTCCGTGTTCGTTAGCGTCTCCTTCAGGCCGCTTGGACTCCACGATGAGAAATAATGAAGAGCGGGACTTTTTGCTCCGTCCAATCACACGCTCTCACGTCACACGGCTCTTCACTTCCTGTTTCAGTGTTTCAGGTACAGACATTTGCCTGGTCAACATTTGCTGTCCGCCATGTTTTTGCTCAGTTGTCGAGGGAATGTTCTTTCGAGTGTCGGCCGTGTTCCGTGCTGTCTGAGGAGGAAGAAAAGGATTCCCATTCTTATGGAATCAGTCATGACGGAATTCTTTTGTCTGACGGATCTTTTTTTTGCAGATGACACGCTTCAAAATACGCACAAACACTTTTGCAGTTTGCATCATCTTCCAGGTAAACCATGAGCACGGCACTGGATACGCCTCATGCACCAAACAGGCCAAGGACGTCCAGCCAGCTTTAAGTGCTGCTTCTGTTTCCATCAACAACAAAGTAACCTTGCCGTCTTGAGCACGTAGTACGAGAATAGAATAGAGTAGAATAAGGGAACTGTTTGACCTCATGCCGACTCCCGCTCACGTGGATTCAACCTACTTGTGACGAAATCAATTCCACATGCAAGAGCAGGGATACGGGGGGAACCGGATGGGTGAGCGCGTTGTGAAGGCCTTCACTTCACTCGCGGTCATTCCCGAGTGGAACTGCGCGTGTCATCGGCGTAACCTGGATGATTCACTGTCGGCTACTTAAAAAGAGCGTCAGGAAAAACACACGTGACGGCCGGCATCGAGACAAAGAGCCTCCGGGGGGCTCAGACCGCACGAGGAGGCGACGAGCAGGCAGAACGCCGCCAAGTTGCTTTGTTTCCAAAAATAGAGCCTGTCACATTTCTATTTCCAGCTGGGGCTTTTTAGTTTTTATTTGTGTTCCGTGAAACAAACCAACTAAATAAGGCGAGCTCTGAGCGGAGTGACGCCCCCCCGGAGCTTATAAACGCAACATGCAGGAATATGATTAAAAGCAATGAGAGTAGCCGGGGTCAGAGGTCGCTTCGCTCGGCGACTGAATATTCATCAAATTCACCCCTAAACCCAGAGATGATTAATTGAACCTCCGGTGTGATTAAAATAGGAATGAGTTCCCTCAGACGCTTTAACTCTCAGGGACGCCACATTCTATGTTTAATGCATGAATCACTTATTGGTTTATCTCGCTGAGGCCGCTCTGAGCTGCCAGGGATTCTTTTCCTGCGTGAAGGTGCGGCGTCTCGAGCTCGGAGAACTCATTTCACACAAACTATATATATATATATATATATATTACACTCTCTTCCTCTCCTTTGGTCTCTTAGAGAAATAAAGGATGCTAATTAGGGAAGTGGCACACAGAGACTCTGCTCCGCCGCCCCAGGGCGTTGGGGCCCGGACTCGTTGTGCAGCCGACCCGGTTCTGACCCACTTTCTGGCCTCATCAGTCACAGCGAGAGTCCCGTCTAATCGTCCCGGGCCGTCGTGTCATCGTTACTCACCTGGAAGCAGGCACGCCGAATCTGAATGCATCATCACGGCCCAATAACACTCCGGGTGGGAGAGCAGGCTCACGCGCTGACCCGACATTCACACGACGAAGGGGGGGTGGATTTGTTCTTGTTGTTTGGAACCCTGAAGTTTAGTTTGAAGACTTAATTGCATCTGAGAGACGGATTTGGAGGTAATTGAACGCTCTTAATTTCCAAGGAACGAGACGGTTTAAATCCAGTTACACACCGTGTTGTTCTGCACACTCACACACACACGCACACACACACACAGACACACACACACACACACACACATACAGGGAGGAGGGGAGGAGACGCATGGAATTCAGGGAAACACAAGAAAAAGCTGTGACAGTTCAACCCGCTGAAGTATTCATATATATATAATGTATAAAGAACGCATCCCCGTCATGTGACCGCTGTGTAACAGGTGTGCTCGCAGGTTAAACATGGAACTTTGATAAATCCCGTGTGCCGTGAATGTGAACGCTTAACTGTTAGTTAGTTTGTCTGCATCGCATTACGCTGCGTTCGCACATCGCGCCTCCTTCGCCGGCGGCTCGAGTGGAAGCCTCACTTTCTAAACAGGAATCCCATAAAAACCAATTACATCTTCTTGCAGGACAGAGTTCGGCCGGCCAATCACGTCCGAGTCGATATCCTCATTAACAATAACTTGACGGGCGGAGATTCAAAATTGGTTGGCCACTAAACAAATTGGCGTTTTAGGAGATGAAGCCCAGGAGGGCTGGAGGGGGGTGATGTCTTTGCTCAAAGACACTTCAACAACACACATTTTGATTCCTGAGGTTTCGACGCTTACGAAATCTGACAGGATTCAGATGATTAAAAGGAAAGATTCCCCGATTATTGATTTCCCGTTGGCAACACTCAAAGACATGTTTTGTTTATTGCTATTCTGCAAATCAGCAGAGCGCAGCGAGGAGAGAGAGCAATTACAAATGCAAAATCCCAATAAGTGCCTGGAAGGTATGTTGAAAGGTCCTCCGAAGGATATAATTACAGCCTGGCTTGATTGCATTTTAGGAGATGAGGAGAAAACATTCCTGAATTATTCAAGCATACACAAAAAAAACACACCCTGCGAGCGTCTGCGGAGCGAGAATTCAATCTGATGAGGTTCTTGGTCTTTCTTCACCCAGGAGATCGACATCACAGTACAACCCTGTTTTGTTTGCCTGCCGCCTGAAGATATGCCAGTTATTTCTCTCAAACATTTGCCATCGCTCATCAAAACCCTATTTCCACAGTGGAAAATGATATCGCTTTAATGAAGCTGAGAATGGAGATGGTGAGAGGCCGCTGAGGCACTTTATGCATTTTTTATGAGCAGCCTCCGTGGCATTAGCTGAGATTAATGTCGAGTGGAATCATTGCTTAAACTGCATTCTAACTGGTCACCGTGACTCTCGGCAGGACGGAGGTGGGACGGCTGACAATGAGACGGAGGACATTTTGGGATGTTTTTACATTTCTTGCATATGTTTACTCTCCCATCATTTCTGCATTGATCTGCATTGATCCAGCTCCGCCCCCCAGGCACTTTTTAGGAAATTGCTGTGATAGTCATATGCCAAGATAAAGTATGTCAACTTTTGTTTCACATCATCTGTGGTACTAACAGCATATTGGCATCATGTTTGGCTTAGAAGGAAAATAACTGCTTAAAGGAGAAGAAGAAGAGAAGAAAGACAAAAGGTTTTATGCACAAAAATCCTGTTGAGCAACAACATGAATCCAGATTTCACAGCAGTGAGAGTTGTGATCTACCTGCTGAGTTATGTAAATCCAAGGCTACGACATTTCAAACAGCTCACATTTAAAACCAAGAGTGATGCTGTGATCGTTCCTCCGAACCAAAGTGGACAGAAGCAGCAAAACCACCGTTTGAAAAGGGGGAAGTCAATTAAGGAAGGAAACAAACAAACCTCCCGTCGTATCGCCGGCTGGGAGACAGAAACCTTCCATTTCTGCTCCGCACTGCTCCACCAAAAGGACGCGTCCGACTGGCTGAAGGAGGAGGAGGGGGGGGGGGGGGGGGGGGGGGGGGGTTCTCTCCGGGACTGAAGGAACCAGAACCTTTGCAGCAGGCAGCTGCGAGTGAGAATTGGGACTGTTTTGTTAATTTGTGTCACAGAGCATCATCAAAGACTACCGGGTCCCTCGGTGTGGATGAAACCAATAACCACGACGTGTCACCCAGTCGTCTCTCACCAAGCAGCTATCAGCCGAACACAGCGAATCAGCCTCCAGAGGGGGGGGACCAGCCAAGAACCCCCAACGGGACACTGTACTGGATCTGTCCCTGCTTGTCCTCCTCCTCGTCATCGGCCTTAGAGGAGTTACAGAATGATAGTTTCTACCGAGGCGTGGTACGAACCGCTCAGGTGACTTGTGACTCAAGCTTAACGAGTAAGAGGGGCAGGACGATGAACCCGCACATTGGAAAGAAGACACACCGTCACACTTCCCTTCCCTTCTTACCACCCGCCAGTCAAGAGCCGCACCGCCCTGCCGAGGGGCAAATAGTGTCCAAGCTGCCGTGCTTTTCAGCACCCGTCGTGTCTGGATACGTCTCCGACACCGCGAGTATCTGTTCCTCTAAATGTATCTTCACCTGGCATTTCCGCCCCTCCCATTGCTCCTCCCATTGCTCCTCCCATTGTCCCTCCCATTGCCCCTCCCATTGTTCATCCCATTGCTCCTCCCATTGCTCCTCCCATTGTCCCTCCCATTGCCCCTCCCATTGTTCCTCCCATTGCCCCTCCCATTGCCCCATCCCATCACGCCTCCCACTGGCCCTCCTATTGCCCCTCCCTTTGCTCCTCCCACTGCCCCTCCCTCTGCTCCTCCCTTTGCGAGAGCAGAGGAGGGACTGTCGGTAGAGGTTTGAACATTAAACAAGGCCAGAGTAAGTTAAATATAGACGCCTGCAGAATGAAATGCAGAACAATCCATGGTCTTTTTTCTAACCGACTAAAGGAGTACGAGTAATCTGCCGTCAATGGCAACGCGCGCAACGGACACAATTAAGACTAATGCTGCACGGCGTACGGTAAATGCTGTTAGCAGTTAGCGGTTAGCCGCCGAGCTGCGTGGAGGCAACAGATGTGCTCTTAAGTTCATAAGTTAAGTTACTTTTATCATGTGACCGATGCGTTTTATTATCTTTGACTTTAACATGAAGAATTACTGGCTACCTTTAACAGAGCTGTCAGCACAGTACATGTATAATGTTTATAACATATTGATTTATAATAGCTTTGTAGACATATATATTAAAACGGGCTGCAGTTAAAACAACGATTTGCGAGTAGACCCAGTGATGTGGTAATAATTAAAAATACACATTTAGCATAAACCACAACCCAAAGAAGACGCCGACTTATTTTTAAAACTATTTCCACCTTATCAATATCCTCTAAAAGGTTTGAGAGAATTATAGTTCACATGTTTTAGCCGCAGCAGCAATTTGTTCTTCTCTCTGGAACTAATGCAGTTAATTCATCTCCCGTCGCAGGAACGTCCTTAATCCATTAATAGGTAATAGGTGGAGATAAAGAGCGATCATTGGGTCACTCATTCTCATCAGTCACACCGCACACACACACGTGCATGCACAGGAAATATGACGCGCACAAACACTCCAGGGTGCGAGCAGGATTAGACACACACACACACACACACACACGATGATAAAGAAACTGATTCAATAATGAGCTTTTTTTGGTGCATTTTGTTTGAAGATGGTTTCTCGGCTCCTGGAGACTATAAATCCTTTTGTTGTGGCGGCCAGTGAACGGCTGACAGGTGAGCATTATTTTGATCTTTCATGAACATTTTGTGCGTTGAGTCGCAGCTGCGAAAGGACACAAGAGGACTTTGTATGCTGGGAGCGAACAATGGAATCGGATCAACACCTGCAATCACCCGACGTCACGGGTTTGCACCACACGACATGACGCCGCGATGCCGTGTGCTCTTCAGGGTTTGGGGGGTGGAGGGGGGGTTGGACGTTATTATTGGAGCGCCGCCCAGGCGTGAGCCACGCTAACCGATGTGTCAGGCGTTGGCGTCATTTACTTTCAACCGCCGGCCTCGGCTCGCAGGAGACGATAAGCAGAGCCAAGTGATGCCGGCCTCTCAGCACAGCGAACCGCCGCTTTGCCGGCCGCTCGCCGGCCTAGTTTTTTTTGGGGACACTGCCAATAGAGGACTAAAATAAATGAGTAAGAGTCGGGAAGAGGTGCTGACTCATCATCTGAGTTAAGAACAGACAGGCCAACCTTCAGCTTTTATGTGTGTTAACAACGTCATGTTTTCCTTCCTGCAGGAATCCAACGGGCAGAAGAGCATCTCACCTGTTCAACATCACATCGTCCAGACTGGCTCCCTTTCAACAGAAAAAATAAGTTCCAAGACACGACTCCCTCCAAGCATCTACCAAAAATCACCCTCACGCGTTCTGAAAATAACAGCATGGCTCCTCGCTGGCTTTAACCAACAAACCCCCCATATCCAGGATTCTCTTCACTGGATCCCTGTTTGTTGAAGAACTGATGTTTTTGGTTTTACGAAGCACTTGGAGCACCATGTCTGGGAGAAACATCGACCCCTTTGGAGCCAGCTCGCAGCCGTAGATCCCCATTATATTCATACCAGACCGATTCAAAGCCAAAGCACACAGTTACTGATCAATTGTTTGGAAAACATTTTACAGCCCAACACGAGTGGAAACGTATCCGCTGTGCGCAGCGACTCATCTGGATGCCGTACGTGAAGCTTCTCTTCCTGCAGCCGAAGTGACTGAAGCGATCCGAGTAACAACATCCGTCACCGAGGACGATTCCATCTGTGTCGTCAAACCACAGTGTGGACCCACGGAGGCCAGAAAGAAGGCCTGACTCTTTATTGTGTGATTTTGTCACTAGCCTACGTGTGCTAAGAGAAGCAGTCAGTCACCTCCTGACCCCTTAGGTCGCACGCATAAGGGAACCGACTGGTTCCAGTACATTTGGGTCACCAAGCAGCAGGAAGCACACACAGGCAGACGGACAGAGACGGCACCGAAGCCGAAACGGGCCTCCCGCTCAGGCTGGGCCGCCCGAAGCGCCGCCTCCTCACCCACGACCATCCGCTTTCCTAACTGCACCCGCAGGAAAACACTGAAGCCCACGGACGCCGAACACGCAGCCCTGATTCATCTCTGACCGGCATGAACACGGAACGCTGCACGGAACAACGATGCCGCAGAATCAGCTCAGCTGGCGTAAGGAGAGCGCGTCAACGCTGACCCGACCTTCTGGAACGTCAAAGTACTCTACTGTGTGTGTGTGTGTGTGTGTGTGTGTGTGTGTGTGTGTGTGTGTGGAGGGTGGGAGGTTATAACACTGCTCACGCGCCACGTGGTCCTCCCGCTGCGCCGTTAGCGGTTTGCTCTCACTTCATTACGCTCCGCCATCCGCTGGCTTCGGCTTCTTTTGCACGGCACCTTTCTGCTGTGTGATGATTCGCATTCTGGAAGCTCGTTTCTGCTTCACTTGAAGGGAAAAATGATTATTATGCAGCTGAGACTCTTCCCCACAACGTCAGACTCCATTCTTACTGCGTCCGGACTGATCTCACATCACTTCAGAGGTTAAAACCTCAAGGAGGTTCTCAAAGGGTGCGCGCACATACACGCGCACACACACACACACACACACGCGCGCTGTGTGTGTAACCTGGACCCGGTGCGATCCAGGTGTTGCACGTCTCCTAATTGCATTTGAAGGTTGCGGCCCGCTCACATTGCCGGAGGGCAGCGTCTCTGTGTTGGCGACGCAGCGGAGATCGCCGTGGAAACGGGTGCTAAATGATCAGCGTCTGTTAGTGATGGATGTCTAACAGTACGCAGCGATGGTTCTTGACACCTGCGTAATGAATCTGCCCGCAGAGGACTTGCCCCAGAAAGTTTGCGGTTTAGATTAAACGTTGGGCTTAAGACTTTCAGCGATATTTGACTTAGGAAAAGATTCCACTGTCAGAAGAGAAACGCCCGCTATCCAACCTTTATATTCCCCTCCAGGCGACAGGAAACATCTGCCGTAGCGGAAGCAATATAGACAATCAGGTTTTACTAAACAGGAAGTAACAAAGAAGTAAATGTCATTATCCTGAGCAAAGGAAACAAGGATCTTTGAGGCGACTCATTAGTTATACAAGGACACGTGTCTGAAGCAAATGGGGATTACACTTCTCTAATACTGTACAAAGCGAGGGTTAAATTACCAGGAAATAGACAAGCCATCTGAGGCCACAACGGCGACAAGAATCTCCATCTGCATCCAGCGAAACAAAACTTGGAGGACGAACTGAGAGAAAAGTGGGAGGGTTTTCTGCCTCGTCTGGTGGCTTCTGCTCCTCTCTTGTAACCTTTAAATGTGCCACATCTGTTGAGGCTAATAAAACTCCTGAAGCGTGTAAAGAGGTGATTAAATACACTTCTTTAGAAGTCTCACCAACATGGGACTGAGTTCATCTTGATTGGCTGATCCTGCAGTCGCTTTATGAATAAAAGCATGAATCAAAACTGTAAAAGCTCTGTAAAGGTTTTTTTCGGTGCATTTTTTTTATTCCTCCATCACTATAAAGTTCTACAATTCAGGACATTTTGGGGCCGAAAGATTCATTTTTCATTCTGTGGTCAATTTTAGAAATGCTACTAAACTATTTTTATTACTCGCGAATTTCAAATGAGCTGTTTTTTTGTTAAATAAATCAGATGACGCCTTGTTTCAACAAAACTTACACTAATACTAAAGGAATTGTCTTCATGTCAATGGCATCAGACCGTCTTCATTGCAAAGATGGAGAAACGGTTTGATTGAACAACATGTCAGCATCTTTAGGTGGATTTTATCAGCTGGCTGGTGAACAGATGTTTGTATTGTTCTATGAAACCCTCGTTTATGGAGATGGAGGCACTTTAATTCTGAAATGAGTGCAGAACCAAAGAGGACTTAATGCTGTTACGTCATTTCAAAATAAGTGGCGTTCACACACTGTCATTACCCAATCAAGGACAGAATAAACCCTTTGACTTGTTGTTGCATTGTTAATTGCACAAAATTATCATTTTTCAAGATTTTTTTTAGGGAATGCGATTAAGTTTCGGGGTCCTCAAGCAGACTTTGAAACTGAAATAAAAGTCCCTCCCTCCTTTGTGAGCCACGCAGTCTGCCGCCTGCAGATAGGGGGGCTTCCTAATCGTTTCCTCTGCCTTCAATCAGCGCAACTTATTGGAATTTCGTGCTGTTAGAAGAAAACAAACATTGGGCACCGCAACTAATTACGAGCGGGCGCAGCTCTGGAAAAGTGACAATTACTTTACAAAAAGTCTTTGCTCAGTCAAACGCGAGCCCGTCATGGAGCCAGGGGTCGAACCAGAGGGGACTGGAGCAGCGGCGTCGCCGCGGAAACAAACATGGCCGCCCTGGTCATCCATCATCTCTGCGGTGAGGCCCATCCATCATCGCCGAGGCGCGCTGACATCCACTTTGCTCCGGTTCCCCTCGGCCGGACCGTGATTGGACGGCGTCGGGTCGAGCGGCGGGAGGAGCTTCGGGAAGGAGAGCGTTGCGTTGTCGTGCGCGGCGGCGAGGCGTCATCACGAAAGACTGAGACGTCGTTCCGACTGCAGCTCAGGCGAAGAACCGGTTCGGCAGCGCGGGACGTGGAACAGTTTGAAATGAAAGACTTCTGTGCGTCTTTTGAGGGAGAGAGCGACTTCACGCTGATCCGTTAATGCTCTGAACGTCAAATCCTTTAGTTGTGTGTGTATATATATATATTTTAAAATACAAATAACTGATGCTGCACAGAGTGCTGCTGCTTTTCTCAACTTTCAGATATTTTCCCTTTTCACCAGAGATGAAAGCAGCGTGGCCCGAGGACCGGAACCCGTAGAGAGATCCAGATAAGATCCAGCGGGAGATAAGACGTCATACGGGACACAAAGACGAGAGAAAAGCTTCAAACCACAAGGTTTCCCTTTGACGTTACGTTTCAACCACACATCTGAGTGGGCTGCATCATGAGGTCTTTATAGTTAGCTGGTTTATTATCATTTAAAAGCACTTTGTGAGATAAATGCACAGAACACAAAGCTGTCTGCCTGAGAAGGCCTTCGTCTCCAACGAAGCCGTCCTCTGAGGAGAGGGACTCTGTGTTTGTGATGTAGAGCCAATCAATTAAGTGGTAAAGATGCCAACAATTACTCTTACAGCGTGCCAACATAATAGCAACATAGATTCCACGCAATTACGCTAATTAGTTCATTTCATTTACAACGTTCTTTATTGCACACGGTGGACCGTCTGACCAACTGGAACGGAGGACATGACCTGAAGACGCAATCAGACTGTGTTCCACCTTGAGCTTTGACTCCCTAAATCACCGCTCAGGTCCGCCGTCCGGTGGCTTTTTAAAATCTGAAATAGGTTCGTACCCCCACGAGGGCCGAATACGATATATATACCACGTAAACATCGGGAAGCTGGGTTGTAAATTGCCTCTGCAACTTGTTGCAGCCGAGGAGGCAGCAATGGGGTTAAAGTGATCATGTGACACTCCGGGACGACCTGGAGGCCCGAGTGGTTTGAGAGGGTTATTGTCTGGCCATGGAATGGAGCGGAACAGTGCACACGCTAGCGCTGTTAGCGCGCCGTTAGCGCCGCCCTCGTGGCCCCAGACACCAAAGATGACGTCGTCCGGCTTTGGTGGCGGCAGCTCGCTCCCTGGGCTGTCGCTCCCTTTCCCCGCTTCCTCGAGCTGTGCAAAGGTAACTCTCGTGGTATTTTACGGAAAAGGTCACGCATAACATTAAGCAGATGGGCGCGAAGGTCACCAATCCTCTCGGCCATCATCATTATGGTCTTAATTATTGTCCCATTATCGTTACCTTCAGCATCATTATGGCTACAACCTCACGCTCATCAATCTGATCGCCGCAGTCAAAGCTTCACGGGAGCGTACTTCATATCCGGAGCCCGTCCCAAGTGATATGTCATGAATGTTTGAAGGCTTTTACGTTTAGTGCGGCGGAATATGGGAGATAATGACTTGTTTCTGCTAACTAAGCCTGTGTGTTCTTATTTGAATGTCTGAGTAGGTGCTTTAATAGACTACAATCACCATCAATACTGAATAAACAATATTAAAAAGAATCCTTTGACGGTCCACTAAGAAAAGGGGTATAATAATGATAATGAAGGCTGCATTGAGCGAATGTAGTTACTCACCTGTCACCTGTCGGCTATAAAGCTCTTAACCTGAGGCCAGGAGAACTTTTTAAAGAAATATTTTGTTGCTGGTGGCGTGAAGAAAGAAGCGCCGCTGAATTCTGGTGGCTCAACAGATGATCTTCCGTCTCCACAAAGGAACGACGGCTCGACTCGTTTAACATGTTATATGTTATGAGGTCACGTGGTTCTGCGAAAGCAGCGCGGCCTCTAGACACACAAATGTTTGTCTAGTGACTCGTTTGCTTTCTGTGGATTTGAAGCCGATTCACAGTTCTATTACTTTTCACAGTAATTTAAAATCCATAACGATGTTCTGGATTGACAGAAGCTGTCTAAACAGCAGCCAAAATTGTCCGTTAGAGCAAAAAAAAAAAAAAAGCGCTTTGAGTTTAGGAAAAAGACAAGTTAATTGGAGACGTCGGCCTCAGGTACCTCCGCTGAAAGACGGAGACGAGGTGATAATGACACCTCTGCCTCCCCGCCGGGTCGGCTGACGCACTCGCTTTGAAATTGCTCATTTGAGACTTATTGTGAGTGACAGAACAAAGATTGATCCACCCGGCGTCTCAGGCAGTGAACCTACCGACCGTCCGAGTGGGATGCAGATGCTCGCCTCGATCCATGCATCGATCCTCCGGTGGCACTGCATTTAAATGCCTTTTAGACCCGTCGACCGCCGCGGGGGGATGGAGGAGGAGGGGGGGGGGGGGGGTTGGATGAACGCTGCAGAGACCAACGATCACACGTGCGTCTCACTTTGTCCGTCGCTGCGTCTGTTCGCGTTTTCCTCCAAACACCAAAAGTCAGCTTTGAATCACATTCGATTTGCATTATTTAGGAATAAGAAACCAACTGTGCCCTCCATGCGGCTCCTCCATGTTTCCACAGGGGAAGACCTTTCTGTGCGTCACAAACTGAAACAGGCCTTTTATCTGCTCCGGCTGCTGATGGCGCTCTGCGTCAGGTGGAGGTACTCTAATTGCTTCTCGTTAGCATCATATTTTACGGCCGCGTGTCCCTGAGCTTCGTATGAGGTTCCTGGCCAGGAATGGATAAACACTGCTCCGAAAACAGGTGGATTGTGAATCTCAGAACAAAACCTCAACACCAAACCCGTGAAGTCCCAGCTGGTTCCCATCCGGGTTCTAGGACTCTAGCCCGGCTTATATAAACCCTCCTTTGTTTGGTCAGGTCGTCCTTTCCCAACACGCCGCAGCGGCCTGAAGGATGAGAAACGAGTAAGGCGGAGAGAGAAGAGAGGTAAATATTGGTTATCTGTGCTGCGACTGCACACCGCCGCTCACAGACTTTCCTTTGTTCCGACGAATCACAGATTCATGTGCAAATGCCCCTCTCTCTCTCTCTCTCTCTCTCAGTTAATGCAAATCTACATTATTTATCCCCGAGCCTAATGAACAGTCCGAGCCACTGGTGTATTACGCGTCCCGGCTTGTCAACATAATGACATCACGCGAGCCTCGTTCTCCTCTCTGCCTCCTGCTCGTCTCACCTTCTGTCGTTGCTTCAACCAGCAACTTCCAACCCATCCACAGCAGGGGGTGCTGTTCTCTCAGGTGCCCCCCCCCCCCCCCCCCCTCACGCTGCCTATGGATTCATAGTTATTTATAGCACCTCCCGAACCAGCGGTTGATGCTGCAGGTTGACCGAGCGCGCTGGGGGGCGAGAGCTGACCGCGCCGCTAATCAGAGGATCCCGGCGGATTGAAGGCAGCGGCGTCACCTCGGCGTGATGATGAATGTTTACGGCACTACATTAAGAGGAAATCAGCTCTTTTTTTTGCCCGGAGGCCAGATCATTCATTCGCAGGCGCAGCAAGCCCATCGTCGTAAATTAGTCTGCACCTTTCAGCGGGAAGAAAGAGGGGGGGGGGGGGGGGGGGGGGGGATTAGGGAGATCAATCTTTCAGACGGCAAGTTAAAATCATTATTTGGCTTCCTGCAGGACACAGGTTGCGCCGAGGAGTGACAAATAGTCCCACGCTGTATTCATGGGCACCACAGAGCACGCTGGCTTTGTGTCGCCCCGTGTGGGGGGGGGGGGGGGGGGGGGGGCGGAATGAGGGAGGAGAAGAAAGGATGTGCAGTTAGGGAGGTTATTAAGGCTGCAGGACCCTCATAGTTATTCACACTGGGCCGCCATAACCAGCTCACAGTGGCTTCCATAACCACAGATCCATCATGTGCTTTAATAATCGCAGGCGGCTCCCTGCAGAATCGGTTGTTTTGACTCGCTGTCCTCCATCAAGGTTGTAAACTGAGCTGAAAGAACCAAAAAAACCCAGAAAAACGTGGTACCCATGCAAAATGGCTGCTTCGTGCATCAAATGCGTCCAGAATGACTCACAGATTGTCCTGTTTTTGAGGACGCTAGATGCTGACGTTTGCATCTAATGCACACAACCAACACAGACCGACACTGACGTGCGTCAGACCGCCGGCGGTCAGCACCCGACCGCATCGCCTGTCGCTAATCCAGTTAATCTTCCCATTGGCGACTGTTCATTTCAGGAGAATGCCTGGGCATTGTGGAATTAACAACGGCTTAAACTCTTTCCTTACGTCCGTCCTGCTGAAAAAAATGAATTAAAGAGAATCAACAGGCGGCTCTGCGGCTCACACGTCCTGCAGAATACACAATGGGAACCAAGATGTTCGCACCAATTACTAGATAGCATTCATTGCATTAACGATACTGTGAGGAAAGGGACTTCCTCCATTGTGAAAGGCTGGATTCAGTGGGACGCTGTGAACGAACCGGCTGTCTTTTTCAGCAAAATAATACCTCGTCCTATCTGCTCTGTGAGATTTTAATGAGCTACAAGGTTCCTGCGAAAAATTGGAATCAGTTTTTAATTACCGGTGAGACCCATTTCCTGTTATCACGTCCATGAATGGCTGACTGCAGCAAATCAATTTGGTGCTGTACTAGGAGGAGGAGTAGCCGCGGTGACTCCGAGACCAACGTCACGGATCCAGAGGCCTGAAAACGGAAACCAGCGTTTGCTTTATCTCCCGGTGTTCAGGCGATCCTACCGGTGCTGACGTGCTGTCAGAAGACTTGTGTGATCATTGATGCTCATGCTTTTAGAAGTCTCAACGTTTCTCATTTCAACAATTAAACCAAAGCCAAGACAGATTGAATATTGCGTATTAGTCACACACATTCACGATTCTCAGTAACAGCCATGTCCTTATTACACCTCCATAAACGCCTTCAAATATTCACATCTGTACGTGTTAAGAGGCCATGGGATAAGCTGTGATCAATACGACACACGAGTCTCCCAGGAGACGTAAGACCCGCGGAAACACGTATGTTTGTGAACCGTCATTAAACTAAGAATCAGTATTTATTTATTTTTGTCTGATATAATCTCGACGTCATTGAAAACTTCCTCAATGTATTCCAAAGAAATTAATACAAATTCAAATCAACTATGAGACTAAAAAAAAAAATCTCAATTCAACCAACTAAAGGTAAAAGAAACACAAACAATCTCCAGTACAGTGGCTCTCAAACTTTTTACACCAAGTACCACCTCAGAAGATACTTGTACCACCAAAATGACCAACACTACACAGTAGCGTAGTAGTATTCATCAAAAACTAGGCAGAGGTTTTATTCCTAAAGAAGTATATTTAATATTGTCAGCCATTGTAACATTTTACACAGTTTCAACAGTGAGACTGCACTTAAATATAGGAAGATAAAAAAAATGTAATAATGATTCAATTAAAATGTACTGTACATAAAAGTTAAATAAACATTGTACTAAAATACATGTAAAGAAACTGTTCTTAAAGATTAAATAAAACTGTACTGTACTTAAATGTTTAGTAAAAAAAAAAAGATTCTTTAGCGTACCACTAGAGGGAGCCCCAAGTACCACTAGTGGTATGCGTGCCACACTTTGAGAATCACTGCTCTAGTACATTGGCAGCATTGAAGAAGACACGTGAGGGTTGAAATGTGGCACAAACGCTGGTCCTTTCTTCATGAGAGCTCGCTTAGATAATCCCAACATCAACAACAGGCCCATTGATGGGAAAACACTCCTCCAGGTTCCTCGAGTCGTCGCGGGCGCCGCGGCCTGAGCGGCTATTTCGGGACGGGCCGCTGTGATTCATCGCCGTGTCGAGATGTGTCACTCCGCTAATTGTCACTCCGACTTATCCTGAGCCCCCCCCCCCCCGCAGCCCCGCAGCTCCCTGCTGACCTGAGATGATCCCCAGCAGAGAGACACGCCTCTGGGGGCGAGGTCCGGACACCAGGGTGTTGACCTCCAGCACCGCACGCCAAATCATTGAGTAAAGCTCGGACGTTTCCCTCAATGTTCAGTTACACCTGTCAACCGATACCACGTCTCCAATCCCAGACTTTTATTGTGTTATTTGGAGGTGTTGAAGTACCTTATTGTGAAAAGTCAGAATTGGGTTCCCGCACGTGTTGACAGCATTGATGGTAATTCTGGCGACCATTTAACCAATATTTAATCTCTGTGAAAAAAAGACGTTTACGATGGCGGCTGGACGTCAATCCGGGTCAGAGGAGCAACACCCAACGATCTGATCTCCTCTTCACAAAGCAAGTAGCAGCTCATCAGACGCCGTCGATAAGAAGGGAAAGAGCTGCACTCAGAGCCTCCGGTGCAGCTCGTCCTCCACCAGACGTCCACTGGGAATGTGCAGGATCCTGAATATATTAACTCCCAGATAGTCGAGCATCAAACTAAACTTTCCACAACTTCTGCACCGCTCGCAGCCCAGACATGATTTATGGAGCGACATCTAACGGGCAGCTGTGGGCAACAAAGCGCGGCTACAGGTTATAACAAGCAAAGCTCTTCTACGCGAAAACACCGTTCCCCATCTGACTCTATGGGCCCGGATGGGCCGCGTTTCCCCCCGCGTCCCGTTTAATGCCGTCTTTTCATTGTAATACCCACATTATTCAGCGGGGTATTTGCGATCAGGATATGAATATGCATAAAAACAGCTTAGCCCGAGCATGACCTCATCTGCTGCACCAGCAGTGTGACTCGATGGCTCTTTCACTGAAACGTTCCAGGAGGCTTCAATTGATCGGCCCGCCACGGATCCTACACAGACGCTGATTATGTAAATACAAATACAATTGAAAAGTCGTTAAGGGGCGTAGAAATAATCATAAAACGAATGAGGATCCCCTTCTTTGTATCGTTTGTAATGTAAGAAATGGAAGTAAAAGAGAAAGAGTCCCAATCAGCCTCAATCGATCCTCACCTGATGGCCTCCCCGGTGGGAACTCCATGGACGGGCATGCCGGAATATGCCCGTTCTGTACTGATATTCCAGAGGGGGGCTTTTATTCGGAATAGGATGCACTGCCAGGGGCCCCGAAGCGCGCGCGTCACGCACGCACCGCCCACCAGGGAGAGAGAGACACACACACAGAGAGGGAGGGAGGGAGGAGAGAGAGAGAGACAGAAGCGCGCAGCATCAACAGACGCGCGGCGCCGTCTACGGGGACGTGTCAGCGAGCCTTCGAGCGGACAGAAATGTCCCTCGTTCCGTCCTCAAAGTTCGCGTCCGTGAGAGGCGACGACGCGGAGGAAATCTAACCGCGGCAGAGGAGCGGGAGCAGCGGGAGAGAAACGCGCATCCGCCGCCGCGGACACCGCGGACACCTCGCAGCCGGCGTCCCGGACATCCACTCGGCCGAGGGACGGCGGACCGCTTCGTCACGTGTCCCCCGCGTCCCCGGCAGCGTGCAGGTGAGCGGTCGGGTCGGGTGACGGTCGGTCCGCGGAGGACTCGCAGGTGAGGAGGCCACGTGGTCACCTGGCGAGGTGCGCGTGCGTGTGACACCGGGACGGACGTCTCAACTTCACCGCGTCGGGGTCGAGGGTCCGGTTGGGCAGATTATGTCTCCGATGATGATGATGATGATGATGATGCCGTTAAATAGAATGAACAGCGCAGCTTTCAGTCTGAAGGGAGTCTGTGTCGTGTATCACAGGATTTACGGCTTTTCTCTGTTAAATGTCTCGTATATTGCTTGCTGCTTTAGGAGCTTCCTGTTCTCTTTCCACTCAATAAGTAAATGTTTGGTTCAAAAAACACTCGAACGTTTCGGCTGTAAGTCCACATAATGCAAAGCAGAATGCATCACTCTGATCCAGTGTTATTCTGTAATCTATAATCTGGCGTGTTTTCAGTGCCGGATTTATACACATTCTATTCCTATAAACGTGATGGAACCGATACTTTATTATGTCAGCAAAAGCCGCCTCCATCCAACACTCGCGTGTGTGTTCTCCACGCAGACGAGCACATGTTTGGGAAGATGATGCCTCACTTCCATATTTGAACTTCCTAAAACAAAAGCGATCTGCTGCGTGGACGTGATGAAACGGGGAAGCTTCGTTAAGCTTCGTTACGTTTACTCGTTCAAATCTTCACAGTAAACCGCTTTCATCAGAATGACCCCCAATGGAAGAACATAAAAACAAGAAGGTGACGTCGCGGCGTGAGCTCTGAGCGGGAACACCGACGGCCCCCGAAGGCCCCCGACGGCCCCCGACGGCCCCCGAAGGCCCCCGGTGTCCCTTTCAGTCGGCTAAGACAGAAAAACAGCAGCTCATTACGGGCGCCGCCGCTCTGGCTTCCGCCGGCCCGTCAGGGGTCACCGAGGGGCGCCCTCGCCCCCCCCCCCTCCCCTCCCCCCCTTCTCTGAGCCCGGCTTGTTGCCGCGGCACTTTGCAAAACCGCCGTTAATTGGAATGAATTCACTTCGCCTGACAGCTTTACTGACGCGAGCAGCGCCCCCGTGCCTGGCGTCAGCGAGGCCTCTGATTGGACGACCCCCCCGCGGGCATAATGTAGTTAGGAAGCATAACTGCCCTTTGGTCACATGGTTCAATACATCAGTCCACTGCACGATCCATCATTCGTTAGTTTGATCGATGGAGATTGGCCTCATTATTTGGATCTCTTTGTAAACGGAACGACAGGATTCAGTTTCAGCCTCGATGGAAGACGCCCGGCTGAGTGGAACCGATACAAATACGCTGTAATATTAACAATAGAGATGGATATTTTCTTTCCATTCATCACATCCTTAACATGTCTGTTTGTACATCAGAACCCTGATAACCGCTGAACGTAAATTAACAGCCAATCACTTTTGGATTTGAGCCCAAAAACACCCGACCCAATGTGCAGACATGGTGGAGAAACATGTCTTGAATAAAATAAGTCCTGCTTCTCTGCGTTCACAGCGCACAAAGAATGCCGATGAAGTTGTTGTTGTTCTCCAACGTGACGGAGTGGCTCACATTGAACCTGAGTGATCAGCCAGAACACGAACCTCAGATTAAAAAACGTCCGTCATAAGAAGACGTTCGTCCGTGTAATTCGCTCTGAAATCATATTCATCTTCCACAATCGATTTGCTCCATTCCAACTAGGTCACATTTCAAGCTCTACGTCTCGACAACATCACCAGTCGCTTTAAATTGGATATAGATGTTATTGGATAAGCGCGAAGTATCCGTACGAAGTTGACAAATCGTCAACCACAATCAATAAGTTATTCCTTGGCTCAAATCTGCTGCCGACGCCGTTACAAATGATATGGGACACATGCGGCGTCTCCGGGGGGTTAATGCTTCCAAGTTACAACACGCCCGTCACAGGTCACAGCTATGCAATCGGACCCTTTTGCGGAGGAGGCTGGAGGCTTTGGGTGCAATGTTCCCCTCGTACGCTCCACACGACGCCGGCGTCCGCTTCAGGAGGACAGGATCTGTCTTTTAAATATTCACTTCACCCTGCACCGCTGTAGAGGTTTGATTTTTGAGTCAAATGTTTAATCTTCTAATACAGGGATCCTTTCCTTTGGCTGTAATGCAGTAGTGGCCAAACGTCCTATTTGAAATAATAATGCAAGGCAACACTTTGGAATTCTAAAATGAACATGTTTTGCTTTGTAAGAGGGCGACAGCACAGAACAACAGCCTCCCTCCTGAAACATGACGTGGGATTATTAGTGAGAAACTGTCTGGCTTTTGTTGAATGGTGGCGTAGGTACCAATTATTATTTTTGCCGAATACTAGTAGTTTTTTCTTGATTTAGTCGTGTTTTCCTATTTGAGCTGCGTATTTCTTTTTGCATGGGGGGTCATTCTTGATCTCTGTGCGGCTGTCTGGGGTCAATTTGGGTGGAATTGACGGCGCCTCTAACGAGCTGCGACGTCCTCCGTCTGAATGGCACCATAAATTGGAAAAACAAAACTACTCACTGAGATATCGCGGCTACAAATAATCTGTCATTTCCTTTTGTATCGCCTCCTGTTCTGAAACCCCGTAAATGAGAACGCTGCCTCGCGAAAGTGTGACGGGGAAGCAGAGGAGAGGGGAGGAGAGGGGAGGAGAGGGGAGGAGAGGGGAGGAGAGGAGAGGAGAGGAGAGAAGAGGAAGGGAGGAGAGGGGAGGGGAGGAGAGGAAAGGAGAGGAGAGGAGAGGGGAGGAGAGGAAAGGAGAGGAGAGGAAAGGAGAGGAGAGGAGAGGAGAGGGGAGGAGAGGAGAGAAGAGGAAAGGAGAGGAGAGGAAAGGAGAGGAGAGGAGAGGAGAGGGGAGGAGAGGAGAGGAGAGGGGAGGAGGGGAGAGGAGAGGAAGGGAGGAGAGGGGAGGGGAGGAGAGGAGAGGAAAGGAGAGGAGAGGAGAGGGGAGGAGAGGAAAGGAGAGGAGAGGAAAGGAGAGGAGAGGAGAGAGGGAGGAGAGGAGAGAAGAGGAAGAGAGAGAGAGGAAAGGAGAGGAGAGGAGAGAGGAGAGGAGGAGGAGAGGAGAGGAGAGGAGAGGAGGAGAGGAGAGGAGAGAGAGAGGAGAGGGAGGAGGAGAGGAAGAGGAGAGGGAGGAGAGGAGAGGAAGGAGAGGAGGAGGAGAGGAGAGGAGAGGAAAGGAGAGGAGAGGAGAGGAGAGGAGAGGGAGGAGAGGAGAGGAAAGGAGAGGAGAGGAGAGGGGAGGAGAGGAGAGGAGAGGAAAGGAGAGGAGAGGAAAGGAGAGGAGAGGAGAGGAGAGGAGAGGATAGTTGAGTGCAAGTGACAGAAATGATGAGCGAGGCTGCAGAGCTGAATGCGGCGGCGTGGCGATTACACGCGTCCGACCCAGACGACACGGCGAGGCAACAAAAGAAAAAAACCTAAATCAGAGCATGCTGCACGTTTACAGATCGGCCCCATCGCTGACACACACACACACACACACACACATTTTACTATCGGCATCAGAACATTACTACTACTTCGGGCAGATCCGGGATGAGATCCACTCATACACAGAGTGTGTGTATTTCAGGCAGGAACCCAAACATGTTGTTGTGGAGGTCCTAAGAAACAACAGTTGGACGATAGTTGGAACTCTGCTTTAATAATTCCCTTTTACTTTCACCGCCTGTGTTTGAGCTGTTTACGCCTCCTTGCTTCCTCCACGTTCCCAATATTCCTTTTTTTGTGGTGTGTATGAACCAAGTGTTCAGCCACCTGTCCGACGTGAAACGACTCCTATTTAGATAAGCTGTCATTGAAGGGAGGGCCTGGTCGGGTAATACATCGAATATATCGTCCCAATCATAATCTGTATTTTAAAAGACTTATTAGAATAAGAGCATCCAGTCAAAGAGCAATTCACTTCTTGAAAAATGTTTGAACAGGTCAAAAGGTCAAAGTCATTCTGACCTGGTGTTCCAGCCGAGCACCGAGCCGTCCGTCACCTGGCTGCGATCCGATGCGGCGCCTCTGCGCCCGTTTCCCCCGAGCACCTCGTCCTGCGCTGCTTATCCAGCGTAATGTGACTCCCGCTCAGACCGGCGAAGACTCGTGTAGGGTCAATTCATCCGGCTCACCCAGCAGGCTCCATGAGCTGAGGCTTCCACATCCAAGACCACGATGAACCGCTACAGTTAAATCATTTCCAGCACAGAAATAAGCAGAGCGAAAGTGCTTTGAGTCGCACAAACATGCTGACTTTCTGCACGATGAAACCACGACGGCTTGACGGTGTGTGAGAGCCGTCGTGATGTACGAAACAAAACCACTGCGCGCACGACGGCAGCGTGGCCGACCTGTACAACCGTTACTTGGTTTCAGATGTAGAACGTTATTTTGCTTAATGACGCCAGTCGGGAATTTATGCGAATGATTAATAAGTCAACGGTCCAAATGAGCGTCCAATGGCTGCCCGACAAGCAATTCATCATTTCTGAGCGAGCGGGGCGGTTTTCATCGACTAAGTAATTGTACTCTTATAATCGTACCTGCAGAAACGCTGTGCAGCGTTAGGGTGTGCAACACATCAGGGTTGTTGTCCCTAATCAGGACTGCAGAGACGATAACGGGAGCTAATGGAGAACCACAGGAAGACGTTGGCTTCCCTCATGAAACATGCATCGGTGAGACGGAGCCCGGAGGCAGCCGCTGTTTGCTCGGGTTGAAGTCTGTCGCGCGGCCGTTCCCTCTTCCAACGCGCACGCCAGATGTCCACAAAGACGCCGAGCCGCTTTGATCAGCGAGGGGACGCGCGCCGAGGTTGACGTGGCAAACGGGGGACCTGAAGGCGACTGGCGCCGCTCGATAAATCATTTTTATTTTTTATTTTCTGAAGCTTCTGTTTGGAAAATCAAATCCCGATTTTGAAGTTGTGGTGGATCTTTGTCTGCAGATTCCCTTTGTGTTGGGCTGACTGGCCGTCAGAGCCAGCGGCTGGCACAAAGCGCAGCGTGACAAACTCCTAACACACTGCAGTACACAATGGAACCGTGAATAATTGCTTCCCATTGTTCCCCCTGATGGGGCCACCTGGATTACCAATAAACGGCTGAATATTTCTTGCTCCTCATCCCACGGTTGACGGATCTGGCTGAGCCGGTAAAGTCTCCTCGCTGGAAGCTCCCATTTGACAACAGGATTAAACTCAAAGTCAGCATTCATGCAAAGGGCCCCGGGGAGGAAACGATGCACCTGCGACTGGAGATGTTCATTGTCTTCACTAATACTTCACTGGAATTTCAGGCCACGCGGGCGCTCAGGTGGTACACACACAGGAGATTACCGCCGATCCATCGCATGTCTGGAGCTCCAAGAACCTCTGAACTCCGCTCAAGAACTATTTCTAACGTTTGCGTTTGCCTAAATATACAACCGTTTGACAATTGCGGAAAAGAAAAGTTGTATTCTATCTAATGGCCTCCAGGGGGCGACTCCACTGGGTGAGAAAATGACTACTTCGTTTTTGATTAATTCCCTGGGTGAACAGTGTAAACAGTCTCGGACTCTACTTTTAAGTCTTCTTCAATTCAGCGTGATGCTCGTTTAGTAAACGGCCGCTCTGGATTCATTCACCTCATCGATCGTGTTCTGCTGCCGGTGTCTTTGCCTTTTTTTGAGACGCCGCCACCCAGAATAGGTCCCAACCTCTATGAAAAGATGTTCAATTTGAACCCTTCAAACCCGCAGCAGCGTGAATCCGATGCATCCCTTTGGTTTTGTCTGGTGTCGTATGCATGGTGCCGTGTGCCTGCAGTGGGGACGGCAGATTTGATGTGGACAATGTGAGAGCGGCATTGGCGTGAGCGCCATGAGTTATGAAACCCACCGCGAGAAGGCCTCCTGCAGAAAGGCATCCACTCGCTGCCGTCTGTATTCCAAGAACTTGACTGCATCACCACTCAGTGAGATTACAGAGTCTGTACTAAACTCTTAAGAAGACTCGGACCCCGTCAACAGAACCGGTGTGAGTCTGCATCACACACTTGAGGGAAAACGCGGCATCCACACTGCATCGGAAAAAAGGTTCTGCGGTTGTTTCAAAGAGCCAAATTGACCCAGAAGTGTCCAGAACTAATTGTTCTCATTCTCAAGTAATTTCCTGTTATTTTGGCCACCTGCATCCACACACGCACACACACACACACACACACACACACACACACACACACACACACACACACACACACACACACACACACACAGTGTCTAAGAGGAGATCTAATTCTGCCGGCTCAGTTTCTTCAGGTACACGTCTGCTTCGAGGTCCGTCCCGCTGCTCCGACCCGTAACTGTAATTAGTTCTGCCCAACGCTTCTCGTCACGACGCACTTTGTGAGGAGCGAGGGGGGGAGGGGGAGCGGGAGGGGGCGGAGCAGGGGGAGGGGGGAGGCTGGCCGAGCGTAGATGGGTCGTGACTTTAAAGAACGCGGCTGGAAAGAACCCATGAGAGAGAGAGAGAGAGTTCTGGAGAGACTGTTAGTGGCACCTCAGCGAGGTGGAGGGCATGATTGGAGGGTCAGCTGATCGGCTGCGAGGTGCGGGGAGATTTACGACCCCCGCAGATCGAAGCGGCGTCTGCTGAGGGACCCGTAAGCTGTAAATCGCATCGGGTCAGCGCTCTCTGTTTTCTATCACACCCGACTACGTGACACTTTTAGGTGCCTTCTTGGGGTCCTTTCACGGGACACGCCGGTCACACTGCGCGGCGTCTCAGCCGCCAATCGCGTCTGCTAATGAGTTCCTGATTCATATTTCCGAATGCCATTACCTCCTGGTAAGTGAATCAGCCCTAATCCTTTCATTATCTCCAGCTATGTTAACACTGTGGCCCTTTAGTCTTTGCTCATTTTAATCATCCTAATTATGGCATGTTTGTCTTTTCAAGGGGCTGATGGGAATGAAATGAGATGTTCTCGCTCCGGCACCGACGGGTTGCTCTCCGCTCCGTCTGACTGCGGTCCGTTTGATTCCCATCGCCGCTTTGACTACTTTGGCGATTCCTCTTCCTCCGAGCGGCGGCGGCCGATGTGAGGAATTGATTTGCCGCGGAAGGATTAGCAGTGGGGTTACAGCCATAGGCGTGCATCGCATTACATCACGGTGATTTAAGCTGGCTAAACACAACACTTGTGACAGACTGATACTTCCGGAGAAAGGAAGAGGCGCCCCGCGGGTCGCGGGGTCGCGCCAGTGGGCGATGGATATCTCCACCTTCACGCGGCTCCGGCAGGGAGATAAACGGTGTCAGCCAGGAAGGAAGCAGCCGAATGTGTTTGTGTCTGTGTTGTTGCAGTGCCTAGACATTTCCTTGTTATTATGGGAAGTGTTTTTAAAACCACCACAGCTCAACAAAAGGCCAAAAGCGACCTGTGTTGATGAGAGGATCTGCAGCTCGTCTCTTCCACGCAGCCAGTTTTCGGGAGTCATTAGCGCTCGGTCGCTGTGATGGGCTGCACACAATGCAGCGTGCAGCGTCCAGGGCCCGCCATCAGGCCTGCGTGTGTCTGTGGTTCAGGACTTGCCAGGTGAAGTGTTGTTTCCCCCTTTGCAATGATTCCCGCTGCACAGCAGTGGCATTATTACTTGAGTGTGGCCTTGAAAGGCTCTTTTTTGCACACAACAAATTCTCCACTGAAGATGAAAATCCTGTCAGATAATAAATAGTTTTCAAGGAGACGTTGCTGTATTCTATGTTCCGATGTAGGAGATCTTCTCTTCACAATTCTGTAGAATATTTAAACGCAGGTAATTGTGCAGCCTCGGCGATATATAGCTCAGATCAGCATTTAATTGAAAGCTCTGAATGATGGAATTCGCCGCAGTTCCTCTGGCAGTTTGTCTCCGGAGAGGCCGCTGTGCTTTGAAGCAAAGTATTTAATTGTGTTTGGAACTCAACATCAGCCGTGCATCTGTTCCACGGCTTTAACTCACAGACATCATCGAGCGTGATCACTCCTCCCCAGACGGCCTGGAATGAGCTGTAAGTCCTACGCAGCCGATGGATGGCCTTATGCTTAGCTGGGGATACATCCATCCGTACGGGGGGAGGGGCGGTATCTTTTGACGGCGTTAAACGCGCCGTCGGGATCTGAAGGCCTTTTCGGACACGTTGCCGCCGTGCTTTTTGAAAACGGGGCACAACTGTTCATTCTTGCTGAGCAGCTGATGAAGGTTGTTTTAATTGGGGGTCACATGGGCGGGTCAGATGTTAAGCACAGCGCCGGGCTTTAATGACCCGCGTGTAGCAACGTGAGAGATAAACGGCCATCAAAGTCTCCTGTCGCTGCAGCGTGCAACAATCCGGCGCAGACGAGGTGCTGGGTTTTCACTGTGAAGCGCGACCTCTGACCCCCAAACACGAGGGCACTGGGAGGGAGCCAGAGAGCGGCGAGGCATGCATTTCATTAACGTTCATATTTCCCTCCTTACTGATCCTTTCATGAAGCCGTGTATGCATCCATGAACCCTCCGTTCTCTCTCAGCTCGACTTGTGTTGATTGACAGCGTCGACAGTGGGCGGAACAAAGGGCTCAATTCTTCTATGTTTTTCTGTATAGTTGCATCGATTCGTCCCTTCATCCCCTTTGACCACAAGTGATGATTTATGAGTGAATGAATTAAGTGAGTGAAAAAAAATAACGGCAACAAGAACTTGGCCTTAAATGTCATCCATGAAATGATAGATTTCGATGATCTAAGTGATTTTCTTTTGTGTTTCGTAGCTGCCACGCTGCAGTGAGCCTGGACGTTGGACGTCCCTGCTGGTTTAAATGGCATTCAGCCAGATACATTATTAATGTCAAGGTGAGAATGGAAGAATTCAACACGCACAGACACACATATGCTTTATCTCTTTCTCAATAGCGGCTTGTCCCTGATTTAGTATAAAAGCAGCGTTTTGCTGCCTGCAGCCAAACTGTAGCTGCTGTGTTTAATGGCGCCGCGATGCTGCGCGTTAAAGAAAAGGTTCAACATTCTGTGGAAACACACATTTCCGCTGTCTTGCCAAGAGTTAGATAAGAAGATTAATACCGGTCTCAGTTTAATTAAACTTTAATTGATGGTTGTTCGTTTAGAATGTACCCTTCTGAACCACTGCACGTCTCCAGGAGCGAGCAGATGCAAATATCAACAATGGTGTTAAATGCAAATGGATCATTCGTTACCAAAATCATAAAGGCTCGTGTGCCGGGTCTTTCCTCGGAACGGCACAGGAATTCCTGGAGTCTCCACTAGTTGCCTGGCAACCTCACTGGGACTACATGACAGAGGCAGGCCAGGTGTTTCCTCTATGCTGAGCTAAGCTAACCGGCACTTTATGAAGGTGCGTTTCATCACCTTAAAGAGTCATGGCTAAGAACACAAGAGCATCTTTAATTGGTGAACGACTTATAAAATAAAGCCCCATATAGATGAAGTGGAGTACGCGTTAGGCTCTTTTGATTGGCACGTTGCAAAAATCCAAGATGGCGACAGGGGTACAGAAACCAATGGATGACGTCATGGCGGCCATCTCCACTTCTTATATTCAGCGTACGGTTGCAACATAGGGGACCCCCCCACCAACCCCCACCCATGATTTTGCTACTAAATCCCCCCTAACTACTCGACTTCATTAAGCATAATTCTGATTATATTGGGTCCAGCCACAGAGGCGGAGCTAAAACGGATTAAGTGCATATTTTCTTTTTAACGGGATTTGTTCCTGAATGAGATGTAATCTGGCTTCAGTGTCTAGAGAAGGAATACCGTCACGAACTACGACTTGAAATGGAAGCTTATTTTGGTGGGAGTGCGTCAAAAACATTTGATATTATATTCAAATACGAGTGTTTATATCAGGCCGAGCCTCCATTAATAAGATGCAACCCAGCAGGAGGCAAATGTCTGCAGCACGATAAGAAGCAACGCGGTGAAATCCACTGCGACAAAGCAGAATCTTTTCGTTTCCCGTTGGCAAAGTTTGAATGTCATCGTCTGAAAGTCAAGGTCCCCTGTTACCCCCCCCCCCCCCCCCCCCCCGTTACACAGAATGACTCGACTGAACAGGCCAGGAGGCGTCCGGCGGTAACGAGCGGGGAACGTGCGCTCTCTTAATGTAGCCCACATTAGCATTTGCTCACTGCAGAACTTAAGGCGAATTGCAGCTCCCCGCCTGCCAAACGCTCGGAGGGATACTCTCCCTTCTGTCTTCTCTTTCGCTATCGATCCGCCGCTCGTCTCCATTTGTTGGAGTCGTGGAGGAGAGAAACAGCAACGCCTCACTATGCATTAGGTGAAATGATTCTCTCTGCCCTTAGTCAACTTGGTTTGAAGAATAAATATCTCCCTCTGATGAAGAGGTTAAATGTACGAGGAATGAGAACTCGTCAGTAACCGGGAGCAGGCGAGGTCGCTCTGCATCAGCGGCCATCGGCGCCGCCTTCGTGTCCTGCGTGTGAGCAGGCGGCGGCGGCGATGTGCACCGGAGAGATTAGCCGGGAGAAGTGACACTGACAAATCTCCTGCATTACGGCTCTCTGGGAGGCGGCTATCGGCGGCCGGCCTCCTCGATGCTCGGCGGCGCCGCGGGACGCCCGGAGCCGCCCCGCCGTCTACCGGCGCCGCAGACCAGCAAAGCCAGGTGTGCGCAGAGGCACGTCATTTGACTAATGTGTTTACAGCTAGCATAATGAATAGAGCGAGGAAGATGAGAGTCATTAATTAGAGCTGTTGCAGCTAAATAACAAAGCAAATACAGGCAAAACTTTTTCATTTCCCATCGGAGATGGACTCCTTGATTTTTTTCTTCTCGCCTGCTTTGATGTGATAAACCGAGCCGTCTTTGATAAGTCCTGGTTCCGAGGGTGTGAGGTTCCCACAGCCGGAGAATATGACCTAATTGCTTTCTTCAAACCATGTGCGCTCGCTAGCTTTAGGATTGAACCCGTCCTCACGCAGCGATACCTTTTTAAACCGGTTCCTTCACCTTCATCAAAGAGTCCAAGCAGCGACGTTTCGGCCTATGCGGCCTCGATGCCCCCCGCCCCCGTCCGCGGCGCGTTCCCTCCGTCTCTATTTATTTTGGACAGTGAAGTTGTTTTCCTGAAGAACAAAAAAAGAAATGGGCCTTGCGCCCCCCCCGCCGTTGCCTGGCAACAAAGTCGGCTCACGGGAACGTTGCACCTTGCAGCGTCTCTTCCAAAACTCCAGCGGAGAACGTTTATTTGTGTAAGCAGCGTTTTTTGCCAACAATGAAGTGGAATTTTAAATTAGCGCAGCACAAAAAGCCCTTTTGCCTTTTCTTTCACGGCGGCGTTCAGCCACGATGAAGACTCGCTTGGCCAATGTGCACGTGTGCAGATTGGGTTTCTGCTACTTTAGTTATATTGAAAATGGGATCAATTTGAAACCCTTCTTGCAATATTACAAAAATGTACTTTTATACCAAGCAATGAAGCGTCTTCCCACAGACTCACAATGGTGAATTAATCCGACTCTTTCATTACGCTGGTTCATCAGGGAGACAAACTGGTGAAATATTCATGAGTGCGTTGTGTTCTCAAAATAAGGCTCATTAGCACTCAAAGTCTCGTTTCAAGTTCCGCCTTTCTCGTGTCAGTCTCACAAGAGCAACACAAACATGTTATTCATCTCCCATCAGCTCTGCCTCTGATATGAAGTCAGCCCGACTGTGATGCTGTTAGACTCTGATTCCCGCTCACCTGCCTGAAAGGTGAGCGATCGAATCAGTTTAAGCACAAGTACAAACGTTGCTGCTGTGATTCCTGATATCGAGGGGATACTTTGTATCCCCGAAGAAGATAAATAAAAGCGTCAAACCTGCTGGTGTGAAACGGCACGACGTCCTGCGGCCGCACGGTTCAGCAGACCTAACCTCTCACTGCAGGGGGGCTGAACCGGGCGGGGGGAGGGGGGGGGGGGCAGAGGACGGATGGGAATGTTGATGGACGGTTGGGTTCATTTTCATGACATTTCACTTCCATTCAGCGCTGAATCCAGCAGCTCCAGCAGGTGTAGCAGGAGAATAACAAGGATTCATGCAGTAACTCGGGAGCAGTCCACGTTGGAAAGTTCCCAGAGTCCAACACAAGGTCTTCCAATAGCTCGTTTGTCCCAAAACCCAGGGAATGACACCAAAAGCCTGGAAGTGGACGCCATATTGAGTCATGGTGCTGTAACTGTAACTAGTTCCATGAGAAGGAATCGTTCACATTGGTTGTTTTCTGCAATATCTTTTACGTGGGCTTTAAGGTACGCAGGCTTGTAATGCGATCAACGTATACTTGATTGTAGACTTACGTAAAATCTCTGTTTTAATTAGATTTGCAGTAGAACGCTGTATTGTGCAGCTGGTGTACTGTGTGTAATGTGAATCTTTATTGCACTTTATTGTGTGTAAAACTCTTTCATTGGGCAGGTGGATAATAAATATCCTTTTTTTTACTAATCCATCTGTTGCATTCGCAGCAAATGCTTAAAATCCGGTTTTCTTTCACCGCGAGCAGCTTCAGCGTTTCACTGGCACACAAACGGTTTCATTCTGCAGGAGGGAGTCCCCCCCCCCCCCCCCACTTCCCGATATGCAGCCGATTAACATCTACTTTATCAGCGCTTTCATATTTCATGACCCAGTTCATCGAACTTTAATGCCCTTCCTGCTCCTACACCTTTTGTGTTTTTGGTGCAAAGTCGTGTCTGAATTGAGCGCTTTGCTGGAGTCTTCTTCACCGAAGCGTAACTGACCTCGATGCTCACCTGCCCCCCCGCAGCCGCCCCGAAGGCCTCGCCTGCACGGCGGCTCGCGGGAGCACGTGACATCAGGGTCGCTCGCCCTCTGCCGATGCAGAGCAGACGGGTTCATGTGAAAAACAATCGCCGCAGTGCCAGAGAGAGATCTGATTTGAATGACAAAGATCTTTATTTTAAAAGAGGGCAGCTCTGAATGTGGCAATCACTCAGGAAAAGGAAGAACAAATCCTGCTGGTTATTTCCTTCTGACCTCGGTTCCTTGTGCCGCTTCTGGGACGGGGTTTCTGTTCTTTCTCTTAGAGTAAAAATGCTTTTGGAAAATAAACCGGGAGATTTGGCGTTGAAGGCTCAGACTAATGCTTGGTCAGGAGCAGAGCTGCGAGCCGTTCCTTTTGATGGCTTTCGGAGCGATGCTCTCGTTCCCGGTTGAAACGAGTCCAAGAGGAGAACTAGAGGCAGAAAACACGGGTGGGAATCCAGTTGTCTTTGCTCGCGCTGGATGAAACTCAAATGTTGCTGCTTCGTATTGGAGCGCTGTGTGTGTACGGCTGAGTAACTCTGCGTGAGTCAGCGGCGTCCTGAAGGCACTGACGGCTGCGTAGCGGCCTGAAAGTCGCTTCCATGAGGAATCACGAGGCCGGATAACACGAACAGCGGTGATGAACGTCTGGAATCGAGTGTCTCAACACTGTTGTCGAATCAGGAACCATTCTTTTCATTTGTTTCCCAGACCACTTTTTAAAATAATGTTACAAGAGGCCAAAAAAACCAAACATAGTAGTGGTAATAGTGGTAATGTCTTTTGCTTAAGATTTTTGCTTCATCTTAAGTGGTTCATGATTTGGTTTTGCATGTTATTTACCACCAATTGTCACTTAGTCACACTGTCTCTATGGAGACAACTCTAAACTAAAACGTAGCTCAGCATAAAAGCAGCATAAAACATTTTCAGATGAGTGACGCACTAACAACCCCCACCGTAAAACAAGTGTAAAGCTAAAGGCCGCAGCACTTCAGCATGCCGTCATCCATCATTTTACTTCCTGGTGCAGCGGCACTTGGCTGGAGCGTACCATCTGCTCAGGTAACCGCAGGGGAGCACGGCCGGCGCGGCGCTGCCAGAGACACTGGAAGAGCAAGAAAAACAACCGTGAAGCTCGAATTCTGCTCTTTCAGCTGCAAATCGGCTCCGATGATCTGCAACCTCACATTATGCACAGCTGTGTAAGACATTGTCTTCCATGTACACGGTGTCCAATACCATTCTGAACATTCAATATTTGAACAAGGGATAAAAAAACAAAGTCCTTTTGGAAATGACTCCTTGATTATTTAGGGATCGCAATCTGGGAGTAAACATGTTTCGCTTGAAAGAAGATTAGTAAGCGTTGCAAATGAAACAAATGAGCCTTTTGTTCGAAAGTTTAACCGTGATTGTCCTCTTTTATTTTGTGGTTCCCTGCCCCTCGTGTTAACTTCCACTTCCTGCCCGGTGTGTTTGGGCCTGACTGTTCCCCCCCCAGTGGTTGTGTATCGGACGTGACCCTCTTCATTCGCGTGTGGCATGTTTGACGTCCCTCTGTGGGCTTTTACCCATAAACGTCCTTCACGGTGAGGCGTACGGGACGTCCCGAAGAGGACGCCCATCGGGACCTGAGGAGAATCGCAGTTAAACGATCCGGCCTCCCCCAGGACGGGGCGGCATTCAATCTCCGACGACAGCGAGGCCCCGAGGAACACAGACGAACGGCCCCCAAGGCCACTTCCCCCCATCAGTTATCAATGCGGACTCATAACACGGCTGATTAGGGCCTTAAATTGCCTCTGGCCGTCGTCTTTACAGGGAAATTACAAACTCAATGAAAAGCGTGACGATCATGATGATTGATGGTGTTTGTTTTATTGGACGCTGTTGATGGGGGGGGGGGGGGGGGTCCTTGGAGAGGGCCATCAGCAAAGATGGCTGCCGAGCAACACGTCTCATGACCCAGAAGGCGAAATACTGGAAAGACATTAAACGTGTGACGGGGCCCCTGAAGCAGATGTTGTTTTGTGCAGTGAAGCGTCGCAGTCGCTGCATAAAGAGGCTGGGCGAGGGGGGGGGGGGGGGGGCTTATTCCGACTCTTGTTTGATGAGCAGGATTTCGGCGCCGCTGACCCGCCACTTTGCGGCGCCTCCTCACGCCTCGTTGCCCTGCGGGCGTCTACCCGTGGGGCGGCTGGAACAGGAGGAAGCCCTTGTCGGGGGCCGGGGGGCCACCATGTAATTGAATTGCACCGTGTTTCACACAGCGGGGCAAAGGACCGGGGAGAGGGTAAATACACTCAGCAGGTTTTCCGTAAGCAATCGTATGATGGTTCCTTATAATCTGGATGTGCAGCTGCAGATATCGTGTTTGCATTGATCCTCAGCAACGAGGAAGCAGCATCGTCGCGTCCGGTAGGAAAGCGTTCCCCCTTTTATTCCCTGAACCGCGCCGCCCGTGAGGTGCTGAGCAGTGACGTCGTGTTGTTGTGAATGTGCCCTTAAGAACACAACGAGAGGCCGGTTGTGTATTTGTTGCAGATTATAATCCGCAGCATGTTGTTTTTTGCACAGCACAGGATTGATTGTCTTCCCAGAACTTCAGCTTAAAATGTTCAGGCAGCTGCGTGGTTTCATTTCTCACTGGCATCTCTTCAGAGACGTTTATATACTGCTGTTGTTTAAGCAGGAACGTGCTGCTTGCTCAGACGATTTATTACAGACATTCAATGGTTCCCACGACAGCCGGAAACTGGGACGGCATTAGTCCTGAGCCACTTGGTGTCCCGGTGTCTCTCCTGACGTCCCTGACACAAACATTTAAAATAATGGCTTCTGCACACAGATCCTGATGCGTTTGTTCCCCCGATGCTCCAGCTGTAATGGAACTTCGTTTTGTTGTGTAATCGTCGGTTCCTTCTTCCTCTGTGGCCTCCCTGCCTGGTTTGGGCTTTTAAAAAGGAGCCCGAGGAGGCGACAATCTTTGGAGCGCAAGTGGGATTAGACGGCGGCGGCGGCCTGTCTGCTGTCGGCTAATCTAAGGAGATGGATCCTCTGCGCCGGCCAATGTGCTTAACGGGTTTGACTCCCCAGGGTTCAATCTAAAGGTCATCGTGGTCTTCGCTCAAGCCGAGCGCCTCTCGACCGCCTTCACAGGACTGGTTTTCTGTCCTGTCCACCTCTAAACTCATTACGGGGGAACAAGGTGCAACAAGTCTGCCAACCCAGCACACGGGCCACGTCACTCCAACGTGGGTTTCAATGCTGAAGGTACCTTTTGAGTGACCTTTCTGTTCCGTCCGAGCAAACAACGCAATGACACAGCTGTCGTGGTTTGGTTCGACTCGCAGCAGACGGGTTGAGGATGTTGAGACTACGATGTTCATCTCAGCGAGTGGACGGCTCTTCCCTCAGCTGGAAGCTAGCGGCAGCGTAGTTGCTGCTTGCTGCCACGTCGTGGGATCGTATCGCCTGTGAGGTTCCTACAGACTCGGATTTATCTAAGGGATTTCCTGTGCTGCATATATTTTGTCCTCTGAGCAGCCAGGCGTTAAATTGCTTTCCATGGGGACCAGCCAGCGTGCCGGGGTCACCGAAAGCTGCGGCTGGTCTCCAATGAGATGGTTTCACAGTAATCGGGGTCACCCGGTGGGCCAGAGGCTCCTCACGACGAAGCCGGAGGATGGCAACACGTCAAGGACGCTCATCTTTTTTCTTCTTCTCAAGGCACCAGCCGTCAAAACTGTATTTACTCCTAAAAACACGCATGGAAGTCTTTGCGTCGCTCTGGAGAGTTTCACAGTCAGCCTGGGCGGATACAGAGAGAACGTCTGACTTGGACAGCCTTCGGCTGGTGGAGCTCTCGCTGAGGCCTTCTGCCTGCACAGTGGGGCTGTTCCCCCAGGCGGCCGCGTCCAGCTCCGAGTGTTCCCTCAGGCATCGCAGAGCGGAAACGCCTGCAGAAAAGGGAAGGGTGGAAACATCTGGACCGCGGCGTGAAACCCAGAAGGCGTTTCTTAACGCGCTTAATACGTCACGTACAAAACGAACATTGGTACTTCAATGACTCTCGCTCCTGCACAGCGTCCATAGAGCTGCGTTTAACGTACAACAGGAAAGATCAGCTTGCGAAACCTCACGTCTCAGTTTGATCCGGAATCCCTCACATTCCTTTGTTGAAACTCTCATGCATATGGATCACTGCTTGTATGCATGTGATGGCAAAGTGGCACTTTACATTCACTTTAACTGTCCACCACGAGTGTATTTTACTTCATTATGATATTTTGACTTCTCTCTGAGCTTTCATATTGTTTTTGCCTTTTGTGATTTCCTTCTTGTAACTCGAGCCTCCTGCTGGCTGGTTCATGCACGCCGCTGGATGCACCAGTGTTCGTCCATTCACAGGAGATCTCCAGTGGAACTTTCAATTAATACGACTTGCCAGTCAAAAAGATGAAGGCAGCTCTGTATACGAGTTATTTTTGCAACTTTTCTTATAACAAGCTCACTAGTAGAAGCTCATTACTGAGCGGTTGGATTCGGTCCTGTACTGAGCACGGCGTGCGTCACACTCTGACAGGCCTCCCTGTGCATTAAGGAGCCTGTTTTATGCTGACGCGTAACCATTTCACTCTGCATCACGGCAACTGTACTCTCCTCCTTTTAATTTGCATTTAACTAGGAAGGCAGGCCGAGAAATCATTTCTTTTTCACGCTTCAGGGCTAAAGGAGGTCATGGAGAAGCAGAATAGCGCGCACGCTGCTGCTACACTGCAGCAACGGCATGACTTTGCTCCAAAGCACCTCGGCAGTAATTATCTCCCAGACAAAATGAATGTGAGTTGCACTGCAGAGGTTTATGTGGAGATGCTGCGCTGGAAATGGCCTTGTTGCATGGTAGCTTTTTGGATGCCCTCTCAGAAGATGGCCATTTAAAGACAAACTTGGAGGTCCTAATTGGAAGATTTCATTGTTTAATATCTGCTGGCGTCTGCAGCGAGCGTCACCAGAACGTGAGAACAAAGGCCAGAACAACATGTGAACACAATTCACTTTGAATGAATGATGAGCCGTTCATTATTAGCAGCTGAGCCGGGATGAGCTGCATGTCCGTATATGAATTATAGTAAACTCCCTATTCTTGATGCATTCGCTTGATTCCAGTCCTGAATGTTAAACCAGTAGCACCTGCCCACCTCCATTCCTCAGGTGCGCCGGGGTTTTGTCTTTGTCTTTATTTATCCGTCTCGCTCGAGAAGCAGAGCTTTGCAGCCCGGCGTTTATTAAAAACTCTTCAATAAGTCAAATATTGGCTTTGAAAGAGACGAGCCGCAGTCGAGAGGCGTGATTAACTGCAGCGGTATTGGAAAAAAACAAAACTACAACTATCACCAAGAGAAACAGCTCGTCTGTGAGGAAACGGCGGGACGCACGTGGAGCTGGACGGTGGAAAGGTGCTCAGATAAAGTCGCTATTTGTTTTGCTTCGGTGCTGAAACGTCTTCCTTATAGACAGCGATGGAGAGAATGTTTATATCATACAGGAAGTGAGTCAGTTCATAAAGACCACGTAATGACTGCGTAATGAATAATGACCAAGTGTCCACTGTGCAAGTGAATAGAGTTGGAAGTAGATGCAACTATCGCGATGCAATTTCCTCCATTAATTAATAACAAAATAAGTGTTTTGAAAATGCATGTTTGAGGATGCAGACGTGCATGAAATGTCATTTTTGTAATGTAGATATAATGTACATCCAAATGTCCCGGCTGGAGAATCTACCAAAATGTCATTTCAGCAGATCTTTGGTATCATAATAAGAATTGTTTTTCCTGATGGACTGAATCTTTGTTTGGAACAAGACTGTGACCAGCTGCCCCACCAGCACCGGTCACAGTCTGTTTCCGCGGCGCAGATGTGAGATACGTTACTTATCTGCTCCGTATTTAATGAGCAGTCGCCCTGCAAGCAGATGGTACATCAGCTGTGATAAAGCAGCTGACTGCAGAGCCGCCAAGGCCTCGCTGTTCTGCCCTCTGACATCGTCGGAGGGTCGAAAAGTGCAACGTGCAGACAGACCCCCCCCCGGTGAAGCTTGTGGAGAGAACCAAAATGGCCCCACGGTCAGACCCCTTTTGTTGGCGGCGCCTGCTAAAAGTTGCTGAGCGAGGGCTTCACGTTGAGCCGCTCAGCAGCAGCTGTGTACTACGAAGAATCGATCCAGTTAAGATTTCTGTCATGTTCTGGAAAGCAGACGTGTTATTCAGGGGAAAAGTCTCTCCTTACTTTGCACGAACTTAGTCGCCTCGGTTTGTTCCCCGGCTGGAGCCGGCTCGTCGGCCGCTGATCCGCTCCTGTCTGCTGCGTCGGAGTCTGTTTCATGTCCTGCGTTCACCGAGTGGAGCGAGATCAGGGAACGGCGGCCTCCACGCTGATTCTGATCATTAAGGGGAGTGAATAGGCACGCTAAGCCTCTTCCGTGCTGCACAGTGCTGCAGGGCTGACGCGCCGCTGCTCCCTTCCACAAAGAGCCAGTGGAATTTTTCAATTGGATTTAAAATTATCGGCAAAAATGAGCTGTGTGGCTTCAGAAGCTTGAGCGGCCAGAGTGTTGTGAAGGTGAACTCTTCTCTGTTCTATTCGTAGTTCACAGACTCTGGGGGTGGGGGGGGGGGTGGAGGACTCGATCATGCCGTGCAGTAGATGAGGAGAAAGTAAACACGCCATTCAGCAGAAACTCTGAGCTGCAGGACTCGTTTTCAGACACTGTGAAGAGGAGAGAAGAATGAATGAATGCATTGAAAGCGACGGCGTTCCTGCAGAGATCTTCAAGGCAATGAGACATTATTGATTTGTGAGGAGAAAAGGCCTTCTTAATGTGTCGTTCTTGCTCCTCGCATGAATAGAAGACCATTTCTACACCTTCTCAGCCAACCAAGGCTGAGTAAGAAGAGCATCGTCCGTGTGTCTCTGTGGGGGACACAGAACAGTGACTCGCCATCGCATTAAAGCCTGTTTATCTGCAACTGGCTGCATGATGGACACGTGTTTATTCAGAGGAAGGGAGCGATGCACTCACTAACAAGCCGTCCAAAGCTTTTTTTGGCTTTCAGTTCTTCTCAAGTCAGCGTCGGTATATTTGGAAGCGGGAAGAAGTCTTATCCGCTGCGAATGAATGGAGGTGCGGCTCTGACCTCCTTTTCATCTCCGTGTCCTCGAACGTGAGCCGGATGGAGCCGAGGTCGCCGTCTCGGTGCTCAGAGAAAAACGTTTTTTTTTCACGTTGTGTTTTTGGAAGGTGGGGGACAATTTGTTTCCCTTGAACGGCGGTATATCCGAGAATCGCTTAGCAGAAGAAAAGATTTAAGTGCACACATTAATCCCGGAGTCGGAGCGATCCTGTAATCCACTCAGTATGCTAATTGCGTGTTCTTTCTCCAAGCGAAGGGGGTTTACAGGCCATTAAATGGCAACTGAACAGTTGACAAAGAATAGCCGGCATGCTCCACCACCCACTCGCTCGCCCCCCTCTCTCCCCCCCCCCCCCCCCCCCCCCCCCCCCCCCCCCCCCCCCCCCCCCCCCCAGGACGCTGCTCTGAAGTACAATGCAAAAAGTGTAGCGCTGTGATTTGCAGTATTTCGTCGGTAGACTCGAACTGTCTCGAATGAACTCTTGATCTTCCCGAACTCAGGAGGGGCGTCTGTGGACGTCCCCGTCCCCCCCTCCCCGAGGACGCCGCCTGTGACTGTCCCTCTCTGACAGTCGGACGAGTGAGTAATGAGAGAGACTTGAGTGCTATTGTCTGGAACTCGGCCGTACGCCAGGGGATCGCAGCTTCCCCACGCGGCCTCGGCGTGATGGATGTGCTTTCAGAGTTGTGTTTCCCGCTGCGCTGACGAAGCGGCCGGTCGCCGCGCGTTCCCTCCACTTCTCCACTTGTTGGTTTGAAACCGCAGCTTGAAGTAAAACAGCAACTAACAATGGTGACATTCTGCATTTCTGTCTGTTTTATGGGTTAACAGAGAGCCAATGTGTGTAAACAATCAAGGTAATTCCATCCTGATGAGAGTGGCTAAGAGACGGAAACGGGTCGGCGTGCTGATAAGAAACTGATTGCAAAAGTCACAATCGAAATTCAACTTGATTGTAAATGTGAGCAAAAGAGAGAACAATAGAGAGATCTGCACTTCATCAACCTGTTGGTTGATGAAGTGCAGATGAGATGTTCCGGCTCTCAGGTTGAGAAGTATGGAAGAACGTTTGCATTGAAATATGTTGTTTATTCATATATATGAAGGTATTTGTTCCATTGAAGCTCGTTGAATCCACAACTAAATAAACCTAAGACACATTTTTTGTCTTTCTTTTTTATTTAAGGAAAACTGCTGTTTTCAATATTGTTTTCCAAGTATTTGTGGTATTTTTTCTTACACTCTCGGGCGACGCAAAGACAAGATTTCAACCAGCAAGTCAAGGAACACAAAGATGCTGAACGAGTCTTTGCGGCAATGCAGAGATGGGGATTGAGATTTGAACAAAAAACCACACGCGGGTCGTAGAAGCCTGCGAACATTTGGACTAAAGGTCCAGGCTGGTGATTTCTTCTCTAACTTGTGATTCCGTGCTGGTTGGGGTTTCGCAGGCGCTACACGGCGATCACATGCTTGAAAAAGCCCAATTAGTTCTGTTTTCGCGGCCAGTAAAAGAGCTTTTTGAGGCATTAGAGGTTTCGTGTTAAAACTACTTTTGGCAACTTGCAGCTCCAAACAGCAGCAGGAGGTAATCGCTTGAAGGATGAGCTTCAGTGAGCAGAAAACATGTAACGGGATGTTAGTAAGCGGGTATTTTCCCCAAGTTTAATTTACTACAAACAATTAAATGTTCTTGCACAGATTTGTGGTTGCCCAAAGTACACGTTTGCTTCTTTTAAATACATTTAATGAACTGATTGCAATTGGCTGCCCAAAGGGCCATGTGATCTCACAGAACGTCATTCATTTTAATGGAAGAATGAATCTACGCCATTTAGGACAAATTCACCCAAAAGTCCACTTTCTCCAATAGAAGCCGAAATAACAGGGTTTCTCTGTGAGAATGTTTCCTTAAAATGTACCATCCGTTCATCAAGTGCAGCTTTAGATTAAGTGCAAGAAGGGGGAAGACCCGTGCTGTGTCTGGTGCCGACCCCGAAGCGCTCAGGAACGGAGTCAGTGGAGCAGAATGGGGCCGTCTCCACGCGTCCTCTGATGCCTCCATCCTTTATCTCCGAGGCCGCCGGCGCATAAGAGGATCCATCTTTGTGAACAGTTTTGAGCCCCCAAAATTACAAACAAACTAAAGGCGGAGAATCGATGGCGTGTGTCTCACGGAATGATGAAGTGGCACTTCAGAGGGGGGAGAAATCGATGTCGCGCTGCTTTTTTCTCCCCATCTTCCTCCTCTGGCCCTGCACAGGCGTGTGTGTGTGTGTGTGTGTGTGTGTCTCACTGTGATTTAATGGCCCTTTGTTTCTTATTCCGTTTTAGCCTATAAGACTCCTGCCACTTTGATGTGTGAGCACACCCACCAATAATGGCCCGTAGGATGCGCAAGTAAGGAAGGAAGTGCTTCTGGTCAGATTTACCGCCTTAGCCCCCCCACCCCCCCCCCCCCCCCCCTCCCCTGTAAACCTCAGCTCCCCCGATGCCGACATATTGATCAGCGCGACGCGGCCGTCTCTCTCTGGATCGTAACACGCAGCACATGAAGCCGGCGTGACTGAACGCATCGCTTTATTGCTCAGGGCAGTCGACTGCGCAGCGTTGCACGTTTCTGCCGCCCCCCCCCCCTCCCGTACCCCTCCCACCACTTCCCTCCCAGTTGTATCTCTTAAAAGAAAACAAATGAAGGGGAAAAGGAATTTCCCAGAGCCAGAAGTCAGTTGTGGTCGATCCACAATGATCACATTCCCATCACATCCTTCCAAAGATGTTCATAAGTGATCAAGGTGACATGTTTCTGCTCCCTAACGAGGAAACAGGTCCATCACCCCGGAGAGGTGGAGGTATCCGATCATCTGGCTTTCATCCACTGCACCAGATATTAGTCCTTCATGTCTCTGTCTCTGTGCGGACGGGAGAATTACACCAATGGAGAACTTTACCAGTACCCTGTTTCACAGGCAGAAATAATCCCACTGTTGACCTCCGTTCTCAAGGACCCTTAAACGTCTCGTTGTGAGGGTCTCGCTCCCATCACGTCTCGGTGAGCGGCGCTGGGCTCCACGTGCCGGCCCGATTGTCCTCGGATGGCCCCCTTCCAGCGCTGTCAGCTGTGGAGAGATCTGAATCTCCTGGGATCTGGGTCTCCTGCAGGGCGGATTCCTCCGGGACAGAATTACATGACACCACAACAACTTCTACGGTCAGATGAAGAAAAAGGCTGCGAGACAACGCGGCTGAGACTCGATGCATCTCGCAGTCGAAAATATGGAAATACAGTGAAACCCAGTAAAAGCTGTTTACATCCACGGCTCGCTCTGCATCACCCTGCAACAGAGTGATTGGCCTCGGGGGGGGGAGTAAACAAGAGCCGGGGAAAAGTTGCAACCCCCCCAGTCATCATTCCAGAGCCGAGGCTGAAATATCAATATGGATTAGGCCGTCTCCCTGAAGCAAAGTCCTCAACTAATTAAATCTGTAATCACTTTATACTGTAAAAACACAAGGGGGGGGTGTTAATTGAGGACCAGTGGAGTTATATTTAACACTTGGAGCTAATTGGGTCAGAGCTCTTTATTCTCGTGAAGCACAGAGGTTTCCTGCGGAGCGGGGGGGGGGGGGTCAGGTATTTCGTGCTTGAAAGTCGGTTGTAATGGGATTTTAAAAAAGGGCTCCGTGGCTCCAGAGACGAAGGCGCTGCAGAGACGCTCGTGTCCTCGAGCGGCGTCCCCCGTTTCCCCCGGCGACGTAACGTCGGCGCTTCCCTTGGCGTGTGAGTTACGATGGCGCCACGTTAACACCGCTGAGTGAAGCCCAATGAGATGTACTCCCACAGCTGGCTCAGAGGGGTTCATGGTCGGGGCATTACGATGTTTAACTTGTCACGGGCTACAGAGCCTCCATTAAGAGTAGAAAGTGGCAGAGCAGACAGCCCCTCCATTAGGACAAATGAACAGAAGAACAACAAGAAGAAGGGGGGCCTCAAAACTCCCCCTTTGAATTCCTCAGCCGCGACGCCGACCTCCGCTTCCCCCAGCGAGCGAGCGGTGACCTCGCTCGGGTCAGAGAAATCTGCGCTCGCATTCTCCTAATCCTCCGTCGGGACCCGTCTGGGCCTCAAGGCGTCCCGGCAGATCTCACTTTGAATGTCTGATCCGGCCAATCGTTGCATCCTTTACTCGAAATGATGAGCAGCGAGATCTGGTCCTGAAAATCTCTCCTCCCAGCTTTGTCACATTCATCCCCGCCGTTAATGTCACCGATGGGTCCGCGAGTCACGTTCCTCCGCCGCCTCCATCGCGGCATCTGGGTTTAATTGCCTCTACGCTGTAAAGCCGCAGCTGCTCCGCCTGTTGGGACAATAAATTACCCCAATTAGGAGTCGCAACAAAAGAGGCCGTCTGACGCCGCGATGCAACGGGAAACGCCTGCCCCATCGTCTCCTGCTGATCACAACGCGGTTCCAGTCCAGCGGCCATGTGCAGCGGGCGGCGAGCTGCAGGTCATGTGACGTCTCGGGAGGAACGGGACGCTGCGGCTGAGGGGTTCTTTGATTGCCGGGCGGATGATTCATTTGGCGTCGGGACGATGAGTTGTGGACGCGTCCCGGTTTTCTGGCAGACGCCCGCCGTATTGATGGCGCCGGTAATGAAGGCGATAATGGGGGACGGTTTAGGAGGATGCGCAGCGGGAGGAACAATAGGAACATCTGTGCCTCTCTGCACTCGGAGAATAATTGAGGCCATATTTCAATCCTCCGCTCTCTGGGAGACGGGACGTGTTCATCTGCAGCCCTCAGGTGGTCCATCGCTGGGGGAGGCTGCCGCCCCCCCCCCCCGCCCCCCCTCTCTCTATTGTCCCTGCCATTGGTTTCACTGGGGGGTCGTTGGGTTGCTGCTCGTCCTGAGAAGAATACAGCCGTCACGCCGGGCCTGCGGAGCTGAATCTGGAACACCCGGAAAAAGAAGAGGATTAGATGGATGAATTGGATTTTATTGATGGAAATCCCTCATCTCATGTCACGGCCTTAACGCAGAAACCCGGCGTGATGCGCCGTCGCGAGGCCCGAGCAGAAAAGCAGCAAATGTCTCTGCAGCGCTGCTGGATCACAGACAACAACAACAACAACAGCAACAACTCCAAAATGAAATGCTGTTCGGCGAGAAAGTAAAAAAGCGAAGCGCTGCCGCCGCCGCTTCCATCGACGTCCTGCGGTATTTCTCCCAATTACCAGCGTGGGAGGACGCGGCTGACCTCCTCCCGCCTCCCGCCGTCCCGACTGGAAGGCTCTCCCCGCTCATTACGGCACAAGTGTTATGGTAATGGGAAGGGAAGGCTGCAGCGGGGCGATAGCGCTGCAGGAAACGGAGAGCTTATTATCGGCCCCAGTGTGGTGGCAGCAATGGCGAGAGGGGGGGGGGGGGGCGGGGCATCCTATCTGTTATGGTGATGATGCATTTGAAACGGGCAGCGCCTGTTATCCATCAGTGGAGCGTCGTGGCGGAGGAGAGCATCCCGCGGGTAACGGCCACGAGGAAACGGTGAAAACGCCCCTCGCAGAACACGTCGTTTTCATGTGGTGATTGATGGCATAAAGGAAAGGGGGGGGCGGGAGCTATACCCCCCCACCTCCCTCCTCCCCCTCTCTGTTATGTTAAGGCAGAGACCTACTTTAATAAGAGCGTGAAGTTCCAGGGCAAAGGTAGATGGCGCGCGTCAAACGAGGCCCCCGCTGGGGGAGAGAGCGCCTTAGTTAGCCGTCTGCGCGGCGCTCCGCCGCCGCTGTGATGTATGTTTCTCTTCCCAATTACCCCGCTTCAGCCTCCCCGTCTCAGCCGTCAGGGAGGGAAAGGGAGGGGGGGGGATAACGCTCCTGGTGCTGTTTTCATCACATGTTGCACACGTCTCCCAGCGTTGTGGTAACCATCTGGTCTCTGTGTCTCCCAGGTGCAGCATGTGTCCCTTCTGAGCGGCTCTCCGTCCTGCCTGTGTTGCTGTGCTGAGCTCGGCTCGGGTGTCTGCTTCTCCTGCAGCGGAGGGACATTAGAAAAGGTAAAGTGAATCAGCGTTGCAGCCATGGAGACTAATTTGCCCTTAGCGGGGGGGTTTGCTTTAACCCAGTTGACAAAGCACGGCTTTATTTCATGCATCCTTGATTCCTTTGTGAAACTGAGAGTCACATGAAAGGGGATTTTTTTCTGATGTATGAGCGTACATATTTCTTTTTCTTTCTGCCTCCCATATGCACTCACTGTGACAGATTGAACCGGCGGAGCTGTGTTTGTGTTGGCTCCACGGAGGGACGTTCCTGCCCAGAGGCTTTATCAGCGACAGGAAATATTGACCGCCAACAGTTGCACTTTGGTGGCGTTATTGCTTTTCACACTTGTGTGGTGCAGACAGCCGTCGCCAAGCACAACAACCGTAAACCCGCGGCTGCATTGCTCTCCTGTGCGGCGCCGTTTCCCCTCAGACAAACGACGTGAAAGTGCTGGAACAAGGTGGGAATGGAAACAAAATACTTTTTAGGTGAGATAGGGGGGGGGGGGGGGGCAGCTGAGTTTCCTCCCCAGAATGTGTGTGTCCTGACTCTTTCCTCAGCCCCCCTCTCCATTATTGGTGCAGTAACCTTATGAGTAGAAGATGCAGCTGTACGAGGCCCTCTGTTGTTGAAATGCTAAAGTCGACCCTCTAAAGTTTGGTGTTGAATGGTAGCGGAAACACTGGGACTCATGTCCATTCCTCTACATGTTTACCTTCCTACTAACTGAACAGCTGTAGCTGTGGTAGTTTTTCTATAACACCTTCACGTGGACCTGAAGCCGCTTAAAACGGGGGGCCGAGGTGATCCTCCGCGTGCCAGTGTGGGCGTGCATTAAAGATTCATGCAAACAGCTGTTTCTTCCACAGCTCAGAGTGCGGATGTGTGCTCGGTTTCCAAATCAGGGCAGCCTGGAGGAGCCGGCGTTTCAGAGAGCGGCGCGCCGGCTGCTGTGCGATGGCTGACAACGGATCTCTGACATCGGGTGCAAATGTTTCCTGCAGGCGAGACAAGGCACTGAGGATCAGCTAATTTGCCCAATTTGCTAAAACAGACCCGTGGTTCTTGTACCCAGGATCTAGCCACATGCTACAAACACGTAAGGCAGCTAAATGATACCGGCTACAGCTAACTGCTAACGGCTCCCAGGAGGGCAATAAACCGCCTCCTGGTGGCCAGCAGACTGACGATGTTCTCGTTTCTGCCCCTTTTTGGATTTAATCTGCTCCAGAACGTAGACGGCCCCTTCAGCAACCTGCTGGTCAGCATGTGCTCGTTGCCTGGAATTGTTTCGCAAACCATCGCTGCCGCCTCTTCACATTCTGTCGGAAACGGTTTGGACACTTGAACCTTGGATCCGCAGTCCGCTTCAAACCCCGATTGGAAGCCGCTGATCGGAGGCACGTTTTTGACATTTTGCTTCCCGTGCATGAAATAAAATGTGAAGCGCCGCCCTCATGCGAGGCTGCGGAGCAACGCGTGGGTTTATCCCAGCCGACATCCGTCCGCCACCTCTTCACAGATGCGTGGATAATAAAGGCGAGTGATGTGCGTTAGGTGCATCTGAGCTGCCGTCGCTCTTCGCCCACATGCTCCCCGATCCCCTTTGTTGTGTCTCCGTTTCACCGAGACGCTCTCTCCTCTGAGGCCGAGGGCATCGCTGCAACGAACCACCAACAAAACAAGAAAAAAGGCTCATTAATAATAAATATACGTGCGGGCTGCATTGAGACGGATTCAACGAATACGGCTGTTTGCAGTAAAAAACAAACAAAAGAAAAACAGCGAAGGGCCTGTGAGTTCCACACAATAGCAACACTTTCTTCCAGACGGGTCGCGACCTCCTCGCAGGAGCTTTACGGTGACCATTTCAATAGAAATGACCGGCTGATTGGCAATTTAAAGCCCACACAAAAAGCATCGGTGCGCTGTTCTCCCCTCCTCCTTCAAAATAAAAGGTGTTTTCACCTGTTGGCATCCGCCATGCTGGATGGTAGCGATGGCGAGCCGTTCCTGCTGCAGTTCGCCGTAATGAGCAGACGCGCTCCTTCAGAAGGAACAGCTGGTGGTGTTTTTTTCCATCAGCGGCCGTCACTCCTCGTCCATCAGCAGCTGGCGCCCGCGCGTCCCGCGTTTCGCTTTCTCCTCCCCACGCTCGTCGTTTCCATGGAGCACGCCGCCGCGCGGAGGAGCGTTTCTGAGCGTCTACTTGACAGTCGGCCTGCGTCGGTCGGTCGGTCGGTCGGAAGTCTGTTTCTGTTTCCGTGATGAGCAGAATGTCGGTTTTTCATGCATATTTCATGAGTTCATCTAGTGTTTGATTCCGTCAGCTGAGTTGGTGTCTGTACGTAACTGTACCAAAGGGGGGGCCGCTGTGTGGGACGGGCCTCATCACGGCACGCAGGCGTTGTTATCTGCCGTCAGCCTGACACGAAGCCGTCTGATAGCAGGGCTCACAGAGCGAGGGATTCTGTTTACACTCCACCACGTTCCACATCCACACCAAGCCGTTCCCGTCCATCACGTCCCCTGGTGACTCTTCACGAATGCAGAACTCCGGGGACAGAGAAGCTGCTCTGCGGGATGCAGGCGTTGTGCAGTCGCTCTGTGGATGCTGCACGGACGGATGGATTTATTGTTAACCACATTAACCGTGGCGATGTGTGTAAAGCGAGGAGATCTCACTTGACTTCATGCATTTTAAATCTGCGCTTGATTAGTTCGGGTGACCTCCTGATTTCCATTGGGATACATGAAGAGAACGCTAACTACTAAACATGCAACATGCGCGCATGTTCAAGGTGGTATTTTTGCATCTAACCCCGAGGCACGCGGCGTTTGTTGGCGTGACGCTATCTTTGGCTCACGCCCACATGGTGGATCTTCGCCAGCCAGAAACCCTCCACATTTCTCTCGCTTTGGTGTGAGAGGAGACGGATTGCCGATTCCCATCGATGCCCGAGGACCGAACGGTAAAAAAAGAAAAGAAAGGAAGGACTTTGCCCTGATGTGGTGCAGGAGGAGAGGAGACTATGTGCTTAATGCAGATCTGTCATCAGCTGGCTGCAGATCAAAAGAGCAGCATTGGCAGGCGGAGCAGCGAAGCCAGCAGAGCCTCCTCTCAGCTTCTCCCAGGTGGAGCAGAACACCGGGGCCCGGCTGCAGGCGAGGAGAGCGCGGATCTGCTTCCAGATGGGGGCGGAGAAGGTGTGGGCGCATGCACAATGTCTCCAGGCGAGGATCTGGCACTTTGAAAATGTCACCGAAATCCCAGAAACGGAGAGTGTGATGAGCAGAGCTGTTCTCTCTGAGAGGGAGATGGGGAGGAATAAAGATGGCGGCACAAAGGCCGAGAGAACCCTCTGAGGGAATTATCCCCCCGCTTGTGAGAGGGAACATTTCAGTTAGTTTTAGAGTGCGAGATGCAACAAAGGTCCCAAAGCGTTGTGGTTCCATTCAGTGTTTATGTTCAGTCTATTGAATCGTTTATTTCAAAGTGCCGCTGAGCCTTTTTGAGCGAATCTTTGCTTGACTTTGTCAGCCTTCAGATTGCGATTGCATTTTTTGTAATGCGTATTTTACTGTGGGTTGCAGAAAACCTCTTAAAGGTGGATTTTAACCTTCTGTTCGATGACACAGACCCACAGAAACACGAGAGGCGTTCAGTTATTTCGCTTTGACATCAATTCCAAAACACGCTGGGATCGAATTACGGGATAAGAGAAGGAGAAGCTGCGGGTTCCATTAATGCAGAGTGCTTTTTCTTACCGGTCCGTATGTTGTGCGCTTTAAGCTCGGCAAAGAGCTTCACTTTGCTAAAATAAGGTAAATCAAAGCACTAAAGGGAGCAAAGAAACGCCCAGAAGCTGTGAAAAAGGACCACGAAGGGAGCGACGCAGCATAATGGCCTCTTGTTAAGAGGAAGAGGATTTCACCTTCTTGCAGACGGGAGCGTTTGTTTTATGGTGGTGAGGTCACCTTTCCCACTACGACAGGACACATCTGAAATAGAGAATGCCTCTATTTCTTATTTAAACATGCACGATGTACAAAAGTCGCGATAACTTCCTTCCCCTGAGGGGGGGGGGGGGGGGGGGGGGGGCAGATGGGGGGAGGGGGGGGGCAGCGTCAGGCATCAGATGCTACCGAAGGCATCGACTTTCTGAAGCGAGGTCGCCGTGTCAAGAAATCACACGCTGACCTTGACCATCTTGTTCGCTGTGAGTGCGCAGTGAAGACGCACAAGTCTGAGTCTCTGAGTGATCTCGTGTGTGTGTGTGTGTGTGCGTGTGTGTGCGTGTGTGTGCGTGTGTGTGTGCGTGTGTGTGTGTGCGTGTGTGTGTGTGTGTGTGTGTGTGTGAGTGTTTCCCGTTTTCCCCGCGAACTCAATGTCAAACCCATTTCCAAACCACTGATTCCGCCGCTGCTGCTAACCTTTAGAGATTACGCTGACTTTAAGTGGCGCATACGGCGAGGGGGGTGTGGAAGCGTGAGGGGGGAGGGAAGGGAAGGCTCCCCAAAAACCGCCGCGAGCCTCATCTAATGCAAATGTCCTCTCTCACCTCTATCAGGAAAAGTAATTACGGCAAACCGCTGTGACATCTGGAAGAGTCCCGAGCAGGCCGGGGTCCTTCGCCCGGCTCTCGCGTAAGGACGAGACAATTACCTTTTTGTGGCGGCAAAGCGCCGGTGGGGGAGGAGCCCGCCACCATCTACCCCCCCCTCCCACCCGGTGCTCCTCAAAGTGAAGTGTCTTTTGTACCGGCGGCCTTGAGGGACGCGGTGGAGAAATTCACTGTGCTGCTACAGAGACGCATTGGTCTCCGCTGGCGACCGCGGCTTCATTAACGTCCCGATGACACGATGCGTCTCCCCGTCGCCGGGCGGACGCGAGGATGCATATTGGCATTCGCACGACCTCCGCTGATTAGCAGCCCGGGAGAGGCCAACGTGTCCGTCAGTGGACGGCCTCCATGATGAGAACCAGAAAAAGCAAAGCCTGGCCCAACGCATTGTGTGCATTGGTCCCCACTGTGGGCCCAAAGCGGCTTACGCTAACCGCTAACCGCTAACCGCTAACCCTGTAAGGTCGCCGTTTGCGTCACACACACGTACATCTGGAGGAATTCGCCCCTTGATTCTGTCCAGCACCCCGATGAACCAATTTTTTGCCAAATTCTGCCTGGACTCAAAATGCAGCGAGCGTTCTGCGGCTTCAAGCGGTCTAATTGAATGATTACTCACCTCTGCATGTTGCAAAATAAAACATCGCTCTCCGCGATGTGTTAGGCCCCAACAAATATTAAGATTAACTGAAATAAACAGCAGGGTTTTTCTGGCCTGCAGTCAGAATGACGTAAACATCCATCTTAGTTGGTTTTTAGCGGGTGACATTAAGGCAACAGACACACATTGCTTTGTAATGTTAAATGCGTACATGTTGTACTGAAGTAAAATAAGTCGCCACTTTTCAGACGCAACATGAACGCGGGTCTCCTCGTGGAAGATTGTAACTTCCTACCAGAGATTTCAGTGAAACACTTTGCCTCTGGTGTTAAAATAAGATGAAGAGCGTTCTTCTTCTTCTTCTTCTTCTTCTTCTTCTTCTTCTTCTTCTTCTTCATTTTCAAGGTCGCTTGTTCCTCGTTGGTTCCCAGAATCCTGAGAGGAGACAAACTCATGTGAAAGTTGACTGCTGCTTTGCAATTTCATGTTTTGACTTTTAAAATCTTGAATCAGTATTTCTTGGGGTTTAAGGTGGGTGGGGGGGAGGAGGCCTGTGCAGTCAGGTGGGGGGGGAGGAGGCCTGTGCAGTCAGGTGGGGGGGGGAGGAGGCCTGTGCAGTCAGGTGGGGGGGGGAGGAGGCCTGTGCAGTCAGGTGGGGGGGGAGGAGGCCTGTGCAGTCAGGTGGGGGGGGAGGAGGCCTGTGCAGTCAGGTGGGGGGGGGGAGGAGGCCTGTGCGGTCAGGTGGGGGGGGAGGAGGCCTGTGCAGTCGGGGGGGGGAGACAATCATATTTATCGTATTAAAACCTGGAAGGAGCTTCTTGACTCGTAATGAAGGAGGCCCCTTGATAGCCATGAATTTGCCAATTACGGTTCTCATTAAACATTCAAATGATGGATTTTAACGCTCGCATTTTCCTTGTGGTTTCAAGGAGCTTCCCTGCTTGCATATATAGGAGTAATTAAGATAATTAAAGCGTTTGAAGTTCCGCATATAATCCAATAGAAAGTGAAAATCCTGAAAGAAAATATAGAATTTCAAGGCTTTGCCCCCCCCCCCATTACAACAACTCTCACAGTCACAGATCAAAGCGGGTCTTGTCTCATTGTGGAGGAATCGGCTGCTCGACAACTTTAAACTGTGAAACCTCTTCTCAGGAGGGATCTCCTGCACGCGTCTGCACCACAACATCTCGCCTCGGCCTGCGGCTGGCAGCCGACGGCAGAAAGAAAGAAAGCGCTCGGCCATGTGTCGATGTCTCTGCGTGCAGGAAGCTGCAAACCCACGCTGTCTTCTCTTTGTCCATGAAATGTCTGATAGGGCCCGCAGGGTGAAAAGTATGCTTCAATTTATTAAAGTGGTGTTGGTCAATCCTGGTTTGCTGAGATGCTGAGCAGTTACGGGACTTAAGGAATGTCAGTTGCAAGGAGCAACAAAGAAGAAACCACAGGGGGTGAAGTGACACCTAAGTGACCCTTCCTTGTGACTGCCTGGTCAAACAGTGACCTAACAGATGTGACTCAGGATACGGGTCAATAAAAGTATCTGTGAAATCTCTTTGTTTAGATAGGATGCCCCCGGGACTCGGACAAGTGACCGGTTTCAAGGAATGGCCCACAGTAAAAAGTGCTTTTGAAGTATGCTTTAACAGCTGGCCGGAGCAGGGGTGAAGCCCTGCCCTCGTATGTAAATCTGTTATCTTCTGTGAACTTTTTGAATAAAACTCGGAGGTCCGAGGAGCTTCGGTGGATGTCGGCACGGCAAGCGCGGTGTGGCTAGGATGTCGGCACGGCAAGCGCGGTGTGGCTAGAATCCCCTTTGCAAAGTAATACGACTTGTCTGTGGTTTTGTTCTCGCCTCTCTAATGATAACTGAAAATACCGGACAATGTCCTTTATGTCCATCACTGCCAAAGGCTTCGAGACATGGCAGCTCTTTTAAAGCAAGGACCAGTATGCACATGGCTGCATTGTGCATGATGTACTGTGTGTGTGTGTGTGTGTGTGTGTGTGTGTGTGTGTGTGTGTGAGAGAGGCGGGGAGAGCGCCCCGGCTGGGCTTTTATCATCCTTAAATGTACCTAAATGAGTCTTGGGGGAGAAGGAGGCTGTGCGGCGTTTGAAGAATTAATACGCTCGTCTCATTCGGATGTGTCCGGCGTCTCGGGCAGCCCGCCGAAGCCCCCCCACCTCCCCGCTCCACACTTCCATGATCGGCGATGACGTGCAGCGAGGCGTCCACCGACGAGGGGGGAGAGTTTTAATTTTTGTTTTAATGCTCTCCTGCTGCCGAGTCGCTTTGAGACACTTCCAAGCCCTCGTCTGTGTTTTCCAAAATGATTTGAGATGTTCTGAAGCTCTGTGAGCGAATCAAGCCAAAGCCGATATCCAGCGGTTCCTCTTTAGTGATGCATTGCTGCGGCGTGAGGGAGTCGGGGTGATTAGCGTCGCTGTGATAAAAGCTTCCATCCAGGAAATGTGATGAAAACCTGGCGAGTCGGAGGCCCGGAGAAATTGCCTTCAGCGAACGGAACGAGCGGGCAGAGGTGATGCGGAGGGAGGGACGCGGCGCCGAGCCGCAATCTTCTCCTCCGCAAACTGACAGGAAATGACAGAAAAGCAACGGGCTGCCTTTTGTTGAGGACACATTTTGTGATTATGGGGTTGATGGCCACATTCTGACATTGGATTGCAGGCACATCCTCCCTCTGTGCACACGGGTCACTCCTGAAAAACAGCCACCCAAATACCCCCAGCCCCTGCTCTGTGCTGGCTGGAGGTAAATAAGGTACATTATTAAGAGTGGTTGAAAGTCCAAATTTCTTTTGATGCAGTGAAACTTTATTCGGTTTAAATGACCTAGTATGAAATTCCATTTTCACACCATTAAACTTGCTTCTCTAAAGCGTTTTGGGGGGGAAAAATTCCAATGAATGTTGGACCGTGAGAGAAGCTTACGAATGATGAGCGCTTACTAACACTTCTCATCATGGCTCCAGTAGTCTGCATATAGAATTGACTCACTTTACCCAGTGAAACTGATCCAAACGCTGTGCTTTCTCTCTGTCAGAGGTCGGTGGAGTTAATTTGTTGGTGCAGCCAGAATCCAAACAATAGTTTCTCATTCTGCTTCGTGTATTTCCCCCCCTCACCTGAAAACTTGTTACATGGTCCAGGATTTGACAGGCGGCCGCTGGAGGAGCTGCCCTGTGACCCTGTTTTAATATGTTGCCTCGGGCGATTTCTGTGCTGCAATATCGTGCTCCCGCTGGCCGACGCCAGCCAGCTGACAGCTGATGGGAAAATGCAAAAGACGGTGCGCATCGGCGTGAGACTGGTGGGAGACGGTGCAGGGGGGGTATACACACCGGGGCACTCAAAGGCCTGCAGGGGTATTCTTCTTACAGGACAGCTTTGTTGAATAGATTTAATACCGATCACCTCTTAATGACCCCACCTTGTTGAAGTGAGTAAAGGAAACGCGGCGATGGGAAAACCTGGAGAGAAGAGAGCAGTGGGCGGGATATCGACGCGGAGAGCAAAGTTCGAATTGATTCGGTTTGCAGCAGCCTCTGTGAATTCTTAATCCTGTGGTATTTGAGGAAATCTCTGCCCCGACTCTCCCAGTGCAATCAAATACCGGCTTCTATTAAGGCTCAAAGCCAACAGGATTCTGGGTATTGGTCGTTTAAAGCAGAGAAGGACGCCACATGACAGGCAGCACGTCTGTCCACGGGGCGTAGCGTTGTGAACGGCGTGTTCGGGGTAACGTATTCACGGTTGCGTGTGAATCGGGGACAGAGAGGTTGTTTTTCAGTCCCGTGTCCTCGGCGGCTTTAATTGGACGGCAGGTCCACGGCGGCAGACGGAGAAATCCCTCCACGGAGCTTTAGTGCCGGGCTGCAGGGAGGCGGTGAAATGTAAACTGAAGTGACACTCACTGACTGGGCCAAAGGGAAGAGAAAATGAGCTTTTCCTGGATAAAGGGGGGGGGGGGGGAACCTTTCCATAGGCAGACTGACAGGTTGAGCAGTCGCAGGAGATGGAAAGCACTCGGACGCGCTGAGGGGTCACACGCCACGGCTGGCGGCTTCGCCAGAGAGGCAGCCGCTTTTTTTTTTCCACATGACATTCTTGTCAAACGTTTTAGCGGCGGAAACTCTGAAAACAACCACAGCGGGACGTTTAATCAAATCCTAGCGGCTCCGATCGTGTGCATGTAGATCTCCTCGACAACGCGTTGGAGGGGAGCGCTGACAGGAGCTCTGGCTTCACTGCACTCCTTTCTTTGAGAGGAAACCTGGGGAGTAAAACAGAAAAGGTAGGAAGGTGTATAGTCAAATTAAAACTGTTTTCGCTCTTGCACCGATACCACACGGAGGAAATTGCTTTTATCTCTTGAAGCGGCGGCGCAGAGAACAGAGGACGCGTCCCGACGACTGTCACTTAGAGCGGAATACAAAGCAAACAGCCGTCAGTCCAAGCGGCGACTCGCTCTCCTGCGGCTGCCTCGGCGTGAAAGCCAGTGATTGCATGAGCCGCGAAACGATGGTTGAATATTGAGGATTAGGCCTTCCTGCAGTGCGTTAACTCGTTCTGCCTCGGGGGGGGGCGGCCCGAGGCTTCATGTTTCCGTGCTTCGTTCCGCTTCAGGGGAAGGCGACCCTTTTCAAATATGGTGGACAGCGAATGGAGCCGCGCTTGTATGGCAGCAACTGACAAGCACGCGGATCGTTAAGGGTCCTCAGACGCGTCGACGTGAGCCGCCTCTCCTCGTATGAGGCCATTTTTAGGATTTCACCAGAATGAGTCTTTGTTTTTCTTCCGGTAATTGACATTGGACTCGTCATTAGTTAGTTAGTTTACATTGGTTGAGGTATTTAGGTTAAAAGGAAGAAGAGTCGGTTGTCATTCAGTGGTTGTAATTGGGTCACATCTGCCCTCAGAGGAAAGGCGGCGGGTGGGGGGGGGGAGGAAGTACACAAACAAAGTAATTATGTTTTAGTTGCCGTGATAGCCTGCTATTCCATTCCAGGGGCCGTTTGGTAAACAGCGAAGAGACGTCTGCCTCCACGGGGAACGAGCTGATGGTGTCCTCATCACTTATGAGGCCTCCATTAGGTTGTGGCCCTGAGATTGTTTCAGTGGCACCGCGCCATCAGTTGAAAACATCTTCTTCTTCGTGTGAAAAATCCCCCTGAATATGGAACCATCACTGTGTCTTTTAGCACAGTTAAATATTTAGCAGGCCAGCTGATGTTGCTGATTCCACCACCGGTTATTAAGGCAATTAACAAAACCAAATTGCCCCGATGGCAACGTGGCCTTTCATGCTCTGAAAAGAGTACGTGGTGTAGGCGTTAAGTTGTCTTTTCATTATTACTCCATTTCTTAGTGCTTTCTGTGAGACGGTTCCGTCCACACGCACAATGACTGCAATGACAAGCGTGCATGCAAACGGCTCATTTGAATCCTCCAGAGCTTTTAAAAACCAAATAAATGGGTGCTTTTATTGAAGATATTTTAGGGAGAAATATCCCAAATAAGTTGAGTGGCCATTGTCGACTAAACAGGTCTGACGACAATAACGCAGCACTTTTAATACACGAAATCTTTGGGAAATGAGTTGTGTTCATTCACTATTTATGTTCACACGCCGCCGTGTGAAATTACCGTCGTTTTTTCTGTACAACCCATTCGGTTGAGGACTGTGATGATTAGTATGCACAGCTGACTGAGACTGGCGTTTTAATGTTGGGATTATCTGCTGGGGGGGGAAGGGGGGGCTGATATGTGCGTATCTGGAAGCACTCTAACTAGACCAAAAGCTGCAGCGGCACAAAGGAAATCCATTGAAAGCGCTCGGTTAATAAATGAACGGAGCTTTTTCAGACTGCTGGTCGACATCGTGACTCTTTACAACAGTCAGCGACTTTGAGTAGTCATCTGGGATCCGGGCAGTTTTTCCCTTCATTCCAAGTTAAATGAGCTACAACTGAGGCGTTTAACAGCACAATTAAATTCCAATGGCCAATTATCTATTGAGCAATTAACCTTTGGTAAACCAATTTTTATTTAGTATGGGACGACAAAAGTGAAGTCCTGGAGGAGCCGTGTCCCGTTTTTAATGGACGGCCGTGCGCCCTATAAAGGATGGGAACGCAGTGGCGTTTTACTGCCCTATTAGCTGGGCGCGGCGCTGAAACACGGCCAGCATGCTTCAGCCACGGGTATTGATTAATTGGCGCGGGGCTTTCTCGCTGTCTGGGTTTGGCGGGAGGCAGAGAACAAATGGAGGAAAATGGATCGGAGGCCGACGGTGGAAAAAGTCAGAGTGTCCACAAGCAGCCCGTGGCAGCGGCTCGGGGCCCCTCCCCCTTTTTGTGCCACAGCGAGACGCGTCTGTCACCCGACGCGCCACGTACCCGCTCTCTCGCTCCGACAGCGAACCACCGCCTTACGTAAATATACAACGTGTCGAGTGCCATTACGGCACACTTAGTCATTGGAACGACGTTGTAAATGATGTTGTTGATTCGCTCGTTCATCATTTCGGTCGCGACTCCGACAATCTGGACGACTCGCGGCCCGTCGTGTCCCCCCGTGGAACGGCGAGCAGCAGAGCCATAAATCCATCACCGGCAACGCCATTACATTTAGCCTGACGGCCCTCAAGCAAGAGCAGTGCAATAATAGAGAACAGATTTTATCCCCTCGTGGTGCTTGTGCTTTATTTCCACCTTGCAGCCTCCGAGATGAAGGTGGGGGGGGCGTGGGGGGGGGGGGCTGGGGGGGGGGATAAGGCCGCCACTGAAGTGTTAATGAAAGGGTTTTAAACCGACGGCGGTATCGAGTGGATACTGTACGCGCCTGCGTACCAGACACCGTGTCATAGATGAAGATCAACTGTCCTGTTGAGTCTCCCTCACACGCACCCGAAGGAGAAAGCCAATCAAGCGGCGCGTTGACGAGTCACATGATGATGATGATGATGATCACATTTCCTGTCGTGGTTCTCCGTCGAGATCGCGACGAAGAACAGCTTGCGCCGTCTCTTGTGAGTGTGGGAACTCGGATCTTCCATTACGAATGGAAAGGTTTAAATAGTGCTTGATCTTGACCCCCCCTCACCCGCCCCCCTCTAAATCTGCTTGTAGATCGATAATAATACGGAAGGCCGATCAATAGCTCCACGCGGCTACGTGAGATGCATTGTGCACGAGATGTCCTTCCCTGTGTGCAGCCCCCTCGGGGGGGAGAGGGGAGGGGTGAGGGGGGGGGAGGAGAGGGGCACCAACTCCCATTGCTCATATTCCTGAAGTATTGTCAGTCCGCGCTGTCGGCGCCGACAGGAAATCCCTTCAGAATGTGAATCTGCACAGACGGTGACGCGTAAGCTGCATTAGGACACATCGATTACACGATAGCGGTGAAGCAACATTCTGGTTCTTAAGAATATATCGTGGGGGGGAAAGGAAAAGAGAGATTAGTAGAATGTCCTGGCAACCATTTCCTTCAGCATAGTAACGCTGCATTCAGCTCTATTTTACCACAAAACCCTGTGAACGGAAGAGAAGAGGCGTCTTTGCCACACGTATATATCGTATCACTCATGCATGAATGTCGGCCCACTAATGAAGGCGGGGTCAAGGCGTTGGTCCAGAGGAATTTCAACAGAGCAGAAGCTGAAATACTGGTTGCACCGCGCGTCAGGATGCAGGTGTGTCTGCTAAAGGTTTCATCAACTGCGCCGTTATTCCCGTCCTCCCCCGTCCTCCCGCTGCCTCCCACACCGCTCGCCGAGCCCCCGCAGCCCAGGAGCAGCACGACAGACCTCTGCAGCCTCATTAACGGCCTCCATCTGCCCCGACCGGAGCATCGCATCACTCTCTCTGCTCACCCTTATCAATACTCCCCCCTCTGTCTCCCCCACATAGCCTCCACAGCTGCCCTCCGTCTTTCTCTCTCTCTCCTCTGCCATGTTTCACGCTGTAATCCCTCTGTCTTGAGTCCTTCTCACACAAACGAGCTGTGTGTGAGCCACTGCACCCTGTAGCCTCCCCCTCTCTGAACGCTTCCACGGGTCACGTGAGGTCACGTGAGGTCCATCGCTGCGGGGGGGGAGGAGGAAGCCGTCGGTGGGTCGGACGACTTTCTCAGGCGGAGGTTTAAAGTTTGAAGCCCCACGATGGATCCGTGGAGAAGGAAAGACGTGGCCCCGTGAGCCGGTCAGAGCCGCGGCCGGGCGGACATCCAGGTGTCGTCCTCACGTCGTCTGAGACGTTTGTCCGTACCAGAGACGGATAAACAGGATGTTGTGTCGGGGTTAGTCAGTGTCAGCGCGCCGACTCCTCCGCGAGTAGCGCCGCCGTGGTTCATTCACAGCTGACGGCGCCCCGGGGTTCGGTGGAGCGGCCTCCTCCTAATGAAAACACGGAATGTAAATGTCACCCCGGTTCGCCTTTTAAAGCTTCATAATTGCGGCTCCAGTCCGAAGGATCCAGCCGGCGCTTTTCCTCCCTTTCACTTCCCTTCTCGCCTCGTCCGCTGCGTCTGCACCGCGGCGCTAAAGAGGGAGAACAAAGGCCTTAATTGCATAACTAGCGTCAACATTTAACGAGCAGCATTCACAGTGCCCCCCCCCCCCCCCCCCCCGCCCCCCGGGCGGCGTGGGCCCCGGTCCAGCTTTTGACCTTTCCGCTCTGAATGGAGCCCCGCAGGTCACATTGTTCTCTCTGCTAAATGTCATCAGTCCGTTTAAGGCGGGAGGGCCGGATGAAAGCCCCCCCCCTCCCTACTCCCCCCTACTTCCCCCTACTCCCCCCTCCCTGCCACCGACGCACTCCAACTAGCTTGGTAATACCGTTTTGTAACAGGGGCTCGGGAATCAATAGGAACGAGTCGGCTGCGAGGCATTTACCGGGCAGTAAGGCGGCGCGCACGTGACTCGACTCCCTGCCCCCCCCCCAACCCCCTCGCCCCCCCTGGCTGGACGCTCACGACAGGAACGCCATTTATTCTCATCAACGAGGAAAAACATGGACGGGGTCGAGAGGACCAACATCCATTTCTTTAGCCGACCCAAAGCGCACGTTAATCAAATGGAATGCCTGCAAGGGGGGAGGGGGGGAGACAAAAGGGAGACAGATTTACATCTCACATGAGTAAATACTCTGCTGGTTATCCAGAGGTTTATTTGCATCCATGAAGCTGTTGTGATCCCTCGTGAAGCTCACGGAGGAACAGCTGATTACCAGCCGAGGCCTTTGTGTGCTGATTGGACGCGTAGAGACGTGTCCTATAAAAGACACCTGACAGCTTTTTGTCCTGTTAATCTGCCGCCTCACACGCTTGTTGATTTGCGCGATCCGGCTGCAGAGACGATGACGTCATGAGATCACCTTCTGAACACGTTCCTCACCCAACCACAACACGCGCAGCTGTGTGTCGCATTAGTGGCTCCTCTTCGCTCTTCAGGATGAGAAACAGGCGCCAGCACAAAGGCAGAAGGCGCCGGCTTTGTTCTGAACGGCAGGATGTGGAAGCCGCTTCGCTTGATGGCGTTCACCGTGAGAGACGCCTCACAGTGAACGCCATCAGTGTGTCCAAAGCAATGTTTCAATGCTGGGCTCCCATATGGCGCCCCGCGTCTCCTCCCGCTGGAGCCCACCATGCATATTATTGCGTTCTATTTCGAGAGACTCCCCGCCGCTCGGCGTTGGAGGGGTTTAGCGCCCCCCCCCCCTCCCCCCCCCCCCCCCTCCCCCCCGAACAGCAGCTGTGACTGATGGAGCAGATCCTTCCCACAAGAGCAAGACGTGTTCTCCGCTCGCTCCCGTCCCGTCACCCCGCCGCTCCCGTGCCGCCCCCCCGGGCGCCAAATGTCCAACTTCTAAATGCCAACTCAGTCAGGAGTTATCGCCACTATTTCCCCGGCGAGGGATGTCAGATGGGTGGTGATTTAGTAGCGACGGCAGAAGTGCGAGAAACTCTGTCCCAGTTTGATAAGTGGGGCGTGATGATGGCAACTAAGGTGAAGCCTCGTTTCAGCAGGTCGGCCGAAACGGATCCGCTGTGCCTGCTGCTCCTTCTCCTCCGTCCTCGTGCTCTCCATGGTGCGTCCTCTTGCGCTCTGAATCCCAAATGCACCGCGAGCATCCACAAGCCGAGCCGAGCCGAGCCGAGCCGGAGCGGGGCCGCGGCTTCATCGGCCGTGCATCTCCGATCTGGGGGCCCGGAATAAAAGGAGGTGAGAAAATGAGCGGCGCGCCGTCGCTGCAGGGGGGGAGGGAATGTGGAAGGACTCTCAATGACACGCCGCGCGCGCTTAGCATCAACGTGCTAAAGTCCTTTTTTTCACGGGCGGTCGAAGCCGGCGGCCACTAGAAACGACGGGGCCTAGTTCCCCCGCCCCCCCCCCCCAGCGACGCCGTCACGGATTACCAGATCAAGGGAGTGAGCGCAGAGATTTGACTGCAGGTCGATGCAAAGCGATGCAGCGTGTGGAAGCTACTTAAAGCTGCTCCACACAGACCTGACTGCCGTTTGTCACATTGAATGGAGCCGAGCGAGGAGGCTTACTGGGTATTTTTAGGCCGTCTTTATGGCTTATTAGCTGGACTGGAAGGCTTTGACTCTTTAAACCACATTTAAATGTTTCACAATGATGGCAGCGAGACAAGAAATAATCACAGATTCTGTGACATTCAGTGAGTGGAAAAGATTGCTTCAGAACAATAGGAATGTATATACACACATATATATATATATATTTGATATACATGTTCCAAATGTCTTTACTGTGTTGCAGAAATATTGTTCTGCTATTCTAAACCGAGCTGCTAATGGGCTCATCTTCTACTTATCTAATTATACATTTCAATTATAGCAACACATTTTGGGAAATACATTTTTAAGACAATCAGTGTGGGTTTTTTAAAGAGAACAAAACACTGAAACAGAGCGTTGCAGGCGGAGGGTGAATAGTTATATTCAGGCCGACAGTAGGAGGAATATAATTAGCTTTTTTTAAACATTAAAGAATGTGAGCATTTAGTCGTAGAAACAAGAACAAGTAGGAACCTAAAAATAAGCCTCTTGAATCCCATTTGTGTTTCACAGTTTTTACACTACATCACTGTGAAATTACACATTTAGATTCATAGATGAGACGCTGGTTGTTTTTTTGAAAGTAAAGTCAAACTTTTGAAACATTCCAAAAGGGTTGAAATGTCTCCGATTGGCCGAAATAAACGTAAACCTGAGCGGTTACATGGAAACGGTCAGCGGCACACGTGCACACAATGACCCCCCACGTGCACACAATGACCCCCCCACGTGCACACAATGACCCCCCACGTGCACACAATGACCCCCCACGTGCACACATTGACCCTCGTGCAGACTCACAGACAGAGAAGCAGATTGTGTCGTACTATGAAAAGCTGCTGCGTGGGTCAAACTGTTTCCTATTTGAACACAAACCACGTTTGACCCGAATGTGACCCAGTCGAATGCGAGCGCGATGCCAGGCGTCTTCATCCAGCATCCGCGTGCAGACGTGTGCGTGCATGAAACCTGCAGAGGCCCCTTTGATCTCCACCCTTCTCTTATTACCACTAATGCTGCAAGTGTCTCCCAGAATACCGAGTATTCAGGTCAGACGACACAACGACCCCTGACGACCTCTTGCACCACCCGTCCGTTCTGCATGTCAGATGACGATGCTCCTCCCGCATTGGCAAACATCCGTCGCGTTTGCGGTGGAAACGGCTGCGCTGCATTCGGCAGAGCTCTGAGACTTTGGAGCTCAACTCGTTGGTCACATGCATCTTTAATCGGGTCCTCCCCTCTTGTCCTACAGCGGCAGAAGGACCTGTAGTTTGAGGAAGAATGGCCCTCTCCACCTTGATGAATAAGTAAAGATGGAGCAAAGGTGGAGATCCAGCAGGCGAGCTGTGAGTCCATAACATGTCGCATTGTTTGCAAACTACTGATTACACTTTACACCTTAGATTGGATGCATCTCTCCGCTCTTCCCACTGAGCCATGCGGCTCCACGCAGCCGGCGCCAAATACCAAAGGAATCCAATATTTCCAATCTAGATTTCAATCAGACGCTGCAGCTTTGTGTGAACTAAACGCAGTCTGCCTGTTCATACGTGTGAGAATAACGTTGCACCGCCTGCATGTCAGCTAACAAATAAACACTAATGTTTACCAAATGGCTTTGTTGTACAACATACTCACTTATTAAAACGGCATCTCATTAGAAGCATTGAGCAGCCGTTTCACATGAGATTAATTGGGTTGGGCTGTGTTTTTTTTTTTTTAAAGCACTTTCTGTTCATTATCATTCTGTCTTGCAAATGGATTCACTGCAGCGGCGATGCATATTCATTTCACAGGAAGCTGGGAAATTGTTGGGAAATGAGCCAAAAGGTGGAGCGCTGAATAACAAACGCGGGAGCCTCCAGAGGTGGAGGAGAGCGGCTGCGTCCGGGTTGCAGATGACTCTGGGACGACTGTGAGCTCCGCCCCTTTTCTTTATTACGCGGCGGAACGTGCTGCCAGGTGAAGCTTTGGATGCGAGGCGTCCTCCTGACTCCCTCCTTTCCCCCCCAGTGGCATTAATAATGCACATGGACCAGCTTTTACTGGTTTCTGATTTGCTTTTTCAAAAGGCAGGAGGAAATGTGCAGCACCGTCTCCTGGTAGCGGCCTAGTTGCACTTCATGGGATGATAGAGATGAATCTCTTGCTTCCTGTTTTTTTTTACTTTGACGTGCCATTTTCTACGTGCAATCTGTATATTCCAGCATCAGAGGAGCCCGCTTTGTTGGAAGCCTGAGGCCCGAGGCTGGGAACCCAACAAAAAAAGTTTCTCCTCTTTGCCGAGTTGGGGCCTCTTTTTACCTGAGGCGAGATGGAGAACTTCTTCAAAGGCGAAGGGCATCCTTTGTCAGCATCTCCAACTGGCAGCCGCAGACAACCGCTAATCAAAAGAACCCCCCCGAAAGAGAGGGAGGCGCCGGTTCACGTCCTCGCTCAACCTGAGCGGGACCCGCGGGCGCCAGCGGAGCGCTTTTTGTGTTCAAAGGAAGCCCATTAAAGATCTAATCCCAGTAAACAGCTCGGCTGTAAATGAAAGTCCCTCCGTCTGCGGGGAAATTTGTGTCCAACGCTCCCTCCAAAGCCCCGGTAAACGATTACAACAGACATTGTTTGCACGGCGTCGCGCGTGTGTGTGTGTGCGTGTGTGTGTGTGTGTGTGTGTGCGTGCGTGCGTGCGTGCAGACCGCACTACGCGCACGTGTCGCAACGTTTCCCCCTTCGGTTACTGCAGGAGGAGTTTACACCTGATGGAGTTCCGGACCTGGGAAACTGGCCAACGTCGTCTTTGTGGAGACGTTCGTGGTCCTGAGCGCTGAGCATAAATGTCACGCAGCGGCAAAGAACTCTGTTAATTAAAGTGTAATTGTGTTAAAGTTGGTCCGGTGCCTCATTTAGTTCCATCTGATTAGCAATAAAAACCGTCCCGGGACAGAGGAGCGTTGTTGTGACGCTGTGAAGCTAACCGGCGTGCGGTTGGCCGTCGAGCAGCTTCACAAGGTTAAACTGGTCATAAAAATGCTTTTTCTAAATGAGTGTAATTCACACAGCGGTGACTCCTGAGCAGGTGCTTTCTAAAGTCACTGCGTTTTGGAGCCTTAATGCAACGTTATCCTCCGTTTTGATCCACTTTCAGTCTCATTAGCTGGAGAACCGAGGAGAAGGAAACGGGATGGTTGAATTACAGACGTTTGCAGCATCATTAAAAGGCTGCAGGACCATAAGAGCGTTTTTATGGAGACCTCGGAGCTCCATTCTGTCATCACAAAGGCCACCGCGTTTCTGCATAAGCAAGGTTATTAAATAAGCGGCGGGTGATGGAGAACTCGGTGAACACAAACCGGGTCGTTAAGGCTGAAGAAGTGCGGCCCAAATCCCCGAATGGCTGATTGTTACACACACCATGTGTTACCATGTAAATACTCTGAATAACTTCGGCACGAATAAAAGCTGAAAAAAGCAAAGATAATCAATGTTAACAAAATTGCACTAAAATGAACATTTGACAATTGAGTTTACAGAATGAATCATTTCTGAACACGCAAGTGTTTTTTTTTTTTTAATGGTTTTGACCTTTTTTTTTAAACAAAAAGTAAAATGATGTGAAACGAGAAATTTTTCAGCCTGTAGCTCATCTTCCACATAAAGGTATTTTGGAGCCATAAGAAGTGTGTTTTTGATCTCGGCAGGAGCTGCCCACTCGGGTCCATCGGAGACAAACGTGGCTCTGCAGAGGAGCTGCTCCTCCTCCTCCTCCTCCTCCTCCTCCTCCTCCTCCTCTGCCCCCGTTCTGCCTCCGGGCATCGCACAGGTTTCTTTGGGAGGTGCAGAGAGAAACGGCGTCGCGCTGCAGCTCCTGGTGTGTCTTTTGCAGAAGTATTACTGTGGTTTCCCAGCAGCCACCACAGAGGTGCTAATCCAACCTTTTTCATTCAAGACATCTGGCCTTGGTACCTTAAGGAGACGTTTTTATTTTCCTGTTAAAACCGTCTCATAGGACCTTTTACAAGCTCTGCTGGAATCCGTTGAGTCCGACACATTCAGCAGGAACCAGCCGCCGTATCATTTAAATACATACATATAGATGTATTTTTTCTTTCATTAATCGATTCATCCTCGGCTGAACTTTTCAAACTAAATTCCAGGCGGTTGAAGAGTGTCAACGTCACGGGAGGCCGACTCAAACTGAGTGGGCCTTTCTTCCCTCTCACTCCAAACCACACTGGAAGCTGCAGCGGCCGGCTGGAGGCGTCGCCCTCGGATCCGTGCCGGACGCGGCGCCGACACGGCCGAGTCCTGGCCAATCGCAGCGAGGCTCCAGGGGACGCGAGTCTTCGCTGCAGGAGAGAAACCACGGACGTTCAGCTCTCATTAAGGAAGATCGGTGCTGTTATATAAATGTATGTTACTCGTTAATGGTGATTCAGCTCAAAATGGAGGCTGCACCTTTTGAAACTCCCCTGCGGGCTTTGAGGCGTCTGTGATTTAAAGCCAAGCCGCCCGGTTCCACGAGCTCGCGTTCAGCCGCCTGGCAGAGCGAGCGAAGAAGCTCATTGCCTAAGAGCACTTGAAGGGGGAAACTGGGCCGTCTCATTGTGTCTCCGGTCCCCTTTGTGAAAGGCCTGCCAGCGGCTCGTCCTCCGGCGCACTGAATGTGTAGGGAGGAGATAGTGCTTTCTCATGTTATCTGCCACCGGCCTCCTTGCCCCTTCAGCCATTTTCTCATTTCACAGATTTGACCAGGAGGTGACCTTGGCTTTTTAAGTGCTTTTAAGGCAGAGCCAAGGCTCCTCTTCCCTTTCCCGTCTCACAAATGGATACAGCGAGGCAAGGGATTTCTTTCCAGCCTTTTTCTTCAATGGCCTGTTTTCTTTTAGCAGACATGATGACAGGCCGTTGTCGGTGAATCCTAAAAGCGTCTGTGCTCTTAATGCAGAAAGTGGCCCCAGGGGAGCAGCAGCATGTTTATGCTGCTGCTCATGACGTCAGGCGCAGGACGGCCGTCTATTAGCGCGCAGCGATGCAACAAAGAGCTGCTTGTCCTCCACCTCAACTCATGTGCAGGACCGGCTGGTCATCGGAACCGAACCCATTGAAAGAACGAGGATCGATCGTTTGTCGCCACCATCCTGATGTGAGTGGAAGCCGTGAACATCTTGGAATAGTGTCCTTTTACTTTGTTATTATTACAGTGGTTATTTGCAGAAAAGCATAAAATAAGTGATCAGTTTCTTCATATTTGCTCTCATTTAAACACATTTGGGCTGAAACAAGTCATAAGTCTGTGTTTTTAATTGTAAAACGACTCTGTTCATTTCACATGATTGCAATACTCTGCAGAAAATGAAGAAATGGCCTCAGGCTTTTATTGTGAAATGTAGGGGCAGACGTGACTGACCGTTTTCATGGTTGCATCCCTTTGTTCCATCATGTATTATTCAATGCAAACATTAAGAGGCAGGTGGTCTGCTGGTCGACGCACAGAACAACAAACTCCTGTGCAGCATCCGATGAATAGTCCAGTGATCACGCTGCCATGTAGACGGAGCCTGCCTGCTAGATGGAGTGTGTGGCAGGTTCGTTAGCAGGAGATGATCTCCCATCACAAATAAATACACGTGTATCTCAACTATAATAGTTATTAGTCGGATTAAGACTTTTTTCAGTTGCTCAGTGGACGTTCCCCCTGTTTTTTAGAAAGTAGCACTTGAGTGCATTTTGTTCAACGTGTTGCTTCGGCGTCCACATGGGGGGGGCGCGCACACACACACACACACACACTGTTCTTCCCTCCAGGGCCGTCGCACATCTGGTCGAACATCTGGCCTCCGAAAGTACGTCTGACAGATCGGCGGCAGGTTCACGACGACGCGTCGCCGGGTCGCCGTGGTTACCACGTCTGCAGAGACGCAGTGACCACTGAACTGTTTGACCAATAGGAGTTAGAAACAAAACGGGGATTTCATAATAAAATGACTTGTTATTTTATTATCAACAGAAAGCCCTTGTTGCTCTCGGCTTTTGGTGGTGAAAGGAAATCCATTGAAAGTGGCTAAAGGCCCGACACAAAGCAACTGCTGAATCCCGCAAATCTGCAGGCTTAATTGATTATTTGTGCGGAGCTGTATATCTGCAAGGTGCAGGATGCCCGGGGGAAATAACGTGCAACAGATAACGACATGAAACGAGGGCGGATTGCTTTCCTCTCGCTGTTTTATTCATCTTTCCCCCTTTTCTTATGCACAGTGAGTTCCCCGTGCAGGTTTTTCCCCATTACGCGAGCGCAGCCTCGCATTGTGAACAGTTGAAGGTTGGTTCGAGCAGGCGAGGAATGTTTGTTAAAAGGTTATTTTGATGTCTGAATAACGATGGAGGAGATCAATGTTGTGTTGCACCTGAGACTCACACGCCAGAATATTGCATTTTCAAACCTGCCTTAGTTTATCCGAGTCGCCCTGCAGCACTGAAAGGAGTCACGTGATCGCCGCCGCGTCCTCGTATTTTCGTCATGCGCGGGGGGGGGCGTCTTCCACTCGGCAGCAATCAAGCCATTAGGAGTGGGGGGCGGGGTCGCTGTGTCCGTGTGTCCGTCCGGTTGATCGCCGCCTTCTGGTGTCTCTGATGAGGAGGACGCAGAGGGGGACGAGTTGCCTGGACCCTCATGTCTCGCACTAAACCAAACCTAAACATTCTTTTCATTCCGGCGTGGGCGGGACGCGAACCTTTGATTATAATTCATCCTTCGTGATGTTTAAAATTGGACATTGGGCCACAACACTTAGTTCGCGAGGCCCTCGAGGCTCGAGCTGCCTCTGTGTCGATCTGACGGCGTTTAGCCTCTCGGAGAACACGGCTTTCAAGAAGAGCCGATACGAGTTAAGTGCCGGGAACATGCAAGCACGCACGCACACACACACACACACACACACACACACACAGTGCATGCAGGACATTTAACAGCCCCGGCCTGCTGGAAGTGTGCCGTGTTCTGAGACATCGGGACGACACACCCGCTCCAAAGCACACTTAGTCCACTTCGCTGCTGCACAACAGGCGCACGCCTCTGCCTCGTTAATGGATGCTCCTCCACGTGTCTGCGTGCGCCCAAGAACACACACACAGATGGGAGCGTTTCTAAATCTGGGCCAGGCTCCCCAGCTGTTGGCAGGATGAGTTGAATTATTGAGGCGAAGAAGCGCCTTTTGCTTTGTCTCGCGTCACCAGGTCGGACGACCTGAGACATCAGCCGCCTTCAGACACGACGCGGAGCAGCTCCTCCTCCACCGGGGTCGCACAAACAAACGGCTTTTTGTACTTGCATCGTAGGAGAGAGCTGCTGCTGGGCGATGAGGGCCGGCGCTGAGAGCCACCTGAGCCGAGTGGCTCCAACGATGCCTCTCATCGTGATGCCGCACTCAGCTTCCTTCCCCGGGCGAACATCGTAGGCTCGGTCTAGTCGACTCTAAATGGAGCATCGTTTAGTAAAGGGTTGAAGGTTTGGATGGAGCAGGTTAGGTTTCTTATAGATTTCCTATATATATATATATATATAGGAAATCTTTCCTATATATATATAGGAAATCTTTCCTATATATTTCCTATAAATATATATATATATATATATATATATAGGAAATGCGTTGTTCTTGTGCATCTTCATTTGTTAAATGCTCTTTTGGATTCATATTCACCATTGACCAGGTCACAACTACGTACGCTGTGATGTAATAACACAACGTGATAAAAGCGATAATTGTTTTGTTCAAATTCAAATCCCACTGGGTAGGAAGCTGCACACACCGCCGTGGGTGATCACGGTTGAATTTAGTCTCAGGGAATACAAAGAGCTGTTGACTTCCCAGGTGAGGCCGCCTCGCGGTGCGGCGGGTCGATGTGCCTGTGGTCATCGAGCTGAGCTTAGAGGTAGTTTGTATTCCATTAGCAATCAGCGCTTTGCAGCAGTGACACAAAAGCACAAGCTGATGCCGATGTGCTGCCAAAGAAAAGACCAACTCCATCCTTCCCCTTTTTCTCCCTTTCGCCCGTCGCGGTGGTCCAGGTGCCACGAGCAGTGAAAGACAACGGGCCAGCGCCTTCCAGCAGCCTCGAATTATGCAACGTAAAGGTCAGGAAATACGCAAAACATTTCCAATGTACGCAAAAAAAAAAAAGGATTACAACAAAACACAACGTGGTTTGTTGGTGGGACCAATCAAATGTCCCCGATACTGGGCGGCACGTCAACTCCATCACGCGTGGTTGGAAGTCTGCTGAGTCGTGATTACGATGCCGGTTGAAGATGATCGGGTCACATGGCCGCGTGGTCCTGAAAGGAATCCCGCCGCGATGTGTTGGTGCTCCGGCACTCAAACGGTTCCTCGTGTGCTCCCCCCCCTGCAGATCCCGCGCAGGAGGACGGCATGAGGCTGGTGTGGAAATCCCTGGACAAGATGAGGTGTCTGAGGAAGCGCTCCACCATCCCCTTCCTCGGCTTCCTCATCACCTTCCTCCTCTTCCTCAACCTCTACATTGAGGATGGCTTCGTGCTGGTTGGTACCTCGTTGCGTTCCTTCTTGTCTCAGACACGTTTGCCAAATATGCTTTTTTAAAACAAATGTCTTCCTGCACTTTTTATAAATTGCTGTTTTTCATTTTTTATAACTTGGAACCAAGTTGAAATAGTCTTTGATTTCTTATTCATGGCGCCATCAAGAGCCGGTGATCACTGCGCATCATCAGTGTTTGTAATTTAAATCACTGAGCGACAGTTTGCATCTCCAGCGGATCCATTTGCTGGGTTCTGCAAACTTCCTGTGGGGCTTTTAATATTCCCTTTGTCTCAGAGCGTCGAGGGACAGAAACGCAGATTGTCTCCAGTCGCTACGGGATGCTGGAGAAAGTCTTCCCCTCGTTTCAATTATTCACTGTTAGAAATGCACATTTGCAACGAGGACTTTCTTGTCCCATTTGAGCAGCTTGTACATGTTTAGTTTTTTTTTTTCTCCCTCTCCATTGTTCGTGATGCAAAGCTGAGCTGTGTTTTTTCATCCCGTGTTCCAGGAAGGAGACAAGCGGCAGCTCAGGGAACCGTCGGTCCGCCCGTCGAGTGCGGAGCGATACGCTCACACATTCAGGGACCTGAGCAATTCCTCCGGAGCCATTAACGTCACGTATCGTTACCTCGCCGGCGCCCCGCTGAACCGCAAGAGTGAGTTTCATGTTTGTTTAAAAGATGACTTTGCATTCGCCGGTTTGGGGAGCTCGGGGGAGTCGCAGCGCGTCGTACAGGAGATGTGACCTTTTAGTCACTGAAGACAACGCTTCACAGCTCGTGAGAAAACGCTCAGATTCTTGGTCTTAGCCATGATATAACTTTATATATAACATTTAATGTTACGACTTACGAGTGTTGAGCTCAGTTGGACTTTGTTCACCTGGTTGTTGTTGTGTATTTATGACCCCTTCATCATTAGGTTGGGATACATTTTAACAAAACACAACGCTAACCCTATGGCAATGTTCAACGTTGATACAGTGCTGAGAATAGACTTAAAAAGCGTTTTTGTTTCATACGCTTCAGGAATACGGTTGAAATCACTCATCAAAAATGAGGAAAACTTTGAACTTTGGGAAACTTTGAAACCCAAAGTGAAATAATCCGCCTGTGTGCCACATGAATTTCTCAACATTTCTCTTTCTCCTGAACTGCCAATCTGTGCCCGCAGAGTACCTCACCATCGGCCTGTCCTCCGTCAAGAGGAAAAGAGGCAACTACCTGCTGGAGACCATCAAGTCCATCTTCGACCAGTCCAGCTACGAGGAGCTCAAAGAGATCGTGGTCGTGGTCCACCTGGCCGACTTCGACCTGGTCTGGTGCGAGAACCTGGTGCAGGAAATCAGCAGGAAGTTTGCTCACCACATCATAGCCGGGCGCCTGCTGGTGATCCAGGCCCCGGAAGAGTTCTACCCGTCTCTGGACGGGCTGAAGAGGAACTACAACGACCCGGAGGACCGCGTCCGCTTCCGCTCCAAGCAGAACGCCGACTACGCCTTCCTGCTCAACTTCTGCACCAACCTCTCCCACTTCTACATGATGCTGGAGGACGACGTGCGCTGCTCCAGGAACTTCCTGACGGCGCTGAAGAAGGTGATCACCTCCAGGGAAGGCTCCTACTGGGTGATGCTGGAGTTCTCCAAGCTGGGCTACATCGGGAAGCTGTACCACTCCAGGGACCTGCCCCGCCTGGCCCACTTCCTGCTCATGTTCTACCAGGAGAATGCCCTGCGACTGGCTCCTCATCCACTTCCGGGGTCTGCTGGCCCAGAAGGACGTGATCCGCTTCAAGCCCTCGCTGTTCCAGCACATGGGCTACTACTCCTCCTACAAAGGGGCCGAGAACAAGCTGAAGGACGACGACTTCGAGGAGGACGCCGTGGACATTCCCGACAACCCGCCCGCCAGCACGTACACCAACATCAACGTCTTTGAGAACTACGACGCCACCAAGGCCTACAGCACCGTGGACGAGTACTTCTGGGGGAAGCCCCCCTCCACCGGGGACTTCTTCCTCATCATCTTCAACAAGTCCACCAAAATCAGCAGGATCAAGATCGTCACCGGCTCCGACGACAGACAGAACGACGTCCTCCACCACGGCGCCCTGGAGGTCGGAGAGAAACTCGTCGGGACAAAAAAAGGGAGGCAGTGTTCCTCTTTCATCACGTTGGGGGAGTTTAAGAACGGCAACGTCGAGGTGCAAGACGTGGACCACAAGATCGCCTTTGACATTGAGTGCGTGCGCATCGTGGTGACGGCCGGGCAGAAGGAGTGGCTCATCATCAGAAGTATAAGTTTATGGACTACACAACCCCCCAGCCAATGAGGCACCGCCCACAAAAGACTCCTGCGAGGTTTTTATTAGGGTTATTTAACTACGTATGTGTTTACAGGTTTATTTATTCATTTTATATGTATTTATTGATACTCATAGTTTTTATACCTCGGTGGTGGATCCTCCCTCTTCGGTGTCCACAAACGGATGTTTTTCGTAAACGTTCCATGAGCCTATGTTCATTTCGCCAGAGGGATATTAAGGATACAATCATGTTATGGTTTTGGTTTACAACATTTGGGTTGGGACAAATCCCAGGAAAAGACTAAACGCAGTGGTGAGTTGATCCAACAAAGGACTCCATTCTTTTCCAAAATTGATCCACAGGTAAAAATAGCCTTAACAAAAGGAAATAAATGTAGTTGGGCTGAGATCCACGGACTTGAGGTCTTTTCATGGGATTTGTTGGCATTAAAGTACCCAAAAGAATCACACCAGCCTTATTCTTAAGTGGTTCCAAGCTGAATATAATCAAAGTTAGAAAGGTTTTGCGTTATCATGAAGCAGCACAGTTGCCAGAAAGACACGGTGAGTTCCTGCAAATAATGGACACGTTGAACAGGGACGTCAAACCAAGTGGCTTCATCCCAAAAGCTAAACGTTGACTTTACACTTGTTACTTAGACAGTTGTTATTTATCTCCCATTCATCACCTGCTTTGCCAAAATGTACATTGCCAACACATCGCATCTTCTCCTCAATCTTAATCATTTATTTATTAATTATCTGCATCAGTTTGTCAACACCGTGGAATCACGTGTTGCAGATGTGACCCCGCCCTTCAGGGGCTTGGCAACCTTTCTGTGACGCAATGATGCAATCGTTCAGGAACGTTTCGAAAGCTCATCAGAAAGATGAGAAAAGTGGAGGATGAGCACTTATCTCGCCATTCTATTGATTTAGTTGTAAACGGCCGCTGTGATGGGGAAAGTAATGGAGGTTCTGTCCATTTAAAGCTATTGTGACTCGAGAGCGCAGCACTCAGATTTCGCTCTGAGAATGTCCCCGTTTTCCTCCCTGGAAAGTGTCCAAGGTCGAACCGAACGCTCGGCAGCCTAAAAAGATTCTCCCCCGATTGAGTCATCTTCCCGTTACGCTGCGTTCCGTCAGGAGAACATTGTTTGTTCTCGCGCCTGCTTCACCATTAGATCGCACAGTGAAGAACGGGCCGGTTCGGCTCTTAGGTCTCTGTTTTTCCACCGCAGACCAATTTCCTCCCAGTAAATTGGTCTGCCTTTGCCTCCCGCTGCACACCAGCAAAGCAGCATCTCCCCTGGAGCTGCCCGATCTCACCGCGATCGCTGCCGTCTGCCTGCAGCGGCTTCGGGTTGGAAACTCGCCCGACCTCCTTCGAATCCCCCGCCTCGCCTCGCCTCGCGCCGCCCAACGGCAAACATTCGCAAGAATCGACTCGCTGCGATCCGGAGGACAGGTGAATGTTCACACGACACCCTCGTTCTGCGGGAGCACGAGGTCGAAGCGGGGCGGCGTTTCCCCCCGCGGCCGCGTTCAGTGTCGCGCATCGGGGCCTGCGGCGCATCGAGGCCTGCGCCGCATCGGGGCCTGCGGCGCATCGATGCCTGCAGCGCCACCTCCCGATCCCCCCGATCGCCCACGTGGCCTCCGTGGTGAGACCAGGAGGCTCGTTGTTTTCCCCTCGGTGGCTTCTCATTTCGGTGAATGAATCCGCGTGGTGGGGGTCTGATCCTCCTCAACACAATCTACAGTCTACAGTCGCTGTTAAACGTGCTTACGAGCTACAAACACGCAATGTCGCCACGTTTTACTGTCTGATCTTTATTTGAAACAAGGCGGCGGCCGATTTGTGGACAGATTTACATCTCGGGGACGACGACAAAAGCCGCATAAATTCCTCCCCTGGATGTCGGCGAGCTGCTGAGCTCGCCTGTCTCTGCTGTTGGCAGCGAGTTTGGCAGCGCTCGATCCGCACCGGATCGGATTCCATTCCGCTGGATTCAGAAGGGTGTTTCACAGCTAACACGTCCATTTGTCAAGAAAAAGGAGGAATTGGAGCTTGAGGCGAACTCGCAGAGAGGTAACCGGCCTAGTTTGTTTAACTCAAGTGAATATTGGCTGCCTGTGCCCCCCCCTCCCTCCGCGCTCCAGGCCAGTGATGAATACAACGCGTGGGTCCAGTGGCGCATGTACAAAGTGCATGAACTAAACATGAACTCCTGCTTTTATACGAGTCATTGTTCAGCTTCTGCTAAGGAAAGTGCACCGGGTTTGTACGTAGTTGCCACCTTACGACAGGTGGGGTTGGGGGGGGGGGAGGGTGGGGGGGGGGCTCCCATGTGCTGTGTGTTGTCAAGTGGAGCGAGTGTGTTAAGATGTCGTTTCTGTGTCCGTTTTAACTTTCCATCAGTCTCTAATTGGTACTGTATTGTAAGATGACATATATTTTTTTACACATTATCATTTTTAAATGTATTTCTGTGTTTTAGATCAAAGAGATGGATGCTGACTTTGTGGCGCATTGACTGCTGAGACCAAGTGACAAGTGTTGAGTGTGTTTGTGCCACTTTCCGTCTTTGCCTGAACTTGTTTTGTTCCACTTTTATGAATAAAAGTATGACATACAGTGTACATTTTAAATAAAAAAAATAGGGAGAAAAAAAACACAATTTTGCATTTCCTTGAAAATCGCAACGAGTACGAGCCTGTTGGACCGGATCATTATTCACTCCAACATTCATAGCCCTTTCTGCTGTTCTGCTTTACAAATACACTATCTGTCAAAGAGCAGCAAAGCAAAATGTTGTGTATTTTTGAATGTGTGTTTAAACAGACCCACGTATGTTCCCTCCCAACTCGTCACAGGCCGCGTCGCTTTGACATCTTTGGTTTCAAACTTACTGTTCAGCAGACGTACAAAGGTTTTTCGCCCAGAATCCAACGTGACAGAAGAGGAAGAGGAACCGCAGACCGGCAGCGTGGCGGCGGGGGGGCGTCCGCCAATCGATTGCTGTGGTTGCCATGGCGCTGCCAGCATGTACCTACACGGGGGGGGGGGGGCCGAACCCCGGCTGATATGGAGGGTGCGGATCCGTCCTGGATCCTGGTTGCGATCAGCAAAGCGGCCTCGCTGTTCACGGTTCACTGCCGTCGCCTCGGAGGACTTTTCCCCCGCGGTGTTTCTCGGGATCCAAACCGGCTGGAAGGAAGAAGAGCCGGGGCGACGTCTCTGCAGATCAATGGCTGCTTGACTTAGATGAGACCAAATGAGTTTGCTCGTGGCTTCCCCCACAGGAACTCTCATACTCACGCGCACGTCGTCCAAAAATGTGCAACGGCCTTAATTAAAGATTAATGTCAGGGTTCTTCTGGCTCAGATAAGTCCTTTCCCAAGGCGCGTTGCTAAAAAACCACCAGATTTTTTCAGCCGTCCGAACAAAAGGCCCTCAGCTCGCCGGCCAGCGCGCCGCTCTGAGCTGAAGGGCGAGCAATGACAGCTCCGCCGCCGGAACAGGGGGAGGCTAAGTCCTTTTAATTATCACAGACAGGCGAAGGCGCACAATCAGCCGCTCGGCCCGCCGCCACGCGACCACAATTACCGATGCTCGTCTGCCGTCTGCCTCGCTTTGTGCGCCTGTCGACTCGCGGCCGGCGGCGTGGACGCCCCGGCTGTCTTCTGCAGACATCCAATCGAGTGTTGGCGTCTCGTCATCGGCCTCCGCTGAGACACAGATGAGATCTGACCGACTCCAGCGGAGCGGCGGCTCGTTTTTCCCCCCCCCTCTCACACAATAACACACCACCTCCAGGCTGTTTCCAGATCCTCCCCGGGGGGGGGGGGGGGGGGGGGAGAAAAGAGCCACAGTTGTTGCCGAGTTAACTACGGACGAGTCGGTTGAGCAATATGATTCTGTTCGCATCAAAAGAGCAAGTGCACAAGTGGGGGGGGGAGGAGGAGGAGAAAACACATGAAGTCGGTTACGTGAAGCTTCATCGTAGCTTTGTTCAGAAGAGAATCTTCATTTAAGTAACCGCGACCTGCCGCTGCCTCCGGCGTCCGTGTGTGTGTGTGTGTGTGTGTGTGTGTGTGTGTGTGTCTCAAAAAACCTGAGCCAAAGTTGTTAAACCCCGAAGCCGAGGCTCTTACATCTGGAGAAGCTCCATAAACACAGTCTGCATGTGGAGGCCTAATTAAACCTGTCATCACCTTGTACTTTAAGAACAGCGATGGAGAGGGGGAGTAAACGAGGTCCAGTGGACTGTTATTTAATAAAGACGGCTAATTGGGTCAGAGATCTTTATCCTCACCGAGCAATAAGGACGAGACCGGCAGCACGAAGGTTCTCCTGAAGGAGTCTAGAGAGCGATGAAGAGAGAGATGGAAACGAGGACAACGTGGCGGTGGCGTGGAGGGGACGGCTCACGTGGGCTTCAGTTGGTGCGTCAGGGGTTGAAGTCGGGGTTGAGGACCGGTCGAGGCGGCGGGACTCATCGCTCAGTGGAGGACGGAGGAGAACATCGCCATACGAAGGCTCATGCTGCCCTCTAGTGGCAAATGCAACGAGCTGACCACTTTACACCCCTTTGGACTGTTGTTGGTCCTGCTCAGGGCCGGCCCAAGGCATAAGCGAACTAAGCGGCTGCTTGGGGCCCCCCTAGCCCCCTGGCTAGGGGGCCCCAAGCAGCCGCTTAGTTCGCTTATACTGCAAGCAGCCCTAGTTTTCTATTATAACCTCAGTGCATTCGCTGGAAACGTGACCGCATGTCTCCTTTCACCTTTAACGAGAGAAGAGGAATGAGTTCAATCTGCCGCCGCCTGCAGAACGCTGGCTTCTCAATATTCCATGTACATCTGAGCACATCAACGCCAACTGATTCCACTGATTCGTAGCGAATGTGAGTGATGTTTGGGTTTTCTTATGAAACCCGGCTGTTGCGCTTTTCGGAATTTGCATTTAAATGAAGTTTTCAAAGACGTCGCTAAAGTGCTACACATTGCCTTTGAGACACATGGCCTACGGCTGAAAAGAAACTCCAAACATCCACCCCAAACGACCGATTCTTACATTTTGAGGGCTAGATATTGAGTACAGGGTTCCTCAAAAGCATTTTACACATTTCTTCTTCTTGTCCGTTTGTGTTTCCTTGGCTGCGGCGCAGCAGTAAATATGAGGTGGAAGGGTTGATTGGCTGGAAGTGCTCGGGTGATGTAGGTGTACAATTATTTTCCTGGATCCATTGAGAAGAAGAGGCTGTGACGCTAGCGGCCTCCTCAGCTGAAATGAGTGATGTGCAGCATTTGGCCTAAGGCGCTGGATGACACCACTCCGAATTGTGGAGGAAGTTGCAATTAGGCCAGTTTTAACTGGCCAAGAGATTGCCAGTGGGCATCAGATTTTCTGCACAGAGGTGGAGGGTTGATGAGCTGCTAAACTCAATGAATCATTGTCCTGAATCTACCAAATTAAATTAAAATGTGTGTTTGCTGGGCAAATGAAAGTAAACACGCAATGTCTAATGACGAGAATATGATGAGTCTGAAATAGTAATGAGAACAAACATATAATGTGATAACAACTGTCATGCACAAAATTATAGGTTCATTTATATTTCCTATATTTACAACTTATAATTCACTATTAACAAAAACAACTTCAGCTTTCATAACAATTTTTTTTGGATTTAATGTTCATGCTTCTGACAATTTGGAGGAATTAATAATTTATCTTGAACTTCGTATCAATCAAATAAATCTCTTTATTTCTCTCATTTTGCAAATAACCAAGAATATTCTCCTCCCATGTAAATGCTGAATTGTGTGTCAATCACCTTCAAGAGGCGGCGTGTTGTGTTAAAAGGATGCCTCCCATTGGATGATACGTTGTACTGGAAACGCCTTCAAAACCTGTCTTTCTTGTGATTGGTCAGCATTGACATGGCAACAAACTACGTACCGAGTGTACACTGTCCCCATAAGGCAGCAGCAACCGCTTGAGCCGTCTACCAGCCAGCCAACGCAAACAAGCCAGGCAGCGAGTAACGGATTGATGTGTTTATCCGGTCATCTGTCGGCTTTGTGCTCCCTTGAAATCCCTCCATACCCCGTTTTTTCCCTTCTACAACGGTTTTATTTCTTCTTTGGTAGTCCCACAACAATATGAAGCTGAAGCTTCTCTGCTGAACGGTAAGGCTGACGGTTTTTTCTTCCTCTTTTGCAAAGCCCGCACCGACTCATCCAAAATGGCTTCTGCTAGCTAGCGACCTAAAGACACGGACGTCTGACGTTAGCTCTCTGCAGCTAGCTAGCTAACCGTTGGACGTTAACGTTGGCTTCGGAGCCGGCAGATAGCATCGCTGCTTCAGCTGATTTATTGCGGTGAAGTAGAAAATGGCGTCGTCGCCTAGCTGTTTTAAGTAGTATTACAAGAAAACCAACACTGTGACAGCTAGTGTCCTGGCGATGTTACGCGGACGAGCTCTCCTCTGAACGTCGAGAGTCTCCCGTCATGCAAGCGCAACCCGACCGGTTATAATACAACCGGTTAGCTGCCAGCCAGGACGCCCTGCCCTAGTTTACTGCATCGGTTCCGTCGGGTTCTTGTCCGCTCTGCGATTAACGGCATCATACTGCGGGCGTCTCCGGTTTGACAGCTTTCCTATTCCGATGTAAAGGTAAACATGTATCTCACCGCATATGGTTTAAACAAACAGACGAAACCGTCGGCACATTGTTTTAAAGAAAGAAGACCGTACTCGTACGCGGCCAACATCCAACGTGTGTGAGTTGGCTAACGTTTACCGACGGGTTCAGCCACCCGGCCGTGGTGATCGCTACATGTTAGCATGTAGCATTAGCGGCCCAGCTGACGCACCTCTGCTGTGATGCGGCGGGGACGCGCATTTGTTGTCGTTGTGCCAGGCACGCCTTTTTTTAAATGCACGGCTAGTGTGCACGACGCGTCCTTTTGGTGGAGCAGTGCGGAGCAGAAATGGAAGGTTTCTGTCTCCCAGCCGGCGATACGACGGGAGGTTTGTTTGTTTCCTTCCTTAATTGACTTCCCCCTTTTCAAACGGTGGTTTTGCTGCTTCTGTCCACTTTGGTTCGGAGGAACGATCACAGCATCACTCTTGGTTTTAAATGTGAGCTGTTTGAAATGTCGTAGCCTTGGATTGACATAACTCAGCAAGTAGATCACAACTCTCACTGCTGTGAAATCTGGATTCATGTTGTTGCTCAACAGGATTTTTGTGCATAAAACCTTTTGTCTTTCTTCTCTTCTTCTTCTCCTTTAAGCAGTTATTTTCCTTCTAAGCCAAACATGATGCCAATATGCTGTTAGTACCACAGATGATGTGAAACAAAAGTTGACATACTTTATCTTGGCATATGACTATCACAGCAATTTCCTAAAAAGTGCCTGGGGGGCGGAGCTGGATCAATGCAGATCAATGCAGAAATGATGGGAGAGTAAACATATGCAAGAAATGTAAAAACATCCCAAAATGTCCTCCGTCTCATTGTCAGCCGTCCCACCTCCGTCCTGCCGAGAGTCACGGTGACCAGTTAGAATGCAGTTTAAGCAATGATTCCACTCGACATTAATCTCAGCTAATGCCACGGAGGCTGCTCATAAAAAATGCATAAAGTGCCTCAGCGGCCTCTCACCATCTCCATTCTCAGCTTCATTAAAGCGATATCATTTTCCACTGTGGAAATAGGGTTTTGATGAGCGATGGCAAATGTTTGAGAGAAATAACTGGCATATCTTCAGGCGGCAGGCAAACAAAACAGGGTTGTACTGTGATGTCGATCTCCTGGGTGAAGAAAGACCAAGAACCTCATCAGATTGAATTCTCGCTCCGCAGACGCTCGCAGGGTGTGTTTTTTTTGTGTATGCTTGAATAATTCAGGAATGTTTTCTCCTCATCTCCTTAAATGCAATCAAGCCAGGCTGTAATTATATCCTTCGGAGGACCTTTCAACATACCTTCCAGGCACTTATTGGGAATTTGCATTTGTAATTGCTCTCTCTCCTCGCTGCGCTCTGCTGATTTGCAGAATAGCAATAAACAAAACATGTCTTTGAGTGTTGCCAACGGGAAATCAATAATCGGGGAATCTTTCCTTTTAATCATCTGAATCCTGTCAGATTTCGTAAGCGTCGAAACCTCAGGAATCAAAATGTGTGTTGTTGAAGTGTCTTTGAGCAAAGACCCCCCCCCCCCACATCACCCCCCTCCAGCCCTCCTGGGCTTCATCTCCTAAAACGCCAATTTGTTTAGTGGCCAACCAATTTTGAATCTCCGCCCGTCAAGTTATTGTTAATGAGGATATCGACTCGGACGTGATTGGCCGGCCGAACTCTGTCCTGCAAGAAGATGTAATTGGTTTTTATGGGATTCCTGTTTAGAAAGTGAGGCTTCCACTCGAGCCGCCGGCGAAGGAGGCGCGATGTGCGAACGCAGCGTAATGCGATGCAGACAAACTAACTAACAGTTAAGCGTTCACATTCACGGCACACGGGATTTATCAAAGTTCCATGTTTAACCTGCGAGCACACCTGTTACACAGCGGTCACATGACGGGGATGCGTTCTTTATACATTATATATATATGAATACTTCAGCGGGTTGAACTGTCACAGCTTTTTCTTGTGTTTCCCTGAATTCCATGCGTCTCCTCCCCTCCTCCCTGTATGTGTGTGTGTGTGCGTGTGTGTGTGAGTGTGCAGAACAACACGGTGTGTAACTGGATTTAAACCGTCTCGTTCCTTGGAAATTAAGAGCGTTCAATTACCTCCAAATCCGTCTCTCAGATGCAATTAAGTCTTCAAACTAAACTTCAGGGTTCCAAACAACAAGAACAAATCCACCCCCCCTTCGTCGTGTGAATGTCGGGTCAGCGCGTGAGCCTGCTCTCCCACCCGGAGTGTTATTGGGCCGTGATGATGCATTCAGATTCGGCGTGCCTGCTTCCAGGTGAGTAACGATGACACGACGGCCCGGGACGATTAGACGGGACTCTCGCTGTGACTGATGAGGCCAGAAAGTGGGTCAGAACCGGGTCGGCTGCACAACGAGTCCGGGCCCCAACGCCCGGGGGCGGCGGAGCAGAGTCTCTGTGTGCCACTTCCCTAATTAGCATCCTTTATTTCTCTAAGAGACCAAAGGAGAGGAAGAGAGTGTAATATATATATATATAGTTTGTGTGAAATGAGTTCTCCGAGCTCGAGACGCCGCACCTTCACGCAGGAAAAGAATCCCTGGCAGCTCAGAGCGGCCTCAGCGAGATAAACCAATAAGTAACTCTCAGGGACGCCACATTCTATGTTTAATGCATGAATCAAAGCGTCTGAGGGAACTCATTCCTATTTTAATCACACCGGAGGTTCAATTAATCATCGCTGGGTTTAGGGGTGAATTTGATGAATATTCAGTCGCCGAGCGAAGCGACCTCTGACCCCGGCTACTCGCATTGCTTTTAATCATATTCCTGCACGTTGCGTTTATAAGCTCCGGGGGGGCGTCACTCCGCTCAGAGCTCGCCTTATTTAGTTGGTTTGTTTCACGGAACACAAATAAAAACAAAAAAGCCCCAGCTGGAAATAGAAATGTGACGGCTCTATTTTTGGAAACAAAGCAACTTGGCGGCGTTCTGCCTGCTCGTCGCCTCCTCGTGCGGTCTGAGCCCCCCGGAGGCTCTTTGTCTCGATGCCGGCCGTCACGTGTGTTTTTCCTGACGCTCTTTTTAAGTAGCCGACAGTGAATCATCCAGGTTACGCCGATGACACGCGCAGTTCCACTCGGGAATGACCGCGAGTGAAGTGAAGGCCTTCACAACGCGCTCACCCATCCGGTTCCCCCCGTATCCCTGCTCTTGCATGTGGAATTGATTTCGTCACAAGTAGGTTGAATCCACGTGAGCGGGAGTCGGCATGAGGTCAAACAGTTCCCTTATTCTACTCTATTCTATTCTCGTACTACGTGCTCAAGACGGCAAGGTTACTTTGTTGTTGATGGAAACAGAAGCAGCACTTAAAGCTGGCTGGACGTCCTTGGCCTGTTTGGTGCATGAGGCGTATCCAGTGCCGTGCTCATGGTTTACCTGGAAGATGATGCAAACTGCAAAAGTGTTTGTGCGTATTTTGAAGCGTGTCATCTGCAAAAAAAAGATCCGTCAGACAAAAGAATTCCGTCATGACTGATTCCATAAGAATGGGAATCCTTTTCTTCCTCCTCAGACAGCACTGAACACGGCCGACACTCGAAAGAACATTCCCTCGACAACTGAGCAAAAACATGGCGGACAGCAAATGTTGACCAGGCAAATGTCTGTACCTGAAACACTGAAACAGGAAGTGAAGAGCCGTGTGACGTGAGAGCGTGTGATTGGACGGAGCAAAAAGTCCCGCTCTTCATTATTTCTCATCGTGGAGTCCAAGCGGCCTGAAGGAGACGCTAACGAACACGGACAGCGAGACCGAAGGGGCCTCTGTGGGACGCGAATGGGACGACGGACTCACCATTCATCCCATTGTTGTTGTGAGAGAACCTTTAGATTCCAGCCCTGGAGGATTGTACGAGTATTTTGTTTACTGGGTGATTTATTTTCATTTGAAGACATTTTCTGAGCCCACAAGATTTGGTTAAAGGGTAAACGAATAATTCAAAACTTTATATTATTCAGACTGTGTTTTGTTTGCGGGTCATGTGGGTTGAGTTTGACAGACCGAGGTAGCAAAAAGGACTTAACGTTACACAGGCACTACTACTTTTCATTTAATTTGCAAGTAAGTGACAAGCTAAACAGCGAGTCACATGTCCGAGGTCTCCTGCGGCGAGATGGACGGACATTGATCCGCCCTCTAATGGGTGAGTGCGGCTCGGACTAATCTGTTTACGCTAATCGCCCGCGCTGATTGACCAGGGATTAAATAGGGTTAAATATGCCCTGGGTTACATTTCTATAGCTGCCTGTTCAGCCCTGAGACATTAAAGCATCTTCAGCGTCCACAAAGTGTCTCACCGGCTGCCAGAGACCCTGAAACGTGTTGAGAAGGCTGTGAGACGCGTGTGTGTGTGTGTGTGTGTGCGCGTGTGTGTGTGCGTGTGTGTGTGTGTGTGTGTGTGTGTGCGTGCGTGTGTGCGTGCGTGTGTGCGCGTTCACACACTCTGGGGCAACGTGACCCGGTTTGTCGGCGTGCACGTGTTTGTGTTCCTGCAGGTGATGGAGGGGCCACTCCAGCGGCGCGGCGGAGGCGAATGCATCACTCCCTAAATAACAGTGCTTAGAGTTGGCAGGAAGGGGAGGCAGGAGGGAGGGGGGGAGGCAAATGCATCACATGCTCTTTCCACACACCTTTTTGCTCCTATAAGGACGGTAATGAATCAGAGCCCCCCCCCCTCACCCCAGGAGGTCTCCAGCCTGCGCCTTGTTTGTCTTTTCGGCCCTCACCGTGCCACGAGTCATCGCCCTCGACATGTAGAGCAAGACGGATGAAGCCGGGCTGACGTGCACACGTGCACTAACAAACACGTCTGCAGCAGCAGCAGCGTCTATCAGCTGCTCAGTGGGGAAGGGGGGGGGGGGGCATTCTGGAAGCTGCTTCGCTGTATCTCAGGAGCAGAGGGAGGAATAAAATGAATAAATAGAAAATCGGTGGGACTTGGTGGTGTGAGAGGGTGCAGGGGTTATTTTCCCAATTAGGGCAAATGTTCCTCCTAGTCAGTGGTGCAAATCAGCCCTTTTTCTGAGGCTCCTTACCTTAAATAAATCTATACATGTGTCTGGTTACTTTACAGGTTCTCCATTCAGAGCATTTCTAGACAGCAATCACCAATGGTACTGGACAACGTTTGCTTGACCCGCTGTTCAGTTCGCAGTGCAGGTCAGAGGTCAGGCAGGCTGTAACCCAATATTAAAAGTACGTGTCGACATTATGTCTTTGTCATATATCAAATGTCGTATTCAGACATAAAAGCCATTGCTTTTTAATGGATGCCTTCATTTGTTAGGCTTTTATTGTGAAATGTCGTGCAGGGGAGCGGTGTGGGAATGCAGCCGCTCACATGTTTTTAATGGTGGATCATCATCATTATTTGCATGTGGAGACAGACTTATTAAGCTGTCTGAAATAAATGATGTATGAAATGTATCATCAAATGAGTCACAAACAAAGTGAGAGCGAGATGTTACTACTCTACATCTTTACTTCATTTAAACATGTTGGCTGTAGTTGTTAGCCACCTTATTAATACTCACATAATCAAATTATCACCTTACATCACAATATGTACAAATATGTTCATATTTAACAAATTAACTCAACAGATGGACATTTAGAAAACATTCTTTAGCACAAAATAAAGAGATGGATACAACTTCAGCTAATAGTTTTACCCAACACACATTATACCGTTTCAGAGGACATACATATACTGTGTTTCTGAAGTTAGGTGTTATTTTAACAGCTTCCTGCCTGCTTTTAAAGCGTCATACGTGACGGGACTCACAGACAAACAGCACCTCTCGGGAATCGATTGGGTGAATAATGGAGGGGAGACACCTCTCTGCAGCTTTTTTTTCTTCTTTTATTCTGAAAGTCACTTTGGAAACTTTCCTTGGGAAGAGCGACCTTTTGAAATTCAAATGTGCCCACGCAGGCTGTGACACAGGCGGGCGGAGGGAGAGATCGCGGCAGCGTGGCAGCCTCCCTCTTTCAAATGCCGCCAAAATAATTGAAAGGAGTCACTCTGAGGACGCAGCATCAAAAGTTTTATCTTTTTTTTAGATGATCCGTGAACATCGCCCGCTTTAAAGTGGCCTCGGCGGCGGCTGGGAAAACACTCCTGTTCCTCCATCTGTGATGCGAAAACAAAAAAAGGGAACTTAAGATGGGTGCTAAAACGCCGGCAAATGGCCCGATTCCAGCGAAACGGGCCCACTGCTGTCGGCCCAGGCAGAAGTCCCGCCTCCTGCTGCGGCCGCAGGTGGTTGCAGGTTTCTTTTTAGTGTTTTTTCCAACAGAGCCGGCTGCTCGTAACGAGGTTCCAGAGGCTCGGGGCTGAAATCGAAGTCGATTGGCCTCACTGAACAAAAAAGTCATCAAGGGGAACGTGCGAGATTTCTCCTCAGGCTGCTGCTCAGAGGTTTTTAAAATAACACCTCACTTCAGACACGCCGTCTAAATCCAATCCGCCCCACGTGACCACTGGGCCTCGCTCCCCTGTGAGAAGAAAGGAACTCTCAACCCATATCAACCCATCTCAACACGCAAACTCCTGTTAAAAACCAGCGTTAATGATGGAAACAGCTCCATCGAGCGTACGACCCCAGTGAGCATTCCAAGAGCAATAAACTAGAACGTTCCACCCAGAACGTTCCACCCAGCGGCTCCTTAATGAGGAAAAGGAACAAAGTGTCTCCGAAGTTGCTTCTGTGTTCGCGTACGTGGACACACACGTGACTGTGATGAGTGTGATTTTACAGCAGGTCGTATTCTGTACCTCATGGAAGTCATCGTGCCTCTTAGTTTTTGAGTCTTTACATCAAATTGTTGAATCGATTTGACGCTTTATTTGTTGTTGTCTTATTTTTGGCGTGTCAGTTATTTGTGTAGCACCTCTGTCGAAGATGCTCCACCAATAATGATGGATTGACGGCTGTCACTTTGTTCTCGCACCAGCGGCGTATTTTAGGATCGCTTCAAAGTTGCGTCACTCGTTCACTTATTACTTGACTAATGCGCTGTTGTTTTTTAATAATCCCACACGGAGGGGAAAGAGAAGTGGTGTCGCTGTAAAAAGAGAAGAAACATCCTGAAGTCCTCTGAGAGTCCTGCAGCTCTGTTTGCAGGCGCTTCCTCGGGACTCGCGTTGCTAGGCAACAGCTCGGGTCCCCGTCATTCGCCCGCCAGTCAGTGTGTGTCGCTGCCTTCTGGACGCCCTGAAGTGTGTTCAACGGTAAACGTACTTACAGAGATCACAAGACATCATTCACTTATTATCTACAAAAACCAAAAGGCAAATCCGTGAACTACCTGCACTGATCCCGGGTCAGCACAGCAGAGAAGAAGGTCACAGCTGCTCGTGTGTTTGGATAAACACGGGTTTTAAAGTGACAGACTGACTGTTGAAATTTGGAACATTATCATTACACAGCTTTGTTGCTGTGATTGTCAGGTGAGGGCATCCTGAGGTCCGTTATTTCCAAAGAAGATATTGAACGTGAAATTAAAGTCTGGAAATAGACAACAATGCAACAAATGACTAGAAATATGGCGTTTAAAAGCATCATCGTACACGGAACTAAAAAAAAAAAACCAACCTTTGTCAGTGTTTTAGTATTTAGTACTAAATAGCTTTTATTGATCCGATTCAGACCAAACTTAGCATGATGTCGTTAGCATGTAGCTCCACGGAGACCCAGTGGGGTTCTTTTTTTATCATGTCTCCATCTTTTATTTCACTAAAATAAAGCAGTGAAAGAAGTGAATACACGTAAATACACGTGCGTGTGTGTGTGTGTTTGTGTGTGTGTGTGTGTGTACATACACAAAAAGAAGGGATCAATTCAAAGTCTTGGAACGAATGGAACCTCTTCATACCGCGTGTCAGGAGCTCTGCAAAGACAGCGAGCAGCGCGGTGACGGAGGTGCCGTGTTGCTGTCATGCTGGGAACCCAATTACCTGACCGCCGACCCGGCTCCGTCAGCCCGGCTCCGTCAGCCCGGCTCCGTCATTTGCTTCTTTGTGTTCTCCTGTTTTTCGCCTGTGAAGCGTCCGTCCGCGCCGCGGACTCAGCGGGGAGGAGATTGGACGCTGACCCGGCCTGCGCTCCCACCTCGCTAACAATCCTCCCGTTGTTACGCGTTGCGGCTGCTGGGGGGGCAAACACCACCTTTAATGGACTCTCTACCCCTCAGTCTCCTTTTAGGGAACCGATAAATTAAAAACGCAACAGAAAACATGATAAAAGAAAGCGTCGGGGCAAATGGTCCCTTCCTGACTTCCTACCCCCCACTCAACCCACGAGGTTTGCGTCTTTCATGATCTATGAACTATTAAACCCTCTTTAAACTCTCAGTGGGGATTCTGAACTGACCGTGGGGGGGGGGGGTTCATGCATTATGGGCCCATCAGCTTTCTGAACGGGCCGCGTGTCGCTAACAGATAAGCAGAGGTTCAGTTTGTTGAGGTTTCCAAATCATTCACAGAACAGAAAGTCCTTCAAAGACACGTTTTCCATCCGTGTCCCAGGGGACCGGAAGGGAGTCAGGAGAGAGGGGGGAGGAAGGTGGGGGAGGGGCCAGGTTCGGAGTCGCAGTCGGAAAGCTGCTCGTGCAGGTTCAGACACCCACGCGGTCACATTTCACCTGTCCGCTGGCTTCGACCAATACCGGCTCGAATGCCAGAGCGCTTTGTGTGGAACTCGCACAAACACCTCCAGGGGAAACGTCTCCCCCAACCTCCCACCGTCACGTCTCGCGTATCCCATGGAAGTTCAACACGCGGCGGAGGGGCGATGGATGCGGACCCTTTTGAAGTCGACCTCGGGTCAATTCATTAAGGACGGAGCTTTGGGTTTATTATGGAAACCCTCCGGCGCCGTCCACCGTCTCGCTGTGCAGCTCGCGTCCCCCAAGGAGACGCCGCGATCTCATCGCAATCAAGACTTTTTCCCTCCAGCGCCCGGCGAGCATCGGATCATCTCACCTCCGCAGGATTTCCCTCTTATCACCTTCTTGTGTGTGTGTGTGTGTGTGTGTGTGTGTGTGTGTGTGTGTTTCATGGGCGTTACATTGAATAGATTCCACAGCGTTCCTGAGAGCGTTTTTCCCTCTTAAAAGCTGGAGAGTTGTCCCCGTTTTATGGCCTGATGTGAGTGGTTTGATGAATGGGGGGGGGGCTGACCACAATGCATCATCTCTGTGACATCCTGTTCTTCAGAGTTAAACAAATAGATGCATCTGCATCCAGCTCACCTGCTGTGTTCATGTGGAGAGAACGATAACGTGCGTGTGTGTGTGCGTGTGTGTGTGTGTGTCTGTGTGTGTGTGTGTGTGTGTGTGTGGATTCAGTGTACCAAAGCATGTCACAGAAGAAGAATGTAAATGTCGGCGGCGCGGAGTCGGCCCCCATTACTCTTTGGCGGCTCCGCTAGCGGAGGTCCCGCGCTGTGCTGCAGGAAGCTGTGACCTTTCTCGGAGGCCCGGCCACTAAATCACTGTCTGGCCTGCAAACGTTTCCGCGGAGGGCCGAGATAAAGAGGACAGATCTATCCGGGGATCTGCCTCGGTGACTTCTGAGACCCGTCTCATTAATGGCTGGAGCAGCAGATGCAGGGCCGGTCACCTTTTGGTGAGAATCATCGAGATTTACCGTCTAACAAAAGAGCTGAGTCGGCAGAATCGGCCCCGTGGTTTTCCTCCACTGGAACGTTCCCTGCAGGTGCTCATGTTTTAGTGACTTCATCTCTTCCAAAGGTTGAGGCCATTTGTGGAGACTTGCAGCTCCACGCTAACCCGTGCGTTCTATTTCTTTCTTTGTCTCACGCTTCCTCGTTTCTCACCTGCATCCTTGTTTTTCTGCTCCTCTGTTGTCTCCCACGCTTCCTGCCTGGATTTGATGTGTCGATTTAGACTGACTGCAGGAAGTCAGTCCAAATCGACACATCAAATCCAGGCAGGAAGCGTGGGAGACAACAGAGGAGCAGAAAAACTGCGGTGAAGTCCTTTTGAACCTTCACCATGTGTCCTTGTCTCTACCGGCTCAGAACCACAACTGTTACAAGTTCGGGCCAAATGAACGTGTCGCTGACCCGAACGCTCAGATCTCCATTTTGATTCAGCCTGCAGAGCTGGGAGACGCATGAGAGCTCCTGGTTACACGCGTACGACTGAAAGCAGCAGATGAGCTTCTTTTTACTTCACGGGGCCCTTTAGGTTCTAAAAATAACATGCTTTTAAAAAAAGAGTTTGTATAAGTCAAACGCACAGCAGGAGGACAATTAAAAAATCAATGTCCGCAAAGCGATGTGTGCGACACAAAGAGGCGTGAATTGATCTTTTCGTGGTGCTGGAAACCTTTCTGGGGAAAGTGCCCCATATTATTATGACGCCTTTCCCATTGATCAAAAACAACCTGCGCGGCCCAAGAGCCCAAAACGTCAAACAGAGGAAAGAAAGGACAAACGGACGTGAGGTCAGGGAAGCCTCATTAAACCGTGTCGGTTATTGCTCAATAACATATACAATATGCATGTTACGCAATCAGTGTGTCTCCCTCCTGAGAGTGCTCAGTTGTGATGTCTTAGAATTCAGCTGTCAGCGTCCCAAAGAGACAAAAAGGCTCAGTGATTAACAGCGACGCCCAATTCATTAAAAAAGAAACTAATTAACATCTCGTCCAAGAAAATCAGAATCACGTTGGATTTTCAATCCGACTGAAGAAAACAAGATCCTCTTTTCTTTGCGATATGTGATTCGGTCCAGACGAGGTGTTAGTGACTCGTTTGAATGAAGTCATTTATTCACACACTATCACGCTGCATGATATCACACATACATATAAATATACAGCGTGAAAACGTGAAAAAGAAAGAGGCAGTAATCAGGCGGACGAGGTTGCTTTGTTCTGTGGAAGCTACGTGATGGACACACACACACACACACACACACACACAGGACAGCTTGTGCTTCTTCTGCCACTTTTTATGACATTAAAAGCATCATTAGCATCTGTCATCATTTATTTAAATATATCCTTAAGAGAAAAGCCCCCACCCCTCCCTGCTGACATGCGCGTATCCAAGGTGCCATTTGACAAAAAATTATTATTCATAGACAAGAACATGTGACTTTTATCTTGCATAACTAGGGAGAAGAACGCAAAGGGTAGACAGGCCCTTTTTCGGGTCCGTGGATTAGTCCCCATCACAACATGGCAACACGTTTAATGTTCCTTTAGTTGTTTTATTATTGGTCCTGTAAAGGAAGACGATATGCTCAGTGCCGGCGCTCCGCACACGCACATCACGCACTGCGCGTAGGGAACCAAATGCCTGGGGGGGCACCGGATCAGCACTCGGGCCTCACAATGTGGGTCCAGCGAGTCCCTCAAACCATGTTCATCATTTCATGGACTTTCCGCCGCCGTGGATTTAGCTTAAACTACTTGTTCATGGTTTGGGTTCAAACGGCTGCTTGTGGGTGTTGAGCTAAATGCTATCGTTGACATGCTAACATCCTCACAGCTTTTTTACCCTTATTTCTATTAATAATATTACATTCAACTCAAGCAAAACATACTGTTGCATACATATGAAACCAGTTGGACGTTGAGAACTTGTTGCGTCTCTTCTGTTGTTATTTCACTATTTCTGTACCTGTCATCAGATTTGCCCCTTGGGGATGATGATGTATGTTCCTGGGATCCTCGCACATCGATCCGTCCCTCTAATTCTGGACCTCCATGGGACATCTTATTATCTGAGTCATCCCTCCATCCGAGCCGGAGACGGGTCGATAACCATCCGTCTTATGGACAGCCAGCAGAGCTCTTACCTCCCGAGCAAAACACACCTATTGGTAAAATTAACGGTCACTACGGGAGATGAAGATGAAATGCTTTTCAGCGGAGACGAGTCGGTGCGTTTAGCGTGACGTTGTGTTCATAAAAGGAGGAGGAGTCTTGCAGGAAGTGGCGGCTGATGAAAGAACAGTTGACTTATATCTGCGTTTAACGTGTAGTCAACATCCGATCACCCGCGGCCCCCTCGTGATGACATTTGAAAAGTGAATTAAATGGGCTTTTGGTAAGATGCCTTCATGCATACGCGTGTTTCTTTTCTGCCTGATCTGAAAGTCAAGGCTGAAAATCCAATTGACTTTTTGTGGACGCAAATCCTAAAGAGCTTTGAAGCAGCAGTTGTGCCTCGACCACGCAAGGAATTAAAGAAATCTATTGCTGACGCGGCGTCACGTGACACCGAGAGCGATTAAGGAACGTTCTCAATCCTCATCATCATTTCACTGGTGAGACGCTGCCGTTCCAGAAGGCACATTGTTTTCCCGATGAGGCCGTGTGCATCGTTAGGCGAAGGACGCAGCGCCGCGCGATGGCGCCGGGTGAATATTGCACTCGCATCGTTTCATGCAAACGTTGCTGGTTGCGTTAAACGATCAGAAATGTTTCTCGCAGAACTTTTCTCCTCGGACTAATCTCGCATCTTGAAAAAACCCCCGAGTTAATGAAAGCGATATAAAGACCTCACTTGTTGTCCATTAGAAACGCATCAGACTGCTGATTGGAGCCACATGCGCCGCCTCGCCGCCCCGAACTCGCAGCTGGAAATGGGCTTCCTTCTGAGTAACATCAGAGGCGGCTGCTCTCTTCGCTTCCACTTGGCCTCTGGTGACCCGCTTTGATGCCTCTGAGATGGAAAAGGCCCCTTCGGGCTCATTATTAGCTCTTGGTGCTCTTGATAATAAGCAATGTAAATGCAATACGTGTTGGGATGCCTCTTCTTCGGGGGCATTAACAGTCTCAGTTCAGACAAGTTAGAAGCTCCAACGGCCACCGGCTCGTGACGAAGAGCGTCGGAGGAGCCGCCTGAGATCTGAGAGGTGACGAGAGCCGATATCAGAGCGTTACAGAGGAACAGTAGATCTCTCTGAAGGAGGAAAAACACGCTTTCAAAAAGCCAAACGGATGATGTTGTCCTGCATTAAGACCTCCAATCAGACGAACCTTCAAGCCAACTTCTGTGAGATTCCTTCGATGTAGCTGGGAGACAAAAAAGCTTTTAACTGACTCTGCCATCAAAGGTCGGTTTTAAACGATGTCTCAGTTTGTAGTACAAATTGGCTTTAGCTTTCATAACTGTGCTCTTTGTTCCTGTCGTGCTTGCTGGAAACGTGGCAACAAAGCCTCGGAGGACCCGCAGGCTGCGCGCTGGGACCACACGCTGCGCGTCCTCTGGAAAAGGCATCCGGTCTCCGTCACGCTTCGGTTTTCGTATCTGAAATTGCCGCCCTTTATCACAGCATTCAATGCTGCTCATTCCACATAGACTGTGAATCACAAATTAAAAAAGGTTTCAAAGAACATTTTCTTTTTATTTTCTTTGATTCCCTGGATGACGACGCGACGGGTGCAGATGTGACGAGCCAATATTAATGACGAGCTAAACGGCGGAAGCATCTAACGAGGACCAAACCAGGCTGCAGAGCTCTTAGTGGTCCGAGTGGAAACGTTGATGAAGACCTCCCGCCTCGCACGGACCGCTGTGCTTCTCCCCCGCTGGGAAGCGGCGTGCGCGATGATTCACGACTCTCACACGAGCAGGTGTGTGTCCTGTTTCGAACACGCTGAGCTTGTGTCATTTAACGTCTGCGAAGGGGAGGCGGAGGGGGGACGTCATTAGGGCGAGGGGAGAGGTGAGGGGTCGGGGGTAAAGACCTCAGCAGGCAACTGAATATTCATTGCAATCACACTCGGTGATTAATTGCTTGGCTCGGGTGATTCAAATGTCTGACTCGGTGGGAAAAACAGTCAAAGGTGGTTGAATGGAGCTGCTTCCGATTAACAAACGAAGGTCCTTTGCTCGAGCTGAGAGAACCGGCTGGAGCTCCGGAGCCGAGGTCGGACGCTTGAGATAAACTGTTTTCTGTAATAGCTATGATGCTCGCTAAGCCTCCATCTGTAATGGACCTCGGTACGCCATCACAGCGACTGGTTGTGCAGCCGACCGGCCGACCGGCGGTTCTGACCCACTTTGTGGCCTCATCAGTCACAGCGAGAGAACCGCAGACTCCGATTCCAAATCCCATTAACTCGTGCCGGGCCGTTACGTCAGACTTACCTGTCCCGTCGCGCCGGACGCCGGCAGCATTTGAATGTTTCATTATGGCACAATACGGCTTTTAAATATATACGGGTCGCCAGTGAAATATCTTCTGACCTGATTACTCGCCAGGAGTCTGATTCCCCTTTTCTCCAGAAAAACAGAAAGAAAAACCCAAACGTGTCCTATAATTCACAAATAAAAAAAACAGTCTGTGACACAAATGGCATCTTCTTTAAATTGTCCGTAAGATACAAATCCAGCAAATTTATAAGCAATTTACAAGCACCAGGAGGAATGTGGGAGAACCTGTGTTTGTTTTCTTCCTGTGCAAATTGATCAGAGGATCGGGGGGCTGGTTCAGCCCTGCTGTGCTGCTCTCCTGACTCCCCTCGCTCTCTCTGCCCGGTGACTGGAGGCCGTCGCGTGTAGGGTGACGCCGTCTTACCGCCCGTCCACCGCAGGCACACGAGACAACCGCGAGAGGTCAGAGGTCAGAGGGAATGCCCGATGGTCGAGGACGGACGGACCCAGAGATGCACGCGCGCCATGAACACGCCACAACCGATGGAAATACATTTATTTATTGTGATGTTTTGTAAGACTAAAGATCCCAGTGCGAAGCAACGGACAATGAAGTTAGGGAAGAATTCAATGAATGGAAGGAGAAACAAAGAAGGTTTGTGGGTTTTTGTCTCACTGTGAGCCCTGTTTGCATCACCAGGTGTCCCTTCACACCCGAGCCCGTCTCCTGTGAATTACGTTACCATCCAAATCATGGGTAGTGTTAGAAAAATAACAATGACAAACAATAACTGGTCTGTGACTTGAAAAAAAACCCCGGTAAAATAAACTGTAATCGGCCACGAGACACCCTCCCCTCAAAGAGAGGGATGTGCAAGGCTTCTCCCTCTCAAGGGAGACGGACGCGACCTACTTGCTTATCTGTCGTTACCACTGGAGGGGGGCGAACTGCTCCGTGCCTCGTCAAATCACATCTGCCACCGGCCTCCCGTGAAGACGGCGCCGCCATTAACCCGCCGAGGTCGGCCCGGGCTTCGGCGCGTTTCATTATCTCCCCGGGTTACGCACGCCTCTGAGCGATGGCCGCTGGTGCAAAGCAAGCGGAGGGAGCAACCAGGGAGGACGGGAGGGGAGCGGGGGAGGAGCGGGGGGGGAGCGGGGGGGGGAGCGGGGGACGCATGCAGGTGCTGCAGCAGGCGATTCGATGCCGCTTAATGACCCCCGGAGTTGCACGATCGATGGGAAAGGTTTACACAATATTGCTCCAACTTTGTGGGGGCCGAGCGTGAGTGGATAAGCCCCCACACCTCCCCCCACACCCGCCCGGCTCCCCGCCCGCTTCTCCATCAAGGTCGCCCGAGCGAAGGGGCTATTGGTTGAGTTTCTTTCTGCATTCTGCACCACTCCGCAGCGGAGGTGCAATAACACACGGTTACCCCGGGGACCCCCGCCGGGCTGCAGGGGGCCCGCTGGGACCCCGGAACCTGTTTTGAGGAAGCAGAACTCACGCTCCTTGTTAGACGCGGATAGCCGGGGGAGGATGGAGTGCAGGCGCGATGCGACCGAGCAGCATCCAGGCCTCATTCTGCTCACTTACCTCCAGTGGCCACTGTGACACGCCGACCCGCCGCCCTCACTGCCCCGCCAATTAAAGCTGCTGCTTTCAGGGATTCAGGGATTCCTCGGAATACCATGATGTCATCACCACGATGGGCTTTGCTATGTCCACTTCTGGTTCGGGCTTGTTCCTTAAGTGAAGGTTGCTCTAAGTGTGTAACCTCTGGAAGATTGAAAGAGGTTTCTGTACGACCGATTTACACCACAAGGACGTTTAGCTCTCTTCAACTAACTTGCACGACGAAACTTGACGAAGGCCGCCAATGGACCAGATCCACTCTACCTTTCACAATGAAAGCCCTAGACAGCAGACATAGGCAGATTTTTTCCACATTTCCTCAAACTTTTTCACAGAAAAATAAATAAAATCCCTCTTCTGAGAGAAGCAGCGTGTGGAAGATGTCGGGCCTCTCAAATCTGAATGAGAAGAGATTTAGGGCGGGACTTACTGTGATTGACAGGCAGCCTTCATTACCAGAAACTTACGCAGAGTCTCTCATTTCCTTTTTACAGCAGCACCTATTTAACATAACGTGAACCTCCCCAATGGGTACGAATGATATTTCACATCTTAACATCTTAAATCCAAGAGCAGAGCTTAGTGTTTTTTATAGAAATGACCCAGCACGAGGAAGAAACGCTCATGGCTCTCCTGCAGCAATCTCCCCCCCCGACTAGCCGCGTGAATGGTGGGTGGCTGTCGGCGCCGTGGCATCGCTTCGCCATGCTCGGGGCATAACCCGTTCATTTTAATGCACGCTAGCCTGCGAGCGGCGGCTCAATCTACTCAGGAGAAAATTACAAAGCCTGATCAATACGAATGTGTCCTAGAAAGTTAAATACCAGCTTCGCCTGATAAACAGCCTCTTCTCCCTGTCACACTGCACACAGGCAATCTGGCACTACAAATTGCTTTAGAGGGACGGCAGAGTGGAGGGAGGGCTTCACGCCGGCAAAACTAGGGAATATTCCTCTCCATGTAGCGCCTTAAAGCGCCTTTCCCTTTCTGCTTCTGTGGGTAATTCTCATTCAGCCCAAGTTGCATTAGTGACCCATTTAATGCCTTAACTGTCCGGTTAAAGAAGAGTTATTTTCAGAAAGCGGTTTTGAAAGGTGTTAATGATGCTACTTTGATTTAATTCCTATTCCCTTCTGGCTTTGATGAGATGGAACCTGAATGTTTTGTTTGCATTAGTGGTCTCTTATGCTCCCCTTCCCAGTAACGTTCCTTATTTATTCCCATCTGAGCAACAAATGTTCTGGCCTTTCTGAATCGGCATGGAAACGGGTTTTTTTTCAAAGTATTGACTCCGTAAACTACAAATTCGACCAGACCAGATGCCCAAACCACCTCAACTGGCTCCTTTCAACGCAAAGGAGCAGCGGCTCTACTCCGAGCTCCTCACGAATGGCTGAGTTTCTCACCCCATCTCTAAGGGAGACGCCAGACGCTCTCCTGAGGACACCCATTTCGCCCACTTGTACCCGTGACCTAGTTCTTTTGGTCATGACCCATCCTTCATGACCACAGGTGAGGTTGAGAATGAAGATTGACCGGTAGATTGAGAGCTTCGCCTTCTGGCTCAGCTCTCTTTTTGTCACAGCGGTGCGGTAAAGCGAGTGGAATACCGCCACCGCTGCTCCGTTTCTCCGGCCAAGGTCACGCTCCATCTTCCCCTCACTCGTGAACAACACCCCGAGGTACTTGAACTCCTTCACTTGAGGTAAGGACACATTCCCTACCCCAGGTGCTAATCCTCATCCTAACATTCGGCTGTGAACCGCTCCAGTGAGAGCTGGAGGCCGCAGACCGAGGATGCCACATCATCTGCAAAAACCAGCGATGACATCCCCGACTACGCCTCGATATCCTGTCCATGAAAACCACAAACAAGATTGGTGATAAGGCGCAGCCCTGGCGAAGGCCAAGCCCCACCTACGGCCCGCACTAATGTAAAGCCAGTGTTTTATGAATCCACACATGAAGCCTAATCCCCACAGGCTGAATCAGCTTTTACCCTCTTTGGGAGGAAAATGGTAACTTCTCTCGCCTGTGCAGAAAAGTCTCCAGTCCAAACTGCAGCTCAGCAGCGATACCTTATGTAACCCTCAGATGTGTTTCTGGTGGGCGTGTGTGTGTGAGTGGGATTGCCGTGCATGCAGGGAGGTGCTTCCTGTTCAAGGTGCATTGATTTTTCTCTCTTACCCTCCAAGTTTATTTTTGTTTTTTTATTGCTGTTGAAATGAATCATAAAAGAGGATCAAAAGTTTAAAAAAACCACAGTGTCGGTGTCGAGTTCATTTGTCGTTCTCCACTGCACCCACGGCCTTAATCAATCTCCCTCTCTCCGAGGAAGGGGCCCGCATTGGCTCGTGAGTTTTTGCTTCGGCAAAATGTGAACTAATTCCTGAGACGATAGAAACCCTTCATCTGAAGAAAGGAGTGAGTGACAGATCCACGTCCTGGATGCTTTGGAGCTCGCAGGTGTTGATTCCTCCGGGCAGGAGAAGGAGCTCAAGGGTCTAATGTGTGCGGGGCCACTGCTGTGAACGCGCAGTAAAGCACACCCGGCCAGTGAGAGATTGGATCTATTGATTTTTTTTTTCGCCCAAGTAAACATCCTCACTTGTGCACCTGTAATTTATATGGCAAAAACCTTCCATATTTCTCTCCAGTGAGGGACACGCCAGTGGAAAAACACCGGGAAACACCCGTCTGCATAGCGATGAACTTCAATGTTAAATCCCAAATCTCATTCAAAGGGCTTTTGAAGCAAGATGTGTGTGTGCCAGTGTCTTAACGGAGGTGAAATTACGTGCTGAGTATCGGTCCGAGACCATGTGATCCAGCTTCTCTCCCTGCGGCCTCCTGCTCCCTCAGCGTCTTTATCCGCCCACATCGATTGGCCAGCAGGACGACGTCGTGGACCACCGAAGCCTTGCCCCTAGTCTTTAACACTAATTGATGTGACTTTGCGTTTGTTATCAGTGCATGGGTTGCGTGTCCCTGACTGTGGACATGCAATTTAGCAAATGCTGCTTTACAGGTGTTGCGTATTTTTTAAAAAGCTGAAAGAGCTGGAAATAAAACATCACTTCTTTCTTACGGATGTCCCAAGACTACTTGAATCTTCATGCAGCAACATGTCCATCAGTCCTCATTGACAAAGCGCTATCAGTAGAAGTAATGCACAGGTACCTTATAGGATCATTCTGGCACACAAAGAATACAAACACTATAGGTTTATTTTGTAAAGTCACTACGCATTTAAGTTGCAACGTTCCCAGTTCTCAACAATTACGCCTGTGAGTACAATGTTATCAATGCCAATAGAAATAATTAAAGCTGCAAGCAGCAAAAATAGGGTATATTCAGGGACTTTTGGGTGACGACAAGCCAGTTACTTTTAATAGTCTTTAACTATCAGGCCACAACCCTAACAGACTTCTTTGGTCCATAACTTCTAAACAAAATGAGTTATCAAAAATAATAATAATAATTACAGTTTAAAAACATTAAGCCAATAATCATTCCATGAAGATTTCAGGAGAATTGGATCCAGCGTCTGGGAGGAGCTTGCAAAAATGTATTTTTCACAACTTTCAAAATGGCAGAAAATCTGGATAGGATTTTGTAAAGCATTTCCGAGAGCATCTGTGTGAAAAATGTCAGGTCAATCGGTGATCGGGGGGAAAAAGTATAAAACATGTAAAGGGGGCGCTAGAGAGCGATTTTATGAAAACTGTTTTACCATGGCGACGGAATGCTTGGCAAGGGAATGCCTGTATGCATGGCAACGGAATGCCTGTGACGTCACAACGGAATGCATGTACATCAAAGCTTTTATCTTTCTTCCAAAACAAATCACATGAATCAGCTCATTGCCTTTCTGATACCAGAACCGTGCAGTTGGATATTTTCTCGAGAGAAATTATCTGCGATTTGTTCTTTTGAAAGATTTATCACCATTTTTCAAAGACTACATTGAGTCGTTTACCGACAAACACCAGCCTTTTTCAAGGCTTCCAGCCTTTTTTTTGTCGTTTATCGACTATTAACAGTCTTTTTAAAGACTACACAAGTGATATTCACCATGTACCGCGGAAACTACCAGAGACCCGCAGCTGGCGCTTCACAGCCCGGGTATCCTCCGACTGGATACAATGTGAATATCGCACTTTCTCGTGCCAACAATGAAGTGCACGTCCTGAAAAGGCATGTGGCAGAACTTAATGCCAATTTAATCCGAAAACATCTGGTCTATGAGAAGATGGTATGTGAGCAAAAAACAAAGCTTTCAGACCTCATCATGGAGAACGAGGGTTTGTCTCTGAAGCTCACTGAGACCACAGAACAACTTTCTGTCAAAAGTGCTGAACTCACGGTCAACAACCAGACCTGGCAGCAGAAGTACGACAAACTGGAGGAAAAGACATTCAAAGAACTGGATAACCAACGACAGTCATTTGAGTCTAAAGTAACAGGATTACTCTCCACCAACGGTACTCTAAAAAGAAAGCTTCACAAGCAGCTGGCCGAAAACCACCAGTTGGAAGCAGAACACAAGCTGCTCAAGATCGAGACAGAGGCTCTGGCGAAGACTATCACGGAAAACGAGGGTTTATCTCTGAAGCTCACTGAGACCACAGAACAACTGTCTGTCAAAAGTGCTGAACTCACGGTCAACAACCAGACCTGGCAGCAGAAGTATGACCAACTGGAAGAAAAGACATTCAAAGAACTGGATAACCAACGACAGTCCTTGGAGACTAAAGTAACAGAGTTACTCTCCACCAACGGTTGTATCCAAGAGGAGCTGCACAAAGTGCTGGCCGAAAACCACCAGTTGGGAGCAGAAAACAAACTGCTCAAGATAAAGACAGAGACTTTACAAAAGAGCCAAGACGAGATAAGCTCTCTTAGTGATTTAAGTGAGTCCTGCCTGACCTTAAAGATCCGCCTGATGGAGGATACCATCGCCAATGGAAATCAGATCCTCAGCAGCAAGATCCAAGATTTACAGGCCGAAAACCACCAGTTGGGAGCAGAAAACAAACTGCTCAAGGTGAAGACAGAGACTTTACAAAAGAGCCAAGACGAGATAAGCTCTCTTAGTGATTTAAGTGAGTCCTGCCTGACCTTAAAGATCCGCCTGATGGAGGATACCATCGCCAATGGAAATCAGATCCTCAGCAGCAAGATCCAAGATTTACAGGCCGAAAACCACCAGTTGGGAGCAGAAAACAAACTGCTCAAGGTGAAGACAGAGACTTTACAAAAGAGCCAAGACGAGATAAGCTCTCTTGGTGATTTAAGTGAGTCCTGCCTGACCTTAAAGATCCGCCTGATGGAGGATACCATCGCCAATGGAAATAAGATCCTCATCAGCAAGATCCAAGATTTACAGGACGACAAAACCGTCCTTGAGAACATCTGCCTCTACTTAAAAAAAAAGAGTAGAGGCATTTTTGGGAGACGGATGCAAGACCGGCAGACGGAGATTGACAAAATGAGGCGAAAGATGCAAGACAGGGAGACAAAGAATTAAAGATACACCTTCCTTCATCTCCCACTCCACCCTACCTCATCCATCTGCCGCCGCTCTCCCAAATACTCCCCCCAATATTTTCCCCAACATTCCCCCGCCAAGTCCAGGCATGGACTCGCCCCCTCATTCATTGGTTAATATCATGCTATTGGGTAGGTGTTTTTTTCCAACTCTACGGCTGGAAAGTAGCACGGCACAGCGCCTGAGGAACGAGAAAAGAGAAGACAAAGGAGACCATCCAGGACGTCAACATCAACGTGCCTGAGACTTGACACCAGTGAGAACACCTTCCTTCATCTCCCACTCCTCCCTGCCTCATCCATCTGCCCCCGCTCCCCTCCTCCCCGCTCCCTCTCCCTCCCCCCAACACTCCCCCCAACACTCCCCCCAACATTCCTCCGCCAAGTCCAGCCTTGGACTCACCTCTTCCTTCATTGGTAAGTATCATGCTAATGGGTATCCTTTATTCCCTGTGTTCCAGTAGGTGTTTTTTTCCAACTTCATTGGCTGGAAAGTAGCACGGCGCAGCGTCTGAGGAATGCATCTTTTTCATCTCCTCCATTTTCTTCTTTGGTTAATGCGAGGCCGCAGATGAAGAAGAGGGGATTCCTGTATTTGCGCGCATCCACTGAACCCGGTCATTTGGCCGATGTTTGGATGAACTACGACGGCTGGTTCGACGAATCAATGGTGAAAACATGTTAACGTAGTTCGATAGTTTCATTTAGCCGTCACTAGAAAATGGGTTCTCGGTTAAATTTTTCAAGTTATACAGCGTGCAATGTGGACACATATGTCCCCATCTTTAGTTTTAGTAATGCCATGCCAATAACACAGTGATGCCATGCCAATATTACGAACAGTATCTTACTTAATATTTATTATTAGTTTAGTATGTACTATCATATAAGTAATATAGGACTAATGTCATAGAAGTAATATAGGACTAATATCATAGGATGTAATATAGGACTAATATCATAGGAGTAATATAGGACTAATATCATAGGATGTAATATAGGACTAATAGCATAGGAGTAATATAGGACTAATATCATAGAATATAATATAGGACTAATATCATAGGAGTAATATAGGACTAATATCATAGGATGTAATATAGGACTAATATCATAGGAGTAATATAGGACTAATATCATAGAATATAATATAGGACTAATATCATAGGAGTAATATAGGACTAATATCATAGAATATAATATAGGACTAATATCATAGGAGTAATATAGGACTAATATCATAGAATATAATATAGGACAAATATCATAGGAGTAATATAGGACTAATATAACAAACATGGCATCATACTTAGTATTTCTAATATTATATTACAAAATATCATACAGTGTTTTCCCTACCATGATATCCTCCGGTGCGCCCCAACGGCCATGACCCCCTCCGGTACGTCCGCCCCCCAATGTTGGGAACCTAGGGAAAACACTGATATGACATAATATAGCCAAACTAATATAGGAGAACTAATATAGCAGACATGGCATTGTAGTTTTATTTCTAATATCATATTACAAAATATCATACAGTGTTTCCCCTACCATGATATCCTCCGGTGCGCCCCAACGGCCATGACCCCCTCCGGTACGTCCGCCCCCCAATGTTGGGAACCTAGGGGGAACACTGATATGACATAATATAGCCAAACTAATATAGGAGAACTAATATAGCAGACATGGCATTATAGTTTTATTTCTAATATTATATTACAAAATATCATACAGTTTTTTCCCTACCATGATATCCTCCGGTGCGCCCCAACGCCCATGACCCCCTCCGGTACGTCCGCCCCCCAATGTTGGGAACCTAGGGAAAACTCTGATATGACATAATATAGCAGAACTAATATAGCAGACACGGCTTTATACTTTATATGTCTAATATCATACTAATAGCATAAATATAGCATTATAGTTCTATTATAATTTAAGACATTATTATAGACTAATATCACAAATGTAGCATCAGACTTCATATTTCTAATATATAACATAATATCATAATATAACAGATGCTATATTTCTAGCCATGCCTTTAATACTTAGACAAACTATAGATGGGGACATGTGTGTCTACCTTGCACGCTGTATAACTTGAAAAATTCAATTGAGAACCCATTTTCTAATGACGGCTAAATGAAACTGTTGGACTACGTTAACATGTTTTCACCATTGATTCGTCGAACCAGCCGTCGTAGTTCATCCAAACACCGGCCAAATGACCGGGTTCAGTGGATGTGCGCTAATACAGGAATCCCCTCTTCTTCATCTGCGGCCTCGCATTTCGCCAGAGAAGAAAATGGAGGAGATGAAAAAGATGCATTCCTCAGACGCTGCGCCGTGCTACTTTCCAGCCAATGGAGTTGGAAAGAAACACCTACTGGAACACGGGGCGTAAAGGATACCTATTAGCATGGTACTTACTGATGGAGGAGGAGGCGATTCCATGGCTGGACTTGGCGGGGGAATGTTGGGGGGAGTGTTGGGGAGAGTGTTGGGGGCAGGGAGAGGGAGCGGGGAGGAGGGGAGCGGGGGTAGATGGATGAGGCAGGGAGGAGTGGGAGATGAGGGAAGGTGTTCTCACTGGGGTCCCGTCTCAGACTCGTTGATGTTCACGTCCTGGATGTCCTCCTTTGTCTTCTCTTCTCTCGTTCCTCAGACCTGTGCAGTGCTACTTTCCAGCTGTAGAGTTGTAAAAAAACACCTACTGGATAGCATGACATTAACCAATGAATGAGGAAGCAAGTCCTTATATATGGCCTGGCCCAATTTAATTTTTTTTTTTTTTTCTGTTTATTTTTTTTTTTTAGTTTAAAATCTAAATTGCCCCCCCCCTCCCCCCCCTGTGGGTTTTCCCTTCTTGGGTTTCCCACATAAAAAAAAAAAAATCTCCTCCGTGAATCGCCACCTTAACGTGGTGGAGGAGTTTGCGTGGCTCAGTGACCCTGTGACCTTTGTTGTCTGAGGCAGAAGCCCCCTGCAGGGCGGCCGGAGGACAGCAGGTCTCAGGGGAGAGTCCAGACTAAGAGCGATTCAAAAACCCCGATGTTTTAGTTTAGCGGCCCCACGTTGTGGAACGTGAAAACAAACTAAACAATAATAAAATGGCTCTCACGGCTTATTATCTATATTTCAAAAGTGTTTAAAAAAAACGAGACAGCCAAAACACAGGAAAAAAAGGTTCTTAAATGGTTCTTTAGAAGGCAGTGTGGTTCTACAAAGAACCGTCACCTTCTAAAGAACCATTTATCTATAATATGGTTCTAAATGGTTTTAATATGGTTCTTTGGGATATTAAATGTTTCTTTGAGTCATTATAATATTCATTTTCACACCTTAATCATTCAGCGGGCCGCACTGGACCGGATCTGCAAAAATGTATTTTTCACAACATTAAAAACGGCGGAAAATCTGAAAAGGTGCATTTGCACGCCATGGTTGACTTTTAGAGCATGTCCGAGATCACCTGCGTGCAGAATGTCAGGTCAATCGGTGATAATAAGCTAAAATAAAACATGTAAAGGCGGCGCAAGAGAGCCATCCCATGAAATATTAAAAATTTTCGCACTCATCACTCACCAAAAGTTTTGAGTATGACAAAGGCCTCAAAAGTGCGATTGAAGTAGCAAAAGAATAATAATAATAATAATAATCTTTCGAAACACACTAGTGCTTCGCCCGACATTCAGTCGGCTCAGGCCCGAATAATCAGGATAATAAAATAAATCATCCTTCCCACAGTGATCTTCGCTGTGGCGGTCAGCAGGCATTAACATTCCACCCAAGTGCTGATCCTCCTTTAATTTTGCTTCCCGGCGTTGTCTGAAGCAGCAGAGATAGTGCAGACATTTTCGCTTTGCTAATTGAATCCTGATTAATTAAACAGACCGCCCTACTGGCTAACACAAATCACACACAAATAGAATCTGAAAAACCATCTTGTTTTGCCTTTTTTTTAACCTGTCAAAACTTCACGTTGTCTCGCTTTGAGAGGAGAATGTGCACACCGCGGCTGAAGCAGCTGTAGGATTGACCACACTAAAAGTGCTGTCGGCTCTCCGTCCAAAGGGTGTCGGGCTCTCTGAGTCGGGACACTTTTTCACTTGGACCGGTGAAAGTAAAAGTGAACCTCATTTTCTCCCAGATTGCAGAACCTCCCGGATGTTCCGGCTGGGAGGAACTGTCCACTTCATTTACTCCTTCCATTTGTTAAGGCAAAGTCACGCCCCATCTGCATGGAGGACACGCTGGCAACTTCTGGCTGCTCTCTGAGTTTGTCAGACGGGGAGCTTCATTCCGCCTTTACTTTTACCTTTGTCTAATCCCTTCAGAATCGCAGTAACAACTGAAGTGTTCCTGGATCTTACGTCTCCTTCGGAAACAGAGTGGAAACACACCGTCCTGAATGAACAAGCTGTGGGTTCCTCCAACTTTACCCATCCACAGCATTACAAACCGTGGCGAACTAACTGCTGTCCATGTCCACCAGTCAATGAGCTCATCGTCTTTGGTTGGTCTGATGGAGCTTTCGAGGGTCGGGTCACTGGACTAGATTCACGACAAAGACTTAAAACCTCTAAAAGCGACAAAACAAAGACTAACCAGACGATAAACTATTAGATGCATAGTGAATGCCCTGAGACGTTCTCACACACGTCATAATATTGGCTCCATTCGGGACATATGTGGTAATAAAAGTCAAATGGAACTCACCTTAGGCTTCCTCTCCACTGCCATTGTTGAGATTTTTCTGTAGAACTACAGTTTCACAGGATCCATCTGACCGCCGACAGCCTTTCCGAGGCGACCGCGTTGACCTGCCGCTCGCCGGGCGACCGAGTCTCAGGTCTCTTAACCTCTGTCGACCCGTCTGCGATGTCTCTTCTGTGAAAGCCAGGCCAAGGTGTGAATTGCTGTGAAGCAGCGGGGCTCCTGAGGCCTGCAAGCAATTCACACGGCAACTTGCATGCCACCGCTGGCGCGAGGTGTCACACTGTATCACGTGACCCCGACAACTTACAGGTCACATTCGGGTGCGAAGGAACCACGGCGGTGATTTGCTTGTGTCGCTCACTACGACACAAGCAAATATGTATACATATATATATACACATAAATATACATATATATGTGTATATACATATATACATATATATATATATATGTATATATATTTGTATGTATATATATTGTATATATATTTATATACATATATATATGTATATTTATGTGTATATATACACATATACATGTATATATGATATCATACATATACATATACATACATATATACATATATATATACATACATATACATATATATATACACATATACATGTATATATGTATATATACATATATATATATGTATATATATATATGTATGTATGTATATACATACATATATACACATATATACATGTATGTGTATATACATATATACACATACGTGTATATATGTGTATATATGTATGTATATACATACATACATGTATGTATGTATATATATATATATATATATATATATGTATGTATGTATATGTATATATATATATAACGTTATAGGATCATGGGAGGAAGCGTGTGTGTGTGTGTGTGTGTGCCGAGAGGTGTCAGGGGGAGAGGGAGGGGGGGGGGGGGGGCAAACCCTGTGGGAGCCAACCACCTGATGCCCGCCCTGAAACCAAAGGAAGCCTTAAATTGCCACCCACTGTTGCCGTTGGCTTGTAGTCCCAATGGATGGTTTGACAGGGCTTTTGATTTGGGGATGGCGTGCCGGGCCGAGTGCTGCAACAAGAGAGCAACAGACAACGCTCCCTCTCCCTCGAATGATTAATCGCTGCGGCGAGCGGAGGTGCAACTTGGCGGCGCGTCTCATTACCCGGAGGAGCGCCCCGTCTTTACGAGTGATTCTCAAACGCACCGCAGCAAAACAGCCTTTAAACATCAACTTTTCGGCCGCCATGACGCGTCCTCGGGCACAGCGGGCAGATCGGCGTCACTCTGTGTGCATTGAGGGCTGTTTTTTTTTTAGCCTTCAGTCGATTTCATGTTTCTTATTTCAATGCTGAAAGCGGTGAGGTTTATTAGTGTAACTGAGGGTGCAGGTGGCCACGGTAACGGGAGCACTGGGTTTCTCGGCGGCTTGTCCTTGGACGCCGGCATTAGTCGGAAGAAAGTGTTTTGCACTTTGGCAAACACACACAGCTTTAATTGTGTTTCAGCCCACTTGTGCGTTGTTTAATGGCACTGCGCAGTTCAATGGTGTTATTTTTAGTTTAGAAATGACTTTCTTAAAACACAGTAATCATGTGCAGGCGAAAGATCGACGCCATGCTTTGTCAGATATCGTGTGATAACAGCCCTGTTTGTCTACGCCACATAGTCGTTGTGCGGCGGTTGTTCAGAAGGCCGCTTGGAGCTGAGGGGAGGTGCAGAGTCTGTTGGTGAACTTTGAGTGGCACCTTTCACATCAGACGGGCGTGTGATCCGGCGCTAAAAGGTTCCCCGTGGCGCTTTCTTGTTAACAAACAGAAAGCTGCGTTTTAAGTCGGCGTTGCTCGCCAAAGGGCGTTGTGTGTAGCCACAAGCAAGTTCCCTCACACATTTACAATGAATCAAAGCCCACTGACGTGCTTCTTCAACAAGGGAAATCTTATTTTACAAGATTAGCTACTCTAGGTGGTGTGGATGATGATGTGCAACACCCAACACTGTGGAAGCCACCACCTTGGCGTCCATTGTTCTTCTCACCGGGCCAACAACAGCACAAGCCAAAATATCATTCCGTTGCTGCTTTATTCAGTTGGTTGAAAAAAAGGTCATTGATCCGCTGTCGACGGGGCGTTTTAAATAATAAATAAATAATAAAAAAACGGCGCAGCTCAGACGTCAGCTAATCGCGGCTAATCTGCAGCGGGTTGCTCCCCCGCGGCCCGCCGCGTGTCATCGAGCCAGTCGGACTAATCCTCCCTGCTATCGCACCTTTTCACGCCGCACACGGGCGTTTAATTCCCCTTGTTGTCGTTGAAGATGAATCACACATTAGTCTTGTTTTTATGTGCGTGTGTGTCAGCGACGGCGGGCGAGTTGTGTTCGGGCCGCTGTGGGCGGGATGTCTGTTGGAACGGAACAAACGCTTTACGCATCAAACAACAGGGCGACAAACCAAACACGCACAACAGGACGAGGCCCTGACAAAGGAGAGGGCACTCGTGTTCAGAAGTCGGGATAATCGGAGCGTCTGGTCCTGTGCGATACGCGCTGATCCAAGAGACCGGCGCATTTTGTTTGTGTTTGTCCTCTCATTTGCATGGAAATATGTGTGTTTTCCCCACTAAAGAACATCTGAGGACATCATTAAATGTTGAAAGGCATGGACATAAATTAAACATCGGCTTTTCGTGCCGCCCCGGTTTGTAAACTTCGGGAGAGATTTCTTATCGGAGCCCAACATCTTAATTACAAGCCACTCGGGTAAGTCTTTCCTCCGCCAGGACTGAACACGCGGAGGATGCAAGGGGAAGTCGCACAAACGTTGGCCAACACTTCATTTGCATTGTGTTTGTGCGCCGGAGCTGAGCGAATAGAATCCTCACGCTGCCTGATGACTTATTTATTGCTGGTGGAGGAAAGAAAACAACATCCTTCATCCTGATGCTCCCTTCTGGGGAATACTATGTGTGTGTGTGGGGGGGGGGGGCTTTTGTCTCTCAGTTGTAGTTAGTGACTGAATTTCTTTCCGTGACTTGGATTTAAATGACGTCATCATCAATGTGGGAAAGTTACTGGTGTGCTAAACTTTTTAGTAAAACGTTAAAGCTACTAGATGTTTCTCGTCATCATTTTTACGAGCTCCTCAAGTTAGTTCTGGCCGAATTAGCCTCTAACTTCATTCCAACGATGTTTTCTCTGGATCACATGATGTCTCATCATAATCACTGTGTCACAGTTCTTGCACAGTAGGATCGATTTCACATTATTCACATTTACTCTGTATTCAATTAGGGCTCTCATTCATTCATTTGCTTTATATCACCGTCTCCAAAGTTACCATGGCAACGGCCCTGCTGGCCCATCCATCCGCTTCCACGGTCTCGCCCCTGGACGTGCGCCTCTGTCACATTTAATCCGTAATAATGAAGACTAATAACCTAAAGTGTACCAGATGATTTTGAGGAAACAGGGACACAGAACGTGTGTTTACTCTCCACCCTCTACTTACATGCTACACAACTCAGATCGAGCTCATCGGCAAAATGAAGGAATGTTCCAGATCAACATCAGGGAAACCTCCAGCTGGCCACTGGAAAGCATCCCGCCGTTGCCTTCGTCCTGCAACCACTCAGTACTCAGCGGAGCGCAGCGCTCTTCCTGAAGAAGAAAGGTTTTCCATTTCTCCTCCAATGCTTCAGATCCTTCCGATTCCTCAAAGCAATGACAGGAGGTGTTTCTGTTCAGCATGTCTTCATAATGAACCTGATACACACCTCACGCAGCTACTCGTGCAGCGCCTGAACGTCTGCTTACGGGGTAATTGCAGGCAGCCGTGTTTCCCTCGGTGGGCTCTGAGGACCTGCGAGGCACCTCGAGGCGCTTCTAGGTTCCAAGAATGCTTCAAAAACCTTCATGATGTATCGTAAAGTGCTGCTGTTGGCATTTGAATGAATAACTAAACCCCGGGAGGAGTCCATCAGACGCAGAGCTGACCACATTTACTCTGTTAAAAGGCCTCGTTGATGATACAATCCCATCACACAGGTAAACGCACCTGGATCAAAGCGCCTGGGATCGATCCCATCCGACAGGGAGGTTCCATTCCACGAGTCCACGTTTCCTCATCCACTTCTTCCCTTTGTTTACACAGCTTTGATTCTTCATGCGGAAAGTACCTTCATCAGAAGGAGGAGGAGGAGGAGGAGAAAAAAACATCTCTTTCAAGTGTAAATGTGAAAATGGTCAGGTGGTAATTTGTTAGAGAATGTGAAACAAAAAGGGGAGGCGGGCTTCCTGGTGGACGGCGGCGCCGATGTTAATTAGCGTCGGTGCTGCTTTGTTGATGGATGAGCAAAACGAGGAACAAACACTAATCCACACGGCGGAAAAGGAACATTAAAAACATGAGGTCCACTTTATTGTGTGTAGCTCCTTTAATTAAACATGTAAAACAGGAATCACATCGTTTGGGTTCTGCAGGTTGATTGAAACCAAAGACAAAAACAAATGTGAAAACTGATTTGTTTGAGTAAATGAAGCCACTTCTTTAGATTAAGTAAAAAAAAAAAACACCATGCTTTTGTTTAAAATTACCGTTAAATGGAAGCGAAAATGCGTAAATGGAATCATAGTTCCCTCAATTGACATCATGGTGTATCGAAGAGAATGTTCAACGAGTTAATAAAGAGTCATTAAATGATGGAGTTTCCGGCGCCGTGGCGTCTAACCAGACGCGCCTCCCGCCAGTCCATCGCAACCGAAGCGTGTGAGCGCGTGACTGTGCTTCTCCGCTGTGCTGCTCGCTTCTGATGCTTTTCCTGCTCGGCCCGCGTCACCGCTGGTGCTTCTGCTGCTGCCGGTGGCCATTTAAGGACGGGGGCGCGGTAATTGGCTCAGGTTTCACACTAACGCTGTGTTCCATTTCCATTTTGTGCCACCACAGTGTTTTCCTTTTTATTTCACTCCTTTTTAACACAGGTGTGTTCATATTCAGACTTTTTAAGGTCACCATCTTGGAAGGCACAGCGTGGGAAAGCTTACCATGAATATCTCGGAGCTCTGCACTCGACCTCAGCGTTTTATCTGGGCGGCTTTATCCGATGCACCGTTTAGGTTTTTAGCATTATGTTCCACCGCTGCCAGCATCTACCACGGGCAAAGTGGAACGTGACGTTCCCCGTGCACAAAGACCTTTGTGTGAAGGGAGCGATCGCACCCCGGAGGACGGGAGGCCTCCTGTGACACACGCAGCGACCATGTGCATGGTGAACACTTAGCATAAAACAATCGGAATAGATTCTCACTGCGTGTGTGGAAAACAAAACCACAAGCTCTATCTTCAAGAGAACTTTGAAAAAAAATGCCAGGGCAAAGTCATTGTGGTTGTATGAGAGGGGGCGCATACCCTGAGGTCTCAATACAGCAGGATGCTCACAGAGACCCCCCCCCCCCCGTCTGGGACCCGGTTGCTTTGAACATTTTCACACAATGGAGCTCGTATTGATTTTTGTTTTGAACTAGAGGGAAGAGTTTGAATAGGAAGTGCTAATATTTTAATCCTGCAGTCCCAAGACGCAGAGAGATCCTCGGCAAGGAGGAAACACACAAACAAACAGGGTTCTTGTTCCTTTCATGAAACATTGAAAAGAATCCTGCAGAAAAGTTTTTCTTCAAAAAAAAAAATAGAAAAAACCCAATGCAGGTGTTGCAGACAACGTGGCCACAAAAACAACTGGTGCCCCACCTTCTCCTCTGCGTGGAGCTCGGTGGAGTAATTATCTCCGGCCGGGTCTTAATCGGCTGCTCTCCACTCTGACAAGTGATCAATTCTTCCACTTAGAGAAGTTTTACAGAAAAGTCTGCCCAACAAATCTCCGCCTCGTGCCGAACCCGAGGCTGGCGGCGGGTTGGAGAGAACACGGCCTGGATATTGATTTTCAGGCGCAGGGTGAATTATTCCTGCTCTCGTGGAGTCTGAGATCTGATATGAAGTCATCTGGCCCTCGTGCGCCGCGCGGTAATTCACACCAGCACCACACAGCCTTTTCCTTTGGCCACCGCGGGAACGCCTCCTCTCAGATTAGCCTCTCAGGCGATGGAGAAGATATCGCAGAACATTATTGATCGGCATGTGAAGAGGGCCACGTACACGGCAGTTTATCATCAGCTCGGCAGGGCAGCCTGGGAATGGGATATTTGATTTGAACAAAAGCCCCTGTGTGGACGGGGACGGATTAAAGGGTCACACACAGCTATACGGCCCCGTTCCCCTTCTGGTGAACAGAAGAGAGAGACACACGCCTCACCTTTAATACAGTTTCACATGCTCATAGCTTCCATTGAGGCTGCTGTTGATGATAAATGGTGCAATCATCGTAATTCCTCGATGAGTGGTGATTGAATGTCCCTGTAAAAAGGCAGATTCTCAGAAAGCCATAATTTCCTCATCGTTTTCATGTTCTGGGAGGATTAACAGCAGCAAAACCACCAAAGGAAATGCATTGTTTTTTATCTTTTGGTCTCCTGAAATATTCCAGAGTGGATTTTTGCTCCCGTGGCGCCTGTTGGCCGAAGGCAGGAGACTTTTGGCTGCCCTTTGCATCTCTCAGGTGGGAATTTTGTATAAATGTGGAGCTTGCGGAGCTCCCCCCCCCCCCCCCCCCCCCCCTCCAAAGAGAGGCTTCCCTGGATAAATGGAGGCTGTGAAGTGCGGGAGAAAGGTCACGCACACCTCAGGGGAAAGAGAGAGGGGGTGGGGGGGGGCACTGGTTCTCCAAAGGTCACGGCTGTGCGTGGGTCTGTAGGTCAAAGGTGAACCTGGAATAAACAGCCAGTGTGGAAAGGTGAGAGTCAAGAAGACGCTTTCTGCTACTACGAACGATTTAAATCAGGGGTGTCAAACGTACGGCCCGCGGGCCGGAAACGGCCCGCCAGGTGGTTCAGTCTGGCCCGCGGGATTAATCTGTATTACTGAAAAAAAATAAGAATACACTTCTATAAAATCTGCAGTTCCTATATCGTCCGCTAGTGGCGCTGTTTCACGTCTATCGCTTTACCCGCATTTTCTGTTGACCCTGGCACCCTCTTCAGTGAAATGTCTTTGTCAAAAAAGAGAAAAGTGGACACAGTGTCGGATTTTTTAAGAAAAATGGACCTCTTCCTACATGTTCATGGAGGTGAATCACAATCACTGTGATCAGTTTTTATGCATGATGCACTTAAATAAATGTTAAACTGGGTGAAAATGTTGTTGAAATTGCACATTACTTTTCTTAAAAAAAAAAGGTTGTTGATAATATATTTATTAAAAGGACAATTCATTGCATATAAAGATTTTTATAATTTACTTCTTCTCTGCACTAATACAAAGAAGAAAGTGGACTTATTGTTAGTTCTATGTCATTTTAGAATGAGTTTACTGGTCTGGCCCACTTGAGATGCGATTAAGTTGTATGCGGCCCCCAGACCAGAATGAGTTTGACACCCCTGATTTAAATGCTGCGACCTGTGGCCTGTGCAGACATCTGCAGCTTCCTATTGGACTGTTTCCCACAGTCAGGGGACATTTTCAGAAGACAATTTAGGCCCACGACTACGAGAAATAACAAATGAATCCTGTGACTATAAGTCACGTGGCCGATGACCCCGGCCGTCTGCGACAGCGAATGTTCCTCAAGTGGAACGCAGCGAGGATCGCTCCCATGCCTGCGCCCACACGCTGGGTGAATAATCACACAGGAAGTCCTGTGCATTTAGTTTTAAATTGGATTTATTCATCAATGTGACCTCAGCATCCCCATTGGGAGAAACTGGTTGACCTGCGTCTTTTAAGGATCAGTTAAAGAGCCACACAGCACTCACAGCCCAAATCGACGTCTCATGATGATGTTTTTTTTCCAGTGTACTGATATTTATGACCTGAAAGTTTGGACCCACTCTCAAAAAACCTGAGCCAAAGTTGTTAAACCCCGAAGCCGAGGCTCTTACATCTGGAGAAGCTCCATAAACACAGTCTGCATGTGGAGGCCTAATTAAACCTGTCATCACCTTGTACTTTAAGAACAGCGATGGAGAGGGGGAGTAAACGAGGTCCAGTGGACTGTTATTTAATAAAGACGGCTAATTGGGTCAGAGATCTTTATCCTCACCGAGCAATAAGGACGAGACCGGCAGCACGAAGGTTCTCCTGAAGGAGTCTAGAGAGCGATGAAGAGAGCGATGGAAACGAGGACAACGTGGCGGTGGCGTGGAGGGGACGGCTCACGTGGGCTTCAGTTGGTGCGTCAGGGGTTGAAGTCGGGGTTGAGGACCGGTCGAGGCGGCGGGACTCATCGCTCAGTGGAGGACGGAGGAGAACATCGCCATACGAAGGCTCATGCTGCCCTCTAGTGGCAAATGCAACGAGCTGACCACTTTACACCCCTTTGGACTGTTGTTGGTCCTGCTCAGGGCCGGCCCAAGGCATAAGCGAACTAAGCGGCTGCTTGGGGCCCCCCTAGCCCCCTGGCTAGGGGGCCCTAAGCAGCCGCTTAGTATAAGCGAACTAAGCGGCTGCTTGGGGCCCCCCTAGCCCCCTGGCTAGGGGGCCCCAAGCAGCCGCTTAGTTCGCTTATACTGCAAGCAGCCCTAGTTTTCTATTATAACCTCAGTGCATTCGCTGGAAACGTGACCGCATGTCTCCTTTCACCTTTAACGAGAGAAGAGTGAATGAGTTCAATCTGCCGCCGCCTGCAGAACGCTGGCTTCTCAATATTCCATGTACATCTGAGCACATCAACGCCAACTGATTCCACTGATTCGTAGCGAATGTGAGTGATGTTTGGGTTTTCTTATGAAACCCGGCTGTTGCGCTTTTCGGAATTTGCATTTAAATGAAGTTTTCAAAGACGTCGCTAAAGTGCTACACATTGCCTTTGAGACACATGGCCTACGGCTGAAAAGAAACTCCAAACATCCACCCCAAACGACCGATTCTTACATTTTGAGGGCTAGATATTGAGTACAGGGTTCCTCAAAAGCATTTTACACATTTCTTCTTCTTGTCCGTTTGTGTTTCCTTGGCTGCGGCGCAGCAGTAAATATGAGGTGGAAGGGTTGATTGGCTGGAAGTGCTCGGGTGATGTAGGTGTACAATTATTTTCCTGGATCCATTGAGAAGAAGAGGCTGTGACGCTAGCGGCCTCCTCAGCTGAAATGAGTGATGTGCAGCATTTGGCCTAAGGCGCTGGATGACACCACTCCGAATTGTGGAGGAAGTTGCAATTAGGCCAGTTTTAACTGGCCAAGAGATTGCCAGTGGGCATCAGATTTTCTGCACAGAGGTGGAGGGTTGATGAGCTGCTAAACTCAATGAATCATTGTCCTGAATCTACCAAATTAAATTAAAATGTGTGTTTGCTGGGCAAATGAAAGTAAACACACAATGTCTAATGACGAGAATATGATGAGTCTGAAATAGTAATGAGAACAAACATATAATGTGATAACAACTGTCATGCACAAAATTATAGGTTCATTTATATTTCCTATATTTACAACTTATAATTCACTATTAACAAAAACAACTTCAGCTTTCATAACAATTTTTTTTTTGATTTATTGTTCATGCTTCTGACAATTTGGAGGAATTAATAATTTATCTTGAACTTCGTATCAATCAAATAAATCTCTTTATTTCTCTCATTTTGCAAATAACCAAGAATATTCTCCTCCCATGTAAATGCTGAATTGTGTGTCAATCACCTTCAAGAGGCGGCGTGTTGTGTTAAAAGGATGCCTCCCATTGGATGATACGTTGTACTGGAAACGCCTTCAAAACCTGTCTTTCTTGTGATTGGTCAGCATTGACATGGCAACAAACTACGTACCGAGTGCACACTGTCCCCATAAGGCAGCAGCAACCGCTTGAGCCGTCTACCAGCCAGCCATCGCAAACAAGCCAGGCAGCGAGTAACGGATTGATGTGTTTATCCGGTCATCTGTCGGCTTTGTGCTCCCTTGAAATCCCTCCATACCCCGTTTTTTCCCTTCTACAACGGTTTTATTTCTTCTTTGGTAGTCCCACAACAATATGAAGCTGAAGCTTCTCTGCTGAATGGTAAGGCTGGCGGTTTTGTCTTCCTCTTTTGCAAAGCCCGCACCGACTCATCCAAAATGGCTTCTGCTAGCTAGCGACCTAAAGACACGGACGTCTGACGTTAGCTCTCTGCAGCTAGCTAGCTAACCGTTGGACGTTAACGTTGGCTTCGGAGCCGGCAGATAGCATCGCTGCTTCAGCTGATTTATTGCGGTGAAGTAGAAAATGGCGTCGTCGCCTAGCTGTTTTAAGTAGTATTACAAGAAAACCAACACTGTGACAGCTAGTGTCCTGGCGATGTTACGCGGACGAGCTCTCCTCTGAACGTCGAGAGTCTCCCGTCATGCAAGCGCAACCCGACCGGTTGTATTATTAGCTGCCAGCCAGGACGCCCTGCCCTAGTTTACTGCATCGGTTCCGTCGGGTTCTTGTCCCCTCTGCGATTAACGGCATCATACTGCGGGCGTCTCCGGTTTGACAGCTTTCCTATTACATGTTTACCTTTACATCGGATCTCACCGCATATGGTTTAAACAAACAGACGAAACCGTCGGCACATTGTTTTAAAGAAAGAAGACCGTACTCGTACGCGGCCAACATCCAACGTGTGTGAGTTGGCTAACGTTTACCGACGGGTTCAGCCACCCGGCCGTGGTGATCGCTACATGTTAGCATGTAGCATTAGCGGCCCAGCTGACGCACCTCTGCTGTGATGCGGCGGGGACGCGCATTTGTTGTCGTTGTGCCAGGCACGCCTTTTTTTAAATGCACGGCTAGTGTGCACGACGCGTAACGTGTAGTGTTTGCGATTCCCCTCAGTGAGCCGCGCTGATGTCAGTGGCCTGTGACAAAGACCCGGCTATTGATGTTGGTTAATTGACCAGCTTTTTAGGCCGCGTTGGATGGACACTTCCTGCCCCCCCCCCCGGTGTGCCCTCTGTTATGTTGCAGCTATTGATCCAGCCTACGAGTGACACCTCCTCCCCCTCCCCCGTGCAGTTACTAATCGCCCTCCCCTTTCTCTTCCGCAGCACCGTCCCCACCCCCTCCTATTATTCTTATTCTTTTGAGTATTCTTCATTGTCAAGCCGCCAAAGTGGAGAGTGTGATTTCAGAAGGGGGTGCTTCTCGTTTCAGGTAATGACATGGAAACATGTGCATTTCTTTTCCATTCTTTCTATTCATCCACCGGTGGTCAATAACTTCTAGCAGGATGCGGAAAGGAAGAAAATGGCCGTCAGGAACCTTCTAGATAAAGTGGACATAATGAGCCTCGGGAGGATTTCTGAATGTTTGTGCCGCCTTTCGTCCTGTCAACAACAGGATGTCCCCGTCCCCCCCCACCCCCAATTAAGTCTTAAAAAACCTCAAATGATCTGGGACACTGTGTGCTGGACGCATCCTTCATCCCGGGGGACTTGAGGTTTTATGGTGCGCCTTTATCATCGGGTACAACTTCTGTGAGTTTTCCAAATGTCATTTGGCAAATTGGTTTATCACAGATGTTTTAACAAAAAAGAGATGCAGTGGAAATAACATTCCTTCCTCCGAATAATCCGTCCCAGTCCGACGTGCTCCAGTGCCTGCGGGATCTAGTATTAATAGAGCGTGATGTCTGTGATCACGCTGCAGCAGCACAGCGGTTACTCTGGAGCAGCCGCCTCCAGTTTTCTTTATTTAACTGCTCCTACAAACTCCTAAACCAGAGTTGGGGATTATTGAAAACTCTTAAAAAGTACTTTATTTAGTTTCTGTCGTTTCTGCGTTTAAATGAAATGTGGTTCAGTGATCTGAGTGGAAAATGACTCAGACTAGAGTCAGCTTTTGTGATATAATGTTAATAAATGTTTGTTTATTCTATATAAACATCAAATGTTATCAGGAAGGGATGAAATGCAGCGTGTTGTACTGTATAAATAGTCCAATTAATCTGGCTTGACGTTGCGATATGGTCTCATTCCTGTTGGTTTGCTTCTACAGTGCTTCTTCGGGGGGAGGAGGTGGTAGGGGCGCACCTCAGCACTATCCCAAGACTGTCGGCAACAGGTTCGTCCTCTGGAATTTGTTCAAAATACATTTAATGGATTGTGATTTAGCGGCAAGCCCCCCAATGCAGAAGTAGTGGATTTTTAATTGCCTCCTAAAGAGCATTATTTGTAGTCTGTGCAGTCGCTTATCGGATCATGATTTACGGTATTAGACTTTATGCTGGATTGCCAGGGTGGTGTGATTTTGTGTACCAGCCGTGATGTCTCCTGGTTATCTGGTACTTAGTGTGCGTCTCTTTCTCCGTGCTTTGTCAGCGAGTTCCTGGGGAGAACCCCAGGGCAAAGCGTTCAGAGATGGGTTCCTTCACGAAGCACTAGACGAGAAGTCAACTCCAGCCTTGAGAAAGAGCAACACGATGGAGTCTTCAGGAAAGTGAGGGGGTAAGATTCAAGCCGACTCTCTGCGTCTCATGCAGGATTTACCAGAGGAGCTCTAACTCAAAGCCAGTGAATGTTAGAATGATTATCTTGAGATGTAGATCAGTGTTTGTGACCAAGGTTGGGAACACATAATGTGCAGCTTTTGCTGCGCATTATGAGCGTGACAAAAACCCAAAACCAAGCTAGGGGTTTCATTCCATTTTTCATTTTGGCTTCCTGGATCAGAAAACAATTTTATTTCACACATGCAGCTAAATGTATACATCAAAACGCTTCTTTAAATGACCCCGTCCTGCTAACATCTTCTCTTCTCTTCCTTTCCAGCATACTCAATAAACTCACGCCTGAGAAGTTTGACAAGCTATGCCTTGAGCTCCTGAACGCGGGCGTAGACTCGAAGGTCGTCCTCAAAGGAATCATCTTGCTGGTAAGGGCCCGCTTTTACCCACGAGTCCTGTGCTGCGCTGAGACGTGTCTCCAATGACCCCGAGTGCTTTCCCCTTGTGTCCCCGTGGCTCAGATCGTAGACAAAGCCCTAGAAGAGCCCAAGTATAGCTCGCTCTATGCTCAGCTATGTCTGCGCTTGGCAGAGGACGCACCAAACTTTGATGGCCCTTCATCTGAGATCCAAACCTCCCAAAAGCAGAGCACAGTAAGTAATATTCATCATGGATGAGTCCGTAAGGGAACCTCGTCCTCTGGTTGGTCCGGACACTTAATGGCGTCTCTTCTAACCGCTGCACGGTGTGTTTTTGTTCTGTTGTTACAGACCTTCAGAAGATTGCTGATTTCCAAACTTCAAGATGAATTTGAAAACCGCGCCAGAAATGTTGAAAGTAAGTTCTGGTCATTTTGTTTAAACTTGGCGTCCTTTCAGCTCATTTCCTGTCCACTGAAGCTCTGGTCTCCTCCTCTCACCTCCAGTCTATGACAAGCATGACAACCCTCTTACTTCGGAGGAGGAGGAGCAGCGTTCCATTGCCAAGATCAAGATGCTTGGCAACATTAAATTCATCGGGGAACTCGGCAAACTCGACCTCATCCACGAATCTATCCTTCATAAGTGCATCAAAACAGTATGTGCATACTACGGGTTGGAAACAGAAGAAATGCTGCATACCTTCATGACACCGCGTTTGACCCTGGTGCGTTGCTATCTCCTTCGTCCTTCTCTGAAGCTTCTGGAAAAGAAGAAGAGGGTCCAGCTCAAGGATATGGGGGAGGATCTGGAGTGCCTCTGTCAGATAATGAGAACTGTGGGGCCGAGACTCGACCATGAGAAAGCAAAGGTAACAAACGGCTTCTCCGTTTGGAACAACCATCATGAAATGCTCTTTTAAAGTCGTGTTTGGACCCAGAAGGGAGTAAGTGACACATGTTGTTTTTGTTCATAATCCGGGCGGCAGACTGAAGGCAGACGTTTTATGTTCTTGTTTCTCTCCTTCCTGCCCGGGCAGACTGTCATGTAACATAAATCCTGCAGCCTCACTCCTCCCTTCTCTTCCAGTCTTTAATGGATCAGTATTTTGGCCGTATGCGATCCTTAACGAACAACAAGGAGTTGCCCGCCAGGATCCGCTTCCTGCTGCAAGACACAGTGGAACTGCGACTAAACAACTGGGTCCCCCGCAAGGCTTTCATCGACAACGGACCGAAGCTGATCAACCAGATCCGCCAGGATGCAGTGAAAGTGAGTCTGGGGCCGTTGTCGCGGCGATGAAACGTGCGCAGGATGCAGTCAAGTTGTGGACCAGCTGTGCTTCTGTGTGTCCCTGCAGGATTTGGGTGTCTTCATCCCAGCACCAATGTCTCAGGGGATGAGGATGGACTTCTTCCTGGAAAGCCCCTTCATGCTACACAGAATGAAACTAGACCGGGAGACTCTCGGGGGGTTGGCCGACATGTTTGGGCAGATGCCAGGTAAATCGTTGTCATGTAATGAAACGCTTCCTTTCTTCCAAGGCCCCCCCCCTCCCCCCCTCCACGGTGGTCATTTCTTATCAAACTCTGCGTACTCAGGCAGTGGGATCGGAACCGGCCCCGGAGTAATTCAGGATCGGTACTCGCCCACTATGGGACGCCATCGCGCCAACCCGCTCTACAACGGCCACGGCGGTCACATCGCCCCCCCCCCGCAGACGCAGTTCGAAGTGGGGCCAAAGTCCTTTGTTAAGTCCAACCAGGTGATTCCATCCGGGCGAGCACTTTCTCTCCGGCTCTCTATGGTCAAAGGTCATGAATGAGCCGCTGTGCTCACTGCACTTTCTACAGGTTCAGAACCAGCACTTCCAGCAGCCGGTCCAGTCCAAGGACATGCCCCCCCGATTCAGCAAGAAAGGACAGCTCAATGCCGATGAGGTAACTACAACTAGTTTTTGCTGGCTGGCAGGAGCTGGACCAAAACCAAACGGCTGTTTTAGTAAAGTGTGTGTGTGTGTGTGTGTGTGTGTGTGTGTGTGTGTGTGTGTGTGTGTGTGCGCGTGTATATAATGTATATGAGCTCAAAGCGTGTTTTTGTTTGTTGTCGTTGTGAATGTGTCATCACACCAACATCAATGGCTGCAGTGTGAAGTCCTCCCTGTCGCTGTTGAGTCTTCATGCCCGGTGATTATAGAAAGACGCAACCTGCTACCAGTCTGTCTTCTACCCGCCCTCTGTCTCTCTCCTCCCGCTGCTCCTCCTCTCTGGTAGCCGGTCCGCTGACTGCGACAACGAGATATGAGGGCATGGGAGAAGTTCATGGTCAGATTATTGGCATTGTTTTTTCTTTTCTGACTGATCCTAATGTGTGCTTTGTATTTGTGACACTTCCTGGTCCCACAGATCAGCCTGCGGCCTGCTCAGTCATTCCTCCTCAAGAGCCAGGTGCCCAAGCTCCAGCCCCAGATCCCCACCGCGATGCCTGCCAGCGGCCAGCCCCCACGCACTCAGACCCCTCCCCTGGGACAGGTAACTGGGCCTCCTTCAGCCAAAGGGACTTACAAGAAATTTATTTTCATTAAAAAAATTGCCTGTAGCTGCAGGAACCCTGATAAAACGCTGTGGTTTCCTAGTTGAACTGCCTCTTTAATGATCACACGACCTTTAACCTCAGCCTCCACAGCTCGGCCTGAAGACGAACCCTCCGCCCATCCAAGAGAAACCCCAGAAGGTCATCAAGAAACCGCCTCCTGCCAGGGAAGAACTGCTCAAAATGACGGTATGCATTTGAGCGCTTTACGTTTTTTTTTCTTCCACACTCGCCGCTCTGACACGTCTCCACTTTCAGGAGGCGATCGTGACTGAGTACTTGAACAGCAAGAACCTGACGGAGGCTGTGAGCGGGGCGAGAGAGATGAAGGCACCCAAGCACTTCCTGCCCGAGATGCTGAGCAACATCATTGTGTTTTCCCTGGACCGCCCCGACGAGGACAAGGAGCACGCCAGCACTCTGATCCACGCGCTGCGCGCCGAGGGCCTCATCACCGGAGAGAACTTCATGCAGGTCGACCCTCAAACCGAGCGGCGGAATGCATCGCTCACCCAGAGATCCCGGTTGCCTCTAAACTGCCGCTGTGGCGTTCTGCTCTCCCGCAGGCTTTCCTCAACGTCCTGGACCAGTGCCCCAAGATCGAGCTGGACGTTCCCCTGGTGAAGTCCTACCTGGCCCAGTTCGCGGCCCGGGCCGTCATCGCCGAGCTGGTGAGCGTGGCGGAGCTGGCTCACCCGCTGGAGAACGGCACCCACTTCCCCCTCTTCCTGCTCTGCCTGCAGCAGGCGGCAAAGCTGAAGGACCGGGAGTGGCTCACCGACGTCTTCCAGCAGAGCAAGGTCAACATGCAGAAGATGCTCCCGGGTACGTCTTCCTGCTACATATTCTGTAAACGCCACAGCGTCCAGTACCGATTTTAAAACCCTTCAATCATCGATCAGAAATCGATCAGAACAGGGACCGCATGCTGGAGATCCTGGAGGGGAAGAGCCTGAGCTTCCTGTTCCCGCTGCTGAAGCTGGAGAAGGAGCTGCTGAAACAGATCAAGGCGGATCCCTTTCCGCAGTCCATCTACAAGTGGATTAAAGACAACATCTCGCCGAAGCTCCACACCGATAAAGGCTTCGTCAACATCCTCATGACCAGGTAGATGTCACGTCATCGACATGAACACTTGAGCAGAAGAACAGTGAAAGTATTTGGCTCTTAAAGGACACCACTTAATGGACCTGGTATGTGGTGAACGCTTCCAACTAACATCTGACCTTCTCTCAGTTTCCTCCAGTACATCTCCCAGGAGCTCTGCATGACGGAGGGCGACGAGCAGCTGGCCGCCCCCTCCAAAGAGCAGCTGGAGCAGGAGAAACAGCTGCTGTTGGCCTTTAAGCCCGTCATGCAGAAGTTCCTGCACGACCACACCGAGCTGCAGGTCAGCGCCCTCTACGCCCTGCAGGTGCACTGCAACGCCAGCGCCTTCCCTAAAGGTACGCCCCTCCCACCACACCCACCGCGCGTCGACCCGTACGAGCTAACCAGGCAGATATATTGGTTTCGCTATTTGGAGTATGAGAAATGTTGTCATTACATGGTGAGTCCACCAGAGAGCGCTCTCACAATCAGTGATGCAACTAAAGAGGTTTTATTGTCACTCCCGTTGGAGTTATGAAACAATGGCGGCATAACCTGGAGGGTTTCTGTTCTACTAATAAAGAGACATCTTTGTTGCCAAGGCAACACATCTTTCATCAAGTGTTTTTTTTTGTGGAAACCTTCAGTGCTTTTAAAAAAATCCTTCCCCTTAGGCATGCTGCTGCGCTACTTTGTCAACTTCTACGACATGGAGATCATCGAAGAAGAAGCCTTCCTCGCATGGAAAGAAGACATCACCCAAGAGTTCCCGGGAAAAGGCAAATCTTTATTCCAGGTACGGGTTTGAGAGTCTTTGTGTGACCGAATATCCTGAGCGCCTCGTGAGCCTCACATGAGCCTCTTGACGAGCTGTCTCCCTCCGTCAGGTCAACCAGTGGCTCACCTGGCTGGAGACGGCTGAGGAGGAGGAGTCTGAGGAAGAAGCAGACTGAGGAAGCATCATGGCGTCGAAGAAGAACAACGTTGTCTTTCCTTTTTCTTTAATTTAACCACTTAGCTGCTTTTTTTGTGCAACTATAAACCGAAAGCTTGTACCTGTAGGGCCTTGTGTGTTACCAGCCGTAACCGTGACGATGGGCTGAGAAGCCTCATTGGATCTGTTGCCTGATGGATGTTTGATTTTTATATCTGTGTCCCGATCAGCTACATGAATTCTGGAGTGGCTCAAATGTTTGTTTTTTTCCGTTTTTGCATGTCATTAATTTGAGTTTGGCGACTTGAGACTTCACAATTAGCAAAGTTCCCCCTTTTTAATATAGCAGCTTATTGATCCTTTTTGCTAAAGCGATGCTCTTATAGCATAACTGTCTCTGATCTGAGGGTGCCAAAGGGAGAGTGGAGCATATGCGTTTAAAAGGTTTAACATAAAGCATTACAGGCCGTGTTTAGTGAGAAATCCTCTTTTAAAATAAAAACACTCCTCGTAGTTGCTGATGAGCATCATCCCGATTTCTTTTTTTTGTGATTTGTATCTTGAGTGGTCTCAATGCTCCCCATCGTCCGCGTGTCGCAGCACTTTTAAAGACGTAATCATTGGTGAAACACCTCCACGCTGTCTGTGGTTCTACCTCTTAGTCAGATGGGCTTCATCATCCAAGAAGAACCTGTAGCTGAAGTTATTTGATTTAGTCCCGGCCTAATTGCACTAATTGGTTTACAATTATTACTGAAGAGAAAAGGCTTGTTTCTTCCCCTCAGAGTCACGAGCTGTTAAAATGTAGCAGGTCTGTCTCGCTCAGCATTTGGAAAAAAGGTGTGAATAAAATTCATTCACCTCCCTCAGATTAACTACCAAGTATAGAGAGTCAAGTGTAAGTTATTGTGCACCTTCTATTGCTTGAATGTTAATAAAGTCCACTACATGAGCACCAAAACCAGTTTCACTTGTATTTGTACTGCTACTCTTGATAAATTGCTTCGCACTCAACAAAGTAGCGTGAGACTAGTGGCTGATAAATGTATAGAACATCAGACACGTCCCAAAAGTGGACCAGGAAGAGGGTTGGCGACTAGTCCTGCTCCGTGGGGATCCAGAAGTATTCCACCACCTTCCTGCTCCTGCGTGGGGGGGCGGAGTCTGGGCGCTCTCCTCCGAAGGCGGGCAGCTCGTCGAAGCGACTCGGGCCTGCGTGTGGGGCGGCGACCCGGAACGTGGTCCTGAGAAACCAGTGGATGTGCGTTTGAAACTGATTCATCCACCGACATGAATGGTTTATGTACGAAAACGTACATTTTAACTTCAACTTTATTCTTCCAAAAAATGAAACAAAATGTTCAGGTAGTAAAACAAGGACGGCTTCATCGTTGGCATGTTGGATAGAGACGGAAACAGCGTCACCTGGATGAACTCCTGTCCAGCTCTCCTGCGCCAGACTCGGGGGTGGAGATGTACACAGGATCACTTTCCTTAAATGGAAAAAAAACCACTTTAACTGGTGGCTTCAGCATTATTTTAAACATGTGACCATTATCAGCTGATTCCATGCAAACATCCGCACAGACGTTTTACCGTGAAATGTCTCGGGGAGCCGTCTTGACTTTTGAGGATTTTGACCCTCTGGTCGCTTTCTGTCATGCAGAGGAAGTAACTCTTGATGTTGGCTTGACACTGTGGGGAGAACAAAGGTGAAATACATTTTCTTAGAACCCCCCCCCCCCCCCCCCCCTGGTCTCCATTCTTACAGCCTTGCTGCTCCTCAGGGCCTTCAGGTCCTCCTGCGCTCTGAACCTGTCGGCCAACTCGCGGTGCTTCTCCCTCCAGGCGAGGCACTCGGCCGTCCTGTCCCGCCTCTCCTCCTCGGCCAGGCGCCGCTCGGCCTCGGCCTCCCGCCGAGCCCGCTGGGCCTGCTCGCCCTGGTGCACCGCCGCCGCCTCCCTGCGCCTCCAGTCCGCCTCGCTGTGGAGACCAGACTGGAACTCACATGGCTAAAATAATAAACACCTACCACGCCTTCTCACCGCGGGACGCCTTCTTTACCGCCGCTACGAAAACACACCATGAGAGCCGCAAGTGATCAAAGAATGAAACAGCAACAGTGTTTCAGTAAATCTCTATTAACCAAGCACATCTGGAACGAGGAATCTTCCCCCCTTTCGACCCCTTACAGAATCGCTCAGGCCCGAGACAGACAGACGAGACCACCCTCAGGTCCACGCGGGGCGACAGAAGTGCGTTTGCTTTCTCCACTTCGAAGGCAGTGATCGACATTATTATTCCTTCTTCTCGCGCCGCTTCCCTGCGACCTCCGTCGCTCGTGTTTGGCCTTTTTCTCGGTGGCCTTCCTGGTCCTGGACTCTTTAGCTTTGAGGTTAAACGTGGAGCCGTGCATCACATCTATTCTTCTCACCACTCAAATGAGAAATCCTCCTCCTCCGGCAGCATAGTTTGCTGTCATGTGTGAATTCATGGCTACTTCATGACAAAGTGGATTTCATGTTTTAATTTGACTTCTGGGTGACATTGTGAACCTCTCCATGTTGTTCCAGCTCCTCCTCGTCTCGTGAGTGGGATTTACGGCTATTTGCTCGACGGTCTACCCGAGCGGACGCACCTCTGTTGGATCTGGACCGTGTCCTCCGTGAGCTGCCTCAGCTTGAGTCGGAGGTCGTCCCGGTCCCCCTCCAGGCTGCTGTTCTCCTGCAGAAGGGCCCGTTTGTCCCCCGACTCTCGGTCCAGCTTCAGCTTGGTCTCAAAGCAGCTCTGCTCAGCTTTAGCGAGCGAAAGCTGCAGATCGGCGTGCTGGAGAGGGGGCAGAGAGGGGGCAGAGAGGGGGGGGGTCATGTCAAAATGGACCCAAACAGGTGACAATCACCATGGCAACTTCAAAACAAGCCTCACGCCTCCACCTCTTTCTTGAGGCGCTGCAGCTCCTCGGCCAGGCGGCTGCGGTCGGCCTCCGCGGCCCCCCGGTCCCGCTGGCTCCCCAGGGCCTGGGCTTCGGCCAGCGCCCGGCTCCTCTCCGCCTCGCCTCTGGCCTCCTCGGCCTCCTCGGCGGCCCGCGAGCACAACGCCGCCCTCTGCTGGCTCGTACACAGCTTCTGCTTCAGCTGATTAGAATGTAAAGAGAGGCCTGCCTTCGTTTCTGGATGCAGCACGACGCACCGAACGGGTCAACGGTTCCACGTGAAACTTTACCGCTTTATTTGAAAGTCCGCTTGGCGAAGCAGGAGCGTATCTAGGATTTTATCCACACAATAATGTAACAGCATGAAACAGCGTCATTTAGCTGCTGCAAACACAATAACTCGATACAGAAAAGCGGCGCCACATTCAGAATTCCCCACTTTGAGCGGCGTTACCTCTTTGAGCTGAGCCTGCAGCTCCTGGTTCAGGCTCCGGAGGCTCCTCATGGTCAGCTCGTTCTCCGTGCGCATCGTGATGCGCTCCATGTGGATCTCGTTCAACAGGTACTTGTTTTCTTTCCTCAGATCCTCGCATTCCTGAGGAAACTTTATATCAACACTACAGAAGACAAAGATGTTTTCCCACACTTCTAAAAGCAAATATTACACATGTATTCTTAACATCGTCTCTTTGTTATTACCATATTAGGCTGTAGGTCATTGTGTGATCCTCGACTAAGCTTTATTAAATTTACGCAGCCGTTCTAAAGCTTTGGATCACAAGGAGCGGTCCTGAACTGGGATGGAAGTTTCCAATAGACCTCCAGTTGGTGATGGAGATCATGTGACATACAGCGTTCCTCATCAAGCTGCAGACTCTCCACTGGAAGGAACCGATAGACGCACAAACCATCCGTGTCACTGATGACAGGACGCCAACACCTCACGTGTGACCAGAACATGTAGCTCATACACGCTCATGCACGCTCATGCACGCTCATGCACGCTCATGCACGCTCATGCACGCTCATGCCAGGCAGCAGAAGGGTGGATGCGAGGAAAGTGCCTCATGTCGGCGACATGAGAACGTGATGCAGATGCAGTCACATCTGGGCAGTAACTGGATGATCTGCGTTGCTGTCACATCCAGAGGTGTCATTTGACATTCACCCTCGGGGTCCGTCGGTGGGGGGGCTGACAGTGCGTCCTTTAAAACTCCCTCCGTTACCCCTGGTTACGGCACAGCAAGGCTTTTTGTTTCTTTGTTGGATAAATGACTTGTGAGAACAGACGGTAATCTTTCACTCGGGGCTGTAACTTCTATGAGATGGAATACCTGTACCTGTGACACGCGCCCCCCCCCCCCCCCCCCGTCCCCCCCCTCTTACCTTCCTCTTCCTAACCAGCTCTCCCTGCAGGTGGTTGATCTGGAGGAAGGAGCCGTTGGCGCTGACGGCGCTGAGGGGCCGGACCGCCCTCACGGGCCTCCTGGTCAGTCTGGAGGGGCCCTTGACCTCCTGCGCCGCCGCCCCGCCCCCGAGGCGCCCGCCCCCGGTCACGTTGCTGCTGCTGGTGGAGAAAGACCTGCACAGGCCGCCGTCTGAGGACGACCTGGCGGCCGTCAGGTCAGCGTGGGATTTTGCCCGCAGGGACATTTTGGTCCAAATGTCGACCGTGTTCAGGACGCGATGTGAACGAAGGTCTCGGTTTCCCTCCGAGCTCACTGGGGCGGATCCTTCCAGCAATAATTGATGAGGTAACACGATAGGTCACAGCCGCAGACCGCCGGTGGCCTTTTCAAAAGACATCTGAAAAGACAACAGAAAGGCGTCAATTGTCCCTCTTTCATCCCAGAATTCGGACCAATGAGCTTCTGCTGCTGCCGGGCCCGCGTCCTCCATGCCGCAGCCTGGGTACGAGAGGAAGCCCCATTATTCACACGATAGTCCCTCACGTCATGACCAGAGGCCACGCCCCCCCACCACCACCTCGCCGTGCTCCACAGCTTCCTCGCTGTCGGCACGTGACAAAAGAGAAGGTCTCTCGTCGCCGTTTGTCCCCCGCTCAGGTCTCCTGAGAATGAAGGAAGAGAACGTCTAACATTGACGTGATAACGACCAGGTTGGATTTCAGCATCAGGCATCAAAGTTTTCATGCTTATTGACGAACAAGGAAGCTTCAAAAGACCGTCAGAGTTGCAAAAACACGGCCTTTGATTAAAAACCTGTGAAACTCAATTCCCTCCAATTTAATCGAAAGCGATGTTTGCGCTCTGCTCGCTACGCTAACCTTTTTTTCATGTCTTTAACAATTGGGTGGAAGCCACCAAGAAGGAATCAACTTCTGTAGCCGGTATGAATGAACAGGAAACGTGAGAGCTGCAAATGATCAGAGAGGAGGAGAGTAAAAATGAAGAGGGAGAAAACACGCAGAGACAATGTGGAGGAAGTTCACTTTCCCAGCAGCATGAGCGAACATGCTGGCTCGGCAGAAAAGCCTCATTTCAAACAACAACAGCACATTTCTTTCTCCCGTATTTGGCTGATGAGGACACTGTGATGAAGTACGACGCACTCGCTCTTTGGAGAACCTTTGAAGCGAATGATACCTGGGGAGCCTCGTGCGTTCGTGTTTTTAACGGTTTGTTAAGGCAAACATCCGTGATTTGACACTTGAAAACAACGCGGATGAAACACGCAGCGCGTCAGGGCCCCTCTGAGGATCTCTCGTTATCTCGTGAAGGGGCATCGAGCAGGTTTGAACCCCCTCTTCCTGTTTCCTCGTCTCCTTCGCCCTGAGGCCTCCCCCCTCGTCGTTGGCTTTATTTGGCTCCTCACCTTCAAGCGCTTCAGTCATACGTGTTCACACACATATATATTCTACATAGAAAACATGGCAGGCTTCAGGTTTAGCCTCTTGTCTTTCGCAGCCTTCCTGCTGGCGTCTCCCTCCGATCCAACCGAAGGTGCGTTGTTTTATTCCTATTCATGTGGTTGCTGTGAATACGAGACGTGTGACATCGTGCTTTATTTCACATCTATCATGCATGACCTCTTATGCAGAACGGAAGATTTCCTTTGGCTCAAACTTCTTATCTACTTTTCTTGTGACGGTCAAAATTCATAATTTAGTCACAGTTTATTTTGTAAACTGTGACTATAGTGAAATATTTTGTTCTGCCATTGTTGTTTAATCTGTGCAATACAGGCACCGATATTATGGATTATTAACTTTACATCAATAAGTGTGAAATGACTCAACACAAATCATGGTACTTTTTAAAGCTTTTTATGGGTTGTGATCATTTTAATTTCCACATATAAGCTGTGCAGATAAGCTCCACTTTTTCATGTTGCTACTTACTTCTTAAATATGTTCACTCTTCCTACAAAATGTGCGCAGTCCCACGAAGTCACCGAGCGGCCGGAGTCTTCATGCTCATCCAAGGAGGGCAATACACCTTCAACTCGAGCGCTGCCGCAGCGGCCTGTCGTCTTCTGAACGTCACCATAGCAACCAGGGCCCAGGTGGAGCGCGCGCAGCGGCGCGGACTGGAGACGTGCAAGTAGGCTCACGTGCAGCGGTGCAACGCGCCGCCCTCTGAATGACTTTTCCAGCAGCGTTCGTGGTACCCGAGCGGTCGACCCTCTTTTTCTAGAAATAAAAACTAAATATCTGAAAATTTAGCCAAACACCTGACGGCCTCAACTAAGCAGCAGCGCCACTAATGACACAAAACAAAAGAGCTAGCCTAGTTTTTGACAACTGCACTCGGCCCCTCCGTCACCCACAATGCAACTTCACAGCAATTCATTTGACGTTTGGGTTTGTGACATGAAGGGCGAAGCCTGAAGCCGCTGTGCCATCGCAACATAAACAGCTAATCATTTCACTTCTATTCCAACTCGCAGTCTAATCGACGGACGCTTCATTTCCTCTGCTAACAGATTCGGCTGGATAGCTGAACAGATCGCAGTCGTCCTGCGGGTTACAGCTGAAAAGAAGTGCGGTCGGGGCTCCACTGGTGTGGTGACGTGGAGAGCAAAGCTGCATCAGAAGTTTGGTGTGTTCTGCTTCAATGCCTCAGGTACTGTTTATAACCGCAACGGCATCCTGGGAACGCCGCAAAGCCCAATCATGTGTCATGTTGCATCTACCGTAGGGGCATCCAACCACCACCTTCATCATGTTCTATCTACCATAAGAGCGTCCAACCACCACCTTCATCATGTTCTATCTGCCATAAGAGCGTCCAACCACCACCTTCATCATGTTCCATCTACCATAAGAGCGTCCAACCACCACCTTCATCATGTTCTATCTACCATAAGAGCGTCCAACCACCACCTTCATCATGTTCCATCTACCATAAGAGCGTTCAACCACCACCTTCATCATGTTCCATCGGCCATAAGAGCATCCAACCACCACCTTCATCATGTTCCATCTACCATAAGAGCGTTCAACCACCACCTTCATCATGTTCCATCTACCATAAGTGCGTCCAACCACCACCTTCATCATGTTCCATCTACCATAAGAGCGTTCAACCACCACCTTCATCATGTTCCATCTACCATAAGTGCGTCCAACCACCACCTTCATCATGTTCTATCTACCATAAGAGCGTCCAACCACCACCTTCATCATGTTCCATCTACCATAAGAGCGTTCAACCACCACCTTCATCATGTTCCATCTACCATAAGTGCGTCCAACCACCACCTTCATCATGTTCCATCTACCATAAGAGCGTTCAACCACCACCTTCATCATGTTCCATCGGCCATAAGAGCGTCCAACCACCACCTTCATCATGTTCTATCGACTGTATAAGCATCAAGGAAGGAACTTGTGCTGTTTTGCTGGAACACGTTTTGGTTAAGTTGTTGCATGTTTTGTTTGTGTTTCTCTTGTGGTAATTGTTGACTGTTTTGCTGTTGCACAAATTGCACAAATTGCACAAATTTTGGGGAAATTAAAAAGTTCAAAGTATTTTCCTCCACACTTGCAGATTTCATGGAAACACCGAACAGTTCAACAGCCGGTGCACAAAGCTCGCCTCTCCCCACCACCGTGCCCCTGAGCCCAGCACCCGGTGGACCTTCACTCCCATCAGCACCCGGTGAACCTTCACTCCCATCAGCACCCGGTGGACCTTCACTCCCATCAGCACCCGGTGGACCTTCACTCCCATCAGCACCTGGTGAACCTTCACTCCCATCAGCACCCGGTGAACCTTCACTCCCATCAGCACCCGGTGGACCTTCACTCCCATCAGCACCCGGTGGACCTTCACTCCCATCAGCACTCGGTGGACCTTCACTCCCATCAGCCACCAGGCCGCCTCCTTCAACGGCGCCAACAAGCACAAACGCTGGCGAGCAGACACCCCCCCCCTCAGCAATCACTCCCCTCATCGAGACGATGAGGATTTCCACCACCTCCCCCCCCCTGAAGCTTTCCTCCACTCATATTCCTACGTCTCCTTCTCAGCTCAGAACCTCCGAACCCTCAGCCGTCGCGTTGACCTTTTTTACTTCCGCTTGGACCTTCAGTTTCTCTCTTTCCTCCCCGTCAGCGACGCCGCGACCGGCGAGCTCGGCGACTCCTTCTTCAGGAAGTACGTTGTGTCTTTGACTTTTTGTTTCAGGTGTTGTGGGGTTAGTTAACAATAAGAGGCAACATTCTCTGCTATAATCATTTTAGTGATTGTTTTCTGTTGTTAAAATCAAAGTCCAAGATGTCTTGAAAAGCCATTTTTTTTCTTCTCAGCGTCAATTTGGTATTTTCATCAGATGTTTTCCTGTTTTTTCTCATAAAAACCTATAATTTACTTGGATTAATAATCACACGGTGGCCGCGAGGGGGCTGACGAAAGGTAATCTCCTAAATGCAAGTGTGAACTTTTAGAAAAGGTAGAACTGGTTTTTAACAAAATATGTAAAACACTAATTATCATTTTATGTTAAAGACACAAAATAATCTGATATAGAAACACCAATTACCAATAGATGTCAAATGCACAACTAAATCAAATAATAAAGAAGAAAATAAATCCCTGTATATATCTACATGGCTGTGTTGCAATTATGGGATGTAATGAGTTTTATAACCTGTTGTTTGTGAATTCAGCTTGGTCCTTTCCATCTATTTTACCAGCCGCGACCACAGGACTCTTCATCCTCGGCGGCAGCATCATCGTCGTCGTCGTCATAGCAGCCGTCCTCCTGGTGAGGTACCACAAGCTGTGAGTCCTGCATGCGCGCCTCTAAACGCCGTAAAACACGCACGATTCCCATCATTTGTAAACGACAGAGGAAGAACGAAGGCCGAACGCAGCCGACTGGACCCAACGTACACTTCCTTTCTCTCTGCTCCAGGAGGAGGCACGTGTTCCCGCACTGGCCCCGGGGGCCGCTGAGGGACGACACGGAGACGGAGATGTGGAAGCACGGCGACGGCGACACAGACCTGTGCGGCGGAGGCGAAGGAGGAGAAGAGGAATCAGACGGGACGTTCTCCAGCGACATCACTCTGTGTGTGAATCCAGCCTTCAGGACGAACACGTCACTGTAGCGTCACCGTGTTTTCAACGTCTTTTTACATGCTTTCATAGGTGTCCTTTGTTCTCTATGAAGATGTAAATAGTTAGTTAGTTAGTTACTAATACTCCCCCTCATTCCAGAGGAAAATATCAAGCAGTTGCTTACTGCTACTGAATATTATCCAGCTTTAAATGTAAAGTAAAGTTAAAACTAGCCCTCTATTAGCTTTAACATTACGCTTAGGAACGTTAATGAATAAAGAATTAAAATTAAGATCCATATTTTTTCTGCATAATGACTCATTTTTTATTCTGTACTTCAGTATGTATTTGATGCCTATTAACCTTATTAGAACTTAATTGAAATAAATAAATTCAGGAGAAAACCATCAATGGCCAAAATAAGAATGAAGCATTTTGCTTTTTTTTACCAGATAGGGAAGTATATTAAGACTTACTGTCCTAAAGATGAATTAACATAAAACAAGCAAGGATAATTGGTCTATCGATGATTTTTGTTTTGAATGATTGCCATTGGAACATGTACTGGTTGACCGTCCCAAATACAACAAAATGTAAGTAAAATCATTGCTAAGAAAATGAATTGTTGCATCTTTCATTCCCTTTGCTAAGCTAAGCTAACAGTGTCCTTACACTTAAGTACCAAGTAACGCTAGTTTATATATTATAAACATTTTATACACAAAACACAGTGCTTTCTATCATTATTCTCGCTTAAGGCAGAGAGCATGGGTCCAGAATGTTACACCAGTCAGAAAACTATAAGAATATAATACAGATATAATATAAAAAATGTTTAGTATTTTTGTGTGAAATAAAACAAAGGTGTGAATTTTCAGTCAGATTTACAGACTTTCCCACTTGACTTGTAGCTGGTTGGATTTTCAATAGCAGCCAGTTTTTTTAAGCCTGATTCAATTGACGCAATCACACCGTCACAGAGGTTGGTAAATTGTTTGACCACTAAATTACAAACAGTAGCAGAGCGACCCCACGACCACACTGCCGAGCGGCGCTAATGAGCAAACGGCTTACGTGCTAATCTGTCAAAGATAGAAGAAGAAGAAGGTCACGTGACCAGAAATCAACAACCCACTCAGCTCCGATGCTCCGGTTGTGTTCGCGCCGGTATTTCACTCAAAATGCGCCGCCTGGGCTCCGTTCAGCAGAAGATACCGTGCGTCTTCGTGACGGAAGTGAAGCAGGAACCGTCCACGAAGCGGGACCGTCAGGTGAGCGTTAACGTTACAGCTGTGCGTGTGCGAGGACACCACGCAACATCTGTGTGTCTGATATGTGTGTCTCTGGCATCTGTCGGTCTCTAGCAGCTGTGTCTCGGTGTGTCTAACATCCGTTCGTCTTTGACATCTGTGTGTCTCTGACATCTGTCCGTCTCTAGCATCGGTGGGACGCTGACATCGGCCTCCTTACCCCTCTGTGTGTCCCTCTGCAGCAGTTCCAGGTGGTGGCCACAGAGAGCGTGAGCCCGGTCGCTGTGGAGGCGCAGGTCCACCGCGCAGTCGCCACAGAGAAACTTGATGGAACCTGCTGTTACGTTTCTGTTTACAAAGGTGAGACATCCCTCAGGAGGACACGCGCCACGCACGTCTCACCGCAGGGCAACAAAGAGTTATCCTGTAAAAATAAACTGTCTTCTTCAGATTTGTAATTCGTATACGTATTTATCATTTAGTTAATTCTAGACAAATGATACTGTTTGCATTTGATTCATTTTCTGTCGTTCCCGCAGGACGACCTCACCTGTGGGCTCGACTCGACAGGAAACCCAACAAACAAGCAGAGAAGAGGTTCAAAAAGTATCAGCGGTCTCACCACAGCTGTAAAGGTGCTTCAGCTTCATTTAACAAACTGCATGTCACACTTCCAACACAATAATCAAAACATAACAAGTATCCTCCACAAACCCCTTCAACGTCATCGAACTCACATAAGTTAAAACGGTCTCAATGGTAGTTGTAATGCAGTCTCGGTGTGTGTGTGTGTGTGCGTGCACGTACCGTACACGCCGCCCTGTATCTTCATGTAGATCGTTTGGATTTGCTTGCAGGCTTCCTGTGGAGCGTGGAGGAGGACTTTAAGCCGGTGCCGGAGACGTGGGTCCCGGCCCTCAGAGTGAAACACCACGGCGGGCATCCGGTGCCCGATGAACACGGACACATTCCAGGTTAAAGCAGCAAAACCTCAGTTCAATGAACCCGGATAACCTTTGACCTCATGAATCGCTTTCACTGCAAGTCGGTCACTCCAGTTTACCGCAGAGTGACCGATCATTCCAATGTGTACATTCAACTCATCAATGGGTTTGTTCGTTGTTAGTTCATTTAATTTTTCCAAACACTTAGCAGAAATATTGTTTTGGGCCCCTTGTGGCGGCTCAGGCTGGATTCCGGTGGAGAAGGACAGCAAACAGTACTGCTGGCACGCCTCCGTGCTGGACCCCGAGCTCCGGGCGGCCCTCGTCCTCCGGCCCTGCGACGGAGACGCGCTGGAAGTCGCCGCGCTCCCGTTGGCCGACCTCCTGGAACTGACTCTCGAGCTCATTGGAACCAACGTCAACGGAAACCCGTATGGTAAAGCGCCTTCATCGTTACAATCCTCACATCTCACAATTTCAAGAAAAATGGACCGAAAAGTATGAATGAATAAACTCAAACACAAACAATGTCACAGGTCTGGGGAGCAAGAAGACGCCCGTCCACCTTCTGGTGTCCCACGGGGCCCTACGGATCAGAGACCCCCCCCCGGTGGACTTCCAGCAGCTGTGCTCTTGGTTCCGGGAGAGTCCAGAGGGCCGAGTGGAGGGCATCGTCTGGCACTGCCACGACGGCACGCTCGTTAAGGTCAGACCCGTATTTGACCCCTCTGACCCCAGGCGTCACTCACGTCCCTGAGGGGGACACCGAATGTCTTCTAAGCGGCCCGTTGTGTCTCCAGGTCCATCGTCACCATCTGGGACTGAGGTGGCCGGAAGGAGGCGCCTCGCTTGGCGAGCGGGCGGCCGTGGTCGCCGTCGGGTCGGGCGAGGACGGCGTCGACAGGAAGGACTTGTTCGCCTTGTTGTCGGCGCTGAGCGGACGCCGGTTCAGTCGACTGAGCGACATCGCGGTGGCTTTGTGAACAGAGCGAGGGACGTTTGCTTCTCTGAAGCTGCCGCCGATCACCAGGAAGTATTCGGCACCGTGACGCCAATCATTCCATTCAACGTTTGCGTTGCAGAAACGTTTACAGCTTTATTTCTAAAGGAAGGAAAAGATAACGAGCCGATGGACATTAATTAATTAATATTCAGTGTTACAGTTCTTTGGGAGGAATAAAGTTACATATCATATGATGCCATTCAGAACTTGGCTTTATTGACACACTTGAAAATAAATGTGCTACACAGTCGCCAAAGAAATGAGCTGCCTGGTTCTTCACCGTGGTCCTGAGGAGGAGCCATTCTCCATGGGGGAGGGGGCGGGGGGTTAACCCACGGACACGTCGGGCAGCTCGGCTTGCACGCCAAACCGCTCGCACATCTTCTTCAGCTGCTCCTCCAGCAGGATGTTCTTCTTCACCTCAGAGTTGTAGTTATACTTCAGGTCTTCGATCTCTTCGAAAAACGTCGGGTCGAAGTTCTCCAGTTCCTTCTTCAGCTTCTGCACCTCGCTTTGGAGTTTGGTCTTCTCCGCTTCGGCGGCGTGCAGAGCGCGTCTGAGCCTGGCGGTATCTGGAGAGGTAAGGGGGGGGGCAGGCAGACGGGTCAGAACAGAAAACATGGAGCCGGTCTCTGAACATCTCAGATCTCGGACGTCCGCAGGTCACCTGGGGTCGAGGGCGTGTCCTCGTCCAGCCTTTGTTTCAGCTCGGCGTTCTCCTTCTCCAGGTCAGAGGTCATCCACCTCCCCAAACACATGATTCCATTTGAGAACATCCTATGACTTCTTTATAATTCAACCTTTGACAACATGAATGATTTTCTTTTGACACGCTGAAGTGTTAATTTCTATGACTGACACACTATTAAAATATTAAAACCATTTAACAAATCGTTCTTGTGCTTTACTGTAACGATTTCATAACATCTTTATGACCTTTGCACTCCACACTACTTCTCAACATCCACATTGTCGGTAGTTATTACACACTGGGCGAACCTGCTGGCCTGCAGCTCCTTGGTGACCCCCCCAGTGGTCGGAAAACCCCTCAACGCGTCAACCTATCAAATCAGAAACATTCTTTTAAGCAGATTGCCACAGACCTTCTCTGAACACCTTTCATCCCAGGAGTAAACGTACCTGATGCTGCAGCTCCGCGATGGTCGTCTCTGCCCTCTCCTGGCTCTGCTTCATCTCCTTCAGCTGCTCTTTGTGTTCAGACAGACTCCTGGTCTTGTGAGAAAGCTCCTTCTCCAGCTCCTTCATCTTGTTCTCGAACATCCTGCGGAGGGAAACACGCCGCGACTTACACTCGGCAGGCCGAAGCCCCCTCCCCCCCCCCCCCCCACCACCGAGCACCAGGGTGTCCGTCGGCCTGCTGACCTGGTCACCACGGAGGCCTTGCTGCTGGTCCCCTGCGCGATGACTCCGGATAGAGCCGCCTGCAGCCTCTGCTGGGCCTCCTCCCGCTCGGCCTCCAGCCTCTCGTTGGTCGCTTCCAGACTCGCCTTGGTCTCTCGCAGCCTCTGGACCGCGTCCACTTCCTGTGACCGGATGTATTCAAATGGGGGGATTAGTCCTTAAAAACATTGTCATAAAATATTATATTATAGGAATAATCGTTCATCACTTTGTGACTGACAGTTTGTAAGGTACCTCATTTAATTGTTTAATCTAGTAGAATACGAGCCGTCACCTTCTTGATGTCCCTGCGCAGACGTTCGTTCTCCATCACGATCTTCTCCAGTCCTTTGGTTTTAGATTCAAGTTTGGCACTGAGCTCAGCTTCACTTTGACTCTTCAGCTTCTCGTAGTCAGCCTGCAAAAAAACCCCACAACCTCACATTAGATGTAAGCTGTGCGAACCGGGCCGACAAGCTGAATGTTTTATGAGGCGACGGCGACCTTCAGCTTTTCCCTTTCCCGCTGCACGGCGGCGGCGGCGGCCTTGTCTTGATTTGCAGCAGCGCCGGACTTCCTCAGTGTGTCGTTTTCCCTCTGCACCCTCTCGACCACCTTCTTCATCAACCCGACCGTCTTCTCCAGTTCAGCCACCGTTTTCCCGCCGTGACCGGCCTGAGGAGCGACACCTGGCGAATCACTTTGGGGATCTCCGGGAGACACTGCGGTCGGTCAGCGGCGTGCGATTGAGTGGCTTTACTCGTTTGCATCAAACATGAGAAACACGGGGGCTTGACTTACTCCGCTTTTATGCGACAGCTTTTTCTCCACGTCGGCTTTGTCCTTCTTCAGCGCGCTGCACATCTCCTTCAGGTCTGCTACTTGATTCTGGGAGAAAAGGAAGATTGAATCATACAAAAACTCATGTTTTTGAGTTGAGTAATGAGTTGTGTGGCGATATCAGGGAAGCCACTTGATCTGAAGCTAGGCTAATGACAGCCTTGCTACGTCTTAGGAGAGTGATGTCGATCCTCTCGTCTACTTCCCGCTCGAGGCCACGCTACCTTCAGTCTGGGCAAGTCTTTGTTGTTCTGCTCCAGCTGGAAGCGAAGCTCCAGGTTCTCAGAGGCCAGTTTGAGGTTTTCTTTGAGCAGGTCCTGATCCCTCTGTGAGGGGGTGCCGGTGCCGCGTCCTGAAGTCTGCGGGGAGTGAAAGACATTCAGTCAGCCTGGCAGATTCATAAAAACACCAGGACGCACTTCCTAGATGATAATACACAGGACATCTAGATGCTGGGACACGGGACATCTAGAGGGGACATCTTTGGTCAGTCGCAGGCAGTGGAGATCAAACACCAGCCATTTACCACACACTCTAAATAAACTGTGCTCTGCCACATCTACGCTGCTACCACGACACTCTTCCTCCCCCCCCCCCCCCAGCCAGGTGACCAGACAAGCCTCGAGTACCTTCAGATATCTAACCGATCGGCTCTCGGCTCTTCGAGGGCGAGCGTCACCTTTTCTACCCATAAACCTCTCTGGGAGTCGGCTCAGAGCGGAGCCGGAGCCCGCATCTGCTTCTGCTGAGCGGGAGTGCTCTGGATGAGCGTCCCGCGTCCCCCCCGTGGGAGCCTCCACCCCCTCGTCCCTCAGCTCGGCGGTTCCTGCAGGATCATCGCGTTCACCGCCACCCTCCGTGCACGCGGCCGCCGCTGCGGGCTCACGGTGGGACGTCGCCGATCCCGGTCGTTCCGAAGAATCGTCGGCATCGGACTCGCTTCCCTCCGTGCTCCTTCCTTCTTGCTGGTCGTCAGCGGCCGCCCCTTCAGAACAAAGCGAGAGTTCTTGTGCGCTTCCTACGACCTCTTCGTCCTCCTTAACGCAACGGGTGTCCGCTGCTGCGCTTCCTGCGGCGTGAGGAGCCATTTGTTCTGGTTGGGGGCCGACCTCCTCTGCTCCACCAGGTCTCAGCTGGCTCCCCGGCCCTTCGCCAGCAGAGTCTTCATCGGCTTCGGGCAACATAGGCTGGCAGTGGGAGTCGGCAGAGGGGGGCGCTGCATTCCTTTTCCATGACTCATCGGCAACGTCAAAGGTGAGAGAATGAATCCCTGGCGCGGCCCCAGAGGAGACGCTTTGGGCCTTTCACAGGCAATCAGTCAAGATCAAATTCAGTGAAGGAGAAGAAAGAAAGGAAATAAAGGACGGTGAATGGAGAGACACACAGATCCGTCGTCCCTGGTTATAGAACAAGACCTACTGTGGAGTGCTTCTGCACAACCTGCACTGCAGGTGCAGGAACGTGTAGGGATGGAAATAATCAGTTTCATTACCGACGAGCATACTCCCTTTTGCGTCGTCAGATTGAGTGATTGATTGATTGAGTGGGTGGTGCGTGAGCAGGACTCACAGAGGGTCTCGACGGGGCCTCTCTGGGTATCTGCGTCTCCACGGAGTGAAGTCTCTCCTCCAGGTAGCGGTTCCTCAGGGTCAGAGTCTCCATGGCGTCGTCGCGGGGTAAAGCCTGCTGCTCCCTGCAAGTTCAAGTCACACAAGAAGTGTCATTTACAACGTGCATCTTCTAGAACCTTGTTTGAACGGTAATTTGCCCAAAAAGTGAGGTTTTTTTATCCTCTCATATACTGCGGTCAGAATGAAACAAAGCCTCAGACGCTCGCCGTCATGGGAGCGAAGGCGTGTCATTTTCCTCATGTCATTATAACACAGTCTTTCACAATCTCAGAGGATTTAGAATTTAGCAGAATTGAGTCTGCAACCCATCACGACAATCCCAGATTTGACGATTTAATTATTTGTGGCAGCCATGATTTCTGATAAAATAATCAAGCGCCCTTTGGTTGTCTTGTGAAAACGAGTTGGCCATCTTGTGATCTGGAGATGAAAGCATGATATGCAAGCCAAAATATATCATTAATTTATGAACGTCAATGTGCAATTCCGCAGTCCATAAAATGATTATGTGTGTCCAATTAGATAAGATGAAATATTGCATGATGTTTAGACGCAGCACTGGCTGGGAGGGATATGGGGCCACTTGGCCTCCGGCCTGTAATTACCTACACAACACTGGTTTGTGTGCTAAAATAGCAATCCTCACATTACAGCGGCCTCTCAGGGGATCCGGTACCGAGGGACGGAGATTTAAAGTAATCTCCGTCCGTTACAAACATGAAACCAAGATTCTTGTGTAGAAAATGCTTTAAAAGTTTATATTGAATTTTGATTCTGTTTTGCTTTTTTTGGTGCGAGATATAAACTGTATAAACCGTGTACATTTAGAACCGCATAAAAAGGGTTCTGCTGTCCATCAATGTGTTTTTTAAAGGTAAAGTCTGTATTTTATCAGTGGAAACACAGTGATGTACAGTATTAGTGCCCATTGAATTGAAAGATGAAGATTATCTCAAGAAGCCCTGATTGCAGTGTGTTGTTGTGGAATATGTTGAAGATGGCAGCATACTTTATGGTGAGGATCTGCGTCTGCAGGTCTGAGTTCTTCCTCCTCAGCTCCTCAGACTCCTTCTCCGTCTCGGCGGCTCGCGCTCCCACCACCTGGTCGGCAGTCACACCTCGACTCCTCAGCTTCTTCTGCAGGGAACTCTTCTCTTGTTCCAGCCTGCGTGCACAGTGGAACGTCGTATGCATGTGTGTGTGTATATGGATGATATAAATGATGTGCACACGGACCTGGCGTAGAGCTCTTTTAGAGTGGCGAGCTGTTTGGACACGGACTCGTTCTCTCGTTCCTTCTCCTTTAGTGATGTTCTCATCTTCTCCATCTTGGCCTGCCACTTCTTCCCCTCCTCCCAACGCAGCATCTGACCTTTGGACTGTCAGAAAAACCAGTCGCACATCAAGTGACGCAGCGGCGCAAATGACAGCGTTCCGGCGGCGGGACGGAGGCTCGGACCTTTTCATGATCCTCCTTAACGTGCGTCGTTTCTCCCCTTTTCTCCAAGTCGGCCTCCAGGCGCCTGACCTTCTTCTGCAGACTCTCCATGGTTGACCACTTCCCATCTGGTTCTGGCGGATTCTAAAAACAAAGCGGAAAGGATTTTTCACAGTGGAGGCAAACCAAATCCCCGAAACCGTCATGGTCCCAAACAAGTCATGTTGAACATATAAAAAGGGACAGGAGCAGAAAAATGAAACATTCTAACTGCTTGGCCCATCTGCAAAGAACCAACTAATCCCAACATCACCAGCAGCTTTACTCTTCCTCCAACACTGCTTCCATCTTATGAAGTTATTTTGAACTAACTCAGGAATTCCTGAGGTTTTGCGTTATCTTAATCCCCATCCTGATAGTAAGTAAGATCTCTCACAGCTGAGATAAGGTAGGATTTTGGACTTAGCGTTTCTGTCCAAAGGATTTCAACAAGCACATAAGTTGCGTCTTGAAAACTAGCTCAATAATTAAATTCTCACACGTACGTTTATCCACAATCTTAGAAGAATGTGATATTCAAGTCTAGAATATTCGTCAATTTATTATAAAACTGAAGGGATGCTGATAGCCGCCGTGCGGCTTTGAGGGGGGGGCCGGACGCTCCCTTATCAACTCTTCCGTTGAGCCTCGTGGACGCTGACCTGAAGGCCGCTGCTGAGCCTCTTCACTTGCTGCTTGAGCTCGTGCACCTCCTGCTCCTTCTGCTCCTTCTCCGCCTGCAGGCGCCTCTGGCTTTTCAGACTCCTCTGCAGGTCCTGGTTCAGGCCGTCCACCTCCTCCTTCAGGCTTTTCTCCCGGCATCTGGCTGCTTTGGCGACGTCCTTTGCAGCTTGAAGTTCCTCATTAACTTCTTGCACTTGCACCTTTGTCAGGAGGAGGGACGTCACAATTCAGAGGGTCAATGTGGAGATATCCTGAAGCACGGGATGCTATCAGCACGTGCGTGTGTGTGTGTGTGTGTGTGTGTTTATAGGCAATACACGCGTGATGGTTCACCGTGTCAATGTGTTGCGCATTTATGAATCATTGCATCCTTTGACACCGCAGGTAAAGGAGAGTTCACTCTGCAGAGACACTACAGCTTGATTGAGTGCGCGCGATGGACAAGATGCTGAAGCAGGTGGTACGGAAAAAGGGAGCCGTCCCCGGTTTCAGAGGGGACGATGAAATATGGTTTCAAGAGGCAGTCGGCCCGAGATGAATCACTCAGGAGACAGGAACGCGAGGTTCAGGGCCTGCCACGCACCGCTCATCGCAAAGGGATGAGAAGGAATGTCAGTAATGTGTTTTTCTTGTAATCCGGGCGCTGTGATAACATTTACCATTCATCGGCTCAACGGGTGTTCATAAATGTCAGCAATGAAATACAACATGCCTGAAAAACAAGCATTTCATTGTGATATAAGCAGGGTGGGGTGTGGGGGGAGGGGGGTCCAACCTTCAGCTCTTTGGTTTGTCTGTCAACCAACATCTGCACGTTGAGACTCTCCTCCCTCTGCGCGGCGCCGGCTATGACCTGCTGCTCCGCGGCGGCCGTCATCTCGGCCCGAAGCTGCAGCAGAGCTTTACTGAGAGCCTGGAGACGCAGACAGACGCCACCGATGATGAATGCTCACAAACCGTTTGTCAGTGAACCCGGCTTCACCTGCGGCTTGACACACTACATCCCCCCCCATCTGGGTAGAAACTTCACCAGCTCCATTTACAAAAATGACAGAACTTGAATGTGCATATCCAAGCAAGGCGACGGGACCAGCATGAGGTCAAAGAGGCACCTTGAGCTGCTTCTCCTTCTGGCTGAGCTGAGCTTTCAGCCGCTCCACCAGGCTCCTCATGGTGTTGCTCGGGGAGCGGACGTTGGCCTCCTGCTGGGCGGCCAGCTCCGTGCGCAGGTAGTTCACCTCCTTCTCCACGTGGGCCCTCTGGCTCGCCTGATCCTCAGTCTGACCGGTCAGAGCTTTCACCTGGGCCGCGTGCTCCTCCTTCAGCCTGCAACCAACCCCCACGGTTAGAAAGGGAATGTTCCAAATATTAGGCGGACATTGATGCAAGCACACACCAGTTATAGAGAACATAATGTCTAAAACTGTCAGAGTGAGTTGAAATGAGGAGAAGACAAGGCAGTTCACAAACAACATTCCTGCTTGTTGTGTAGTACTGAGACTTTTAGTCTTTAGTCATTCGCTTTGATCAAGGTCGCCCGTTTGAAGATGTAATAAGCAGCGATGGAGCCCAGTTGTCCAGTAAGCAGATTCAACCTGGTGGACTGCAAGATAGCACACAGAGTGCTCATTGAATTGGCAGCACCAAGGTACCGAGCAAATGTTAATGCAATCGAAGACAATTACTCTCCAACATACTCCACGTAAGTCTTCTTGAGCGGCTCGAGTGCTCCAGTGAACCTTTGAACTCTTGAAAGCCTCGTTTAATCTACTTTGGTTGAATTTTGTTAGACTCTAATCCTGTTAAATTCCCCGTCCGCCCGTTTGAGGTTGGGAAAATCATTAGATTCTCACTCTGCTGAAACCTATTCTTCTGTACGGCATTTCAGATGACTCGAGCCCTTCACTTGGGTTCAGTTAAGTGTGTTTAAGATGCTGAATTGACCTCGGGTCGCCGAGCTTCATGGACTTCATTGTGGTGGGCGATTTGCTCAGGAACCGCGTAAGCGCAGTGTTGAGTGGGCAGTTCTTTGGCTGAGCTTCAATGACACCAATTTTGATTATAAACGGAATAAATCAGAAGTGATTTTAGCCCTGGAGTAATCAACATATTTTAAATGTTGCCGTGACGCCTTCATGTTTGCTCCGGTTAATATTTCACATCAACAGTGAAGATGCTGCTCCCGTTTTAATCCTAATCTGGCGACCCCTCAGATTTAACGGATAATCACTTTGACACGTCGCCGGCGTGTCTTTTGGCCAGCGTTTCCATGGCGACCCTCTGACGCTCCAGCTCGCCGGTGGCGAGCTTCAGCTTATCTGTGAGGGAGGAGAGCGACGCGTCCTGTTCAGCCACCGTCTGCTCCAACTCAGCCAGACGCTCCAGATGCTTGGTGGTCGGCACCCGGATGGTGGGCTTCTTCATCAACTCCTGAACAGAAGGAGGGGAGGACACGTCGCGCTCATTGACGGATATCCAAAAGGAACTTGAGTGTTGTGTATGGTAACATAGGAGAGCCTGAGGCTACTTGTGATAACATGTACCATGGCGGTCTGTTTGAAGCGGTCCAGCGAGGTGTCCGTCTGCAGGTCCAACTTGTGATGCAACGTTCTCAGCTCCTCCTGGTGTCTCTTTATCATCTCCTCCTGATGCTGGGATCAAGCAGACGGTGTTCAATGAAACAAAAAGGAACACATATCAAACATAGGAGCCGGATTTCTAGATAACAATGAGTTACAGCAGAAGGATCCTGGCATCACTGTACCTGTCTGGCTCCAGCCAGCTGGTTCTGGTATTTTGTTATCGATTCCTCCTTTTTGTTGAGGCGGGCCTGGAGGTCTCTGATGGTCTGGTGAGCGAGCTTGACGGCCGGCTGACTGTCTGATCGGCCCTCTTCGTGCTTGGCGAGGTCCGCCAGCAGGTGCTCTCTGCTGGCGGCCGCCGGGAGCCGCAGACGCAGCTCGTTGATCACTTTATCCCTGGAGACGATGTTCTGCTCAGCCTTCCGCAGAGCGGCTTCGTTCTCTTTCAACTTCTGCGCGTGAAGGAATCGAAATTCAAAACGCGTGCTGACGGGGCATCGAATGCAGTCACCGTGCTTCCTGTGAATTACCTCATCCATACTCCTGCAGGTGGCCTGCGTGTCCAAGATGGTGCGGACGTGCTCTCTGATTTTATCCAAGGCGAACTGTAACTGGTGAGCTAGAGGGAGGCTCGGGTCGGGAAGGGATGCCGTACCGTCTTCATACTGAAGACAACCAAACATTCAGTAAACAAGGCAACACGTCTGCACACGATTCTTAACTTGAGCCGCTTCCTCTCAAAGCAATAGCTCACCTTTTCCGACCCGCTCACTATTTCACGTTGGTGCTTTTCGTACTGCTCCAGTTGGCGCTCCAGCTCCACTTCTCGCTGATCGTACGCGAGCTGCCGCTCTTCCAGAAGCTTGACGTGGCAAAGAGAAGAGTTTTGTGCACTACTCATAACCTTGTACTCAGTTCTGATAGCTACACGTTTCTCCATTCTCTGTAAATAGGTAATTGACCCTTCGTGGATCTCGTCGCTTAGGGCTGTGCTTCAATAACACCATTTTTATATACACAACGTCGAACATTGGGGAAAGGAAAAAAAAGACCACAATTTATTTTGGATATTTTCCAAAGTTTCCCTGCTCACCGTGTTTTGCTGCACAATGTCCTCTTCCAGCGAGCAGATGGTTCGCTCCTGCTCTTCCACCAGGTTCTTTAGGTACCGGATCTCCTCTTTCTGGACCACCAGCTCCCTGCCTTTCCTAAGCTCCTGGAGACGAGCTTCTTCCATCTTCTTGTGCCACTCGGTCACCTGTTGGCAGGAGAGAGCGTTAAGGAGACTAATGTCTGTTATTCTTCTATTTTTGTCAATCAACAAAAATCACCTTCTGGGCCCCTTTCACGTCCTTCAGGGTTGAGATGAGCTCCTCCAGGCCTCGGAGTCTCAGTTCCAGTTCTTGTGCCCTGCCCTCAGCCCTCCTCCTCTCCTCCACGGCCTTCCTCTTCTCCTCCTGGGCCTGGGCTCGGTTCTCCTGGAGGTCCACCATGGCCACGGAGAACTTTTCCTGCTGGTGAAGCGGCAGAGCTCCAGCAAATTGCCTTCGCAGCGACTGGATGGTCTGCCGCAGGCGCTTGGAGCGGTTTCTGCCCTCCTGGCGGGCGAGGAACAGAGCGCGCTCGCCGGCGTCCAGCCGCTGTTCGGCGCGCAGCCTGTAGGCCTCCAGCTGCTTGACCTGAGCGGCGGCCGCCTCCAGCCGGGCCGACAGCGCCGCCTCGCTGAGCTGCAGAGCCACAACGTGCTGGTGGAGCTTTGCGATGAGGGCCTTCTCATCGGACTGGGACTGAGGGTTGATTGAAAAGCTTTTATTGTGAAATACAATCTCATGATTCCATCATTGTAAATGATTCTGTAACTATTTCCTTTCAAATCCAATGTGAAAATAGATTTCAAGATATCTCACAAATGGACTTTTTTCTTTCTTTCTTTTTTATTCTTTTCAATTGCTACATCATAATTCATTGGAAAGTAGAAATTGAGCGTTGATAACTTGAGAGAAAGGGCCGTAGAGAATCTGGTTGAGGTCTCAAACTGCATCAAGTACATCAACATCCTGCTTCAAATATGAACTTCAGTCAGCTTTAGAAGAGTTTTGCGTTAATGGCAGTGAAATACTTGGATGTACTTAACAGGTAAACGTAATGATTGACCCTTCCATTGCTCAATAAAGTTTAAGAACATCCCCAAACTGAACCTCTCATTACCTGGTAGTCCAGTATTTGTCTCCGCAGAGCGTCTACCTCCTTCTCGTTGGACTGCTGTCTGGCCTGCAGAGCAGACGCCTGCATTCATGGCCACGTCAGATACCTCTTGGAGCCTGGAGCACAAAACAACAACCAAAGCACATTCCAATTTTATTAAAACATCCCCGAGGACGCAATAACTCCGGCCGACATGGCGGCCTCCGGAGGCCGAGGCAGACTTTACTGGACCAAAGTGAACGGAAAGCCGCGGGAGGAGAATTAGGTCGGCACTTGAGATTCTGGGTGAGCACCATAAACTATGAGATGAGGTAAAGAGGAAGCCAACGTTTGCTTTTATCCCCAGTGGTTGCAACATTTCGGACAACTGTGTTGAAAGTGGACCGCTGAGAGTTCTGGGTGCATTGAGGTTCAGGAAGTCGTCCCGCTCTCCCTCCCTTAATTACCCACACGCTGAATGAAAACCATTTGACAGTTAACAGATTGTATCTTGATAAGAGCACTGTGACCTTAAACACTGATGTTTATTCAGCATAGTCATTTGATCTTTAGCGTGATTGATCAATCACGGGCCGGCGCAGTTGCCAAACCTACTTCGAAAGCTCAGCGCGGAGTCCGGCCTCGGCCTCCTCCAGCTCCGCGATGCGGCCTCGGTCGGCGTCGCTCAGCGCTTTGCTGACGCCGCCTGCCAGCTCGTCTCTCAGCTCCCGCTCCACCCGCTGGGCCTCCGCGTTCATCTTGGTCAGCTGAAGTAAAACAGATACGACGCAGCTCCATGAAAGCGTAAGCCGTAATTCAAAAGGTGTCAGATAAGGACTTCTCAAACAGAACATTTTTTATGTACGATTGTGGGGAAAGTTGGACCCAAAGCGGTGGGAATCTGGCACGGACCGTGTTGAGTGGCTGTCAGAGGTCGTGAACTCAAGTGCGTGACAGAGAAAACGCCCTCCCGTTATTGTCCTTGGCCTCGTACCTCCGCAAACTTGGACTCCAGCTCCGTGTTGCGTTCTTCCACCTGCCTGAGGGAGTTCCTCAAGTGCTCGTACATTTTGTGGGCATGCTCTGCTCGCTGCCGCTCATTCAGCTCCTTCATCTCCAGGGTGGTGATGCGTCTTGCAGCCGACACCATCTCCTGGTTGGCCAACGCCTTGTCCGCCTTATCCATGTTGTTCTCCCCTCCTGATGCAGAATTGAAGGGGCCATGATTACATTTCAAGTTAAATTAAGCTTTTGCGTAAAATCTTCAAAAGACCGGATCATAAAAACACGGTTTCATAATGAATGAGTAACTGTTCCTCTTTTGTAGCTTTCCTGGTTTGAATCCAAAAGTGAAACGCTACGTATCCGGCGAGTGCCAACAGTCTTATTGGACCGTAAAGATTTCTTTGCTGGAACACAGCATTAGTCAAATGAAACCATCAGAGTTTGGCCTGTGATGATAATCAACGGTCAATTAAAACTCCACCGGGACGAAAGCCAACCATGCATTGATCATGCACAGCCTTCGGTCCGACCTTTAATTCCACCCTTTTTGTATGTTCTGTGTTGATGATTTGATTACTACGCAAATGCCTTTTGCACAGGATCCTTCAATAGTAACACATGTTTGAGAAGGCATTTCTGCAGACAATCAGCTACATCAGTTTACCAATCGCGTTGATGTTGCTCCATGCTTGCTCTAAGGTGTTCAGTTTCTCCTTTGTGATCTCCAGTTCCTTATTCATGGCTGACATCTGCTCCCGATAAGACTCATTCTCACTCTGAGGGACAGGAGGAAGATCAAAACCAGATGTGTCGTCAGTCGACGGCTAAGTGGCAGAAATAGAAAAGTTGTGCGTTGTTTTGATACCTCCAGATGTTCGAGGTTAGTGGTTCTCTGTACCAGGCGGCTGTCCCTCTGTAGCACGTCTCTGTATTTCACCGTCAGCTCTGTGTACTGTTTGTTGGCCCTCTCCAGCTCTGACGAGGGCACGCTGTCATCCAAAGCCTTCTGCAGCGCTGCTATCTTGTACGCGGACATTTCCTAAGACAACCACATTGTGTGCTGGGGTTAACGGACGGCTATTAAACTACCAACGATGGCAGGGAATTATTTTGGTCCAGCGACCTCGGAAGGATCCCACCTGTCACTCAGAGCTGCCCCGCCCTCAATTATCAACTGTTTTTTTTCCTTTCATAGCGGTCAATGATTGACGGATTTTTGATGCCAGCCCCAAATGGCCATTTAAGAAAGTGGAATTTCTCCGCACTGTTTAGGTGGTGACGAGCTTCATCCTCTTGTGGCCAAAATTAGTATTACAGCAATAAACACATTAACATTGGATTTAACCCCTGCCAATAAATCCATTGGCTATTTGGCTCATCCAAATGTATTCTGACAAAGGCTTCTCACTTCACTTCACTTCTCTCCTGACTTCCATTAAAGTAACTTTTCCTCTCTGTAAGAATAGCAGCGGCCTCGTATGTCGATTGGAACGGTGGCCTCTTACCTTGCATCTCTGCAGGTAGCCGATCCGCTGGGTGACAGAGGCCTGCATGCGGCTGCTGTCGTCCCTCAGCTTGCCGTTCTCCCTGCGCAGGTGCTCTTCTTGCTCCAGCAGGGTGGCGTAGCGCCGCGTCAGTTTCGTCTCGTTGACCTTCAGCACAGTCGACCTGCGCAGCGCTTCGCTCAGCGACCTCCTGGCTTCCTCCGGGTGCTTCTGGAGGACGTCCAGCAGTTCCTTGTGGATTGATTTGCAAGTGGTGAGTGTGTGGAAACGGGAGGCACATTGTGAACCACTTTTCACTCCATTAACATTTATTGGTCTGACTTACGTTAAATTCTTGGATTTTAACCGCGTCCACCTGCTTTTGCTCCTCCAGCTTGCTCTTCAACTCTGCAAATGTCTCTTTCTCCTTTTGCCACTCCGACTTCTCCCTGAGCAGAAAGACAATGACAACAGGTTTATTTTTCACTTGTGGTTGCAGAGCAGCTCCGATGGTGCGATCCCGTCTCTCGTTAAACCAACCGTAGGTATTCTTTATACAGGAGTCCTTGTTGGTGGCTAAGGACAGAGAACTTCTCCTTGTACTCCTCAAGTGTTCCTGCCAGCTTCTTGCTTTTCTCCTCCTCGTTTTTAAGCTCCTAATTAACAAGAGTGTTAGTTTATATACACCTTTTTCTTCCAGGTCTTAAGAAGACGGATAAACTGACCTGAAGAAGTCGGATGGCATACTCATTCAGAGAGCTGATGACCTCAGTGCTGCTGGGCTCTAAGCCCCCAGGGAGGGTCAGAGGTCTGAAGACGACTCCCTGCTGGCACGACCTCCTTAACACCTCCAATTCACCTTCCAGCTGGCTCACCTGGCGAGCCCCGACAAAGAAAATAAAAACAAGAGCAGTTAAAACAGTCCTGGGGGAAACTTCGGCGCCGCTAAACATGAAATATATGTCCATAAAAATAGGTGCCAACTCTCCCGCTGAGGTCGTCACAGAACAATCGTTCTACAACAACACGGCATCAATTATATCCCCTCACCAGCTGACTCACGTCATTCACCTAAAGACAACGCAAAGGGCCGGCAAAGGACGGAAACGGATAAACAGTGAAGAAACTCAAGGAACCGGTGGTGCAACAGAGGAAGCGCTGTGACGACCGCCTCAAGGACAAGAACGAGGATTCAAACCGACATTTTGAAGTCAGCGCTGTGAGAAAATACGGATCCTACTTATCCACTGTTCCAGTCATGCTCAGCCGCTCAGACACGGAGGGAATGCCAGACATTCCCACCGCGTCTAGAAAATCTTCATTACATAAATTGCTCTATTTTCATGCAAAACATTATTCTGTGGATTTGGAGAAAAAAAAGTTTTAGAACCGCTTGGCTTTGACAAATCAACCTGACGAGGTTTACCAGTCACCAGTTCACAGGCATGGTGTTTTTAGGAAGGAACGGGAACGCACCTTTTCCTTGGCGGCGGCAAGCTGAGTCAAACTGCCGGTGGCTTCCAGCCGCGCCGATTTCAGTTCCTGCCTCAGCTCCTGGTTTCTGCCCACCAGCCGGTGGATTTGGGACTGGAGGTCAGACGGGCCGCTCACGCTGCCGGCATCCAGGGCCTGCGACACGGAAATAAGAAATGCCACGAATGTAGCAGGTAACGCTCTGCCACCATCGGGTTCATTAAACGTTCTCATGTAACACTCCTTTCAGATGGAAGGAACAAGTGCTTTGTCTCCGAAATCTCACCGCGGACGGGAAAGATCACATTTGAGGGGAGCTTGGGTCTTTTGTGACTAACACTACTCCACTTCTCCGCTCTCCCCACTGGCCACCAGTAGCTGCCCGCATCCAGTTCCAAACATTGGTGCTCCCGTCCCATGCGGTGGATGGATGGGGTCCGGTCTTTATCCAGGACATGGTCAAACCCTAAATCCAAACCCGCACACTTCGCACTGCATCTGCCAAGCTGCTTGTTCCGCCCGCACTGAGAGCACTGAGGGCGATCTCATTCGCCGGCCAAAAACATTATGGAAAGGACCGCAGGGAGAAATAAAACGTGTGAAGTGGTATTGGCAACGTGGACGCGATGTTCCAATTTTATTTTACAACCGGTTGGTAATGTCAGACTTCTCTGTGTTTAGAACTGGAGCTTTAGCACACCGCACAGGATAATTCAAGGTCAGACGATCATTAACTTTACACATTCTGCAGACTGCATCGCACGCTATGTTACCATTGAGAACAAGTAGCTTCGCTTCTGTGTCCTTGGACACACTGGGTAATAACGTTATAATTCACTGTTGCATCGTTTCAAAACTTTCCAACAGCGGACTCGGTTTGACACGTTGACAGACATATTTGATCAGAAGACTTTTAGACTTGAATGGTGGGAAATAGGATGCAGGCTTTAAAACACCAAGGTCACCTCACTACTGCTTCTTATGGGCTTTTCTGTAGCTTGAGCCAGAATTCACTACGTTAATGCGCCTCTCATGTGGCGCCGAAGCCAAACAAACATCCCCCCAGGTGTTTCAGATCCTTACTCCCTTGGAGCCTCTCAAACCCTTGTAGTTTGTAGCGCACTAATGGGCGGGTCAGCATAATGAAAATGCATCAGTGATAACGTCTGATGCGACAGACACTTACGTTGAGCAACTTCTCCAGTCGGGGAATATTGATGGCAGTCGGAGTGGTTTCTTGACTCATCCTCATGGCGTGCAGGACTTCTTTCAGTTCGCTCTTCACCTTTGTCATCTCCTCCACCACTTGTTCTAGGGGCTCATTCTGCGAAGTGAAAATGCAAACATCACAAAACATTCACCAATGCATTGAATTATTGTTTCACCTCTTGAGTGTCTCAAAGTGTTTTCAAAATGTTTTTACGCGAGTCCGTGGAGTTGCAGATAGCAATATGATTCTAATACTGATAAGTAGATGACATCATCCGAGTTCCCCCACAGAGAAACTCTACTGTACTTGTGTCTACTGTTGCACTTTCTAGGGACGCTCTCCATCCAAAGCAGACTCTCCTGGATAAATAACGAGCAGGTGAACTGGAGCTGAAGCTTGACTGACCGCGACGAGCAAGACAAGAGACCGTGAAACATGTGCTCACTTTGCGTCGGACCTCTTCGTCCGTGCGGGTGCTGCTTGGTTTCCTGGCGGGCCGGAGCTCCTCCTCCAGCAGCAGGCTGGACTGCGGCGTCCCTACGAACACAAACCGGTTCACAAACCCATCGGCCGACATGTTTGGAGCAATTGGTGTCACAGAGTTTGATTTGGGCTTCACCTCTTTCCTTTGCCATGCGCCTGATTTGCTTCTTCAGCTCCAGTCTCTCCTCTTCAAGTCTTTCGTTCTAGAAGTCAAATGAAGCAGTGAGGTGAGACTTGCTGAGAAGCCACAGCGGGTTCATGAATTCCACTTCTTTACCTCTTTGGTGAGGACTTGGTTTTCCGCTTTGTACTGCCGCTGTCGGAGTTCTTTTGCGCGCCTGAACTCCGTGAGGTCAACTGCCGTTGTTGGTTCCAGACCTTCACGGTAGTAAAAAGCACAAAAATAAACAATGATTCATTTCATCGCTCAGGTCAATCAGTGTCTATATCGAATAAGTGAAGGCGAGAGAAAATATTAAAAACAAACCTAGTTTTTCTCGGAAATCCTCGTTTTGATCCATGAGGTCATTGAGTCTCATCTCGAGCTGGTTGATCTCTTTGGTCAAGGCCTCCACCTCAAGGTCTCTGGCTTTAATTTGATTGTTACTCTCTTTGATCTCGGCGATGGCCGCTTCCAGGCCGTAAGTGCCCTGTGGTACAGACACAGAGCTTTGATTCGGATTTCTTCTTCAGCTTGAAGTCTTTTTGGGGAAAGCAGGATGTGATTAGACATGGCGGAAGACAAACACCTAGCTTGTCAACCCAAAGAGCACTGTGGCGCACACAACGGTCACAGTCATTTGAATGTTTTTAGAGGAATAAAAACGTAAGCTTGGCTTCTGGGAATTCAAGTCTCAATTAATTCGATCTGGGTTAAAAGAAGAACCCTTGGAGAAAGCTAAAAGTGAGAAGGAGACTCAAAAGGAGACAGAGGGGTCGTTTGACTTACAGACTCATACTGGCTCAAGCGGTTTGCGGCCTCAATGAGGGCTTTGTCTTTCTCTTCGGCGTGAGCCTCGGCAAGCTTTGCCGCCCGCGCTGCTTCCGCGGCTCTCGTCTCCGCAGCCTCCAGCTTGGCCTTCAGCTCCTCCGTCTTTCTCTGCTGTACGGACGACGGAAGGCCTTGGACGAGAAACGGAGACCTGTTCTAAAGCTGCAGACTAAAAAGAGCCCACCGGCTGATCGCCGCGGGCCCCCGTAGTGAACGTTCCTCACGTTCCTCGACCAACACAAGAACCTTGCGTCCCTTTCATCGGCAGAGGTATTTGAGCTCAAAAACTACACCGAACCTCGGGGGCAAGTGTCTCCGCTCAAAGACACGTGGAGGTGTGGACAGGAGGAACAGGGGATTGAATGTTGTGATTACAGCACATCTTTCTCCCTCTGTCCCCCAGACGCCCCACACAATCCTAAAGGGAATATCTGGCTCTTTGGCCTCTGAAGGCTGTAATCCTGAAGACTGTTGGCGGCCGCGGGGCGAAAAACAACCGCGATCAGAGCGGTGAGACCGAACCATTCCACACAGAAGGAAAAAAGAACCAAGCCGTTTCTTAGCTCTCTCCCAAAATTGTTGTTACAACATACACATTTGACCCCAACAGGTTAATAAAGGACTCAAATAAACAACTTTTGACTGGACATTCAATCCCAACTGCCTTCGGTGCAGAACTGTTCACCCACCTCTGTCCTTCCTGGTGGACGTCTTCAGCTCGTCAATGAGCAGGGTGTGCTTCTCCATCTCCCCTGTGTACTGCTCCACCTGCTCACTCAGTATCTGGATTTGATTATCTCTGTCTTGGACGGCCTTCGAGAAATTCACCAACAGGTTAGAATTCACGTGAAAGGAGGAGCGCAGCTGTGGCGCACTGAATCATTTGCACCTTCATCATTAAAAATATTTATGAGATGAAGAAAAGAAAAAAGGCTGTGAGACTGAAACTTACAGTGCAGAGCTCAAATATGACCTGAACCAAAGCCGCGATAGAGAGATGGAAGGGAGGACAGGTTGATAGAGCATGTCGAGGCAACGAGACAAAGCAGAAAGCAGGAAAAAACGGCAGGTAGGTGGAAGAAAATGAAATGACAATTAACTCAAAGTCAACTTCCCACATTAAAATAGGGATTTTGGTCGGACTAGATATGTTTAAAGCTTTTTGACACCAAATATGATCGTGTTTACCTGATGTGGTTTAGCCGTTTTGAACAACGACTTTAAGAACTAAGTGAAATGATGTTCTTATCTGCAAATACTACTGGCTTAGATGAACATCAACTCCACGAAGGTGGAGTGACTCCTCGCCTGTCGGGACCAACCTGCTGCAGGGCCACGATGTTGCTTTTGTCGAGGTCCAGCTGGGCCGCACGCAGCTTGTCCCTCTGCTCGCGGATCATCTGCTGGTACACCAGAACCTCGTCGTCCTTCCCAGAGAGCACTCCCTGCGTGGGAGCAAAAAGGGAACACAGGAGCCGCGTTTATAGGATAGTTACCCTATAACGTACTGTAGTAAACGTGAGCTTTGTCTGAAGCAGCTGTGATAGTTGACTAGGTGTCGTAAAGAAGACAATCTGATGAGTGCTTAATAGATGTACACGTCTGTATGGTCACATTTTGAGATTAGCTAATAAATAAATAGTGATAATACTTCCTGCTTCCACTGTGAGCAGAGCTGTAACAGCCTTGTGCTACGTCTTTGAGCTAATCAGCAACATTCAGCACACAGCATTTCTCACATTACTTCCTGGGCCTTCAGAAAGAACTCCCTCGAGATTAAGAGCAGACAATCCCGGCCTTGTTAAGAGTTGTCAACATGTGATCAACACTCACCTTCCACTCCTCCACTTTGGCGTTGACTGCTGCCATGATCGTGTCATCCTCTTCAGTCATGCTATGAATCTTATCTGTAAGCTCTCTGACCTGCACGTTAAAACACACGAGCCAGAAACGTTGCATCCATTTTAGTTAACCTTGGAATGAAATGATAAAAAGCATCAGATGATGAATATTAAGATGGATATAAAAAGATAAATATTACACACACACAGAAAAAGAGAAAAAGAGGTTCTTTACTTGCAGCTTTGTGTGGTCCCTCTCCTTCCTGAGCTGGTCCATAATGGAGTCCGTCTGCTGAACGATGATCTTCATCTTGTTGTACTCGTCCGTCATCTTCTCCATCTCCTTCACCGACTCCTCCAGACTTTTCTGCATCTGCTCGCTCTGTGTCTTCAGGTGCACGTTTTCGTCCTCTGCTCGCTAATGAACGCCAAATGGACAAAATAAAACTATCCCTCAAAAAATACAGGTCATAAAAAAAATGACGAAGCCTTATAATTAAGGATAAATTGAGGACAAAGCTGATCTTTGCAGCTTTTGGCAGTACACAACACTCCTTCATCGGCACGGCCCGTTGTACCGTGTACCGTTGCCAGCTGCGCTACGCGGCGGTCTGTTTTAGACACGCGATGTATTGGACACGAGGGCGTCCAAGTACCTGAAGGTCCTCCAGGCACTGGTAGAGCTGTCGGTTGGCCGAGTTGAGCTTCCTCTGGGTCTCTGCGTTCTCGTCTCGGGAGGCGAGCGGCTCCTTCTGGTCCAGCTCGCCGCGATAGAAGTCCACATCCTGCTGGAGCTGCTCATTCTGTTGGACGAGCCAGGAAGCAAAGATGGACTGTCAGGAAAACAACCGGATCACCCGAAGGCCCTCTTTTGTGATTTGTTGTTGTGCTTGGAATAGAGGGCGTTCAAAGATTGTTAGAATGTGAAATGAATATGCAATATTTTGATTATCTACTTCAATAAAAAGAAAAAACACATCTGATTCCAGCCTGAATACTTTTCTTGACTCGACTGGAAACTTAAAACAATCTTTTTTCACCATTTCCTGACATTTTGAAAGTCAAATAATTTCAATAGTTTACTACATGAAAATTGAACACAACTCTACACTGTAACAGCTGTAAAGAACAACATTTGTCTCATACAAACAGTACTCTTAATTTATGAACATAGGTGTAGCAAGTATGTGCTAGTATCATGGTCACACCGCCCGTACCGGTCTGCATGGTATCATATGATATATCATATGATACCATGCAGAGTGCAACCACGTCCCCACTGGACCTGTTACACTCACTCTTACCTTTTGTATAGCGAATAGCAAAATAACAATTCTGCAGCAGTAAAAAAATGTGCAATGGGTGACCATTTGTCAAGTAATTGTTTAAACGTATGCAACAAAAATTGGCTAACTTCTACCTTTATAGATCTACAATTTATGGAACGGATTGTGAAAGGCTAAAAGCTACTATTGCTTCACAAGCTACATGTCTTACCTTCTTCTTAAGCTTTTTAATCTTTGCCAGCAGAATGGAAAGAGATTGAGAGAAAGGAGGAATGGTATGAGAGCTTTCATGAGAGAAAGGGATGGAAGCGCGCATGCAGCTCCACAAGCTTAAATTGAGTATGGACATGTGTCGGATTGAGTGAGAATGAAGCATCAATCGTTACGATCCTCATGATCAGCACCAGCTGGCACATACCTCTCTTCTCAGCTTCTTGGCTTCATCCTCTGCCTCCTCTGCTCGTACAATCAACTAGGAAAACACATCGGAGAGGTTGCGGAAAGTCAGTTTGAATTCAACCACACATGACACCTGACACACGCACAACAGACACCTGGTTGTTCTATGACCAAATATGACACAATTAATGAACAAAATCTGTTGTTTTTTTATTCTTTGTTGCAACGAATTATTGATTACTGGAATAGATTAATATACAACTATGCACAGTTGCACCATCTCTTCCCATGAATACATTCCAAAGGCACAGCTGTCCAATATGACGCTATGTCAAGCTCATTAGTCGGATAATTATTGAACTAGTAAGTTAATATCCTCCGAGGACTGAATACTGAATGCATGGTCCTGTGCAATGCGTGGCAATTATGGGTAACATGCTCATACCTCCTCGTTGGTTTGCTTTTCCTTGCCCATTTCTTTCTGTAGCTTGGTCAGCTCTTTCTCCCCTTGCTCCAGTTTGGCCTCGAGCTGCCGAATTTCATCTCTCAGAAAACGGGTGTCTCGCCCTTTGCCGGACTGCCGAGTGGTTTGGACAAGTTCGGAAAGAAGACAAACAAACACACAAAGAAACCCCACGAAAAAAAACCTCTTAGTCTCCCATCACGCCACCATCTGTTCACAACACTAATACATGCAGACAGTGTCGTTACCAAGTCCTTCTACAAGGATTCATTTCATCTTAGCATGGTAAACTGCTGCAGTGCCAATTCTGATGACACATAAAAACTAGAGAAAATGAAATAATAATAACAATCAAGTTGAACCTAGACGTAATGGGCTGTTTGCCTGCAAGGAATTAGTAGTAATCTTCTTAGCTTGTGTCATCCAATCCCTTTGTGGCCAGGCTTAACCTCTATGATTGGCTAAAAGAGTCGGCACTTTTGCCGGAAGTAAAACCCATGATTCTCAGTCAAATACATGATGCGTTTGGTTTGTTTTCTTGGACCGACATTCATTACAGCGATAAAGGTAAAAACATCAGGAGCAGTGATGAATGTGAGTTATGTAACGAAAACTGAGAAAGTATGCAGACGTAAACAAAAATATAGAGAATTGCTCAACTGCATTACCTTGAGCTCTTGTTCCAGCCTCAACACCTTGGCGACGAGTTCCTTTTCTACAGTGCAGAACATAAAATTAAGCATGTAAACGCTGCTGTTTGATAGCAAAACATGTGAAACGTTTGGACTGCCGAACTTTATCTTCCCACTTACCAATTTTACCATGTTTTTCTCCAGCTTGATCAAGAATTGTGGAGCCGAAAGCAGCTTCTCTGTCTTTGATCTGACAGGTAGAGAAAGAGTTGTTATTATAAGTCGCTATGTATCAAGCAGCACATGCTAGAAATGTAATTCATAAAAAGTTATGCTCATAAAGTAAATAGTCCTCATATTTGAAATACATTATACATAGTTGTGGGGTTGTTGTTAGATGTGGATGGGAAACAATAGCAATAATAATACTGGATACCTTCAACAGGGTCTGGAACAATCGGAGGACTTGAACAATGTTCTCTGGGGCTTTATCCTTCACCTCCCATTCTTCTGTCTTTGTGGTTTGAAGTGAAAAACAGTCATTTCATCTCATAATAACACAGAAAACAAAGCACAAATGCCTGCACACAAAAGCAGTGACAAAGCTGGAATTAAATGATGTATACATTCTTTAGTATACACGTAAATTAAATTATACACGTTAAATATGTAAGTATACATATTTAATATAGACGTTCAGGGTGGAGAATTAGCCACGGTTTGACACTTGACCACAGAAAGAGGGGGCAGCCAAGTCAAAGCCAAACAAGCTGCCAAATGCTGCCCGAGCCTCTGAGCAAGGACGTGTGCTACCACGAACAATAACATCGGACCAGCTGGACAGTAGCCTCTCCTAAACGGCAACATCACGACTGTGACGTCACTCGATTCATAACGTCACTAGGAAAACAGGGAAGCGTTGGTGATTTGACACCTAAACAGAGATGCAACGGATGCTAGAAATGTTAATTGATATGGGCGTTGACAATTACCAAAACAAACATGGCGATGATCTCTTCCAACTGCGATTTGTCAAAATCGAGGAGGCTCGCCGGGCTAATCCTCATCACTCGATCCCACTTCAGAGTAGCAGGCATCTTGGCCGCCGCGCGCTGGTAAATGTTAAGGCAGCAACTGAGCAGAAATGACGGCCGAACTGAGAGGAAACTTGTCAGCTAGCACGTTGTGGTTGACAAGCTACGGCCACGCCCGTCAAAATAAGCCTCGTATGTCTACACGTTGCTTCGGAAGTTAAGGTAGCGTTAGTTATCAGTGGCAGCTATCGTTAGCTGCATTTGTAATAACGCCTAGTAAACTTTAAGCTAACGACATCAAGAGAAACATAACTCCGCTCGTGTTAATGAATAAGTTCGCAAGACGCTGTGGTTTATGGTAAATGATTTAACCAAATGTGTGCGAGGTTATCAGTAAGATAACGTTACATTGAAATGTCCCAGTACCAAATTTTCTGGGGAGTTGAGACCGCGGTAAGAAGCCATCGTTTGGCTCCCGTGACGTGACGCCGCGGCTGCTAGGGTTACCGTGACAACACCAGCAGCGACCCGGCCGGATAGCTAGTCAAGCTAGTCCACAAGCATATGAAGTTAAGTAAAACACGTTGAGTGGACCCTCGCAGACGTCTTAACCAAACTGTAACCCTAAACGGATACAGCGTTACAAAAAAGTATTGGTAAGTCGCACTCCAAGAACTTTATCTCGGTCACATAAACGCGCGTTTGTCGAAACGCAGCGAGTCTGTGCGGCTAACGTTTCATTTGCGCGGTCACCTCTGCCCCGGAAGTGATAGTGATGACGCGTCCGTGCTAACGTTAGCTTACCCAAGTGGAATGCCGTTATTTGAATCGATTACTTCGTAGGTGTGTAACTAATTGTCCACCATTCAGAGTTTCTAATGCCACCTCTGCTGTCACCGTTTGCCATTTTATAGACACGGTAGGTAGGAAATTAAGTAAAGACCTTTAACACATCTACGACAACCTTAACCGCCGCAGACTTTTTGTCAAAGCGAGTTAGCATTAGCAAGGAGCGTTACCGCTAGCTAATGTTATGCTGCCAGTACAACAGCCAGTATGCAATAGCAAAATTATGAATGGTATTTGGGGCTTTTTTATTTGTATATTGCCGCATCCAAGTGATCGCAATGTGTATTTCGTTCGTATGTCAAATTCCTGCTCTCATTGGGATACAAGTTAATTCACATGCTAAGCTGTTACCATCCACCTTCCAATGCGTGTGCAGCCAGCTGTTAACTGTGAAGTTAACTACCGGCTGCTATGGTTTTTTCAGCATGTGGGATAAAATCTCCACCCGTAGTTATTCTTGTCGTGTAAGTAATCTGCCAGATAATAGTCAGACTGGAATAAATATGCAGATACAAAGGGTGCTGGTAGTGAGGAATGTAAGACCACCACATATTTAAGCCTCTCTGTCACTGAGTAATATGACAAGGAAGCCACAACAGAACAGTAAGAACAAAATGTGGATTACTCGCTCGCTGCAACATAATCGGTGTGTGAAGTCCTTTTTTTGAAAAGCTGAATTGGTATTCTGATTGTCAAACCTCCTTTCCTTCACAGTGATCAATGACGGCTTTGGTCAGCCATGGCTGTCGTGTCATGGAAGGAGATTTTACTTTTGACTGGACTGGTGGTGGGATGTTACTGGAACAGTGTGTCGTGCGGCTTTGTGTTTGACGATGTCTCCGCAATCCTCGACAACAAGGACCTACGGCCCTCAACCCCTCTGCGCAACCTGTTCCTCAATGACTTCTGGGGAACACCTATGGCGGAGGTAAATCGCGGCCCATGATACCCCTTTGGTTTATCAGTATTGGCTTACTTGTTGTTTACACACAATAGAGGAAGTGGCATGTCTTAAGCATTAAGGTTTAAGGGGTGGTTAGTAATCAGTTTTATTTAGGTTACTTCAGCGCAACTTAACATAATTTTAAATTAGCTCAGGTTGTTGGCATGATAGAAATCATTGTCCTCTGCACTGATCTGTCCGATCACGTCACAGTCCTATGAACGCTTTTTATGCCTCTCGATCCGTCGACTGATATTTGGTGTCCGTTCGACTACAGGAGAGGAGCCACAAGTCTTACCGACCGCTGACAGTACTCACCTTCCGACTGAACTACCTCGTCAGTGAGCTGACGGCAGCTTCCTACCATCTGCTCAACGTTGTGTTGCACGCCGTGGTGTGTGTGCTGTTCCTGCGAGTGTGCCGGTTGTTCTTGGACAAGACTTTCAGCTTGGTGGCGGCTTTGCTGTTCGCTGTGCACCCCATCCACACTGAAGCTGTGAGTATGCATCTACTGCGCACTGTGTTTATGTCATGTGTGTAAAATTCAGATACTATGGGTTCTATTTACTTTCCGCTCCAAAAAGACATTTAAATGATTAAAACCTCCAACTGATGTCTCCACAATTTCACTATTCAGTAGAGAAAAGAAAAAGTGACTGAGTTCAGTTGTTGAGAGATTCTTGGATTTAGCTTCTATAGTGTATATATAGGTAGCTGTCGTTCCATCATTTTGGGACGTTTTGAGTCTAGCTTTGCTTTGCAACTAACATATTTGTTAATTGTCCAGCGTGCATCACATTTTCTACACTTGAAACGGAAACTAGTTTCTATTCAAATGTACAAACATTTTAATGCAAAATCTTCAAACTGTTTGACCAATGAATGAATTTGACTCTAGTACGCTTTTCGTTGTGTCTTCGACAGTGAGCTTACTGCAGCTTGTGTTGTGTGCTTTTCCTGCGAGTGTGCGGCTGTATAAATGCATGAAATTACTAACACGAGACAACTAGTGTGCTAAAATGATTTAGTGTGAATACGTAAAGGCATGTCTTTGCTCATTTACAACTTGTATAATCACGTCCTTAAAGTGTTGCATTTAAACTAAAAATAACCAGCGATGGATCAATTTAAAGTGTAAAGTCATTGATTGTTAGTTCTGGTTTAATTGGCCGAGGTCTGTTTGTGTGACTCTTCAATTACCTCCAGTTCAGCGTGGGGTCATCATGTATGCTGTTTTCTAGGAAAGAGCATCTGATTCCTACAGTTCTAGGCAGGAAATATAGAAGCACTTCTGAAGAAGTGAGTCTTTCTAAATTGAAGCTCCTCTTCTTGCGTGTTGTAGTGGCGCGAGTTACACAGTGCAGTATTACTCAGTTCGACTTGACCTTTCACCCTGTGCATACGGCTTTGGTGTGTTTTTAAGCCAGGCAACTTTGCAAAATTGATCCTCTACTCACAGGCCCCCGCCTAAGACTGCAAAACCCTAACGACACAGATTCCTTCGTTAAGCATAAACCGACCAAAGATAAGTCGCAGAACAAGAGGGAGCCAACAGAGCAGGTCAGAACTCTGTGCCCAGCGACAGGGAAGGCAAACATGCTGCTGAATGCACAGGGAGTGTTTAGGAAATCCCTCGCCTGCTGCTGGCAACTCAATACCGCCCCCCCCCCACCCACCCACCCAACCTCAGCATCGCTCCAACACGCCCGCCATGTCCGACGTCCGCTTCAACGCTTCTGAATCGTTTTCTTCGGCATTCTTTCCTTTTACTTAATAAATGAATGTTATTTTTATTAAACTTTAAGCTTCTTTTTGATCGGGTTATCGGGAGCATCACGTTTGTTTGTCATTTGAACCGTAGCTCGTTCTCTTGTCAAGGGCCCGCCTGAGAAGCCCCTCTTCCCCAATTAGGGCGTGTAATTCATCCTATTCAGCCCGGCGCAACTGCTGACCAGACAGCCTCTGGCCGAAGGAGGAAAAACAAAGATGACATTCTGCTTCTGTTACACAGCGTTCACCGCTGCGCCAGTCTTCCTCCTGCTGTCCTCTAATCTACGCCGAGTCTCTCAGACGTCTTGAATGGAAACAATTTGCCTCACAAATGAGCCTTTAGAGTTGGTCCGGCGAATGGCCTTCATGTTATCGCGTCTGGAATCTCCCTCTGAACGGATCATTTGTTTTTTGTGTTGTGCTGCGAGCACTGACGGTCCCTTCATGATAAGCGGGTACAAAGAGTCCCTGTGTGCGCCCATGTCTTTCTTAGTCGCTTTTTTTAGGCCCCGTCTTTTTGAATGGAGACTTTTTTTTTTTTTTTTCGAGTATCTTCCATCACAACTTGTTTTGTGTTCCCCACCGTATGACAACGCTCTAAGATGGCAGTACTGGGAAAGAGACGCACTGACCAAATTGTTGGTTTTCCTCGTTATATCTGAATCTATTTTCCTCTCACCTCCATCAAAGGAGCAAGTGTAGTTGGCTATTTGTGCAAGTGTTTCTTTGACATTGTTCCATCTACAGGCTGTTGGTTTTAGATGAATGGGCCACACAGGGATTAGTTGGTATTTGTCGGATGGGTCTCGATCCAGATGTGAATAGGTCGGCGTCTCTCTGCAGGAACTGACACCTTTGGTCGCGGTGGAATTGGGGATGTTATTCCTTCCACACGAGGGCAGTCATCATTTACACAAATAAAAAGCGTTAATGACAGAGAGGCGGCTTTAAGGAGATGTGCTTGTCCTCCGCTGAGAGGATTAACATGACTAGACCTGTTTTCTCAACTGGATTGAAGGCCTTAAACATGTGTAATGTCCTCAGAGAGATTAGAGCGCAACGTTATCCTGTTTTTCTTTTCTAGAGCTGCAATGGAGGGTTGAACCCTGGAGAGAAATACTCCCCCGGTGACAAGATAATGGGTACTGAGGTTAAAGAAATTTAGGGTTTATGAAGCAGTTTCCGTAAATCTCAGAATGATTTTATGATAAACAAGACGTTATCCGTGCGTTCCAATACAAATACCTCTTGTTTACGAGGAAACATGGGAGCAGTAAAAAGAGCTTTTCCACAGTGAACGTCTCACCTTCACTACGGAGCCCCTGTGGAGTCTTTACAATAAAATATCGGATGCATTACAACAAATGGACTTCAAATGAAGGAATCGGTGTGCTGGTTATCAGAAGTGACCCCCCCCCCCTCCCACACCGCCCGCAGGTCACAGGTGTCGTTGGCAGAGCCGAACTGCTTTCCTCAATCTTCCTCCTGGCTGCTTTCCTTTCTTACACCAAATCAACGGGTGCCGACCGCTCGATCGGTAAGTCTCTCGTGCTGCTGTGATCGGGTGTCAATACGGCGGCTGGTTGGGGGGGGGGGGGGGGGGGCGTCCTGGGCACTTTGCAGGATGGAATATTCCACATTACCCATAACCATGGAGTTTCATGGGTGTTTGGTATTTTGTCGGATGTCGTCCACGCACTGGAAGCTGTAACTCGGGGGGGGGTTGTCATTAAAAACGTCTTTTTTAATTTGTTTCTGTAATTGCGCCCTAAAGAAAACCTGTTTGGCCTTCCAACCATTCGATGGGTCCAAATTATATCGCTTTGATTCGAGCTTTGTCCTTTTTTTACGATTCAAGCTAACGAACCAACAAAAAAAAGTTTTTAACTACAGTACAACCTGTGCTGAAATTCAGCGGAATACCAACATTGTTCGGATCCCTTTTTATATTTTTGTTATTGAATACTTTTAAAGTTAAACATAACACGTTTCCTGTTGCTAATCTGCCGAATCTTTGATAAGCTGGAATGTGTCAGATCGCTGCGGCTACGTTCTCACTGTTTGGTTATTCCTCGGCGTGGCCCGTTTGTGCAGGTTGCTACCGTGCCCCCATCACCGTTTCCTCGGGCACATTGGCAACCTCCTGTTGAGCTGCGCTCCACTTCGGAGGCCAAATCTTGGAAAGAATTAAAAGGCTCTTCATTTCTAACAAGCCTCAATACGACTAGAAACTCTTCATTCCATCGAGGGAGTTCTCATTAGATTACATTAGGTTACAAAGATTTTGAACAAGATGTTTGCCTCAATTGGCCAACTTTGATAACCATCGGTGGAGACAAGGGAACATTTCTTAGTAGTTCCAAGGAAAATTCAATGTGATGTTTATCCCCTCAGTCTGGGCCCCCATCGCACTGACTGTCGTCCTCGTAGCGGCAGCAACGCTTTGTAAGGAGCAGGGAATCACCGTCATCGGCATCTGCTGTGTCCACGAAGTGTTCGTCGCTCAAGGGGTAAGGCTCCGCATCCCACCTGCCCCCACCTGGAACACGTGGGGGCAGCTCTAATTTAAAGTCTGTTATAACAGGGCACGGTTTAGGTGAAGCTAATCGAACCAAAAGCATTTTCAGGGCGTTTTGTGTTTAACAGGCGTCTTCATTTAACAGCTGTCGCCCCTCTTATGGAAACGGAACAATCATGGCTGGAGGCCGGCCTTTTGTGCTGTTCAACAATTGAAATGGCATGAATAGAGCAGAATGGTGGTTCAAAAGGAGAAGAGGTTGAACTTATTAGCTAATATGAAAGCAGTCCAGTCAGAGAGTTGTGCCAGGACAAACCTAATATAGAAGTAATAAATATGGCCTAAGCTAATGAGCTCCACACAGACATCCAGCCAAACCCTGCTGGGAACATGATTGGTCAAAATACTGCACGCAGGAATCTGAATGCTTTGGATTTACGGACTCGCGGCGTATGAATGCAGATTCTTTGGAGACGAGTCTCAGCCGAGTCATTTGTCCCGGTTCAGTGAGAGCTCAGTGCACGAATCATTTTCACAGGAGCTTTTAAGTGCAAACTGTTCATTCTGGGGAGAACGGTGTGTTGAATAATCATTTTAAAATCATTAGCAACAAAAAACCCTAATGTTTCCTCTGGTGCTGCGGTTCCCTCAGTTCACGCTGCCCCTGCTGCTGGACACGCTGCGGCGCTTCCTGCAGGGCAAAGACGCGTTCCCGTACGCGCTCCTGCAAACTCTGCTGAAGCTCGTGGTCCTGGTCATCAGCACCCTGCTGCTCGTCATCGTCAGGGTGCAGGTCATCCAGTCGCAGCTTCCAGTCTTCACCAGGTAAACGCCCCCATTTGCATTTCAGCCTGACCACCGTTTAAAGGCTACTTGTCCCTGTTTGTCTTCTTTTTGTTCATCCAACTGATGGAATAAACCTACAGCATATCTTTGGCACTCAACGCTGCTCAGAGGGAGGTGGGACTATTTTTACTATATTTCAATTTGTTTTTAGTGTTGTAGATAAATCTTCATGTTAAAAAAAAAAGATTTGCTGTGTTCCATCTGCACAAAAGGAAAAGACATTCATGATCAGAATGTAAATGGCTTTTAGATTACATAAACACATTATGCTGAAACTACATGGTTACTTTCAGATTATGTAATAGTTTGAGTCTCATTTGATTAAAGTAGCCATTCTTCCCTTGGCCTCTGACATCCTGCCACAGACGGGTGTTATTAAAGCGGCCTGTGGTTCTGCAGACTGTTTCACGCTATATGCAAGGATGAGAAGCAGGCTTCATAACGCAGCACGCAATACTCCATTATGTTTATATGCTGAATTAAGCGCATCATTACATAATCAGATTGCGTTACGGGTTTTTTCCTCCACTAGTTGCTGCCATCAATCTGTCATGTCCTCCAAATGCCATCTTCATTTTCTTATTATTTTAGTTCATGTGCCTCGTATTATTTATTGCTGTCCTCTGCTGCAGCATCAGAATTGTCCCGTTATGGATCCAAATGTATCTTACTTAGTAAATGTTATTAGTTTTATTGGATTAAGTCTAGACTATTTTGGAACGGTCTGCCTACACTCACACCTGATGGCATTTGATAGCAAAGATAAAATTCCAGACGATTAGCCGAGGTGGGCTAATCCTCCAGCCGTCATCCCAAAGATGTCTCCGGATTGTCTGGAAGAACTTCTGTGACAACAATCTGTGAGTCAACAATAAGGCGATCTAGATTACTGCCGTACCAGTTGGGATTATCTGTGGTAGACTGGTTCGGACCACCTGTTTTACCAAAGAGTCTTGAGATACAAACGCGTGCCGGAGGGGATAGATGGAATCTGATTCTCCTGGCACATGTTTCGACAAAACATGTTCATGGTTACTTCAGGACGGAGTGCCCTCTTTCCCACACCGAAGGCTTCCTGTGGTCTATATTTCTATATCCATCATCAAAGTTGCTTTTACTTTAGCGGTGGGATCGAAGGACGGCAGAGCCGGTCGATTGGATCGCACACAGGTGGAGTGAAGTAAAAACGAAGTAGAGGAAGAAATGAGAGTAAAAAATAAAAGAAAGTACATTGGCTTAAATGAAATGTATCAACAGAAATGGTAACTATTATAAATGTTATCTCACATGTTTCTTTTGCTATTAGTTTACGTTGATGCACATTAGCAATGTTCTGTGAACTTGTCAAATTATCACTCTGGAGGGATTTATTGGATGTGGTAAAGATGGGTTTGATTTACAGTAGGATAAATGATGGTTTCTTCCTTCAGCCGTCGTGAATATAATGCCAGTGAACCACATAAAAAAATGTTTTGAATCCTCCCTTCTCCTTCAGATTTGATAACCCGGCAGCCGTCAGCCACACTCCCACCAGACAGCTGACGTTCAACTACCTGCTGCCCGTGAACGCGTGGCTGCTGCTGAACCCCTCTGAGCTCTGCTGCGACTGGACCATGGGCACCATTCCTCTGGTGGAGTCCCTCCTGGACCTGCGGAACCTGGCCACCCTGGTGTTCTACGCCTCTCTGGGCCTGCTGGCCTACCACAGCTTGCGCTACCGACACAGCTCGGCCCGGACGGTCATCATGGTGAGCGATCGGCGCTGCAGGTCACATGTCGCGCCACGTGCAGCTATTAACAGATCCTACAAAATCTGCATGGAAAAAAACCCTCGACCAGGCAGACACACGATACACGGCGGCTACCACCTGTTGGTGCATCACTTATCGAGGCACCTTGTCGCCCATTGAGCCACATCTCTGTCAGTAAGAAACGGCTTTGTAAAAACCCTCAAAATGGCCCATGTGACCCATCACTGTGGACATCAGCACTCTGATCATATTGCCATCTGAAAGGGCTGAGGATCGAAATAACGCACTCAGGTAGTGGACGAGCCGGAGTATTTGTAAAAGCCGCGCTGTTCAAGTGAGGGAGCTTAGTAGCACCGGATGACTGAACTCGACTTAAGCTAAACTCTGAATGGTTTAAGCTACACTTACAGATGTTCCTCATGTCCACATCCGCCATTTCACAGAAACAAACCACCAACGTACGGAGTCAGATCTCTTCTTGGCATCGGCTCATTTCACACATGCTGAGACAAGTGGATTTTTTAGCATGCTTGGTGAACCTGATCATACCTGAGCTGTCAGTTTGGCAGCTAAAGATTTTTTTTATTGTTATTCGTGTCATTGTGTAACCGATGCCCTTGTCTAAACATGTTCAAAGAGCTTGTGTTTCATCTGGCATTATGAGAAAATTAATT